>CM071678.1:17139110-18339110 GCA_036553675.1 Solanum okadae | reverse complement strand
AATTAAATGATAAATTTATACAAGTCATGTCACATATAAACAATCATTGTACAAACTAAATACACATAGTCACTTTATATTTATTTTTTTCATTTGTACAGAGATAAATTTAACAAAACCTAGATGCAAGTCCTTAGGAAATAAACATTTTCCTATAGAAAATATAGACTTAACTAAGTTTGTCCGATAGTAATTCTTTATAGGCAATCCACAAAAATGACACATAGTCTTCTGAACTTTTTACATCTGTGAATTTATCCACGAGATCTTGAAAATCAACATCTTGTAGGATCCCGATAAGTGTTGATCCACTTTATGCCATGATTTGTCAAGCAATTCTTAACGAAAAACATTGGGCAATGCAGATCGTAGAGTCATGTATTCTCTTTCACACTTAATAAATCCCCGACTGAAAACAACTTCTTGAATTAACTTGTTAATTCTCGTAAGGTATTCACAAAAGATATAAGATCATCATCTTGTACATTGAATTCTGATGGAAGATTGACCAAGTTGCCAATCATAGCTTTCACCATTTCCTTTTGTTGTTTTGTGAAAAGTCGTTTGGGTGTCCTCATCAACATCATGATTTTTTGTTACACATACAGAAAATGAATAGGACTAACCAAGTATACATATCCAAACATGTATATATAAAAATTGATGGCAATAAAATTTTATTGAAAAAATTTATATATTGAAGTGGCTTAAGCAATAATTAACTCTATTAAGTCAAGCAAGACAAACAACCCAAATATTTTTTATCTTAAAAAATCTCGTATTCCACTAAAATATAAAATGACATACCATTGTTTTACTTGGAATTAAAACAAAACGAAAAATCCCACAACGGAAAAAAAGCTTTTGCACTTTTCAGAAAACAACTTCTCAAGTTGCCACCAAATTATATTTCCTTTGTTACGAAGAATAAACAAAACAACCTTAAACTTTAAGTCTCTTCTAAACATGCATAAATCTTTTCTGTTAAGAAAAAACCACACGATGACAAAAAATGCAAACATCACAGAATATAAAATTCACATAATCAGAATTTTCGCGAAAATAAATCCAGGAAAAACAAACAACGCAGGCTCTGATGCCAATGATGAATCTAATCAAACACTTAGTTTGCAGGATCATTAAATATTGTTTCACTAACCAGAAAGTGTAATCACATGTATATAAACACGAAGTATACCATATAAAGCCACAATCTAAAATCGTACTTGTTACAGTCGTTCATTCCAACACTTTTTGGAAAAGAAAACTTCAATGAATCTTCACACGAACTTTACTGGAATTGGATAAGGAAGAAGGAAAAGAAGCAGAAGAAGTATCTATTCTTTTGGAATTGTAGACAATGAAAAGATTTTTTTTTCTTTCTCCTATGAGAACCTTTTTATAATTCTAAAGGGATACAACCATTCAAATTGTTGTTTCTCTTCCCTTATATTTATTAATATACATTACATATTTTATATATATATATATATATATATATATATATATATATATATATATATATATATATATATATATATATATATATTGCTTTAAGACTAAAGTTAATAGAATTAGAAATGATCTCTAAAAGAAAATCTTCCAGGAAGAATTACTAACATAATAGAAAAAACTTTCTATCTTGTACAGATCTTCGCCTTGCCTTTTCTTCCTCGTCCAGTGACGGATTTGCTCCCTCTTTCAGTAAGTCTTCTTCTTTAGTAAGAAGAGTACTGCCTAAAGCAATGTGAGTTAAAGTGTCTATATGGGAACCGGTTCTCTTCACATGGATCCGGGTTGACCCACATGAGTGACCCAATCCAATTTCCTTCATTTTCATTTATCAAATTTTCCTTTTCTTTGTATCTCTTTTATTGGAGTTATTTTTTCTATTTTTTGAGTGTTTTCTTAGGCTTTTTTTTTTTCAATTTGGTATTTCTCTCTCAAAATCTGGTACTTTTTATTTTTAGTAATATTTACATTGATTTACACGAGTAAAATAGAGAGAAAAACTATGGAAAATTAAGACATTGGTGTCTATATAAATAATATGAAGTGTTATTATGCATGCAATAAACCGAGTTAGGCTTCATCATCAACGTAAGTTCATGGCCACAAAACTAATACTATACCATTTTCTTTTACTTCAATATGTAAGAAGCTATTTAAAAAATATACATATTTTGATTTTTGTTCCCCATTAATTTTGTTATTTTTGCATTCACAGTTGTTTGAGCTACTTTGATATACAGTATACACCAAAAGAAAGAATATCTACCTCAAAAGGAAAAACAATTGAGAAGATGTGGGAGAAGTTGGTAGATACAAGACAAGAGATAAACAACCGAACAAATGACATTAAAAACCAATAAGAAAGTGGAACTGATACCAATAAAGAAAGATTCGAGACCACAAGTGATCTTTAAAAGTTGAAGGACATACCTTGATGTCAAAGCCTAGCAAAGCAAGAGAAAGAGAAGAACTTGAAGCTTGAAACCCTAGCTTCTTTTTTTTCTTGAGCTTGAGAGAGAATTGGAGAGGATGAACTTGGATGAGAATTCAGAATTTGAGGAAACTAGAGGGTTTGGGTAGTTTTAGGAATTAAAAGGTAGTAATAGGACATAGAAATAAGGCCAAAATGACATATTATAGGTATTAATTGCATAGGAAAAGACCCAAATACCCTTAAGAAATAAATGTCGAACAGGACCTTGGTCCGAAGGACTTCCTACGGCTCGTACTGGTCAACTGTAGAACCAACTTTAGAAACCCAAAATTCATTCAATTTCCCACGAAAGCACTCTACGAGTTGTCATTTGGTCTATGGTCTATAGACCCCTTCCATAGAACCCAAGCTCAAGTTCAAAATTTCACTAAATCTGAGTCACTTCTACGTGTGCTTCCTACGACTCGTAGACTACTATACGACCTGTCAAGTCTTCTCGTAGACTGAGGCCTCAATTTTGTTTCTCTAAGTGCACTATATTAATCAGTCCTACAACCTATCACACTTACTACGACTCGTCATGTCCATTTGTAGGTCTCACATCAGAGACTTGACATTTCCAAAACTGATCCCATGAACCACAATTGCCTTCCTATGACCCCTTGAACTTCCTATGATCCGTAGATAGGCTCGTAGTGATGCAAGAAACTGAACTTTCCCTTTTCAATCTGACTTTCCAATTTTCAAGGTGTTACATATCCCCTAGTCATCATCTTTTTCCTCCCTAACAACAATTACAACAATATCTAACTATTCAGACTCCGTTCCTAAAAGCCTAGACATGAAATCTCTGAATACATAAATGATAGGATGCGATACAAATAGGTCTAACTATTAATTTTGAAATAAAACCTAGTCTACCTGGGCGTCAAATATCCGCTGATGAATCTTGTACTAGAATACGATCTCGCAGAATTGCCCCTTGGTAAACGACATTCCTATCACAAAAACTCTCCCTCCTCTATTGCTCCTTTGCCCCGGGTCCTCCTAGAGGGTTTTTGGAGCAGATCTTGTCTATTTCCTCCTTTCAAAAATGGGAGGAAAATAAAAGACAACACATTAATTAGGTTGCTAATTTTCGACGTCTCGCTATAGAGGGACTCAGACTGCTATAGTGTTGTTGCCAGAGCGAGGGACCTTCCGCTATGGCGAGATGACATCAGTCCAACCCAAAAATAATCTAAGACAAAATTTGTTATGCTCAAACTTTAGGAATTCCTACGGAACTTTTGGGACTCCGCATAAGGTACCCCTTCGTAATGACGGATCAGATCGTTACACTAATTGTCACGCCCCGAGCCTACACCCTGGGCGGGACCGGCACTCGGAGACCATTGTTGGCCCCAAGCGAACCCTTGGCCTGGCTTTCTTAACTCAACGGAAACCTAACTCAACAGCATAACTCAATACAATGAAAGGTCATAACACAACTCAATTGATAAAATCTAGCCAAAAAGGCAACTTGAGTCTCAAAATAGAATATTTATATATATTCATAGATGAGAGACTCAATACTAGCAGACTGACTGTCTATGAAGCCTCTATAACACTGAGATGGATGTTGGGACAGACCCCGCAACATCCTAATAAAACCAAAACTTGGCGCTCTGAGAGGCGCGGGGAGCCAGCCTTCAGACCTCAGAGAGGCCTGTTGGGCGCTCTGCTAGGCGCGCCGCCCCAAGGGCTGGACTTCAGAGTCCCTTTTGGGGGGCGCTGGCTGGCGCGATGCCCCAGCCCTGTGCTCAGCTGGATCAACGGCGTGCTGGATGCTGATCCTGGGTACCTTCCTATGCATCATCATAAGATGCATGCCAACTGGCATCAGTACATTGAATGTACGAGTATGCGAGCTGGAAAGCTAAGCAACATAGGCTAGAAGGAAATCTGGAAGAAACTGAATAACTTACCTGGCTCAACTCAACTCAACCTGACTAACTCATTTCAATATAAGACAATTTAAAACAAGTGCAATATAAAGAAAAGTTGTTTAAAACATGTTATAAACTCTGTGTTTATACAAAGATACAATAAGCCTGAGATGTATGTAGAAATACAAATGAACTGATGTATATAAAAATACAATAATTGTTGTGGGAGTTTCTCTAACCGACAACCATCACATAAGAGCTATAGTGATGATACAACGATCAACCTCACGCTGCCAGAGTATCCTATACCCGGCCAAAGGTATAGGACCTAAACTGCCTAATGGATCCACTAGTCTAATTTGAAAAGGATTCATCTAAAAAGTATGAACCTCTTCTACCCATGATGGCTACATGGTTCTATGGGGGGCTGTGGGTTCTTTGAACGCTCCCCCAATTCGGTGCTCAATACTACTCCCAAAAATGTACTGGCTCTTCTATTTTTAAAACATATTTCTTCCTGCTGATATGAGATAATTACTCAAAAACTTAGCTCAAAGGCTATCTTGGAAATCTCAGTTTCCTCTCTTTCTTTATGAAAACTAGCCCGAAGGCTCTTTGAAAATCTCAGTTTCCAATCTTGTTTAAATGTGAAAACATTTCTTTAAAACTTCTTTGGGAATACTTAGTTCCCTAATAACTTTTGAGAAATGAACTCAACTTTATACTCTTGGCTTAACTAGAAACTCTATACTCTTTACTTAACTTGAAACTCTATACTTTTTACTTAACTTGAAACTCTAGACTCTAACTTCACTTGACTTTGATCCAAACTTTCCTCGAATTGGATTATGAATTCAAGGGTAATGATCTCATGTTTATGGATGAGTTCTTGACGTTTAGACGTACCTTGGACTGTTGAAAACAACTATAAAACATAGGTACATTACCAAGGAACATGCATGAAAAAGTGGGGAATGAATGGGAAAGATTTGCGTCCTTATGTCCCCAGAAAAACTCGACTTTTCTCCTTCCTTTTTCCAACTCTAAACTACCTTAACTTCAAAGGTTCCTGTCCCAAACACTTAGAATCATAAATCCCCTTAAACATACACTAGATTCAACTCGAAAACACAACCGGAAACATACACCAAACCAACAAGAAACTTCAACAACACAACCACAACCTCAACAAACACAACCAATCTTTTCTCGAAATTAAAACGAGTTTGGCGTGTGGGGGAATGAACCAACCCAACACTATGATCTCTCACATACCTAGTAGGGATCACTCCCGACGAAAACCACGACGATCTTGACGGACTTTGATTCTTCTTCTCCTTCTCCTCTTCTTTCTCTCTTCACTCACAACCCTAACACTCACTTTTAAAAGGAAAAACTGATTTAAAATCAGTCTAAATCCCTAATATAACCAAAAGAAATGGTTAGGGAAAAGACCAAAATATCCTTACAAATTCGGGCTGACTTCCCTGTGCCAACAACCCAACTTCCAAAGGGTATAACTCACTCATACGAACTCGGAATCGAGCAAACTCAACGGCGTTGGAAAGATAATTCCAAGGGCTTTGCAAAAATAACTGGAAATACACCTATTTCATTCTGAGCTAGTAGTTATGACTATTCAAAGTTGACCAAAAACTCATTTTTTTCCCATACTTGACCAAATTTCCACATTTTGAATTCTTTCCAAAAATGACTATTTCCAATTTCCAGCTTCTTCATAGTTATTTCAAATTGCAAGATGTCACACTAATTAGGTGCACCACTTGGTATTATTCATCACAATTGAAATATCATTCGGGTGTTTCAAGAATGGTGAATGGTAAAACCCAGAAATAATGTACACAAATTGGTTATCACTATTATGCCTACTATTGTTAGTTGGTTTATTTGGAAAAGCTGGACTCCTTGCAAGTGTGGAGAGCAATTTTATTATTTTTTTAATCAAAATCAAGAATGGACTATTAGTAGGGATGGCAATGGGGCGGGGCGGGTTTAAGGTTGCGCGTGGCGGGTGGGATGCGGGCAAGTTGAAGTGGGTTTTTTAAAAATTAATGCGGGGCGGGGCGGGTTGCGGGTATATATGATTTTATGTGGGTTCAAATTTAATTTTAAGTTTTTACATGTTATAAGAGTGATAGAGCATTATTTATTAAGATAATTTCTACAAATCTACTAAAATATTGAAGATAGTAAATGAAAATGATTCAATAAAAAATACTACAATTTCTTACATGTTTTCCGATTGACCTCTAAAAAATAAAATTTTAAGTCACTATCATATTACATTAATAAAACTTAATGAAAAAGAAATTTATTTTTATGAATTTTATTTTTAGTAGCAAACTTAACTAGAAAAAGAAAATACTAAAAAAGTTATGCGGGGCGGGTTGAAAATGAAAAAAAGTTGTTATTCGGGGCGGGGCGGGGCAGATTGAAATTTTTGTTGTTTAAGCTCAACCCGCTCCACCCCGCACCGCACCGCCCCATTTCCATCCCTAACTATTAGACCTGCTATGGCCACAACATTTCCTAACTGCTCGTTTAGGGATACTTGGGACCAACAACCAGTGGTCCATTAGACCAAACCTTTAGTTGGTTTGGTTAAAGTCAATACAAATGGTAGCTATATCGAAGGAATTGAAAGGATTTGGTGATGGTCTTTTCAATACATGTTCAATGCAATATCAACAACGAGGCACAAGGATTTGGCTGCCAACTTTGGTAGAAAATGGTGCAGACATAATGATATACTCCTTCAGTCCAATTTTATATGAGTTAGTTTGATTCGGTACAGAATTTAAGAAAGAAAGGAAGACTCTTGAAATTTGTGATCTGAAATAAGTGATAGAGTTTTTTGTGGCTATAAGTCACTTCATTAAGGGTAAAATGAACATTTTAAAGTTAAATTGTAATTTAATATAGAAATGTGTCATTTTTTTAGGACTTACTAAAAGGAAAGTAATTCATATAAAATAGGATAGAGCAAGTAATAAAGTTCATATTAGGACTAGATTCCTTAATCATCACGGACATGATGAAGGACCAAACTCACAACAACAATAATAAATCAGGAAATTAATCAGGAGCAGCAATAATAAAGTAACTTTTCTTATTGAATCCAAAAATTTCGGTGTTGCTATGACTGTAAATCTTTTTAGGTATGGTCTTTTTTGTACTCACATAATACTTTACGTATTTGATCTGTCATTATTAATTTTGTAATATTTTTTAAATGAGAAACCATTTTTGGATATGGTTTCAAGAAATTTCCTATGTTGCTTATATAGTTTATTCTCTCAACATCATACATTGAATGTTTTTAGTGAAAATATAATGAATAATATTTGATTATTAAGAAAGAATGAACATTTTGTATAATGAATCATGGAATTCTTGAATTTATTTTACAATGAATCATTTAACAAAATAATAATACTACAATAAATCATACGATACACCGTACTTTATGTATAATAAATTTATTTTGTATATGAATTCAATAAATGTAATTAGTTAGATACAATGATTTTTGATGTATTCATTGTACTTTATATATAATAAATTTTATTTTTATGTGAACTCAATAAATATGTTACATAAATTAATAAGTTACATTAATGATTCTGATGTAATCAAAATTAATCTCAATTCACTGAATCTCAAAATAATACTCCCTCCGTTTCACAAAGAATGATCTAGGATGACTTGGCACAGAGTTTAAGAAAATAAAGAAGACTTTTGAATCTTGTCGTCCTAAATTAAAGTTATGTCAAATGTACAAAATTGCCCTTTAATCTTGTGGTCTTAAACATGTTACGTGGAAAGTTGAAATTAAAATGTTACCAAAAAAAGAAAGAGGTCATTCTTTTTTAAACAGACTAAAAAGGAAAGGAGGTCATTCTTTTTTAAACGGATGAAGTAATATTTTATGGTTCACCATTAATTTCATGAGGTTTTACTATAAATGTTTTTTTTATTTTTTGAGAGTATAAATAAGTGATCCATTTTCAAAGTCTTTCATTTCAATTTTGATCACCATCACCATAAAATGCAGTTGTTACCTATCTCTCATTGGAATGTTCTGCCGGTCTCCCTCATTTCTAGCAGGACAACTTATGCTCGTCTCCATTGCTGCTCTCTCAACTCTTCCTCTTTTCGCCATGGTATATATCTCTTGCCATGGCTAACTAAGCTCATTTCTAATTTGACTGAATACGAAGTTTAAGAAATATGACAGACTTCACAATATTTTAAAATTACCCTTAAATTTTGCATGTTTATGGATTTTTTTTTGCCAAGTGAGTAAAATGTTAATAATGTCGTCAAACATTTGCCAAATAAGATAAATGCCTTGCATATTGTTATGATTACTGTCTATTGTTTACATATGATTGATTTGTCACGTTGTTTATAACATTTTGTCATGGCTGTCTTCATTTTCGTTATTTTTTTTCTCTATACTACTTTGGATTGTTTTTTTATTGAGTTGAAGGTTTATCGAAAAAAAACAATAAATGTCTCCATGAGTAAGTAGACAAACTTTTAAGAAGTTAGACAAATTTTAAAATGTTAGTATTTCAAGTTGAGTTTTACCAGTGTTTTCTTGTATCAAATTTTCTGAATTTTCTACTATTGCTATTTTGATACGTACGATGTGTGTGCGTGTGTGTGAGTGAAATAAATAAATAAAATGTTTTCCTTTTGTTCAGTTATGGATGAGAAGAGGTTCATTGAAGTTTCTAAAAGCGGAAACTTGATTCCGCTGCACAGAACCATTTTTTCTGATCATCTGACTCCGGTGTTGGCATACCGATGTTTGGTGAAAGAAGAGGATCGTGAAGCTCCAAGTTTTCTATATGAGTCAATTGAACCTGTTTTTGAAGGTTCTAGTGTTGTAAGGGTTTTTTTTTTTAAAATTTATCGGAAACAACCTCTATGTACACTCTATCCTCCCCAGATCCTACCACTGGTTACGTTGTTGTTGCTCATGCTAGGTAAAAGTTGTGGTTGTTTCTCTCAGGATCGATACAGCGTGGTGGGAGCTCAACCATCCATGGAAATTATAGCTAAGGAACACAATGTGACTATATTGGACCACCATGCTGGAAAATTGACTCGTAAGACAGTCGAAGATCCGATGACAATTCCAGCAAGTATTTCCAACGGATGGAATCTCGGACTTATTGATGATGAACTTCCTGATACCTTTTGTGGTGAGGATTTTGTTTTCACTAATTGTGGTACAAGGAACTTATTTACTCCCTCTGTTTCAAAAAGAGTGACTTAGTTTGACTTGGCACAGAGTTTAAGAAAATAAAGAAGAATTTTGAATCTTGTGGTCCTAAATTAAAGTTATGTCAAATATATAAAATTACCCTTTAATCTTGTGGTCTTAAACATGTCACGTGGAAAGCTGAAAGTAAGGAAAGAGGTCATTCTTTTTTAAACGGAGGGAGTAATTAGTTTCCCACTATAGCTTTCTACTAGGAATAAATATACGGCTCCGCTCTCGTTTAGCAAATAGATTTCACTGGAAAACATACCTTATAATATTCAGGGGTGGATCTAGGGGCCTGCGAGGGTGTTCATCCATTTCACTGAGTATGTTGTTGTTGTGTTTCGGAAGGCTACTACAACTTGAGCTCCATGCATATATTAGGCTACTCAACTGCATTTTCTTAATTCAATCACAATTTTTACTGTCATTAATAGCACTTCAAACAGGTGGATGGTTTGGTTACTTCTCATATGACACAGTTCGGTATGTAGAGAACAAGAAGTTACCATTCCCAAGGGCTCCAGAGGATGACCGGAATCTCCACCCACCCCTTTAGGACTCAATGTATGAATTGAAGTTTGTATTTTATAATGAAGTTGTAGTAGTACTTACGGAGTTTGAATTATGTATTATGTATTATGGGATGTATGAATTGAAGTTTGTATTTTGTAATGAAGTGATAATGTTGTTTGTTGAAAACCATCAGACTTTGTTAATAGCTTATCCAATGAAGATAGTGTTGTAATGAAGTGATAGTGTTGTTGATAACCAGCAGGTGGATGTCGTTGAATTGATTTTCCAGTTCGCACTTACAGTTTGGCCTGTAAGAAGCTTGAAGAGTACCAAACTGTGAAGGCAACTCTGGAAACTGATGTATGAATTGAAGATTTCGACATTGTTTCGAAATCTATGTAAACTTCGAAGTGGAGCTGCGAAATGAAGAAATTTGTGAAGCTTTTCGAAATGGAGCGCGAAATTAGGGGAATGGGGTGGGTGAAATGGTTTCAAATGGTAATGGAGAAATGAGGGGGGAAATTAGGGATTAGAATCTTATTATTAGTCCATGTGGAAATAATGAAATTGTGGCGCTTACGTGGCATGCCATGTGGCATCCACATGACATCCACATGGCATTTAACACGTTTTGTTAATAAGAAGGGTACTTTTGACCCAATAGTATGACGGGAAGGGTAGTTTTGAGCCGGAATATAGTTTAAGGGTAAATATGAGCTATTTCGGATAGTTTAGGGGTATTTTTGAGCCTTTTCCGTTTAGGAAAAGAAATTTGAGTTGCTTGATCATTTAACCTGTTGGGATGCACTGCAGGCTGCATTGCCTGTTGGGACCATCTGTGGTGCACCAAAGGTTACACTCTAGTCTTTAAACTCGTTGGTCATTCATTGTTGATGGAAATGTTACAAATCAGAGATAACTTGTTCCCAACCAAACAAGCCTATCTATTTGTCTTAATACTATAAGGACCAAAGTTGAAGTTTCATTCATTTCTAGATTTAACATGCTGCTACAAATTTGTGCACTATTTTAATTATTTCTAGTCCTGTTCTTTGTTCATGTATGATCCAGGTTAAGGCGATGGAGTTGATCGATCAACTAGAAGCAGGTCGGAGAGGGCCTTACAATGGGGGATTTGGAGGCATTTCATTTTCAGGTGACATGGACATAGGATTAGCTCTAAGCACGATGGTATTCATGAACGGACCTCATTATGACACAATGTATTCATACACGGATGCAAGCAAACATCAGGAATGGGTTGCACATCTCCAATCTGAGGCTCGAATTGTCAATGATAGTGATCCTGAAGAGAAACAAATAGAATGTGAAAATAAAGTAGCTTGTTTATGCAGGGCAATTGACTTGGCTGAATCAGCTTTTGTTAAGGGAAGATCATCAGTACTTAAGATAAATGGTTATGTGCCAAATGTTTAACGTAGATTGTTTGCTCTTGTATATATTTATCCTACTAATAAAGTGTACGTGTTTGGCACATGTGTACCGCATTAATTAAATTATTAAACAAATTGTATGTAAGTTATGTTATTAAGTACAAAATCTTTAAAAAAAATTTGTATAAATTCTTCCTGGAATAGATTTTTTACACCCAACTAAATATGATCATTAATGGAGGTACCAAAAGGATTAGGTTAGAAGTGTGCTTTGACTACAAGGAATAGTAAAATCATTGTTCTTGATGATCCAAAGAATAATTTAATATTTGGTCGAATCCAACTTTCGATAAAAATCTCAAATACTGAAGAAAATTTTTTTAAAAAAATGAAGAAACAATGTTAGTAGTTACAATTCCTAAGTGTTGTGGAGAAAAAGTTCAAGTTTTAGTGGTGTACGATACAGAATCGACTAACTGAGTGTTGTGGAGACTTTTAGGAGCACAAGTGTTCTGGATCTGAGAGCTGCAATCGCCGACATGAGTACGCCTGGCTCAAGAGATCTTCATGGAAGCAGATTTGACATCAACAAATACAAATGCGAAAGGGGCGTAACAATGGAGAGAAGGTTAATTGATGCTTACCTCAGCTGCAAACTCAGTAGAGATGAACATGGAGGCACCAATCAGAGGCTGCTGAGACAAAGAAGAAGATGGTTTCCTAAAAACCTTCAAACTGTAGTTCTAGGACCGACAAAGTAATAGGGCAGGTCTCTTTTTGTTTATTATTTGTTTTTGTATTTGGGGTTATGAATAAATAAAAGGTCCACTGGACCAAAAATTCATTAAAAAAAAAAAGTTACAATTCCTAATCATCAAATTATGACAAATTAAGATTTATTATGCTAGAACTAAATTCATAAGAATATATAGATCAATGTAATAAATAATCATGAAGAAGATTCTTTGTGGGGTGTATCAATTACTATTCTAAAGTTACTCATCTTCATCAAACATAGGAAAGCAAAAGACTACATTGAATATGACAAACTAAACTATAGGCATAATACATAAATATGTTTTTTAACTTTGCTTCAGCTGACATCTACGCCCTCCAACTTTGAGTGTGCACAAATAGATACTTAAACTTGTATAAAATTAAATAAATTAATAGACACATTCATCCACAAGACATTTTTGTGTCCTATTTTGCATCCTACATGATTATGTCACGTAGGACGTGTGTGTCTACTTATTCAATTTTATACAAGCTTAAGTAACTACTTGTGCACACTCAAAGTTGGAGGGCATAGATACCATGTAAAACCAACTTAAAGGGCATATTTATGTATCATACCAAAATTATATAGCTTAGGTTAATGTAGATTTCTTAATTCCCTATTCCTAGTCAAATTGACATTTTGTTGGCTAAATATTTTTAAATTAGGAACAAGAATTCTTCGATCACATTGAACAAAGATATAATCGTTCAACGTTGTTTATAGAAAACAAAAGGAAGTCCTATCTTTTAGGAAAATAAATTTGAGATACCATATAATTTTTTCTTCTTCTAGTTACTACCTAAATATTGGAAATTTTAAACAAAGAGATAATTAAATAATAATTTGATAAAACTAGTAAACAACAATTGTCTATTGTAGAGTCTTTTAATGAAGGATAAAAGTTCAATAGATATTTCCAAGGACCTTCAAATTTTAAAATAATATAGATATGAATGATGCAAGAGAATTTAAAGGAGTGTTTTCCTAATTAACTTGATGGAGTTTGAGCATTCCCCTTTGTGTGAGGGAGAGATGTTGGAAGTAATTATGAGAAACATCGCTATTTTTTTTCCTTTTTTTGTAATAAAGGTTGGCTTAATTGTATCACATATACAATTTAGGTTGTTGCTATTAAATGCGCAATTCCTAGACCAATGCAGTAATTACGCAATAATGCATGTGGCCAATTATATTAATTTATGAAATTTACGTTGTTGATTTGCTATAGAATTATAAACGATATTGTAATGATCTTCCATGTGATTTATGTGTTTATGCTTTCTTTTTGTCGGTTAGAGTGTTCCTATAGCGATCAAATTCCTGCTAGGACTGATATATAGTTCGATCATTTGGTCGTTCGTTTCATTTGTTTTGCAAAGTTCTATGCTTTGGAACTTTTGAAGCTCAAATGGTTGATTTCAATCAAAAGTTCAGGAAGATGGTTTGAGAACTCAATTTTGACTGTTCCATCAGCTCCGGACGGATCATTTGGCGATAGTGGCATAGTTGACTCGGGTCCCAAGGTTCTCTGTGTGAGTCTATGTCATTAGGGGTTTTAACTTTTAAGTTTTGGCCTATATTGGACCTCAATCAATAGTCTTAGTAAACATGTCCAGATGAGAACTCCATCAGCACGTTTAGCTCTAGAATGTCAAGTTTGGTTTAGAACGACCCTTCATATGAATCCCGAGGCACTTGAGCTAATTACGAGCCCCATGATAGATTGTGGCTTAAAATGGAGTTTGAGTGTGGATCCACTTTTTGTTGAGATGACCTCGGATGAAAGATTAAAATGCTCCGTTGAGTTTAGAATGTCAAATTTGATAGGATTGCATATCTCATTTGCATGCATGGGGTTCCAAACGAATTCCAAGCATCCCGTCAGAGATTTTGAATTGCCAAAAACTAGTTAATGTGCATCAGCTGATGTAGGAAATATTTTACCTTCGCGTTAGTAGGCAAAGGGCCACATTCGTGGAGACCATTGAATCTGGTCAACGCGTTCGCTAAGTCCATGTCCTGTTCGTGGTGGGCTAGTTCCATCCTCTCTGCATTTGCGGGCCCCCTACACGTTCGTGAGGCCCTGGTTCCTTACCCTTCGTGTTCACACGGACCTCGCAAAATTCATGAAGGGTTAATTGTTGATCCTCCACATTTGTGGGCCCTTGAGACTGCATTCGTGAAGAAGGATTTTGGTCTGGTTTTTATTTAAAGACCAGACCCGATCAATAAGAAATTATAATTTTCCTTGGGTGATTTCTCCTCTGATATAGCTCCAATTTGGATGATTTGAAGTCCAGTGTGTTCGGGAAGTGCGGGTCTAAGTGGTTGTGTGATTTTGAAGTGTCAAAGACTCTTCGTTTAAGGTATTTTTAGTTGTTTCGGGACTGCCTTAGCTTGTTTGTTGTTCTTTAAAGTGTGAATATTGTTGCATGTTATTATTTTCATGTTGCTTTTATTACATAAATGGTTCAAAACACACCTCAACTATTGTCGAAATTGCTATTACACACTCTAACTTTGCGGGAGTCCTATAACTCCCCTAGACTATTTTTTAATGTATTATTAAAGGTATTATCGGCTTGGATGAACAAGCAAGTGATCATACGTACAGTGAGCGCGTCAGGGTTAAATTAAAGCAAAATGGACCCATCTCTATTTTCCACATGGCAGTCCACATTACTTTTTATATTATTTTTTCATTAAATACCCTAGTTTTAGATATCAATTTCATTTTTTTATAAGACATATATACATGTCAATTTTTAATTGGATATTTCTTAATAAGGTAAACTTAATTATTAATTATCATTATAACTTAAATGCCAACATTTTTTTTTTATTTTACTTTTTGTTTACTTCTTCGTTGAGATTCAGCCATGGCGGAAGACTTATGCCGACGCCGGCAATGAATCAGTTGCAAGAACTCTTGGCAGTAGAATCATCACAACGATACCACATATCTCCTTTAGGCGCAACAACTACCATTACTACCAGAATCGCAAGCTCCACCACTATCAAATTTTGATGGTGAAAATGCTAATCATCACCATTACACAATTTTTTGTCAAAAAAACTCCATAACTATCAAGATGACAAAGAAGACCACAAAATTTTAGATCTGTAAGAAAGATAATAAAAATTTATTGACAAAAAGAATTCATAACTCGCTAAAAGGAAGACCCATTTCATTTTTGGGGAACAATTAAATTTTTTAGATGAATTTGAACAAAAACTACAGGAATAGATCAAGATAAGATTAAAAAAAAAAGATAATGTAAAGGGACTAAAAAAAATAAAAATTCATTTGAATTGGCATTACAAAAAAAAAAGGAAAAAATTCTTGAGAAGAAAGACGTAAGTACAACTATTTTCAAAATTCAAGAAAAGTACAAAAAAAATTGTATATAAAACAAAAGATTAAGATTAAAAAAATAATTTAAAAACATTAACTATGCATGTGGCAACGCGTGTATATCACCCCCTTAATACATATGTGGGTATGACATATTAAATAGGTATATACTCTATTTTAAATTAGTTCAGAGGTGTCATAGGACCTCCACAAAATTGGAGTGTGTAATAGCAATTTCGGCCATAGTTGAGGTGTGTTTTGAACCATTTTCCCTATCTTATTGTAAAGCTTAAATGGTTTTCACTTCATGTTCATGTATTGATTCAGTTGAGTTGCTTTCAGTCATTGAGTTGTTTATCCAGCCATATTACATACTCGTACATTGAATGTACTGATGTCGTTTGACCTGCATCTTAGTATGATGTAGATACAGGTGTTCAGGATCATCAACATGCATTTTGTTGAGATCACTTAGCACTTCAAAAAGCTTGGGTGAGCCTCTTTGCATTCCGGGGACTTCACATTTATTTTCTAGTCAGTTGTCTTGAGATGTCGTGGGTCTTGTCTCGACATCCATCTTGAGTAATAGAGGCTTCATAGATAGATAGAGTTGAGGAGTCTTTCAGTATTTACTTTTCCTTGAGATGTTTTTGTAAATTATTATACTTATGTTATTGAGTATTTTACCGACAGTTTGAGTTGAGTTTTTTTTCTTTGAGTTTAAATGTTTAAAAGTTCTGTTTTTAAGCCTTTTATCACTTGAGTAAGTCTTCCACTAAGTAGTCAGCAAGACCAAGGGTTCGCTTGGGGACCAACAATGGTTCTCGAGTGCCGGCCCATGTTCAGGGTGTAAGCTCGGGGCGTGACAATCACAATGTGTTTCTCTTGCACATAATCCTCTTTCTAAGATGTGTTTTGTACTATAAAACTTATATTCAAGTCCATATTATTCCATGAATTTCTTTTTCTGTTTTTTTTTTAGTCATGAATTGTTCAACTACAACTCAAGCATCGATCAATCGTCTTTAATTTGATGGCATTTTGTTTGTATTTTTCACAACATTTGACATAAATATCTATATTTGACATGATCATATTAATTTTTTTTACAATATTGTGAAATTTAAATCATTTGTTCCATGACGGTTGGTTAGAGAGCTAGAATGGAAGGAATCATTTCATTTATCCTAAATTACAATAATAACATGTATTATGTGCAATTAGATTCAAAGTACGTTGATGAAGTATAACAATAATGAAATTCAAAAATTCGAAAGAAAATAAATATGCATGTTATTTCATTGTTTGTAGTGTTTAATGGTAGAATTTATTTTTGATAATTGAATAATTTTATCATCATAGATGTCGTTCATTTTCTTAATATTTTCTTACTGTTTTGATATACTTCAAAAACAACTAAAGGGAGCATATATGTATTTAGAAGAAAATACATATGTTGATGCTCATATTAATTATGTATTTATAGTTGAGATAAGAGTTTTTAATTAAAACCACATAAATTTATTGGGTAGCTGATTGATGACTATATGAAATTGTGACGGACTCTTATAACATTGTAATAAAGACAATTATCTCCGAGCAATATTATTTTAAATCGTAATCAACCTTTATTATTAACCATTTTGTAGAGACACTTCTCTCATATTGTATTGTAAAATAAAATAATAATATTTTTAAGTTATTTGATAAATTTATTTATAAAATTTATATTCTCCAATTTTTTATTAGGTATATCGTATTGCAAATTAAGATAATAGTTCGGAATTTTTTTATTTAATAAGATCTAAACACATTCAAATAAGTAAACTCGCAATTATAATTTAATTTAATAATGTCTACATATCGCGGGGTACTATACTAGTGCTGTTAATAATGGATGCAATGACTCATTTAAATAATCGTCTGAAAATTGATTATATATTATTTTGAAAAAGTTGTTTTTCCAATTCATGGAAATTAATACTATATAAAAGGAAATTGTGTGTTATGTTAAGTACTACCTAAACATCACACAAAAAACTATTTTACTAGGAATTACGTTGATTATAGTATTTGGAGAAAAAAAATTCCCAACTTATGGAAATTTAATATAAAAGAAATAATGACATAACTACTTAATAGGAAATTGTCCAAAATTGTTTCCTTAAAATTAACAAAGTTTGTCCTACTTGGGGTTCTTGGCTATTTTAACTCTTGAAATTATTTTGGTTAACAAAATAATTTATTAAAAAAGGAATTTTAAACATTTTGAGACTTTTGACGTACTAATAAGTAATAAAGAAAAAAAAAGGAAAACTTTAGATATTCTTGTTTTTTTATTTTTTTTTATTTTTGAAACTTTAGAAGTACTTGGAAATTATATTTTCCAAAAGTACTATGAGTGTTTCCTTAATTTCTTTTCTTGAAAAGGCAAGGAGACAATTAACTACTACTATAAAAAGCCTCATAAACTCATTCGTTCAAATCACTAGTATTCAGGTTCAAAGGTCTTAATAATTTATTAGTATAAAAGTATAGCTATGACTTTCTTCGAAAAAGCAATGTTGGTCGTGTTGATGGTCATGATGGCTGCTTCGGGATCCGTCATAGCTACTGTGTATCAAGTTGGTGATCTTGCAGGGTGGACATTCAACTACAATTACAATGAATGGGCTTTTTTCAAACAATTTCAAGCTGATGATACCCTAGGTAAGATATCTTAGTCATCATCATTTGAAGCAAATATAGTACTAAAATTAAATAAAACTTTAAACGTGAGTTTTAATATAATGTTAAAAGTAGAAGGTAGTCAAATAAAATAGTCAATGTTACATGTTACATTGTCAACTAAGACACACATAAATCAAACTAGTTTCTTATTGAGCTTTGTTTTTTGCAACTACAAAAATGCATACATTGTTAAATTGTATAACCAATTTTTTAAACGCCAACACATTTATTAATTCATGTGTGTAAATTGAGATGAAAAGTCAGGATTTTGATTTTATAAATTTTCAAATCTAAACTTGAGTTCTTACTAAATTACTTAGACATATCGAGTAAATTATTGAGTTATGTCAAACTTTGATTTTTATGCAGTTTTCAATTACGATCCACAATTGCACAACGTGATGCAAGTTGACATGAACGACTACAACTCATGCACTAGTAATCCAATTGCCACATTCAACTCTGGTAGTGATTCAATCACCCTCGACACTCCTGATGGAGACTACTTCTTCATATGTGGTATTCCTGGTCATTGTGCATCTGGACTCAAATTACACATCAAAGTTATTCCAACTACAACAACAACAACTCCTCCTCCTCCTCCTACGACAACAAATACTCCATCAACTCTTCCTCCTCCTCCTCCTCCTACGACGATGAATAATCGTTATCCTGATCATTTTCCTACTTCTTCAACAAATCACTCTTCAGCAAGCACTAATACTGTTTATTCATTCAACATGTTATTTGCATTGTTTCTTCTACCCATGGTTTAGACATTACACTACAAGGTTTCATACATATAGATTTTTGGTTTTTTTGGTTTTCTTAGTTAGGTTTAAATTTTGTCTGGAATGGCTTTTGTTTTTCTGTTCCATTTGATTTGGAAATTCATTTAGTATTGATTTTGTAAGTGGTTGTTTTACCAATTTATTAAAGATAATATTAGATTATTATCTATAGTTAGTTATACTATTGTTAATACTTTGTCTATTTCATATTAACTGAATTTTTTAGGCTTTTTTCATTATTTAAAATAATTTAATTGTTCAAAGTTTAAGATGGATGTTTGAAATTTTTTTTATATTTGCCCTTTCATTTGTTATATTTTCTAGGAGATAAATTACACTACTTACAAAGTTATATTTATGATTTCACAATGAACCATAGTCAAAATTATGTCCTTAAATATTTTTCTTAATATGTGCGCATTACATCACAAATTCAATTAATATTTTGTATTTATTTAATGACCTAATTAAGATATTGGCATTACTTCTTTAACTAATTGGCTAATGTCTTGCAGAAATAACTAGAGGATCTTTACTGTTAGACATACTTATGGCAATACCTTGACTGATCTAAATGGAATCACTAATGTTATTATTGAGTACTACACTAAACTATTGGGCACCTCTAATAGTAACAGAGGACATGTTTATAAAAACACTGTTAAAACAACTTTTAGCGATAATAAAATATACATATTAATAAAGAGTCCTAAAGTCTTTACTTACATTAGTTAAGTGTCATTAGATTCAGTGTCGCTAAAGGCTTTAGGGACTTATAGAGTGTTAATTGCCGCTAAAATACATATTTAACGGCAATAAAGCTATTGCCGTTAATTAATGCCGCTAAAAATTAGTTTTGATGTAATGTCAAACACTTAATTTGCACGACTATTAAGTTCGTATCACTAATCAGAAAGTATATAGTCACATACAAAGATGAACTACACCATGAAAGCGTGCATGTTATTGTAGCTTTAGGAAGAAGGAGAAGAATATGTGTGTTTTGAAATCCTTTAATTTATAATTTTAAAGGAACACAACTTTTCAAATAGTTATATCTCTTTCCATTTATTAATAAATAAATATATAAAATTATATATTATTTATTTATAAATATAAATCCGGGTTAACCCACAAAAGTAACCCAAGCAGATGTAATTGAGTGTTTTTATCTTCGTAAAATCCTGAGAGCATGGAACAACATTCACTACAATAAAAATAATTTGTAGTGGCAATAAATATACGAGTGTTGTCAAAGCTTATATCAACATTAATTAATTATCATTTGATCCAACATCACTATAGGATTTAGGAATATTTACAAATAGTGCTAAAATGTAATTGTTACTAATAATTACTTTTAAAAATATATATATTTAGCAGCAATACCAGATATACATGTATATGTCACTAAGGTCTTTAGGGACATATACAAAAAGTGTTAATTGCCGCTAAAATACATATTTAACGGCAATGAAGCTATTGCAGTTAATTAACTGCCGCTAAAAATCATTTTTGATTTAGTGTCAAACCCTTAGTTTACACGATTATTAAATTCGTGTCACTAGTCAAAAAGTATAGTTACATACAAAGATGAACTACACCATGATAAAGCCACAATCTATAACCGCGTACATGTTACAGTAACTTTTAGTGACGATAAATGTGAGTCTTGTTAAAGCCGATATCAACATTAGTTAATTATCATTGAATCCAGCATCACTATAGGTTTTAAGAACATTTACAAATAGTGCTAAAATGTAATTGTTATTGATAATTGCTTCTAAAAAATAAATTTAGCGGCAATTCTGTTTAAGTAATTAAGTCTAAAGATCATTTTTAGTGCTGTAATTGTTATCACATTGATCCCAATTATGAGCATGAAGAGACTGTCCTATATATAGCATGTTGAAACACTATTTATAAAGTGATATGGAGTGCTTTCTCATAGATTTAATATAACTAGTTTTGACGCACGTGCGTTGCATGTGAATATCAAACCATGTACCATACTATTTTTGTAAATAATGTGAAAATTATTAAATAAAAAATTAGTCACTCTTAAAATCTCTTAGTTACACCTCTTAAATATACTTTATCCTCCCTTTCCCATAGTGTATTACTTTGTTATTATTGTATTGTTGGTGTTCTTACTTTTAATATAATATAACATAAATAAATATTGATAAAAAATATATAAGATATACTAATTTGGATGTTTTTAGTTGGAGTATTATTAATTTAACATTCATGTTAGGGAGTGTTCTAATTTCACTGAACTTTGAGATTATCAACATTTGTAAATCAAACTTGAGGTTTTATGAAGAGAAGATTAGAAAGAAAAAAAATGTGTAGTTTAAAAATGTGAGGAAACCCCTCCATTTGTAGTTAAAAATGTATAGTATTAGTATGTGCATATTGTTTCTTATCATAAAAATATAGAAGATATACTAAATAGGGTGTTTTAAGAAGAAGAAGAAGAATGAATATTTTTTTAAATGTAGTTTTAAAATTTGAGGAAGCCCCTCTTTTTATAGCCAACAAAGGGTAGTGTATGAAAAACTGATTATTGTGCCTTATCAAAAAGAAGTCACAACCCTTTAGAAAAGTCACAACCCTTCAGAAAGGTTACAACTCATTAACTCTTTGGAAAAGTCACAACCCTTCGAAAAAGTCATAACTCTTCCAAAAAGTCGCAACCCTATAGAAAAGTCACAACCCTTCAAAAATGTCAACTCATCGAAAAAGTTGTAACTCTTCGAAAATGTCACAACCCTTTAATGTGAAAAGGTGTCTGGTTTTAATATAATACACATAAATAAATATAATACAATATAAAATATAGAAGATATACTACATTTGGTGTTTTAAGTTTGGGGTATTATAATAAATTTACATTTAAGTTAAGTAGTTCTTTCTTTTAAGGTAGTATAGATAGATAGATATAAAAAGACACATATAGATTGGTCTGATTTTAATTTGATATGAAGTTTTAAAAAATAAAGAAGACTTTTAATTTAATTAAGGATCATATGTAGAATATATAAAAATATTTTTTAACTCTGTGGTCTTAAAGATGTGCATCCCCCCCCCCCCCCCCTTCCAAATAAAAAATAAAGACCTTTCTATATTAAACTGAATAAAATTAAAAGTACAATAAATAAACTGGAAACGAAAGAGTACTTATTAATTGTAGTTTGAACTTTTCAAACAAGTTTTTGGTCAAATATTTTTTCTGCAACAGTTTGAAACTTTTCAGATTCTGAACATCAAGTTATAGTTTGTGCAACGGATAATCATTGAACTTCTTGTCAAGTAAAAGTTGTTGCAAAAGTATATTTCATGGCTATGAAAATGAGTACAAATTAATTATCAAGATACTTTTCTCGTTTGAAGTTGAGTTATTTCATTCTTCTTGTTGCATCAATTTTTGTTGATCTATCTAATTTACCCACAAAAATATTGTAATTGCATAATTGAACAACTCTCACAATCTTCCTTGTTAAGAAGAAGAATAGAAAACTTACAAAACTCATAGTTTAAAAGTGTAAGAAACCCTCTCTATTTATAGAAAACAAAGGATAGTATGAAAAGGTGCCTATCGTGTCTTTTCAGATAAGTCACAACCCTTCAGAAAAATCACAACTTTTCAGAAATGTCATAACTCATCGAAAAAGTCACAACTTTACAAAACACTCACACCCCTTCGAAAAGTCACTACCCATCAATGTGATAAGGTGTCTGCTTTTGATATAAAATAGCGTAAATAAATATAATATTAAATAAAGAATATATACTAAATTGAGTATTTTAAGTTGGGGGTATTATAGCAATTTAACATTCAAGTTAGAGAGTTCATGTTTTTAAGGTAGTATAGAAGATATAGATATAGATAAAGTTGTTCCTCTCAAGTATTTTATCTCATAAATTAGAGTGCATTTATGGTTGGCAAGACAATAGTCCAAAATGTACTTATTTTTCAAGACCTGGTTAGATTGTATAACAAGAAACAAATGCATGCATAGACAATGAATTGCATTACTTCTACCAAGTACGTTGTGGTCATCAATGGAGGTCTATAATATTTAAAGTAAGGAGGACTCAGGTAGGGAGACTCACCCCCCTCCGCCCCCCCGCCCCCCGCCCCCCCCCCCCCGCCCTTTTTTTTTATCTGCATGAAATACTAATAGATATAGAAGCAAAACAAGAGGGATTCTAGTAGTACCATTTTAAGGAAAAACTACATAATTAGACATACCTCACTATCATATATACTATTATTACCTATACTTTCAAAATATTACATTTCTTACCTCTAATTAAGAGTTTCCTACCATATATTGAGGAAAATACGCTTAGATACATGTATTTTTGCTACCAGATATGGGGAGAGAGGCGAGCGATATGAGGAGGGAGGCGTGTGAGATTCGTATGTATCTCAAATACATGCGAATCACACCAGATACATGTTTTATATGTATCTGATTTGCATGTATATGAGATACCATATACATGGGAGAGTGGCGAGTGAGAAGGGAGAGAAGCGAAGGAGGCGAGCGAAATTTGTTATGTATCCCATATACACGCCAATCCACTTGAATACAATGTATATGAAACAAATTACACCTAATTTTAACCCATGTATCTCCAGATACATGTATTTGGACGTATTTAAACATATATAGACACATCAAAATCTGATAAGATGCTAAATATTACACCTAAACTAGTGAGATTTATGTAAGTTCCCCACATTTCAACCTTTAAGGCCTATATTCATTGCCTATAGTAGGGCCCAACTAATTTTGACGCCTTTTTTAGTGCCATATATATAGGAAAAATTAAATAGCTAAACAAATATTTACTAGTGAATTAATTTACATAGTTATAGTTTTATCAAATTACCACTACAAGAAATTAGATTTTTTTGTCGTGGACAATCTATTGCCACAACAGGTATACTTTTAGCCACGACATAAAATGAATCGCCACAAAAGGTAAAAGTTTTAGTGACGACCGTATTAATCGTTACCATAAGTAGCATTTCTAGTGGCCCATGTATAACAGTGGCTTCTAATATATTTTCGTTCACATTGGCTGAAAAACAATTGTAGCGACCCGCCAACAGTTGCCACGATAGCCTATTTCTGTAGTGTGTGTGGTTGTTAAAGTATCACAAAATAAATACTTTTTTTGTGTCTATGATAAGGTACTAGACACTGAAATTGATATGAAATGACTAGGTGACCTTCCTAGAATTGAGCATTGCTCCAAAGCAACAATTAAATTAATTTTTTCTATATATACCTCATCACAATTATATTGAATAGAGATCAAAATAAAGATTCTTTTTATTTCTTCTCTAACAACTTAATTAGTTTTGAATATTTTAGTGTAAAAATGGGTTACATAAAACTTGTATTTTTTTAATGATATTTCCCTTCGTTTGTCAACTTGCTTTCTGCTCATCCTTATCTCATTTGTGCTCCAAAGATCAAGCTCTTGCTCTTCTACAATTCAAGCACATATTTACTATAAATGCTTATTCGAAAACACTATCTGTTAGAAAATGAGATATTTCTAGATGATTTTTGTTTAATGGTTCTTTTTAAATATTATGTTTAGTATGTAAAGGAAAGGTAGACCTTGTTTTATGGAATATGTTTTGTAAGAAAATCAATATTGGTTGGATATGTATGGTCGTCTACTTACTTTGGAAAAGCTTGTGTAAATATATGTGTATGCCTTTTGAAATCTGATAATGAATGAAAAAGAACTGTTGTTGAACCTTATCATTTCTTCTTTCTAGTTTCTAATACTAACAGTGGTATCAGAGCCCTTCTTCTTGAGGGATCTGTGAAGGCAAGAAGGCTAAGTTTTTTTTCCTTCTAAGGTGAGAGTTGAGCAGCAATAACATGACATCCAACGGCTTCTTGGGTGCAGGACCTCCTATGTTTACAGGAGAAAATTATCACATATTGGTGATAAAGATGAAGGCTTATCTCAAAGCTCTTAGTCTATGGGAAACAATTGAAAGTGAAGATGATCCTCTTCCACTTGGACCAAATCCAACAGTTGCACAAATGAAGATTTATGAAGATGCAAAGTCAAGGAAATCAAAGGCTCTCACATGTTTTCATTCAACATTTTAAGATGTGTTTTTCACAAGAATAATGGCTTGTGAAACACCTAAAGAAGCATGGGAGAAGCTAAAAGAGGAGTTCGACGGAAGTGACAGAGTGAAGACTGTCAAACTCTTAACTCTCAAAAGAGAATTTGAGATGTTAAGGATGAAAGAAAGAGATACTGTGAAAGACTATTCTGCCAAACTTGTCGAGATTGTTAACAAAATAAGGTTGTTTGGTGAAACCTTTCCAGATTCAAAGATTGTGGAGAAGATGATGATAAGCTTACCAGCAAGGTTCGAGTCCAAGATTTCAGCAATAGAAGAATCTTGTGATTTGAAAACTTTATCTGTGGCGGAACTGATCAGCAAGTTGCAAGCCCAAGAACAAAGATCAAGTATAAGAGATGAAGAAGTAGCAGAAGTGGCATTTTAGGCACAACATAAAGGCAAATAGCCTATGAAGGACAATAGAAGGATGGAAGGAGATAAAGTAGCGAAAGGAAAACCATGGAAGGAATCTTTAAAAAAAAGGAAGTTTCCACCTTGCAACTATTATAAAAGAACCAATCATCAAGAAAAAGATTGTTGGTTCAAGGGAAAGCCATCGATTTACTGTAGATTCTGTAGAAAGATGGGTCATATTGAGAAAAATTGTAGGGCCTGGCAGAATCAACCACAACAAAACCATGTGCAGCAGGCAAATTTTGTTGAAAAGTTTGAAAATGAAGAAGAAAGCTTGTTTATGGCTTCTCATGTAGAAAACACTGCCAACAAATCCGCATGGTTCATAGATAGTGGATGTACGAGTCATATGTCACACAATGAGCTCTTGTTTCACACACTTGATAAGTCATTCAAAGCTAAAGTTAGGATGGAAAATAGTGAAATGGTTGATGCACATGTAAAGGGTTCAATTTCCTTTCAGACTACACAAGGTACAAAGTTAATACATAATGTGTTGTATGTTCCTTGTTTAGCATGTAACTTGTTAAGTGTGGCTCAAATGATGTCTAAAGGCTATTCCTTATTTTTTTTTAAGGGAAAACATTGTTTGATCCTTGACTCTGAAGATAGTTTGATTGTTAAAGTAAAAAATGGTGGATAAAACTTTTCCTTTAGATGGGAGGTTTGATAGTGCAAATTTTGCACGTAAGGATGAGTCATGGTTGTGGCACAAAAGATATGGTCATTTTAACTATGCTACTTTAAAGTCTATGTATGAAAAGGTCTTGACTAAGGATTTACCTGAGATTTCACTGTCTAAAGAAGTTTGTGAGTCATGTCAAATGGGTAAGGTACACAGGAAATCATTTCCTAAAAATGCTACCCGGAGGGCAACTGAAAAACTTGAACTAGTTCACACTGATGTGTGTGGACCTATGCGGACATCATCTTTGGGACACAATAAATATTTTGTACTCTTTATTGATGACTCAACAAGGATGACTTGGGTGTACTTTCTGAGTAACAAGTGTATTTTCAATTTTCAAGAAATTTAGAGTTTTTGCGGAAAGACAGAGTGGTTGTAAGCTAAAGGTTTTGAGGTCGAACAATTGTGGTGAATACACTTCAAATGAGTTCAATAAGTATTGTGAAGATATGGGGATTGATCACAAGTTGACAGTATGTTATTTACCCGAACAAAATGGAGTCTCGGAGAGGAAGAACAAAACAGTAGTTGAAATGGCTAGATGTTTGTTGCTGGAAAAGAAACTGCCACAAAGTTTTTGGGCAGAAGCTATTCATACTTCAGTGTATTTGTTAAATAGGCTACCAACAAAAGTTGTAGCTAAAAAGACCTTATTGAGGCATGGAGTGGAATACATCCATCTGCGAAGCATATAAAAGTTTTTGGTTCGATATGTTATTCTCATGTTCCTTCTGTCAAAAGAAGCAAACTTGAACCAAAAGGTGAATTGGGGATCTTTATTGGTTATTCATCACAAGTTAAGGGTTATAGAGTTTTCAACTTGCAAACAAAAAGTATTTCAATCCGAAGAGATGTAGTCATGGATGAGCATGCTTATTGGAACTGGGATAAGGAGCAAATTGAGAAAGATAATGCAGTTTTTCAGAACTTGAGTCCGCTGCCTGAAATCCAATCATTTGGGTCTGAAACTCTAGAAGAAGACGAAAATTAGACAGGGAATCCTTACTTGATTCGCCAATTTTGAAAACAAGGTCCCGTTCCGAGATTTATGAAAGATGTAATGTTGCAATCTCGGAACCAAATAGCTATCAAGAAGCATCAAGACATGAAGTTTGGATTGAAGCTATGAAGGAGGAGGTTGGTATGATAGAAAAGAATGATACTTGGAAGTTGGTTGATAAACCCAAAAACAGAAATGTGATTGGGGTGAAGTGAGTTTATAGAACCAAACTTAATCCAAATAGCTCAGTTTATAAATACAAAGCAAGGCTTGTTGTGAAAGGTTATGCGCAATTTGCAGGTCTGGATTATGGAGACATGTTTGCACCTGTTGCACGACATGATACAATAAGGCTGCTATCTGTTTTGGCAACACAGTCAAATTGGAAGCTGTATCATTTGAATGTGAAATCGGCATTCTTAAATGGACTGTTGTGGGAGGAGATCTATGTTGATCAACCAGAAGGCTTTCAAGTTGTAGGAATGGAGGATAAAGTCTACCAACTTCATAAGGCATTGTATGGATTAAAGCAGGCTCCTAGAGCATGGTACAGTAAGATTGATGATCATCTCATTCATTGTGGCTTCAAGAGAAGTGAAAATAAAGCCACTTTATATGTGAAGAAGGCTAAAAGAGGAGATGTGTTTGTGGTGTCACTCTATGTTGATGATCTTCTGGTAATAGGAAGCAATGAAGCTATGGTGAATCAGTTCATGCAAGAAATGGAGACCAAGTTTGAAATGTCAGATTTGGGTAAAATGAGTTACTTTCTGGGAATGGAGATTCATCAAGCTACTGATGGAATCTTCATTTCCCAGAAAAAATATGCATGGGATGTTCTTAAAAGGTTCAAGATAGAGAGGTGCAAGCCTGTACCGACCCCACTGGTTCACAATGAAAAGATTTCAAAGTTTGAAGGAATTGACAGGGTTGATCCAACAGTTTATAGAAGTCTGATTGGTAGTTTGCTGTATTTGACAGCAACCAGACCCGATCTCATGTTCGCGGCAAGTTTACTGTCAAGGTTTATGCAAGCTCTAAGTCAAGTTCATCTTGGTGTTGCTAAACGAACGTTGAGATATATCAAAGGAACTGCTGATTATGGTATTTGGTTTAAAAGGGAAGAGCAAGGGCAACTGATGGGTTATTCAGATAGTGATGAAAAGCACTTCTGGATATGCTTTAACACTTGGTTCAGGCATGTTCTCATGGAATTCAAAGAAGCAAGAGTTGGTAGCTCAATCTTCTGCAGAAGCAGAATACATCGCCGCTGCTGGTGCGACTAATCAGGCTCTATGGTTTAGAAAGATTCTACGTGATCTGGAGCAAAATGACATTGAAGCTACTGTATTAAGGCTGACAATAGGTCAGCAATATCTATGGCCAAAAATCTAGTGCAACATGGTCGTAGCAAGCATATAAATGTGAAGTTTCATGCTATCAGGCAAGTAGAGAAGGATGGCGAAGTTCAACTGGTTCATTGCAGCTCAGATCAGCAAATTGCATACATCATTACCAAGGCTCTTCCTAAGGGGAAATTTGAAGTTCTAAGGGCTAAGTTGGGAGTATCCAAGAAAAATCTCAAGGAGGAATGTTAGAAAATGAGATATTTCTAGTGGCTTTTGTTTAATGGTTCTTTTTAAATATTATGTTTAGTATGCAAAAGAAAGGTAGTCCTTGTTTTATGGAATATGTTTTGTGAGAAAATCAATAGTGGTTGGATATGTATGGTCCTCTACTTACTTTGGAAAAGCTTGTGTAGATATATGTGTTTATGCCTTTTGAAATCTGATAATGAATGAAAAAGAACTGTTGTTGAACCTTATCCTTTCTTCTTTTTAGTTTCTAATACTAACACTATCATGGAATAGGAACATAGATTGATGTTCATGGGATGGAGTTTATTGTGACGAGATGACAAGACAAGTCACTGAGCTTAACCTCGCTGACAATGGACTTCAAGGAAAGTTTCACTCCAATAGTAGCCTCTTTCAACTCTCCAATCTCAAAAGGCTTAATTTGTCTTTTAATAATTTCTCTGGATCGTACATTTTACCTAAATTTTGTGAGTTTTCTAGTTTGACGCATCTTGATTTGTCGTATTCAAGTTTTACATGTTTAATTCCTTCATAAATCTCTCACCTTTCTAAATTACACTTTCTTCATATCCAGAGTTATATTCAGGGGGTCTTAGATTCAAACCTCACAATTTTGAACTACTCCTTAAGAACTTGACTCAACTAAGAGAGCTCAACTTTGACTCTGTGAACATCTCTTCCACCATTATTCGATTTTCTCTTCTTATATAACTACTCTACACCTTGTGAATACACAGTTATATGGGATACTGCCCGAAAGAGTTTTCCACCTTTCCAATTTAGAATCTCTTGATGTATTATCCAATTCCCAGCTCAGTGTTAGGTTTCCCACAACCAAATGGAATAGCACTGCCTCACTCCAAACATTAGATATCTATAGAGTGAACGCTACTTGTAGAATACCTGAATCATTTGGTCATCTAACTTTACTGCGTACATTAGATTTATTTTCTTGTAATCTCTCAAGGTCTATTCCTAAACCTCTATGGAATCTCTCCAACATAGAGGAATTGAACCTTGGTTATAACCATCTTGAAGGACCGATTTCTGATTTATTTAGATTTGGAAAGCTAGGGTTATTATCACTTACAAATAACAACTTTGATGGCCAACTTGAGTTCTTATCCTTTAACAGATGGACGCAACTTGAATGGCTAGATTTTTCAGTCAATTCCTTAACTGGTCCAATTCCTTCTAATGTAAGTGGAATGCAAAACCTACAATCACTCTACTTGTCATCAAACCAATTGAATGGGACTATAACATCATGGATGTTCTCACTCCCAACACTAGAATGGTTAGACTTGAGTGATAACCATTTCACTGAAAAGATTCTGGAGTTCAAGTCTGGAAGGTCCTATTCTAAAGTCACTGCTAGACCAGCAGTTCCTGCGATTTCTTCTCCTTTCACGAAATAATCTCAGTGGACAGATTGCTTCAGTGATCTGCAATTTGAAAACACTACAAGTGCTAGATTTGGGCAACAATAATTTTGAGGGAACAATCCCACTATGTTTGGGTGAGATGAGTGAACTTTCGGTTATGGATTTAAGCAACAATATTCTTAGCAGGACAATTAATACTACTTTTAGTATAGGAAACCAACTTGGAGTCATTAAATTTGACGGGAAAGAGCTAGAGGGGAAAGTCCCGCAATCTTTGATCAATTGTAAATATTTGGAAGTTCTTGATTTAGGTAACAATGAATTGAATGACACATTTCGTAAATGGTTGGGAGCCCTACCAGAGTTGTAGATTTTAAACTTGAGATCAAATAAGTTCTACTGCCGTATAAAAGATTCTAGGACTGTCAACTTGTTTGCTCAAAGTCGAGCCATAGATCTCTCATCCAATGGATTTAGTGGAGATTTACCGGTGAGCCTTTTCGAGAATTTTGAAGCTATGAAAATAAATGGTGAGAACAGTGGAACCCGAGAGTATGTAGCTAATATAGGTTCTCATTATTACACAAATTCCTTGATAGTGACAACAAAGGGGCTGGATGTTGAACTTCCTCAAGTTTTGACTACAAGCATAATTATCGATCTCTCAAGGAATAGATTTGAAGGCCATATCCCAAGAATTATTGGAGATCTCGTTGGGCTTCGTACTTTGAACTTATCTCATAATCGCTTGGAGGGTCACATACCAGCATCAGTGCACCAATTATTTGTACTTGAATCATTGTATCTCTCATCCAACAAAATCAGCGGAGAAATTCCACAACAGCTTGCATCCCTCACATCACTTGAAGTCTTAAATGTCTCTCACAATCATCTTGTTGGATGCATCCCCAAAGGAAAACAATTTGATACGTTTGAGAACAGTTCATACCAAGGGAGTGATGGGTTACATGGATTTCCACTCTCAAAGGATTGTGGTTGTGATGATGGGGTAGCACAAACGACGACTCCAGTTGATCTAGATCAAGAAGGAGGAGATTCATCAATGATCAGTTGGCAGGCGGTTCTCATGGGTTACAGTTGTGGACTATTTATTGGACTGTCCATAAATCGGAGATGATCTCTGTTTACTAATTTCATATTTACTTTGTAGTAGTAACTCAGACTTATTGAATAAGTTTTATTGAATATATGAAGAAACTGCCATGCCTCTTCAAACAGTTGTTGAACGAAATCTCTCTAAATTAGTAAGGTCTGCACTTACTACTACTATGGAGAAGTAAAACAAAGGCGGTTATAATTGCGTAGAAAGTGCAATACTCTGTTTTCATCATGTCTTGTGGGAGAGTCATATCATTCACTTCCCTTCAATGTGGAAGGACATACAACCCAAAGTCGCATCATGTCTTGTGATGGGGTGATTTTATTCATCGCAAATTTAAAGTCGGTACTTTATGTTTGTGTTATGATGTCACGAGACAGAGTTGGAGAAAATTAGAAACTAAGGGGTTTCCTAAGAACCATTGCATCAAAGGCATTTATAGTTACGTAGAAATTAAGTTCACTTTTGGAGAATAATAAACTAACATTCAGTGACGAAGAAGTACTTACTAACTAAGCACAAGAAGATGGCGAAAACTTTAAAAGCAATAGAGGTACATGTTTCGGATGATGAACACAACTGTATGCAGACGGACATTTTAATCGGAACTAACTCTCATCCTTTTGATAAAATAGTATAGATCATCCATAAATAGTTGCTAAAATGTATGTCAAAACCAATTCATTTGCAAACACCGAAGGAACTACCAAAATCTTAACATTTTCAAAAGCTTCTTCTTTTCCCCTTCCTATGTAAGGAGATGATGTATACACTGAAGTTATTTTCCTTAAGTTCTATACACCATTATTACTGGAAAAAATTGCATACCAAATTTGTCAGTGAACCAACGAGGCATTTCGTTTTCAATTACAACAGGAGTATCATTTTGAATTCCAATGCATATGCGGAACTCAATTGCAGTGACCATATTCTTAATAGCTATCGCGATTAGGAGAATTTTTGTCGGAGATGAAAGTTTGTTGTCAATAGGGGGCAGTGGTAACAACTCTTATTGGTTCTGAAGAAAGTAGACAGAATCTGTTTCAACGTTCAAATACAATCACTCATTTTCAGTCAATATGACTCCAAATGATGAAAGTGAACTTAAATTTGCATTGATTCAAAAAGAGACTGACGGATTTTTCAAGAGCCAAATTAGATGTAATTAATCTTGCATAGAATCAAATAGTATACCAAAGTATTGAAATAACAAGTAACTAAAGGTAGAGATAAAGTTGTATGTAACAAACTCGAATTCCTCACTATATTAAGAAGAGAACTAAAACGCATACAACTTTAGAATTGTGATTGCAACACTCAAACTACGGAAATACAACGGAAATATTGAAATAACAAGTAACTAAAGATAGAGATAAGAATCAGGATGAGAAGCTTAGACTTTGGAAGAGGAGAGGACAAACATTTTCTTTCAATATGCATAAACCTTTCTTTCCAACTCATTTTCCATTTTAACCAAATGTTAATTGGGCCTGGATACCAAATAAAACACTCTAATATTTTACCTGGCCCAATCTCATTCACCATTTCTAACTCATAGGTCCTTATAGAGTTAGCTTGGTTCACAACAATACACCCGCCTCCAAAAAGAACCTTGTCCTCAAGGTTCAAGTCAGGATACATCATCCGGCAAGGTGGAGTATAATAAACTTGGCTAGAGCAGGCAAAACCGTGTAGGAATAATATCATAATTTGGTTGGCAGCTTGGAGTAGTCTAGACATGGTTGCATAATTCTTGATTAGCTTTGGAACGTGGCATGGATGTTTGGTAATGTGAGATATGTCCAAAAGAGTAATGTACCTATATATCTCACTCAAACTTATGAAAGCACTAGTAGCTGCAACATAGGGAACCTTCGTCATATTTTCCAACAACAACTGACACATATGGCTAACAAGAGTTGCAATTCCCTTCTTACTCCATTCTTCCTTGCTATCAATTCCTTTACGATCAATTGAAATATTCACCTTGAAGTAGCTTGCCTTTCCCCAAATATCTCCATTGAAACTGATATCAACCAATTACAATCACGCTCTCTCTGATTTATACTTTTCAACATTATCAAATGGAGTTCGGGTATAACCTCATGCCCAACAACCATACACTTGTTCAAGAGGATAAAAAAAAACAAATCTAGTATCTAAACCATGATGTAATCTATGGTATGCAGCCCACTCTATCATCTCAAGGACCCCATAAAATGTGTAACCTGAATAAGGGTGTTCAACCTGAAACTTCACCTTATATCCACTCCTTAATACTATTACTTTCCACTCCAGTAACATGGTAGCAAGGACAAGTATATAGTGAGGATGTAAAATTGACGTGTGCTTGAAGTTGGCTAACAAAACCTCATGTTTCACATCATAATTATATTGATGTAAGACTAGTGTATATGCAATTGACATACATGTGAACATAATGGGCAAGTAGGAATTTACACACCATGGTTGTCCAGGATCCCACACTCTATTCATAGAGTTTAAATACACAATTAAGAAAAACCTGCCAATATATCCCAGCAATAGCAGTTCTTTCGCGTTGTATACTGTATAACTTGTTAGAGCCCTGAAATTGAAACCTATTCCTGGATCCCAGACACAAGGATCCACTATAGTTGTGGGAATTATTACTGTAAGAAATTTAGCAGCAGGTTCAAACGGAAATTGACTCAAAATTTTGTTGACCATAGTTCCTTGGTTAATTTTCCATTTTCAGTGTTAGGAAGTATTTTAACAAAATACATTAAACTTATCAAGATATTGAGATATAGATCTTCATTATCCACAAGTTCCATGAGAAAATCAGCAAGATACTAGTCTTCGAAGGACTCCAAATCAGATTTCCATTTAGGAGAGCCACAAGCAAGAGAGCTAACATCTACATACCTCGTTGACATATCTCGTTCGAGATGTTCATTTGGATACCATGTATCCAAAGATACATCACAGCTTGTATAAGGGCGCTGTGATGTATCTTTGGATACATGGTATGCGGAAAATTTTGTTTAGCATTTTTATGCTGTATAAAGGTCATTCCTTTCTAATATGTGTTTTGCATTTATATATTCAAAATATTCTTGTATTCTTATCATTTTTATCTCATGGATTGTTACAATCAATTTTACAGATTTTAGGCTCATTGATAAAAAAGTCTTTTCTAAATTTTGTATGGATTTGTCCAGGGGTTATATAGAGCTATGCGATGTTTCCATGCTCTTTTTCTTACTAAGTGTAAGTGAGAATATTTTTCATATTATGCTATAAGCATTAATGAAATGTATTCTTTGTTAGTATAATCATGATAATGTTTGATTCCCTGTAAGTACTAAGTATTTTTAATTCTAAGAATATAATAAAAATATGAATATAATTTGTTTTTAAAGATAATAATTATGAAATACAGAGTTTTGCGTTTATACCTTTCTCATTTTCCTTCGCTGAATAGGTTTTATCACTACCGCAATAGTTCTCCTTCGGGCAATGAATAGTTTTTCGCCTCCCTGACCTCAGTCCTCCGGCTACTTTCCTATTGTTCCTCCTTTAGGCTGAAGATCTAAACCTTCAATTAAGACTATTCCGGGAATTTAAAGAGAGATATACAAACCAAACTGTTTATTTCATAATATTATCTTTACACACAAACCATACATATTTTCACATATACCTAGAAAATAAAAATATTTTCCCCTGACGGGAGAAGCTTATACTCACTTATCAAGGTACCTAACATGTTTCTCTAATGGGTTATTTTGGAGAAAATGTAGTATGCCTCTTAAGTGTGATTTCTCTCTTCTTTTATAGATGTAAGGAGTGACTAATTATTATATTTTTTTGTTTTGCAGGGACTTCCCTCAAAACCTTGATAATTCTTCTGCTCGTCCTTCAATCATAGTTGTAAAGATAAGAATGACTGACCAGATTTGACATCTCTTTTTGACCGAAGAGATAAAGTGTTGAGAGATAAGATTCCTTTTTGTCTCTTTCTTCATGATGTAAGTGCTTACGTCTTTTGTTTTGTCTTTGTCTGACTGTTTACATTGCTGCTTTTACAGTTGTTTTTCTTCAACTAAGACTTTACAGATCCATCTTCATGTACCGAGTGTTTGTGATCTAGAAACTTGCAGGCAAGATATTGGTATCAGAGCCAACTAGATGATAAAACCTTTATGGTATTTAGAAGAAAAAACCTTAGTAACTATACTAAAGGTAATCAAATTAGATAAAGATCTACAAGAAAAAATCATACTAGCTAGTCATCATTCGAGAAAAGTTCGAAGAAGAATTTCCAATGGAATTTATAATACATGACTATTCAGAAATAATAATAGATAACATGAACACATCTGATTACTACCTATCAGAATAAAAAGACAGATCAAGAAATTTGATTAAAATGAGCTTAGAAGCTATAGATATACTGAACGACCTAATAGAAACTCATAAGCAAATAGCCTTAAGACTAAAATTAATCGAAATAGAAATAAAATCTATTAAAGAAAATATTCCTGAAAAAATTACTAATTTAATAGAAAAAATAGAGAAATTTGACAAAAGAGTTAGTCAAAAATACATAAATGAACTCTTAGCAGAAAAATTCTCTAGTAAAAGTTCATATCAAAAGGGTAGCCTTAATGAAAAACTCAGTCAAGAGTTTTTGAAAAAACAAAAATATCAGGAACTAGAAAATCTAGTAAAGAGACTCTAGAAGAAAACGATTTAGAAACCAGAATAGGTGAAAAAAATCATGAACAAAAGGATGAATGAACTAGATGAACTAATTTATGCTTTAGAAGACCTTGATCTTTCGGATAAAAAATTAAAAGTCCTTACAAACAAGGGAGATACAGGAGGACCCCAAAAAAAAATTGAGGTAGGAGAAGGATCTCATACCTTAAAAGAAGAAAATCTACAATCAGAAAATATAGAAAGAAACTTTGCACCTAAAGCAAATAGGAAGTGTATGTAAATCTCTTTTCTAAATCTTACATCTCTGTTAATAAAAATAATAATTGACAGCAATGTCAAACAAAACATACCCTTTCTGGACCTCTTAGTAGCTAATGGGAACTGTCATTTTGGCTCTAGGCATCAACTTATCATGTCCTTGTACAATTTTGGCAAAACACAAGCATCCTAGTACTCTAAGATAGCTAAGGTTTGATTATTAACCATATAGTCTTGTTAGGACCGTAAATAATTAGGTGTAATGCGGAAGCTAGCAAAGCAAACCTCGAAAGATTACGAGTAATAAGACAAATGAGAAATATACCAAAAGACACAAAGATTTAACGTGGTTTGTTCAATCGACCTACATCCACAAAGGAGATGAGCAATCCACTATATAAACATGAGAGTACAAAATATAGAGAGAAATAACTTCAACCAATTCAATCGGAATACATGGGAGGTTTACACAAGTGATAACGTACCAAACTTGTGTCCCACAAATTCTCCCCCTTACCAAAACTCTCAAAGCCCTTAAGACTACATTGTGAATGCTGATTAAGTTAGAAGGAACAAACGTCTATTTTATAGAGTCCTAAATATTTTTTCTACAAAAAAAGGACTAGCTACTCCTAAATCTTTTCCTAAAAAGAAACCTATTTATGATAAGAATTTCAGGGCAAATAAAACCCAACAAGTCTTTCATAGGGAGCAATGTTCCCAATCATTGGACTTGGCATCATGTTTATAAGATAATCAGCAGATAACACACAATGACCCCAAAACTTAATGGGAAACTACCCTTGAAACCTAATAGCTCTAGTGATTTCTATAACATGTTTATGCTTCCTATCCGCTACCCCATTCTGTTGAGGGTTGTATGCACAAGTCTTTTCATGATTTATACCCAAAGACATAAACAATTGTTCATAATTAGAATTAGTGAACTCTGTTCCATTGTCTGTCCTAATAGTTTTAACAGATTTGTTTCAAATTGAGTTGTTACTAGTGGTGGCAAATGGTTGGATTTGATCGGATCAGATTTGAATGGATTGAATATGGATTGAGCCAAAATGAATTGGATTACAATTCACTCATATTAAATATGAGTAAATATGAATTTGGTCAAATATAGTTAAGATAAAATGGTTTCAACTCACTTTAAACTTTTAAAGCCAAAAACAATATTAAATCAAAGTTAAATTGTTATTACCAAACCCCTACCTGCACCCTGCCCCAATCCTAAATAATTTTTTAAAAATACTTAATTTTTCATCAAAAAATAAAATAAAAATTACGTCTGTACCCCATCTCCACCCATCCCACCAAACCCCACGCCTACCCTACCCGCACCTCTACGACCCTCAATTCTTAATAGAAAAATGTCAAAAACAATTCGCTCACCAAACCGACCCCTCGCCCATCCCCCCCACCCTACCACAATTTTTTTTTAAATATAATTAAAATAAAGTTCAAAATTTTTTTTGTCCCCACTCACCTCCACCGTACCCCATAACCCCGCCCCTTTTTTTAAGGAAAAACAATAAAAAATAAAGTTAATTTTTTTTTCACACCCCCTCCCTCCCCCACTTCCACCCACCCGGACCCCCCTAACCCCTCCCCCCCACCCTACCCTCTCCCCCACCTGGACCTACCCCACCGTACCCACAATTGTAAAAAAAAATCAAAAAAAAGGTAAACCATTTTCATCCCCAGTTCCCCCAACCCCCTCCTTCCGTACCTCCAACCCCACCCCCTAATGTTCTTTTTTAAAAATAAATAAATAATTTTTTTAGTGCAATTAAGGATTTTTTTTTAGAATGGGTGATATATGGGTCTATATGCATTCTCATATTGTATCCATTTTGTCCATATTTATATAAGCTCTTAAATAAGATCAATTCATATTTACCCATCATATATCATATATTATTATTATTATTATTATTATTATTATTATTTTATTTATTATTTATTAGTTATTATTATAAGTGGAAAGCTCCTAACCTCAAAGTTGAATTACCATTTTGTCCTTATCTTATCCCTAAAATAAATTAAATATTAATATTTAATTAATTAAATATTAAGTGATAGTTACATTTAAATTCATGTATCAAACAAGATCTTAATGTGATCATATATTCATGTACTAAATGTGGGTAATGAAGAGTCTAATAACCTTCAGTTTTGATTTGTAAGATAAGTGGGGGTAATGAAGAGTCTATCAAAGACACTCACACAACACTATTTATATTCCCTTCTTTCATCCAAATTTGTGATCATCTTGCATTCTACATTAGGTTAGTCAACATCATTTGTAAAATTTTCATTTCTAATTTGTAGTTGTAAAAATTCTTACTGATTCATTTATTTGTATTCTATATAATTTCATGCATATTCATCATCTCTTTGTTGAGAAATATGTATATTATCATAGTTACAAGATGAATATTCTCCAATATAAAGTTGTAAGTGAATTTTTATTTTTCATATCTCCATCTTTTTGAGTTTTTAAATATAACTTCGTAATTGATTACTATATATTTGTATTCTTCATTTCTTCTATCTTTAGGATATAAATATAATAAAGCTAATCCCACTTTATATTTCTAATCAATTGTTTTGAGGGTAAGCATGTTAAATCCCGGAGTATATTTTCACAACTAGACCCGTAAAAGAGTAAGTCCTTGATACACATTTATAGTATGTTTTCTTCGTTGTTTGATAATCATTTATTATTTTAAAACAAGTACGTTTTCCTTTTTATATGTAATCTCAAATGTTTAGAAAATTCATGTACTTAACTATTATAGAGAGGTACAAAAATTAGTGCAAAAGTAAAAATAAAATAAAAACTAATGTAAAGTAAAAAATATAGTTCAACAAATATAGTGTACCTTTTTTTTTATTGTATTAGAATTCATATTTTATTTTTATATACAAATCCTTTAATATATAGTTCAAGAAATATAGTCTATTTGTATTCTTAACATAGTCATGCTTTCTTTTTTGTTTACTTTATTTATCATTTTAGTTTTTTATACATATGAAACATTTTGTCTATAGCAAGTCGACTTCTAACAAAATGTAATTCAATCAATATGACGATATTTTTGTCTATATATTTTAATGTGATGTCTTTTATTATGGATGTCATGTCTTTATTTAATTTTCTTTCTTTTCCATTTGAGCTTGTAATTTTTTCTATAAATATTTGTTACAGTGATCTTAGGCATATTTATATGCCTAAGTTGTCAATATTTGCCCATAAGTCGATTAGATTGAAGGATATCTCTAGTCATTAGCTTAATTTTTTGGTGTAACTTGTGATGATTGTGCACTTACACACATGATTAGTTGTTTTAGAAACTCTCAAGGGAATTGGAGTCAACGTGAAGAAAAGAGATGTAAAAGAGCATGAAAAGTGGCTAAGGATGAAGGCCCCAGGGCCAGGCGCACTGCTAGGCGCGAGGCGCCAAGGGCCAACATTCAGAGACGCCTCTTAGGCGCTCTAAGAGGTGCGGCACGCCAAGGAGGAAAATTCAGAGGCGAGCTACAGGCGCAAAGCTCCACGAATGTTCTGACTTTTTCAAGTTAAAAAAGCTTAAAATAGGATTCCTAAGTGTAGTAGGTTTTGACTCCAAGTCATTCCACTATTATAAATAGACCCTTAGGGATCCATAATGAGGGTTCGACTTTTATTTTGTGTGCAAGAGCAAGTATCTACGTTTGTAATAGGTTTTGATCTTCTAACTCTTCTATTTTTCGAAAATCACATAAACAATTGTATTTTGTGGTTTTCTAATAGCATGAGTGGCTAAACGCCCTAGTTCTGGGGCTATATCTACGAATAGGTTGTTGACTATTAAAGGCTTTATGAATTAATTCTTGGTTGTCATTATAAGTTACTTCTATATTCTTGTTTTAGTATTTCTTGATTGGCCATCTAGAGATAAATCTATTGTTTAACCTTAAAATCGGGAGAGGAGAGGTTAGATAGACCAGAGGATATAGAGAGCTTGATCGACCTGTTAAGTCGAGGTGATTTGTGTTCAGGAGTGACGCCTGGACGAACAACTCGCTTGATTATGAAATAGGATGAAATATTAATGCTCGCCAATTAGTCTATTTATCCCCGCTCAACGATGTAGTTAGGTAGCTAATTGGGGTAGGCGACGAGAGGTGTATAGCTCAACTCATATAATTAACCCTATAAACTAGTAACTTGACAATTGAAATTAGTTCTATGCCAATAGTATGATACATGATATTCAGTATATGCTGCGGCCCTGGAATTCCTTTTAGCTTGCTTGAAACATCATATTAAAGTCGTTCACAATTAGTTACTTCCATTCAGTGCATAATTAGTAGTAGATAAATAATAAATCATCAACTCTTGAAAAGATTACTTTTTTATTTTTAGTTGTAGAATTAAGTGTTAAGTATAAATTGATCATAAGTCCCTTGGGAACGATAACTCATTTCTTAAAGAATCTATATTACTTGCGCGACCACGTACATTTGCGTGTATACTGGGGAGCAACAAGTTTTTGGCGTCACTGTCGAGGACTTAGAAATTGATTTATATTCAATCTTCTTAAGTCTACAATTAGATTATTTAGATATTAATTACTTGATCTTCGCTTGTTTATTGCAGGCACTTGACTTTCAGGTCTGGCTAGGAAAGGAGAACTTGTCGAACCATACAACGAACTTGAACGAGTTCTACGACAGCGCAAAAAAATGAATCTAGGACGAGGAGAATTGGGTTTAGGTATTCCGGGAAACATTAATGATGATAATCAAGACAACTTGAATAACCCAGAAAATGAGAATAACCAAAGGAACCCGAATAACTAAGGAGTATCGCCTGTCGTACCCGCAAGACCAGTCCGTGATGTGGCAGTCCCACTTACAGCCAATTTGGCATCTAGTATTAGGAAACCTCCACCGGGGGGCAGATTCGAACTAAAGCAGAGCATGGTACAGATCCTCCATTCTAATGGGCAATTCACTGGTCTCCCCCATAAGGATCCTCAAATCCATCTTAGGACTTTCATAGAGATTACCAATACTTACATTCCAATTGGAGTCTCATCAGACTATGTAAGGTTGACTTTGTTCCCATACTCATTGTTAGGAGCTGCAAGGCGTTGGTTAGACTCTGAGCCACCAAACTCTATCACTATGTAGGATGATCTAGCAAAGAAGTTCCTGAGTCGATTTTTCCAATCCAAGAAAACCGTTAAACTGAGGGGTGAGATAATAAACTTTGTTCAAAAGCAAGGAGAGGACATGTACTAAGCATGGGCGCGTTTCAAACAAATGTTGAATGCTTGCCCACGCCACATGCAAACCAATGAGGTACTTTGTCACACTTCTTTGAGGGTTTAGACTATAATGCTCGTGCTCTTCTTAATAGTGCAGCAGATGGACAGGCCCTATCCATAACAAGTGAAGAGTTCTTCGTCTTACTCGATAAACTTTTTGAAGGGAACCAAAGGTATGAGGGGGAAATGTCTAGAACCCCAACCCAAAAGGCTGCAGGGATCTTAGATGTAGACCAAGCTATAACCATAAATGCCAAATTAGATACAATGCAACATTACATGACCTTACAGTTTAAACATATGGATCTAAATCAGGCACCGATAAATGTGGTACAACAGGCAGCAAATTGGTGTGAGGTATGTGGTAGTGGAACTCATGAAACAGAGATGTGAGGCAACCCCGAATTCCGTAAACTATATGGGTAATGCACAAAGGGGTGGAGTGCAGCAAAACTATGGTAACACTTACAACCCTAGTTGGAAGAACCATCCTAACTTCTCATGGGGTGGTAACCAAAACCAAAATCAGGCGCAAGAGGTTAACCAATACCGTTCTCAAGGGGATGGGCAACAATACTACAATCCTAACCAAGGCGCAAATTCTAGTGCACCAAAAGGGGGGATGACCAATGAAGAACTACTCCAAAAGCTCATGACTGAAATAGGGACCAAATTAAATGCTAGAATAGATAAGAAGGATGAGAACATTAGAAACATCCAGATGTCCCAAATGAGTTTAGAGAAACAAGTTGCTCAAGTGGCTAATTCTTTGAACTTGCGTCCCCAAGGTGAGCTGCCCAGTGAAACTGAGCCCAATCCAAAGCAATTGCATGCGGTAAGTACTAGAAGTGGACTGCAATTAGAAGGAACTAGCTCTAAAGAAGAGAGACATTGAGGTAAGTAACAAAGAAAAGAAAGTGGAAGAGGTTGTAAAAAGCTCCAATGTTGAGGTACCCGTTCTTCAAAAGAAATTACCACCTCCATTTCCACAAAGGCTCAAAAAGCAGAATGAAGATGAATGCTTCGATAAGTTTCTCTCTCTCCTTAAACAGGTTCACATTAATCTACCTTTAGTTGACATTTTGCAGGGTATCCCGAAGTATGCCAAATACGTGAAGGACATTATGGCTAGCAAGAGGAGGCTCACGGAATATGAAATTGTAGCACTTACTGAGGAGTGCAGCTCAAGGATTCAAAATAGACTGCCCAAAAAGTTAAAAGATCCGGGTAGTTTTACTGTGTAGATTACAATTGGGCAAAGTGTTCATGCCCGGGGGTTGTGTGATTTGGGGGCAAGTATAAATTTGATGCCCTTATCTTTGTATCTAAAGCTTGGGTTGGGTAGTCCAAAATGAACCACTGTTATTCTCCAACTTGCTGATAGATCCATTGCTAAGCCAGAGGGGGTGGTAGAAGATGTATTAGTGCAAGTAGGTCCATTGATTTTTCTGGTAGATTTTGTGGTCTTAGACTTTGAACCCAATCCTGAAGTTCCATTCATTTTGGGACGTCCTTTCTTGGCCACGGGTAGGGCATTGATTGATGTAGCAGCTGGTCAATTAACCATGAGGGCATATGATAAGGTAGAGGTATTTGATGTTTACCGCGCTCTAAAATTGCCTTCTATTTATGAAGAGTTGTCTGCTATTACTGTGGTTGATCGCATAATAGAGTCACAGTTAGTTGTGCCCGAAGACCCCTTAGAAAGAGTGTTAATAGGTCATAAGAGAGATGAATACAATGAGGCTCAAGAGATAGAAACATGTCTGAATCTGACACTTGTGGAGCCTCACAAGCGGAGAGTGGAACCATTAGAGCGAGAGTTAGGGCCACCGCCCAAACCATTCATTGAGAAAGCCCCAAAGTTGGAACTGAAAACACTATCGGCTCACCTCAGGTATGCATTTTTGGGTACTAATGATACCTTGTCTGTTATACTTTCTGCAGAGTTTTCTGAAATACAGGTTGGAGCAGCATTGCGGCTCCTAAAAAGGAGAAAGAAAGCTATTGGATGGCAGATGGCTGACATTCATGGGATTAGTCCGGTGTTATGTATGCATAGAATCTACATGGAAGAAAATCACAAACCAAGTGCACAACATCAACGTCGACTAAATCCTTTGATGAAAGAAGTGGTGAGAAAAGAGATAATAAAGTGGCTAGATGCTGGAATTGTGTACCCAATCTCTGGTAGTAAGTGGGTAAGTCCGGTACAATGTGTTCCCAAGAAGGGAGGTATGACAATGGTAAGGAACGAAAAGAATGAGTTGATTCCTACTAGAACAGTGACCGGGTGGAGAATTTGCATGGATTACCAAAAACTAAATGATGCTACCAGGAAAGATCACTACCTCATTCCCTTCATTGATCAGATGCTTGACCAACTAGCAGGGTAGGAGTACTATTGTTTCTTATATGGGTATTCCGGTTACAACCAGATCTTGATTGCACCCGAGGATCAGGAAAAGACCACATACACTTGTCCTTATGGTACCTATGCTTTCAAACTCATGCCATTCGAACTTTGCAATGCACCGGCGAATTTTCAAAGGTGTATGATGAACATTTTTCATGATATGGTGGAAGACTTTGTAGAGGTGTTCATGGATGATTTCTCCGTCTTTAAGAAGTCTTTTGAGGTATGTCTCCGAAATCTTGATAAAGTACTTGCTAGCTATAAGGACACCAACTTAGTTCTAAACTGGGAAAAGTGTCATTTTTTGGTAAGAGAGGGGATAGTGTTGGGACACAAGGTGTCTAAATCTGGTTTGGAGGTTGATAAGGCTAAGGTAGAAGTTATTGAGAAATTGCCCCCTCCCATTTCTCTAAAAGGTGTGCGTAGTTTTCTTGGTCATGCAGGTTTTTACAGGTGATTCATCAAGGATTTTTCCAAGATTGCAAGACCTATGTGCAGTCTCTTGGAGAAGGAGGTGAAGTTTGACTTTGATGAAATGTGCTTAAAAGCTTTTGAGATGTTGAAGAGGAACTTAATTGAAGCTCTCATCTTAATTGCTCCTGATTGGGAATTACCATTTGAACTCATGTGTGATGCAAGCGACGTAGCAGTGGGTGCAGTGTTGGGACAAAGAAAGAATAAAGTGTTCCACTCGATCTATTATGCAAGCAAGACCCTTGACTCTACACAAACTAATTACAAAGTGACTGAGAAGGAGATGCTGGCTCTAGTGTTCGCCTTCGACAAGTTTAAATCGTATTTGGTAGGTACTAAAGTGATTGTTTTTACTAACCATGCAGCTATTAGGTACCTATTCAACAAGAAGGATGCTAAACCAAGGCTAATTCGATGGATATTGCTTCTCCAAGAATTTGACCTTGAGATCAAAGATAGGAAAGGTACTGAGAATCAAATAGCAGATCACTTATCTAGGTTGGAGGATTTTTCACATGTGAATGAAGGTGAGCAAATCCGGGAAGAGTTTCCGGATGAACAATTGATGTCATTAGATATCTCTCAAGTGCCATAGTATGCAGACATTGTTAATTTGATAGTAAGTGGCGATTATCCTCCGTGTGCAACCACCCAACAAAAGAAAAAGCTCAATCATGATGTCAAGTTCTACATTTGGGATGAATCATTCTTGTTCAAGCAAGGCGTCGATCGGGTAGTGAGAAGGTGCATTCCGGAATCTAAGGTTCACAAAGTGCTCGAAAGTTGCCATGCTAGCCCATATGGAGGTCACCATGGAGGAGAGCGCACTGCTCATAAGGTACTACAATCTGGTTTCTTTTGTCCCTCGTTATTTAAAGATTCTATTGCTTTTGTGAAGGGTTGTGATAAATGCCAAAGGTTGGGTACTATTCAAGAAGACATGAGATGCCGCTAAGTAACATTTTAGATGTGGAAATCTTTGATGTGTGGGGTATTGACTTCATGGGTCCCTTCCCACCATCTAGTGGAAACCAATACATTCTTGTTGCTGTGGATTATGTTAGTAAATGGGTGGAGGTTGTAGCTCTTCCTTCCAATGATTCAAGGGTGGTAATAAAGTTCATCAAGAAGCACATCTTCACTCGCTTTGGCACTCCAAGGGCAATTATAAGTGATGAAGGTAAGCATTTCATTAACCATCTTGTTAAAAACCTTCTTGCTAAGTATGGAATTCGTCACAAGGCTGCTTCAGCTTACCATCCTCAAACGAGTGGCCAAGTAGAGGTTTCAAATAAAGCGGTGAAGCAAATTTTGCAGAAAACGGTGAATGCGCAAAGGAAGGATTGGTCTGAGAAACTACATGATGTGATGTGGGCATATAGGACTGCGTATAAGACACCAATAGGGACTTCTCCCTATCACATAGTATTTGGGAAAACATGTCACCTTCCGACGGAATTAGAACATCAAGCATACTGGGCAATCAAGAAGCTGAACTTAGACCCCGAGCTAGCCGGTAAAAAGAGAGTGAATCAGCTGCATGAACTTGAGGAGTTTAGGCTCCACGCTTATGAAAATGCCAAGCTATACAAAGAAAAGATAAAAAGGTGGCATGACAAGCACATTGTAGCTCGTACCTTCAATCCGGGCGATAAGGTGCTACTCTTTAACTCTAGACTAAGGTTATTCCCTGAAAAACTAAGGTCGAAGTGGAGTGGTCCCTTTGAAGTGGTCAGAATGACACAACATGAGGTTGTTGAACTTAAAGGTAAGACGGAACTTACTTTCTTGGTCAACGGGCAAAGGGTAAAACACTATTTCGGTGAGGATTCGGATCGTGATCGGGAAGCTCTTGAGCTAAATGATGAATGATCCACGTTGTGTAGTGCCGCGACGTTAAATCAAGCGCTCCATGGGAGGCAACCCATGAACAATATGTAATAGATAGGTAGTTCGTCTTTGAATTCTTGAAATTTTTGTTTTAGCGTAGTTTCAATTCTTAGAATATAGGTTAGTTATAGCTAGATAGGATTTTCTTTCATTATTTGTAACTTAGTGTGTAACGATAAAAAAACACAAAATATATATAGATGAAAAAGAAATAAAGGGCAAATATGGAGCAACAAAAAGGGTAAATAGTCATGAAGTGTGTACTAGGAGGAAAGAAGAGCTCTAAAGAAAATTGTTGGCAAAATAATGACATGTGCATTAGGGAGGTGTAGTCACTAAAATGATTCCTAAATATTCCCTCCCTTACCTTAAACCGACATTACAACCTAATGAAAGTCCTCTTGATTCCTTGAGAAATATGTGCGAAAGTAATAATACACTATTGGCAAGCTTATGGTATGTTGAGAAAAGTAAGAACTTATTTTGTGAGGGTGAGTTGATTGTTTGAAAAATAGGCCTTGTTGATATTGCAAGTTGTTTGAGTGAAAGGTCTTTACTAAACAAGAACAAGTGAGGACATTCATGGCATGTATACGATTATCTAATTGATGTGTTTGTATGAGTTTGCATTAGCCCGAGAAAAAAAAAAAAGGGTCATTCTTTGAGCATGTGTTGTACTTGGTGTAAATTTGTGAATTGTTGCATCCATTGTGAACTACAAGATCATGATTGAAAATGTTTGGTTGATTTTGAGGTGGGTTGATAAGTCCAAGGGTTGTGAAAAAGAGTTGATAGTCTAGAGATTGTTTGAGGACAAACAAAGTTCTAAGTGTGGGGTGTTGATCTAGGCATATTTATATGCCTAAGTTGTCAATATTTGCCCATAAGTCGATTAGATTGAAGGATATCTCTAGTCATTAGCTTAATTTTTGGTGTAACTTGTGATGATTGTGCACTTACACACATGATTAGTTGTTTTAGAAACTCTCAAGGGAATTGGAGTCAACGTGAAGAAAAGAGATGTAAAAGAGCATGAAAAGCGGCTAAGGATGAAGGCCCCAGGGCCAGGCGCACTGCTAGGCGCGAGGCGCCAAGGGCCAACATTCAGAGACGCCTCTCAGGCGCTTTGAGAGGCGCGACGCGCCAAGGCCCAACATTCAGAGACGCCTCTTAGGCGCTCTGAGAGGCGCAGCGCGCCAAGGAGGAAAATTCACAGGTGAGCTGGAGGCGCGAAGCTCCACGAATGTTTTGACTTTTTCAAGTTAAAAAAGCTTAAAATAGGATTCCTAAGTGTAGTATGTTTTGACTCCAAGTCATTTCACTATTATAAATAGACCCTTAGGGCTCCATAATGAGGGTTCGACTTTTATTTTGTGTGCAAGAGCAAGTACCTACGTTTGTAATAGGTTTTGATCTTCTAACTCTTCTATTTTCCCGAATCGCATGAACAATTGTATTTTGTGGTTTTCTAATAGCATGAGTGACTAAACACCCTAGTTCTGGGGCTATAGCTACGAATAGATTGTTGATTATTAAAGGCTTTATGAATTAATTCTTGGTTGTCATTATAAGTTACTTCTATATTCTTGTTTTAGTATTTCTTGACTGGCCATCTAGAGATAAATCTATTGTTTAACCTTAAAATCGGGAGAGGAGAGGTTAGATAGACCAGAGGATATAATGAGCTTGATCGACCCGTTAAGTCGAGGTGATTTGTGTTCAGGAGTGACGCCTGGACGAACAACTCCATTGGTTATGAAATAGGATGAAATATTAATGCTCGCCAATTAGTCTATTTATCCCCGCTCAACGATGTAGTTAGGTAGCTAATTGGGGTAGGCGACGAGAGGTTATAGCTCAACTCATATAATTAACCCTATAAACCAGTAACTTGACAATTGAAATTAGTTCTATGCCAATAATATGATACATGATATTCAGTATATGCTGCAGCCCTGGAATTCCTTTGAACTTGCTTGAAACATCATATTAAAGTCGTTCACAATTAGTTACTTCCATTCAGTGCATAATTAGTAGTAGATAAACAATAAATCATCTACTCTTGAAAAGATTACTGTTTTATTTTTAGTTGTAGAATTAAGTGTTAAGTATAAATTGATAATAAGTCCCTTGGGAACGATAACTCGTTTCTTAAAGAATCTATATTACTTGCGCGACCACGTACACTTGCATGTATACTGGGGAGCAACAACCATCTAGACATTTTGTAATATTTTTCTTTGTATGTATCCTTTTTATAGCCAAATTCTTTTTTGATTATTAAAACTTACGTTTAGTAATTAAAATATATTAATTCCTCTGATATAATAAGAGATTTTCATGAAGCATTAAAAATATCAAACCTCCAACATCTGACACATGATTTTCATGCTATATTTTGTGAAGAGTTTTATTCTTATGTCAAACTTACATACAAAATGACTTAGCGATGAATTTATGTACGCTGCACTATGATATATTTACTTATATAAATTAACTTTTTAATGTCAATTAAGGGATAAACGTGCAACGCACATTCCCATGACTAGTTTAGAAAATATGAGTGATCCATTAAAGTAAATATGGTTTAAATAGACTCCTTTTACCTCATATGGGCTGAAATGGCCACCCGTAATTGTCACATAGTTAAGGAAATGTTTGATAGACATGCATACATCTGTTTTCTGTTTAAGCAAAAATATCCAAGTTATTCTAGTGAAATCATCAACAATTATCAAAAAGTACTTGTTTCCATCAAACGAAGTTGTTTAATAAGGACCCCATAGATCTACGTACATGAATCAAATCAAATGAACTAATGATAAATACTATTAGAAGTAAAAGATAGCAAAATGGCTTTTAACGAAGGGAAATCTGGTTCCTAAATATCCTCAACTAAATACGGAATTCTTTTCGTCCAATTTAATTAAAATATTGTAAAATTTACAATATAGAGAGAAAAAAATGCATAAGAAAAAATATAGAAGATAACTTGTATACATTTCGAACAAATGTATTTCCATTCGAGTTATCTTATAGACATTACATACGAGTCACAACATTGTTTACAGAATCCCAAATCCTAACATCCATAGCATGTAGTGAAATGCTTTGCCAAAGGGTCTTAGCAAAGACGATAATCAACTGTGTATAGCTTGTACGAGGTCTTCAACTCGTATCTTCAAACATCGAAACCTGCACTTTTGCATGAGATACACATCAATGGCCTTGCAACATTTAGCACTTCTTTTCCCCTCTCGAGAAGCAAGGAACAGGGCATAACAAAATAATTTTGCATGAGATACAATTTATTTATTTTTTATATCAACCACAAGAAATTCATCAACTGAGACAAAAATATAAACTGGTTGATATACGCATCAATGGACAACATACATGTTTCCTATGAAACAACAATAACATTACTCTATCAAATAAAGCAAACGTAAGAATATCTTAATGGTATCAGTTCTAAGCTCTAATATTAATTTAATCCTCTGTGTTTAATGTTGTATCTGTTATGATTCCTCTAATATTTTATTAAGCTTATGTGTCCCTATAGTAGAATTAATTATAGTAATTTTTTTCATTACCTGATTTAACCTTGAGGTCGATGAACAAATTTACAATAGGATGTTAAAATGTATTATTTTGGTGAATTGGTTTAAATAATGGATTAGTTTGGTAAAAAATTCACAAATTTACAATAGGATGTTAATTCTAAAGATTTAAGAGAGTGAGTGTAATTTACAATAGTTGTTTGAGGAATTTGAACTTAAAAATCACAAAGACATTCCCTGTTGAGGATAGTTTAGTTTGACTAAACAGGATTGGATTGTCAATTAGGTACTTAAAACGAAAAGTTGAAGTAATTAGCATTCTAAAGAGTCCAACTTTATATACAAATTGAGAAACTATTTAGGGAACATCCTATGTAGAATTAGAATCCAAAGAATAAATTTTGAAATTTCTCATTTCCTTGGGTGCATGAATATAGTACACCACGAGTTTCATAACCTTACTAGAAGGAATTCCTCACGGGATGGGTGGAGTACCGAGGCAATTAGATGCAAGTAAAAAATTAATAAGCCACAGTGTATTTCAAATAACTGAAACTAAAAACAATATAAGTACTCCTATTAGAGGTGCTCCGTTAATGAAGTGGCTAAAATTGGATCCAAAGGTGGATGTAGAGGGTATTTGGGAGCAAATAGGTGGATGAGGGGTAGTTGTGTACCATTTTCAATACTTCGAGGATATTTTAGACCCTTTTCCGTTTATTAAAATGTAAGAGCACGAAAAGAAAAACTAATGGAATAAAATGCCAATATGTTTATTGTATTATAAACAAGATACTTTTGATTTACTTACATAAAAGCATAACACTTTGTCAAAGTGGACAGCTACTTTGCTATTACATTCCTTTAACAAAACAATGGTCAACAGAGCCCAACATGCTCGCAGGCACCTATTTTTCTATCCAGCTATACATATTGCAATTCGTAATAACAAAAATAACTTAGTATAAGATACAAAAATCGTCATTTATAGGGACTATTGATCAAATATAACTATTATTAATGTAATTTTAGGTCCAATAACAAAAGTTTAGCAACTGACATATTAAAGTACCTAGCTAGAACTAGAAATGGTAATTGATCTAAAATAAGCAAATTTCACCTACCAAATCTCAAGGGTTGGGCAGTGACAATGTAGACATAAACGCCTATTAATGATCATATTATTACTAGCCAACATAAGAGTAAAAGAATGATAACACCAAAGGAACCAAATGAAACTATAAACAAATATTTGAAGAATAATTTGCTATATAAATCAGACTGTTAGCTAAATCAATCACAATTAGAAGAATTGTTAAATAAAAATAGAGCAAACTATTGGAGCTCTAAAAATAAGAGTCTAATTGAATAGAATATACACTTAATAAGTCTAGAGAAGTAAAGAATCAAGAATCTTAAGCTTCACCCAAACAAAGACTCTATTAAACTAAACCATGAAACCTACATTAGAATCATTATGATATAATTCTTAAAAGATAATCAGAAAAGGATGAATATATTTTCCTGATTAGTGAAATTCCAATAGAGTATTGAAATGACCACACTTTTCCAAACCTCAACCATAACATAGAACAAGAAAAAACTTTAGATCTTCATTATCTCAATTGGCCAAATAAATTTTGAACTCTAAAAATTAAAAATCTTATCTGCATAGTTGTACGGTGAGTAATTTGAAAGAGGATAAAAACAAACCCACATGTCTCAAAGAATGTAATGAAGGACAAGTTCGTCACGTTCCAAAATATAAAACTAAATCTGAAGAAGCTTCAAGGTGTTGTTTCGATCTTCCCTAATCTGGATAAAATACCTTTTCTTACAAGTGATTCGACCCAATTATCCTCTCTTTCTGATATTTCAAAATTGTATACAAAATTATAATGAGAAAACATTGTCACTCTTTCACAAATAAATCACAATATACTCTCCAAAATAAATCACATAAAAGAACGGAAAAAGAAAAATTCTGATAAATTGGGACTTACATCTCTTTGTAGTTTGCCTAAATCAATTGCAACTGAGCAAATAGTTCGATTTTTGGTTTCATAGATTATTATTTTTGGAACAAAAGGGTTTAGATTTAAGTTAGTATTGAGCATTTCGCAGAGGATTTAGGGCTTTGGATGAGCCGGAGAGGTTTAATTTGAGAGAGAGGGTACGGGAAAGGGGTGGTTTATATTGGAATATCTTTTATTTGTTAATTCATTTTAATTAGCCTTGTATGATAAATGATGATAAAGTTGAAGTTTATTTTTTTAACACGATTAGGGACGAGTTATTTAGTATTTTAGAGAACACAATTATTATCTTCCCTAATTTAGAAATGAAACACGAGAATTCGGGACTAGAAAATAATTCGGTCACTATATGTATACAATTAAGGATCATTTTTTGTACTTGTCTCTAATGGGCGGTCTTTAATAAACCTTTTTCTTGTAATGAACTAAAATAGTTTTAAGCATACCTGCAACATTTGTTAATGGTGCAGATGTAGACTTGGGATTTGAAGCTTTGTTTAGTTACTTGAGGATCTGCTCATACTACTCAAGTGTGAAGATATAGCTCTCAAGTTGTTGAGGGTATGATCCAAGATTCTCCTGAGATTTGGAACCTGGACATTGTCTTGTGGCCCAATTTTTGACTATACACATTAGTATTTTGAGCATATTCGAACTGATTTGGATTTTTAATATTATGAGCACCTGAATGAATGTGATCATTTTCTTGGACCATGTTAGCATTGTATCAATTTTTGACGGTATACATTATACATTCACTTGTCCATAGTGAGCTTGATTAAAGAATGGAAAAATAACTAACTAAACTTAACTAACTTTTAATTTGTTAGTTATAACTAACTAATTTCCTCACTAACAATGTGAAGTACTCTTCTGCCCTTGTTATCCTTCAACAAAAATGTTCTTTCAAGTTAATAAAATGCTCCATTTGTGTAACATCCCGGAAATTCTATGACTTAAGTTAGAGCCTCACCTTATGAATAATGACTTAAAAATAGTTAAAATGATGTTTCTAAACCTAAATTAATGCAATTGACTTGGTTTGGAAGAGTAAAAGTCTAAACGTCAAGAAACGACCAAGACGTCCGGAAACTAGAGAAGAATGTGTCCTAGTGTGTCCTTAGGCTTTGGGCAGGTTTGGGAGTGTCGTATGATGGTATAATCTTGTAAAAAGGTTTAAAATAGGTAAATATATGTTTATAGGGTCAAAACGTTCGAATACGACGCCCCGGGGCCACCCTAAGGGGCCCCGAGGAGCACCCCAACCTTGGCCAAGCAAGCTGCCAAGGCAGCTTGCAAATTGCCCTTGGTGGGAAGAAGTGCGCGTCGCAGCCTTGCTCCCCCAAGGAGCAAAAATCTTGTTCGCGACGCGGTCGTGTCGCGGACTCTACTGTCTCGAAATTTAATTCCAAATATCTTCAGGGAACAGCTCCGCGTCGCGGACTTGTTCCGCGATGAAAATGCAGAAATTCAGAAATCGAGTTTTACTTCATTAAAGAGTCCAACTAAGTGAGGGGTATTTAGGGTACTTTAGGGAACGTGTATATAATGATTTTTAAGTCACTTTACCTCACTTTTATCACTCAAACACAAAACCCCAAAGATCAAAACCTAAAGTTCCTCCTTCTCTCTACTCTCTCTCTCTTCTCAAGAACTCCATTGAAGAAGATTGGAGCTTCAAGAAGAAGACCAACACTCCAAGGTTTCAACTCGGATTTTCGTGGTTAATTCGTCAATAAGGTATGGTTGCTTATCACTCTTGGGATTCCTTTCCCCAAGAGGCCCCTTCAAGATGAATTTCAAAATCTCCAATTCTAGGTTTCAATCCAAAAACGTGGGTCTTCTTTCTAAAGTGAAATTGATGTTATAAACTGACTTTGATTGATGTTATATGAACAATTATGGATGAATTTATGTTGTATTGGTGGTTTCTTGAAGAATTCCCCATGAGACCCATGTTTCTCCTTCTTTTCCTAATTCTAACCCTAGTTTGTGTTGGATATTAATTGAAGGCTATGAATTGATGTGATGTTATGTAATTCATGTTTGTATGATGATTCTACCCTAGGTTATGTATAATTTCTATGAAATTAGGGTTGAGTCTTTGAATGAAGCCTTAAAGGCTATGAAGGGAATATGTCAATTGCTTATATTGATGTTGATTATGTTATTACTTCATGAATTACCTTGTATTATGTATTGGTTATGAATTGTTGGGTAATTGAAGTATGAATGTCCCATGAAGGGCAAGAAGGTATGAAGGTTGGTTCTTCTTTGAACTCAAGTATGAAAGGTGAATTACTTAGATGGTAATGATGCTATACCTAATGTGTTGTTGTGGTGTTGATGACCTAGTTTCCTCATCCTTAACCCTCTACACTTGAATTAGCTATGAAGTATGTATGTATGTTATGGTATGATTGTTATATGATTGAAAGGTAGTTCTCATGATTATAATGTAATGTAAAGTGAAAGGTTTACTCACTTGCTAAGTGTTTCTAAAGTGAAAGGATTGTTACTCACTTATGAACACATATGAGCTATTATGGTAAGATGTTTACATAAGAGTCTAGTAAAGGCTAATGTGAACTTATGTGATGACTAAAGATGATTACAAAAGGGAATTAGATGCTTAGCACCGAAAGGGCATGTAAATGAGATGGGTCGGGGTCTCACGTTTAGTAAGTCTGGCTCCCCACATGGGTTTCCTCACGTTTAGCAAGTCCGGATTATCCACGATATGTGTTGTCTCATGAGATGGAAACCCCCACATTTACTAAGTTAGGGTTTCTAGAAGCAATCTCATTGACCCTTAACTATGTGCCCACATAGGACTCTAGCTTAGTGGATCCACCTAGATAGCTATGTACGAATGGTTACACCTTAGGCAATGTTAACCCTCTCTTTTCGGTGTGGGAGTAGAACACCGGATTCCATGTAGCTCTCATGGTCTATGTCGGTTATTGCAATATTTCCCTAATGTAAAAGTAAATGAAGGTATGAAAGGTGTGAACTCTTACTAGAGCTTTCTTAAGGGTTTCTACATAGTGTAAGGAAGGGTATGGGACTTCTCTTGCACATTGCACTTGTGGGATCCTAAGAGATAGTTGTAGTAGTGTTCTCTTATGATTATGATGATTATGAATTATGTATGTTGAAGCTATGTTATGTATGATCATTATGAATATGGTAAGTTATGATGAAATATGATCTTATGAATGTATGCATGAAGTAGATTGCTTAATGTGATACTTGGCTTTGAATAGGGTTATGGGGTTCTATTCTTTGCATTGCACTAGTATTGCTTGGGTTGTCTACATGTTGGGATGATGTTATGTTGGTTTGGACTATGATGCTTATTTTGTGTGCATATTGGATTTACTTGGTAAAAAGCATGTTTTGACTAAATGTCCTTTTATGCATGTTTCAATGGTTTTTATGCATAGTAGCCATACTTAGTACGTGTGTTGTACTAACCCATATTTTCTCCTTTTTCCCCAAACATTTAGGTTCGGGCCATTGAGGATTCAAGCTTACTTCTCAAGACACTTAGAGTTGCTTCCCCAAGTTGGTGAGTCCTCAAGTCCGAGGACAAGACCCTATGATCTAGCTTCCATGTTTAGTTCTTTGCTTATGTTGAAAGACATTGTTGTACTTTCCTATTTCAAGACTTCTTATTGATGTAAGGGCTAAGTCCCATTTTCGATACTTCTATGTCTAGATGGTACATTGTGACGAAGTTAGATTCTATTTTTCCTATATGAAGTGAAGTTGAACTTCCAAAGTAAAAGTTTTAAATTTTTTTGTGATTTTATTCTATGATATATGCTATGATGAATGCTAAGGGCTTGTATAAGACCTCTTCGAGGTCGAATATGCCGGTGGTTCTCTCGGGTTGTTACAATTTGTTACAATATCTTGATTTTTATTCTCAAAAATTTAATTGATATATAATAAGTTTTAAGTAGGTTAATTCTAAATTCTAAAATATCACATAAAATTCTATTGTTTTTTTAAAACTAAAAATTTATGAATTTGAAAAGAAACTTGTCGATATGTAAATCTTAGTACCTCAATTGATTGGCTACCTAAACTCTCACTATGTTTTAAGTAGTAGTAAATGCGGGAGGACCTATCACTCCCAAACGTTTACTAAAACATTTAAGAATTTATAACAATTTATGACGTTACAATCCAAATTTTATATTAAAAAAAAATAAGTTAAAGAGATTGTACTAATAACGTATTATTATAAAATGAAAAAAAGTAATACAAAACAAGAAAAGTAGATAAAACAAGTAGAAATGAGAGTATTATTATTTTTCATATAAGTGTGTATATAACAAAGACTACAATAAGATTACATTACGAAATCTTTTATTTGTAGGATTATATTAAGTAATATTAAAAGGTATCATGTACATAACTAGAGTTTTTGGCTAAAAACATCCTTAAATTATACCCCCTAACTTAAATTACATCCCTAAATTATCCTTCTTAACAAAAAAAACATCCTCCAAGTATTTAAAACATAACAAGTTTCATCCTTCTATTAAAATTTGTCAAAAAATTAGTGAATCCACACAAAAATATATGCAATTCATACTATTCTCATTTTTTAAAAAGTCTATAATTTCATTACCGGTTGGAAAAACCTCCCCAAAAAAAAAATCAAAATTGACCATTGTTTGTGGTTAAAAAAACAATGTTAGGACGGTGTAAGCTTACAAGGAAACATGATCTACTCTTCTCCTTTACCAACTGAATAGAGTTTGAATTTAATTTCACACCACCTTTCACCTTATGCAAAATCAAAATATCATTAAATAAACAATTTCTCGGGATAAATGGATAGTTGAGGTGATCAAGATTCAACTAATTTTGATCTCTAACGCTCGGGTTTCGTTCTCCATTATTAGAAGTAAAAGTATCCGATCGACACCACTTCTTGCAGATTCAATGAGAAGAAAACATATCAACTGCTAATTGTTTGATACAAATCAAATCAAAAATAAATGAAAACAAAATTGCTAATCAAAAGGAAGACATAATGCCAAACGTTGTTGCCAAAAAAAATGGTAATATTTTAGATGTATTTTGAATGAAGAGAATTGGTTTATTGGAGTGATTTAGGGAGTTTTGTTGAGAGTAGTATAAATTGTACATGTTTTTATGAAAAAAATTGTTAATTTTGACAAATTTTAACAAAAGGATGAAAGTTGTGAATTTTAAATAATTGAGGGATGTTTTATGTTAAGAATAATAATTTAAGGATGAAATTTAAGTTGGTGGTATAGTATAAGGATGTTTTTGGCCAAAAACTCTACATAACTATTAACTATTTAGGGATTATGACAAAGAAGAGTTGTAAGAGTAATGGAAAATCACAATAAAAACATTTATTCCTCTGTGAGTTTTGAATGGAAATGGACATCCACACTTCAATTGTAAATTACATACCAAACTAATAATTAAACTATAAGTACAAATAATTGCAACTATGAAATGGGGCAAACATATATATGTGTATCAAGCCTTTTTTAGTCCTAGTGTAATAAGAACTATACTAAGATAATCATATATAAAAGCAGATTTAAAGAGTTGAAGTGTGTGATCATTCCAAGGAGGATATCTAAACCAAATGTCTGTAAGAAAGCTCCTTCTTGCAATTGCTTTCTCATGGCTAAATGTATCAAATGAAAATTTCCCATGGTACCTTCCAAAGCCACTTTGTCCTACTCCTCCAAATGGAAGTGTATCAGCTGCATACTGCATTTGTATGTGTAGCAAAGTCATCTTGATGATTAGTTTGATTATTAAATCATAATGAAGATTATTTAAGTATAAAAATTCAAGTAATTTACTTTTTAGCTAATTTGGTTAAAGTTGGATGACTTTTTATAGATGTGACAAAAATGGAAAGATACTTTTGTGTGATAAACTTCAAAGTTGAAGGACTTTTATGTGATAAAAATAGAAAACTAATATTTGACTCCGAATGCATATTTGAATCTTTAAGATGTTGTCTTTAGATTTCAATACTACACTGTTTTTCAACATCAAAATATGCATAATTTATTTATTTTACATATAATAAATATATGATTAAAGTTAAATATTAAAAAAATATAAATTTAATATATAAAATCATTATTTGATTATAAAAACTAATTGTGTTAGTGATGGTGGAGATGATTTGTTGTGGTGATGTTTGGTGCTCGTGGCTAGTAACAATTGTGGTGATCATAGTTGTGATGGTGGAGGTGTTTGGTGTATATAGTAACGTCGCGATAGAGGTGGTGACGGTGATGGTGGAGTTGATCAATTTTAGTAGTTGACAGTGATCGAAGAATGTGTGGTGATTGATGATGATATTGATAGTAGTATTGGTTGTGGCTGAAGAATGTGTGGTGATTGACGATGGTACCGATGATAGTTGATAGCGGTGCTAATTATGAAGACAGAGGTGGTTAGTAATTGGAATTGACCACAGTGATAGTAGTGGTTGATGGTGATAGCAGATATGGTGAGAATGGTGATGACACTGGTCACTGAATATTATTATAATAATGAAGGTGGTAATCTAATAGTGACTAACAGTAATGATTGACAGTTGTGGTGATTGACTGATTGCAATGGCAAAATGGTTGGTGGTGATGGCTAAAGACGATGGTGATGGTTATAGAGATTGTGACAACAAAATATGGTTAGTAATGGTGTTTGATAGTTAAGAACAAAGTCATGGTAAAATTGTTCAAGATCCTAATAGTTAAAACATATTCAGACTAAATAAATACTTAAATATTACATAAACCAATTATACACTAAGGGTGTGTTTGGTATGAAGGAAAATGTTTTCCATGGAAAATGTTTTCCTAGAAAATGTTTTCCTGGAAAACAAGTTGATTTTTGACTTATTTTCTCATGTTTGGTTGGTGAGTAGAAAATATTTTCCGGAAAAGATTTTTAGTGTTTGATTTATGAATGAAAAATATTTTTGAGAAATATCTTTTATTTTTACTAGAGTAGAAAATAATTTTTAAATTGAAAATAGTTTTTAAAAACAAACTTAAATTATTATTTTTTTTTGGGGGGGGGGGGGGGGGGGGTCGAGGGTAGGATGAAAAAAATGATTTGTTGTGGTGATGTTTGGTGCTCGTGGCTAGTAACAATTGTGGTGATCATAGTTGTGATGGTGGAGGTGTTTGGTGTATATAGTAACGTCGCGATAGAGGTGGTGACGGTGATGGTGGAGTTGATCAATTTTAGTAGTTGACAGTGATCGAAGAATGTGTGGTGATTGATGATGATATTGATAGTAGTATTGGTTGTGGCTGAAGAATGTGTGGTGATTGACGATGGTACCGATGATAGTTGATAGCGGTGCTAATTATGAAGACAGAGGTGGTTAGTAATTGGAATTGACCACAGTGATAGTAGTGGTTGATGGTGATAGCAGATATGGTGAGAATGGTGATGACACTGGTCACTGAATATTATTATAATAATGAAGGTGGTAATCTAATAGTGACTAACAGTAATGATTGACAGTTGTGGTGATTGACTGATTGCAATGGCAAAATGGTTGGTGGTGATGGCTAAAGACGATGGTGATGGTTATAGAGATTGTGACAACAAAATATGGTTAGTAATGGTGTTTGATAGTTAAGAACAAAGTCATGGTAAAAATTGTTCAAGATCCTAATAGTTAAAACATATTCAGACTAAATAAATACTTAAATATTACATAAACCAATTATACACTAAGGGTGTGTTTGGTATGAAGGAAAATGTTTTCCATGGAAAATGTTTTCCTAGAAAATGTTTTCCTGGAAAACAAGTTGATTTTTGACTTATTTTCTCATGTTTGGTTGGTGAGTAGAAAATATTTTCCGGAAAAGATTTTTAGTGTTTGATTTATGAATGAAAAATATTTTTGAGAAATATCTTTTATTTTTACTAGAGTAGAAAATAATTTTTAAATTGAAAATAGTTTTTAAAAACAAACTTAAATTATTATTTTTTTTTGGGGGGGGGGGGGGGGGGGGGGGTCGAGGGTAGGATGAAAAAAATGAAAATTTGAAGTTGAGAATATTTTTTAAAAACAAACTTAATTTTTTTTTGGGAGGGGGGGTAGGGGGTGGGTGGGTGGGGGGCTGGGTAGGAGGTCGAGGGTAGGGTGAAAAAATGAAATTTTGAATTTGTAAATATTTTTTAAAAACAAACTCAATTTTGGGGGGGGGGGGGGGGTGGGTGATCGAGGATCGGGATGAAAAAATAAAAATTTGAAGTTGAAAATATTTTTTAAAAACAAACTTAATTTTTTTTCTTTTTGAAGTGGGTTGGGGGCTGATAGGGGGGTTGATGGGGGGGGAGGCTTTTAAAAACAATTTTTAATATTTTTTTGGGAGGGGGTGGGGGTAGGGGTAAGGGTGGGGTAAAAAAATTGAATTTAAAAACAAGCTTTAAAATTATTATTTTTTTGGGGGGGTGGTGGTTGGAGGGTGGTTTAAGGGTAGGGACAAAATAAATTGATTTTTTCAACAAAAAAATAATTGTAATTTGAAGTTGGAAGAGAGTTTTGGAAAATGTTTTCCTTAAGTTTAGAAGAGAAGTCATTTTCCTTAAATTTGAGGAAAATGAGTTGATTTGGAAAACATTTTCCAAAACATTTAGCCCAACCAAACATGAGAAAATTGGAAAACATTTTCCGGAAAATGTTTTCCTTCATACCAAACACACCCTAAATGACCTAAAATCTCTCTATGTAACAAACTCACATTATTTCATCAGAATGTGAAAAAATAAAAGTGAATTAAAGGGAAAGAAACTTACTTGAATGATTGTATCATTGAACACCAAACTTCCTGAAGATGTTCCTTTTGTAATCTTTCTTTTGAACTCTTCATTTTTGGTAAAGGCATATATAGTAAGTGGCTTAGGCCTAGCATTGATAAATTCAATACTATCCTCAATTTTATCCAACTAATGACAAAAAAAAAACCATAATTAGAACGAGTACTGCCCTTTTTAGGCAAAAATAAAATAAAATGAGAGTCAATATCTCATATGGTCACTCAACTTTGAATAGTTCACTTAGAAAGTCACTTAACTTTGAATTGTTCACTTAGAAAGTCACTCAACTTTGTTTTATAACTCAAAAGTCACTCAACTATTGATGTTTCACTTAGAAAGTCACTCAGCTATTGATATTTCACTTAGAAAGTCATTCAATCAATTTAAATATTTTTTTCATAAAATTATATTGAAATTTAATTTTTATGTTAAACTATTTTTTAAAAGAAATAATAAGATATATTTTTTAATTATTTTGTTAATCCGAAATATTTAATTATAATTTTTTTGAAAAACGTACCGTAGCAATTGACCCCAAAAAAAACTTTTTCCGTTTTAGCAAATATAACTGGAATTAAATATGTTAAAAAATTATCCAAAAAAGAAGAAGAAGTTGGATTGATAAGGAGTAATAAAAAATACGCAGCACAATGCCTTTTAAAAAAAAAATAGGTATAAAGAAAAATTATACTTCAAAAGAATTTAATAAAATAATTAAAATAAGCATCTTATTATTTTTTTTTAAAATAGTTTTAAAAAAATTTGTATTTTACAAAATTTAATGAAAAAATTAATTTAAATTAGTTGGGTGACTTTTTAAGTAAAATATCAATAGTTAAGTGACCTTTTAAGTGAACTATTAATAATTGAGTGACTTTTGAGTTATAAAACAAAATTGAGTGACTTTCGAAGTGAACAACTCAAAATTGAGTGACTTTCTAAGTAAACTATTGAAAGTTGAGTGACCATCTGAGATATTAACTCAATAAAATGATGAATACATTTTAGTTATTAATTTTTTAATGAATAATACATAATCCTCTACATTTTTTAAAAAAAATATACACACTCGTCAAATAAAATATCGTTCAACTAATAAGTTGATGTTAAATGAGTCGATATACCAACATTATACATTATAATTCAAGGTCAATATAATTTTTGCCAATCAAACTAAACTTCTAAAAATATATTGGACTTGTAATAGAGGGGCAATATATCGATGGTTATTATAAGGCTTAAATCAAATTATATTAAAAAGATAAATCGAAATGATCACAAGTTTAAGTAGTTAAAATAAAGAGAAGAGTGATGAGCAAGGGAAAGATAAAAAGACGCGATTTTACTATTCATAATTTTAGTTAGAAGGAGATTATTTGTGAAAATTTATGGACGCAATGAAACATATTCTCTAATTTTCTCATTTAGTACTCTGAACCTTGAATCCTGAACCTTTTTATGTGTTCGAAAAATAATATTTATAGTATATGTCTTACTGTTATGATAGGGAGCAATGGGCCAAAAATTTCTTCAGTCATGATTGTAGATTGCATGGGAGGATCCAGTAATACTGTGGGCTCAATGTACCTGAATTTACACATATAATCATTCAAAATTAAATGCAATATTGTTGGCAACTTTTAAAATAGCACAAGATAATAACTATTTAAATATGTGCCGTTTGGTATAAAGACAATTTTTTTTTAAAATTATTGTGGGGTTTGGTTTTGGTTATTGAAGAAACTTTTTTCAAGGAATATATTTTCTCATAACAAGAGGAAGAAATTGTTTTCCTCACTTATTGATAGTGCATTATATTACTTCCTCTCATTAATACTTAAATATAATTATCAATCTTAATACATAAAATTGACCATTTAATTGCATAATTTCTCATCAAATATGTGGTCTTTATTTTTTCTCCTTAAATGAGTTGGTCATTAAATTTTGTTTTTAAAAATTGAAGTCATGAAATATTATAATGCGTTATTTTTAGAGATTGTGAAAGATAGTCTACTATAAATATTCTTTTTATTACTTTGACTCATAAAAATATAAACTTATATAGTGTGATAAAGTTATTTGTCTTAAGAGACAAAATTAAAAATCAACCACAAAATAAAATTATAAAATGTAAATGACCCAAAATTGACTTAAAACACTATGTAATTGATAGCTCTATGATTAAATAGTATTTGTAAGCATATATTTTTAGAAAATACTTTTCATTCATCAATCAAATACTTATAACATATACAATTTAATTAAATATGGACAACATTTCCCAAATATCATTTTATGAAAAGAATTTGTTTTTTTCTCATATCAACTTCAACAATAACAATAACAACATATCCAGTATATATTCATAAAAGTGAAATTTAGAAGAAAAAAAAAGTGTACGCAGATCTTATGATCACTACTTTAGAGATAGAGATGTTATTCCCAATAAACCCTCGATTCTTTAGCGTAAAACTTATATAAATTAAAATGTGGGGAAAATTAAAGTTACTCACAGATTATCTTCATCAGATGATCCTCCATATATAACTGAATTTTTTACCATTGGCTCATCTAAGAGATTCTTTAATCTCAAGAAATGATTTCTATTAACTATCCTTGAAATTGAATGTGATTCTTTTGGATTTTCTCCAAACATTTTTGGAATCCCAAGTTTAATTAGTTTTACCTAGTGCAACATTGAAATGAGAATTAATTATTAGTATTTGATGACAAACCAATATATATTTATCAAAACTATTACTCATGAATTTTTTTTTACTGAACAACGCAATCACATCAAATTTAATACGTACCAATTCGTTGACAAACGTCTTGTCGACGAGGATATAATCAATCCCAATACATGCTTGGCCAGCACAACTCCCAAATTTTCCAGAAAGAATTCTTTTCATTGCAATCTATGAGAAGTGAAAAAACAAAAACAGATATTAGGTAAAATTAGTATATGATAAATCAAATTATTAAAAAAAAAAAATACTTTGATGTTAAAATGTTTGAAGTAAATTGTTTGCATTAAAGAGTTTAAATAGTTAGAAACAAAGGAGATGACATGTTGGTTTAATATTTGAATTGTCTTACGATGCTTTAAATAATTAAAATTATGGTACTTTTATTTTTCAAATTTCTCTCACACTTATTCAAATATCTAAAATTTAGAACTATTTTTTGAAAAAATAATCCAAGAATTTTTTTTTCTTTTAGTAGAAATTGTTTAGTTTTTCCTTCCTACAATCGACACGCTAACTTCCCATTCAAGCTGACGAAGACGCTCTTATATCTAACTACCCATTCATCTAGATTACATCTTGACACGTACATGATGCATTAATCAAAAGATAGAAAAAGAAAAGAAAATTTATGCATACGTGTACTTTTTTGAAAAGAAAAAAAATTTAAACAAAATTGAAAATAGAGAGAAAAGAAAGTTGAATTTACTTTTTTATCCCAAGAACTTGAGAGTGAATCAATGATAACAGGGCATTTTCCCCCCAACTCAAGGGTCACTGGAGTCAAATGCTTGGCTGCAGCACCCATAACAATTTGAGCCACTTTTGGACTCCCTGTAAAAAAATTGAGAATATTTAATTATTTATCGTAGGGATAAAATGAGAAAAATTTAATTAATTTTATATAATTATTTGTAATAATAACATGAACAAACTAATATCGTATTATTATTTATTTGTTACATTTTTTCCACACAATTTTTAACATATGTGAAGCCAAAAAACAATCATACTCTAACAAGTTGGCCTATTAAATGACATAAAATAACCATAATTTCTGATATTTACGTCCAATAGCCCATACTCATGTTTCAGGTTATAAAAAGTTTGAATTTAGCAAACAAAAAAAATCTTCCCCTAAAATAACATTAATTTTTTTATATTCTCTCTCTCACTTGAAGATTTTATCCAATCATAAAACAATCATATTTTTATTAGTGTGTATAGCAAACATAATATGTATACGTATTGTTTGTATACATATTGGTTTAATGTATAGCTAGAACAATATGTATACATATAAATGTATTAAAATTGATATCATTCATTTATTTGAGATATATATTATGCCAGTATACATATAATGTGTATCACTATGTATAACACAATATTTTAAAATGAAATTGATAGCAATTATTATATTCAATCAACGAAATTGTATCAATATTTATGTATATCATAAATGTTAAAAATTGGGATACAACCAAATTCAGTTTCAACAATCAATCTGAAAATCAAGAGCACGTAATATTGATAAGCAATAATTATTTCTACAAAATGTACAATTTTTTATCACCAGTGATATATGCAATCATCATTAAATATTTGAGATGAAAATTCGACAGCATTAACAAGGCGAATAGACTTGATGTAATTATTAGAAAATTCATGTATATTTAATCATATTATTTGTATCAATAAATTTACAAATGTCATGTTATGAGATAACAACAGACACGTATGAGATCATTAAATGTTTTTTGATTAGAATCATAAAATATATAAACGACCTACTAGGTAAATAACTACAAGATAGATGATTATTTTCAAGCAAAACCTGAAGAGAGGTCTCGAATATATACGGAGGAATAGTTAGGTAAAATGAACATTGCATATATAGTGTGTGTGTGTGTCTACAAGTGGATCTTGTGCAAGAGAGAGAACACATATAAAAAGGAAAATAAATTGGGGAAATTTTAGTTCAAACCTGTAAAGAAAATTTTGTCCCATTTTTGTTGCAACAATTTGTCACCAACTGTATAATCACCTTCAATGACTTTAATAGCTTTGTTATCCAAATAATTGGGAATTATTTTGGCTAACACTGATGAAGATGCTGGAGCCTGATCTGAAGGTTTCAACACCACCACATTTCCAGCTGCTATTGCTCCAATTAGTGGTTCGAATGATAAACCTATGTTCAATGGAAAAATATATGATTCCTTAGCTTGTATTTCTAGGTACAACTTCAAGGGATGGACTCGATCGAGCGGCCAACCATTTGCTATTTTTGTAGGAGATGAAATTCAAAAGACTATTATTAGCAGCGTGTAGTAGATTGGCCCGAGTGCGTACTAGGCCAGTTGAGAAAAAAATTCATCAAGATTGAACGGTAGATAAAGGATCTAGACCTAATTTGACTCCAAAAGCTAGTTTAAAGGTGGAGGATCAAGTCTTATAATGAGATTACTCATTTCATTAATAATCAATGTAGGACTTTTCATTCTTTAACACCCCACGTCTCACGCACAGTGTTGGTCGGGGATCTGGTGTGTGGGCAGTTTTTAATTTAGAGGTTCGATATTGTGTGAGATGGATCCTGCTCTAATACCATATAAAGATATGGGACAATGACTTTTTACTTTTTGTTTATTTGATCTCTCATTCGGCAATTGATTAATGTTTTTAGGCTCGACTAATCTAAATTTGGAATAATACATAAATGCGTCATTTAACTTAGTTTCAGTTGACATTTATGCCCTTTAGCTTTTGGTATGCACAACTAGACACTCAAACTTATATAAAATTAAACAAGTAGACACATGCGTCCTACATGCATATCACATAGAACACCATATAGGACACATATGTCTATTTGTTCAATTTTTTATAAATTTGAGAGTCTACTTGTGTACACCAAAAATTAAAAAACATAAATATCAACTGAAGTCAAGTTAAAGGACATACTTATACGTTATGCCTATAAATTTACATTAAAAAAATTCACTTTACGAAACTCTTCAAGAGACTACATATTCAATGATTCAAACCCGAATGAGCTTCTGATTAAAAATAAAGTACCTATCATTCCAATACAGATATTTAATGGCATTTAGTAATACTTTTACTTCACTCCATTCATTCATTTTTACTTGTCATTTTTGACATATAAATTTTTTTTCTTCATATTTTACCCTTAATATTAAATACTATTCTCCAAATCATTTTTCAAGACCTAATACTAAACATCATTTAATAGGGATAGTTTAATAAAGTACATATATCAATAATTATTTTAAATGTGTCAAGTTAAACAGTAACAAATAAAAATAAATGAATGAAATATTTTATCATAGCAATTAATGAATTATTATTATTATGGTGCAAATTACAAAGCATGACCTATAATATTTAGGAAAATCTTAATATTTCAATTGATTAGTTACCTAAAATTCATATTCTTTTTAGTGTGTGTTTCATTTACCACCTTATAATCTTCTCTATTTTCCTTTTTCTATCCTATTTTTTTATTTTAAAAATAAAATAAAAATGATGGTACAACATTAATGATGAGTTGATATTTTGGGTAGGATGACTTTTGGTGTGACATTAATAAAAACAATTTAGGTATTGAAGAAGGCAATACTAATCGTTCGGTGACACCTTATCGAGCAGTAATTGATTGGATGCTAAGTTTCTTCCTCGTATTACTATCTCCGTCCAATAATAGTCTATTATTGGACGAAGAAAATAGATTAATAGTTGTTTGCTATATTATTTTGAAATACTTAATAACATTTATTCACTTTATGAAATTAATAGATAATTTTACATTTAATTCTTAATTACCTTATTACTAATTATAATTATTTCTCTATTATATTTTTCAGAACATTATATTTATTATATTTAAAAAGTAATATAGTAAAATACCCTTCTATTTATAGTTTTTAAGTAAGTATGCAAAGTATATAAATGACAAGTATTGTTGGAGTATTAATTTAATACTCTTTTCGTCCCATTTTAGGTGTCATTCTTTTCTTTTTAGCTCGTTTAACAAAAAATCACCTTACTATAATTAAAAATAATTTAAATTTAATACACTCATTTTATCTTTAATGAAATTATTTTCAACCACATAAATATCTAAAAATTACTTTAGGCACAAATTTCTAAATGTCATTTAATTTTATTTTTATACTCTAATATTAAAGAACAAGTGAAGGGATGGAGCTAGTACTGCATTATTTATGATGTCACACCATAATTTATGATGTGATCTCTAGAAACGAACCTTTATTTAAGTATTACTCCCTCCATTTCACAAAGGGTGACTTGATTTGATTTGGCATAAAGTTTTAGAAAATAAAAAAGACTTTTGAATCTTGTGATCCTAAATTAAAGTTATGTCATATGTACTAAATTGTCTTTCAATTTTGTGGCTTTAAACATGTCATGTGGAAAGCTGAATTAAAATGTTACCAAAAAAAATAGGTCTTTTTTTTTAAACAGACTAAAAAGGAAAGGAGATTATTCTTTTTTAAACGGATGGAGTATTAATTATTAATTAAAGAGAGCACATTAAACACTACTTTTTTATTTTTTATTTTGCTTTGATCATGAATTCCGCCAAGTTTGACTGCGATAACGATAATAAATTTTGTAATTTTCTAACAAAATCAGAAATTTTCAAATTAAAATATAAAATATACTTCATCAGTCCCATTTTAGTTGTCATATTGCGATTTTCGAAAGTTTATTTGACTAATTCTTAAAATTAAATTAAATTACATTAATTCGATATTTTAGACTAAAAGTTTAGATATTCAAAACTTATACAAAAAATATTATAAATTGTAAATTTTTTGCATATCGATATGATAAAAGATATCGTAAAATATTAATTAAAATTCTTATCATAAAATCAAAACTTACTAAAAGGGAAATTCCAAGAGGAAATGACGAGGACTAGACCAAGAGGCTCAGGAAGCAGCTCTGCTGAAGAAGGAAATGCAGCAAGTGGCAATTTGGCCTGTCAATTAATAACAACACTACTTTTAATTTGAACTACATACAAAGTATAACAAGAGTCGTTCTGGGCGTTTGACCATATTTTATTGTGAAAAATGTAAAAAAATACTCCATCCATTTCATTTTATGTGAGGTAGTTTAACTCGGCACGAAGTTTAAGAGAGAAATGAAGACTTTTAAAACTTGTGGTCCAAAATGAATGATAGAAATTTGTGTGGCTGTAAATCATTTCATTAAAGGTGAAATAGACATTTTATAGTTAAATTGTTACTTAATATAGAAATGTGTCATTCTTTTTTGAACTGACTAAAAAGAAATATAAGTCACATAAATTGGGACAAAGGGAGTATATTTTTATTCTCAGAGTGAAAAATAATATTTGAAAATTGTAATTGTGTTTGATTATGGATATAAAGATAAATATATATTTTTTGAATTCTAAATTCTTGAAAATTTTAAAATTGAGTTTCGATATTTTATTGTAAATGTACTTTTCAGAATTCAATTATGAAAAAAAAAATCATTACCTTTTTGGCAGACATCCATTGTTTTAAACCATCCAGTGCATAATGGACAGATTTTACTAATGTTCCAACCTATAAATCACAACAAAGACAATTCTTAGTTTTGATGTAATTGCCTATATTTACTCACAATGATAATCATGTTACACTATAAGAAAATGAGGAATTAGTGACAGATTAAATTTTGTAGTTAAACAGTAAAAATTTCAATGATAATTTATTTAATAACGAATTATATGAAAATTCAGTTAACTAGAACCTACGTAGCAACAAATTAGCTAAAATTACTGATAAATTCCATAACTAATTTCTTGTTCATCAAACAACAAAAATATGTTAAGAGGTTGTTTTCTTGCAAGATTGAATTCAGCTATGCCATTCATCCTATTTTTATTTTTGTAGTCTTTAAAATAAATCGTGCCGACATATTACATACTATTTACACGAGTAAATAAGCAAAGTGTGCTAATAAGGGTGGTAATAGAGTGATGAGTATTTTTTTTATTCTTAATAAGAGGTCTCACTTTGAGTCGTCATGGGTATCAAGTACAGAATCGCCTTTGTTAGAAAATGTTTTATCTCCTCCCAATATAAAATTTTCTGCTATGAATTTAGATTTTAGATTTTAGATTTCATATAGATTTTGAACATCATATGGGAAATCAAAAAGAGAATAAGTAGAGTGTTAATATCACCAATCACAAGGTACTTGCTAAATTTGAGGGCATTCAATTAGCTAGGTTGACACTTCACCCTCTGGAGCTAGAAGCTTGTTTTTGGATTCACGTTAACTCAATAACTTATATCTAAATCTTGGAGTCAATTCCCTAAATGGTCACCCAAATTTATGGAATTGCCTTAAAATATCATTTATGTTTCATTTAGGACCAAAATATCACTTAACTATCACTATTTTCCTCCAAATATACTTACCACTTCAAAAGTCCCCTCTCTCCAAGTTGGCAAGTCATGTCATTGAAGCCTTTTTTTTTTTTTTAAATTATAGACTTATTTTATTAATCAAACTCAATTAACTAAAATAATGATCTTGTTGTTTTTTAATTATATATATATATATATATATATATATTAGTTTATTGAGAAGAAATTTTCATACTTAAAAATCTTTTATCATAATTAACTTTTTATTTTTTTATGCTATGAAGAATAGTTTTTTTTTTTTTAAACTTACTATAATGTCATCAATTTTGAATACTTATAAACACATATATTCAAAAAATATTGATATATAAATCACTGATCAAAATTAAATTAAAAACAAAAGTTAAATAATAAATTTCTCCTTTTTACCAACCATTTTGTCAACCTTACAAATTTATTTGAATACTTTTATGAAAAAAATTACTTAAAATTTTCAAATAATTTACTTAGAGATTTCAAAAATTCTCAGGTAACAATTGCACACAAAAAAAATTCATTGAATTTTATTTGGTAGAAAAATATGAAGGAATTAGATATTTTAAAAGTATTTTTTTTATAATCTTCATAAATTCTCACGTAATTTATATATTTATTTTGTAGAGGCATAAGTTTAATGAATTAAATAGGTCTATTATTCTTTTTTTTAAAATGATGATTTAATGACATGACATATCAACTAGAATAGAAGGAGACTTTTGAGGTATTAGTATATTTTTTTGGGGGGAAAAAAATTAGTAATAATATTAGTCACTTCCTATTATTTTATTTTTAAAAATATTATAAGCATGAACTTCAAAGTACACAATTAATTATATTGTAATAGTTAATTGACATTTAATATTATTGATTCATTATACAGTTTATGATTAATTGATGTAAGTTAACATTCATGAGTGATTTGCATATCGATATTTTTTTTTTGAATATATGTGTTTATAAGTATTTAAAATTGATGACAGTATAGTATATTTTAAAACCCTATTTTTTCATAGCATAAAAAAATAAAAAAAAGTTTAATTATGATAAAAGATTCTTCAGTATGAAGTTTTCTTCTTAATAAAAAATAAAATAAAATATATATATATATATATATATATTTTAAAAATAATAAGATTATTATTTTAGTTAAATGAGTTTGATGAATTGAATAAGTCTATTATTTTAAAAAAGACTTTAATAACATGGCATGCCAATTAGGAGAGAGTAAAGTTTTTAAAGTTTTAAGTATATTTGGAGGAAAATAGTGATAGTTGGGTGATATTTTGGTCCTAAGTGAAACATAAATGATATTTCAAGGCAATTCCCCAAACTTGGGTGACCATTTAGGGAATTGACTCCTAAATCTTGCTTATATATAATATTACTTAAGAAATTTACTAAAATATTTATAACTATTTCATTGTGAAAACAAATATTAATATAATAACATTACAATAATCGATAAACTTTAGATTCTAAATTATCTCCTGAAATCCTAATTCACCCCTACCTAAATATTTCAACATTAATGAAATCATGTTTAGAATACGGCCAAATTGAAAAGGATATAACTACACATGGAGAACTTGAGTCCATAATATATGAGAAAGGGGTCCATTTCAACTTTTTTCTTCTATCATTTAATATAGTATAAATTTTAGAAATCACATAAATTTTCTCATCAAATTTATTTTACTATAAGTCTATAACAACCATCATCAAATAAAAGAAGCTTTCCACTATATAACAAAAAAGAACAGCGCAATAAATACCCTCTATAAATATAGGCAATAAATATTCAATATATAAAAATGATACGTTTAATGGTTATCTTCATCGAGTTGCCCACTTATAATATTAATTAATGTTTGTTGAAACTCTCTTCATATTGATATGTTATATCTGAATGAATGAATAGACACTGAGTGTGATGGTTTATGTTAAAAGTTAATTAAGACACTAAAAGGATAATTTTGGAATATCATAAAATGTTATTAATTACTTTGCAAAATAAGTCAATAATAAAATTATCAGTTGTTATAAAGAAATTAAAATAGAGGAAATGAACGTAATTTTACAAACCATGAAGATTATAACTATAGAATTATATGAAGGTGAACTTGAAATTATTCCTAAAAGTAAAGATACTTGTGTTTAGTTCCTTCTTGATTATGATTACTATAATAAAACCTTCAAAAGAAGGTTACTACATACCATCCACTATCACCACAACAAAATAAGAAATTAGTCACGAATAAATTTTATAGCTAAATAATAAAAATTTAATATCCTTTTTAGGGACAAAAACAACAGATTATATAAAAATTCAATTATCTAGGAGCAATTCAGCGACGAATGATATGAAAATCCAATCAATCAAAAAGCTATGAATGATATGAAAATTCAATCGATCAAAAAGCTCTTTAGAGATGAATTAGCTAGGAATTACCTCATCTCTATAAGCCTCAACTTTGTGTTTTCCCAAGTCTTGTTTGAGAGCTTTGAATATATCATCTTCTTTCTCTTGAAGAAGTCTTAACAAATTTTTTAATTGTGATCTTCTCCATGATTCTTCTTTGGTTTTCCCAGACTTAAAAGTCTCTTTTAGGACTTCTAATTCTTTCTCACATTCCAACATCATTTGGGAGGTGGTGGGGTGGGAATTACACAACTTTGTCATTGTGGTAGTACTCATGATATCTAGTTTTCTTTTTAGTTCTTTTCCATTGCTTGATAGTGGTATTTATACTTGCTAACTAGATAGACCCTTCTAGTCTTGAATTAGAAAATAAATGGACATGTACGTGAACCTTTTTTAAAATTTTTTATTAGTGGTATTTTTTATTACGTGAAATGTTGGTTCACTATGAGAAACAAAGATTTTTTTCTTATGAAAATTTATGATATAAATCATGATTTGGTTTTTCCATCTATAATCTATCGAGCTAGCTTATTTGAAAAAAAAAATGAATGGTGAGCGATGCAAATTGTTATTTGAAATAGTGGAAAACTTCATACTTTTTTCATAGGAGGATATTACTCTTCTCTGCTCAGTTTATGTGACATAGTTTGACATGACACGAAATTTATGAAATAAAGAAAGATTTTTGAAATTTCTAATTTAAACTAAGTCCTACATGTTTGTGTGGCTATAAATTATTTAATATTTTAAAATTAAATTGTATTTATATATAGAAATATGTTTTATTTAACAGCTGACTAAAAATGAAAATAGGTCATTTTATTTATTTTATATATTAGAAGGAGGAGTTTCAACATGTTAGTTTTAAGTCATTTAAAAAAAATTGAGGGTATTATGATCTTTAAAAATCTTTGCAAGATTTGCTTGTTTAAAAGGGTTATCCCTCATGCTTATTTATTTAGACCTTATCAATAACTCTAAAAAGAAGTCACATATTTCTCTTAAATTACAAAAGATGCCCTAAAGTGAAATGTCATTGAGTAATGTGGGGCCATTAAACTTTCCAAACTAACATAACACTTGTCAATTTCGATCCGGCTCACCTCCAGTAGTTGATCCCTCAATTTCCTCCGGTGGGCTGTTGAAATTGCGACACCTGTCCCAATAACAAATAAATGGTGCAGATTTATTTAATTAAATATTGTTTTTTAATTAAAGTGCAATTGATATTTTTGTTCATTTACGTTGTCTGACAGATTTTGAGAATTAATAGGAGAGATGAGATCTTATTTAAATGTGAAGAGGAAAGAGTAACCACAGTAGGTTAACTAAATAAATCTGCACCATTTATATGCTACTGGGACAGGTGTTGCAATTTCAACGGCCCACTGGAGGAGATGGAGGGATCAACTATATTTTCCATTTTCATTTTAATTTGGTGAATGACAATTAGTATTTGTTTTATACCCATTTAAAGTGTGTAAATTACCCTACTTTAATTTAACTTCATATATTTTTCAGGATTATTAAAAGTGAGAGCGGAGATAAATTATAATTAAATAATTTATTGAAGTAATATGTATATTAGTTAATCATAATTAAATAATAAAAATTTATTTATAAACACATGGCATATACTCTTTCTTCCTTTTCACTTTATTGATTGGCCATTTTTCCCTTTTACTTGTTTAATAACAAATTAAAGATTTGTTATTTGTTTTTAATATTATTCTATTATTAAATAATTTTTATTTAAAATTTTAAAATATAATTAATAAAATTATTTTGTAATATGACTTTGGTAAAAAAAAAAAAAAAGAACATTGATGACTATTGAAAAAAATGAATCAACTTTCGCTAATATATAAATAGTAATACTCTCTATGTGTATAAAATGTCGCTTTAAGTATCTAATGGTATAATGTTTCCATGAGTATAATAATTTATTATTTGACAATCATCATCTATTCATGGATCGAGAGCGTACTCAACTTTTAGTATGCAATACTATGAGTATATGATTAATAATTACTTAGAATGTGTTAGTTAAGATTAAAATTATTATTTTAGAAATGATTTCTAGGAAAATAAATATGTTTCTTACTTGTATTCTTGTTTTTGATAGGTTAGCAAAAATTATTATCCTAAAAGCATTTTTATATAATTTAGAAAAATATTATAAGAGTTGAAGGTAGAGGGTAGAGATGTGTGTGGTGGAGGGGATGAAGATGGGGGAAGCTCCATATTATGGGGTGAAGATGAGGTGTGGTTGAAACTGAGGAAGACATTATCAATGTAGAATATCATGTGTAACTTTTTTTTTTCATTCGTCTATTGTAGAAATCATTTCCTCATTTTAAAAGGAAAAAAATATTGCCTAGAGAAAATATATTGCAAAGATTTTAAGATTTTAACGGGTCAGATATAGAAAAAATAATTTTTTACATAACAAACACACCCTTAGATTCATCAAATTTCTTTTCTCCAATTTCACATAAAAACAAACTTAACAAAAAAAAAAAGGAATAATACTTAATAATATTGGGCTCGTGATTGCTTTCTAGTATTAATTAGAATAGAGAATACTATTTTTCTTTTGTCGCCACCGGGGGCGAAGCCAGCCATCTGTTAGGAGGTTCATCCGAACCCCCTTCGGCTGAAAATATTACTATTTATATATGATTAAAATTATTTTTTATGTATATATAGTAGATGTCGAACTTCCATCGGTTAGTTTGTGTGTTTAGTTCTTCAAATTTTGAACCCCCTCATGAAAAATTCTAGCTCCGCCACTGATTGCCACTTCAATCAAAATACCTCTAAAATAGTTGCTGAGATTTTTTAAGTGGAAAATACAATAATAAAATACTTAGTAATTTTCTAGTACTGGCTCAAATTATAATATTCCAAACTTGTTGTGATTTCCAATTTGTTCGTATTATTGTGAGTTTCAATTTTCCAGAATTCCCTAATTATGTTCATGTGGGTTTCAATAACTATTTTAAAGTGTAATTTAAAAAGGAAAAAGGTCTCATATATCTTACGTTATCGTTACACAAAGGACTCACATATATCATTTTTCATTAATGAGAGTGAACAAAATAATTGAAAATTAATTTTTATTAATTTTATTTATTAAAATTAATAATCCATGTAGGGATATATTTTATCCTTCTCATACGTTTTTTTACTTTTTTAATTCAATGTAATATGAATTTATTATTTTGATGGTCAAATTTACTCTTTTCACTTATTTTCTTATAATTTTTACTATAGATATCCTAAAAGAAATTTACAGATATAAATACTAAATTAATTACAATAGCAAAAAAAAGTAGTTTTATTTTATTTTCCTCTTTTTTTATTCACACTTCTTTCTTTTTATTTCTCTTAGTTTACATTAAAGAATAAAAGAAAAATTGAAATAAGAATAAGAAACTCAAATAATAATAATCAAAGAAGTCGAACATAATCTATGTGTGAAAGAGATCAAATACATATTTTTTTAAAATATTAAAAGTCAGAATAAATAATTTAAAATTAATTTTATCACTTTTATAATGATAGGGATATATGTGAGCCACTTTTATAACGGTGAGGGGCAGTTGTGTGCCAATTTTATAACGATATATATATATATATATATATATATATATATATATATATATATATATCCATTTTTGTAATGAAGAGTATATCAATGCTAAATAATAAACTTAAGGGGTACATCACGACCTTTTCCTTTAAAAAAAAAATACAGACTGTATTATGGTTGAATTTTTAGCACCAACAGTTATAAAAATTGTACAACAACTTTATTAATTATTTGTGCAGCAAATAATAAAGTTATAAAGTTCTCTTAGTTGTCCTACAAATATATAGATGTTCAACTTTTTCGTGTTATTTATTAATCATTAACTGATTTTAGATAGATAAAAATAAAGAGATAAATGTCAAAAAGATTTATAATATTTTTTTTTTTAGTTTTATACTTTAATTATTAAGAGGGTGAGAAATATAATTACATTACTCCCCTCTGTTTATTTTAGTTGTTATATTTTGACTTGACACACCCATTAAAACAATAATTACTGATATACGTCTTTTACCAAACTATTGCTATAAAATGATTTGAAGAAAGAGTATTTATTGTTGAGGGTAAACATGAAAAAATTATTATTGTCTTTTCTTGATATGTCAAAAGTGACAAGTAAAAATGAAAATCTATTTTTTTAAAAATAATAAATAAAAGTGAACGAAAGGAGTATTATATATTAATTTGAAAAATACACCTCAATATTAACTAATCAAATATGTGTGTATTTTTTTTTTCAATCTCATCTCCTTCTGTATCTATACTTATTATAAAACACTTTTCTCCATTTTATTCTTAATTTTTTTTTATAGAAGATTAATTTGATTATTCTTCATTTTAATTTTTACTTTTCGCTATGGTGGAATTATTTTTCAAGTGGTAATCATATGGCAATTTCTATTTTTTTAAAGGATGCAATACATACCTAATTACATATTATTTCAGATGCGTTTATAAAATTATTTATAATTAATGTGTTTCTTAGATTTTCAATAGTTTATGTGTGATTTTTAAAAAAAAAATAATAAATATACTTTTGACACTTTAAAATAAAATAGGCCAACTTTAGAAGAAAAGAGTTAACAGTTAAAAAATAAAAGAACTATCATATCACCGAAATGTGTGGCCAAGAAAGCAAACGGAGTGAATAAACAAGTAAATAGGCGTATTGGACTTGTGATTTTATTTCGTAATTTAAAATTACAATATAAAATTAATATTTAGACATATAAGTGACTATCTTTTTTTTTTTAATTTTATATCTAAACTATTAAAAATGTGAAAAACATACCTAAAATATACTCATAAATTTGATAAACATATATTTATCACTCATAATGTCAATATTCCAATAAACTAAAAAAGGTAAAGCAAAAAAAATGAAAAGTTCAACATACAAAAAATTCTCACATAACTATTGCCAATCATGCGAGGCACAACATAAATTTTTTAGGTAAAAAAAGTTTCACCCAATTAATGCTAATCATCCTATCAAAAAAGGTTTACCCAATAAATATTAATCACCTTTTTATTATGAGATAATATCTACGATATTTACTTAATTATGAATTCTTTTCTCAACGTTAATTTTTAACTCAAAAATCACTCAATTATAAACTATTTCCTTAGAAAGTCACTTAACTTTATTTATTTAACTCAAAATTCACTCAAGTATAATTGAAAAATAAATGGATATATTTTTATTTCTCAAAATTTTGATTAAAAATAATAATTTATGTCACTATATTTTGATTGAAAAATCAAGGCATAATACATAAAGAGGACCTTTAACTTGGCATCAATTCACAACTATGACCCTAAACTTTGCCAGTGTACAAGTAGGCACTTTAACTATCACAAATTTAAACAATTAGACACTCGTATATCCCATGCAAAGTGCGTGATATACAAATGCTTCTACGTGGCTGCCAACTAATTAAAATAAATACACATGAATTTTACAATTAAAAAATTGAAAATAAAAACAAAATAAATATCAATTAACAACTCTGATCCTATGCTTAGAACGGAAAACAACGGTTTCCTCTTTCTTCTCTACAAAATCCTAACCCTAAGTTCCTACATTTCGTCCTTCGAATCAAAGGTAAAATTGTTCAAGAAATTGTGAAGAAAGAAAGGAAAATGGCAAAAAGCTGTTGAAGAAATTAGAAAGAAGAGAGTAAAGTGAGATTTTGATTTAAAAAAGGGAAATATATATATATATATATATATATATATATAAGAGATTCATTAAGGGTACAAGTGTCATTTAAGCGTTTTTTTTACTGTTGGGGGCTTTATTTTTACCACTGACGCGCCTAATTGAAGTGTGTTTCACGCACTTTGCCATGTAGGATTAGAGTGTTTAATTGTTAAATTTTTGGATAGTTGAAGTGCCTACTTGTGCACTAGCAAAGTTTAAGGTTATAGTTGTGAATTGATGCCAAGTTAAAGGTCCTCTTTATGTATTATGCCTTTATTTTTTTGGTTAATTGATCTTCTTTGAGCCTTCTTTGGTTGTGTCATGTGCTTATCCATGTATACTCTATGATTTTGCAACCTATAAATAAGAATTTTTACATAATTATAAGGTAATTAAATAGATCACAAGGAGTACAATATCATCATATTTATATTCTTGTGGCTCAAGCTTTTCATATTTTTAACAAGTCTCCGCCTTTTAGCATTTTGTTCATTACATTGTTTTCAGATTCAAAGCAAACAAAATTCAAACAACATTAGATCTTATCTCATACAAACATCACCAATGTTGTGGTGTTTCATGCGTGTTGCTTATTACTTGCTATCTCATTTAATTTTCATTTGTACTTGCTTTTATCAACATATTCAACTAATAAATAACCTAATTTAGGAAGTTAAGCTAAGACGAATGTTCTTGACCTTACATAAAATCTAATGTATCAATTTTTCAATAAATAATTCGACACTCACTGCAGTGCCAGAGCAGTTGTGTGTTAATTTAACTCACTTACTAGTTGTAATATTATTTATTTTATAGGAATTATTTATGATAAGCGAGATACATAACAATGAAAATCAGACCAATGACAATGTGGACAGTACACAACTCTCTAATGAGATGGTTGGTGTAATGACCTCTTCGGATCGTTATGACTAGACTAATAGTGAAAGAACTTTATAGAATAATGACTTAAAAATTCTTGGCTAGGCTAGTCTAGACAAAATCTGGGAGAGGCAAGGTCTAGAAAAATCTAGGAATGGATGGGGTGCATGATATGTTTGAGCTTAGATCGTGTTTTCTAGTAGCTAAGACATTAAGAAATTCATAGGGTCTTTTGACATTGAATTATGGTGAGTAAAACTCTAGTATTAGATTTGGCATGAAGGGGTTATTTTAGAAAGTGAAGATTCGAAGGTGTGTTGCGAAATGGGGGTTAGAGGAAGGATTTATGAGTACCTGTCTCTATGCAAGTCGCTATAGCAGGTGTCACGCCGCTAAATCAGGATGAATTAATTACCACTATAACGGGTGGGCCACTATGGTGACGCCACTATAACGGGTTGGTTTGCTATAGTAGGGTTAGTGTTTTATGTCAAGTTCTCAAAGTGCGAGATTTGACTTGATTTCGTGGAATTTTTGGGACACGTAGTATTCAAGGAAGGTATTCGGGTAGATCCAACCAAAATTGAGGCAATTAGAGGTTGGACTATACCTACATTAGCTACTGAGATCCGGAGTTATGTGGGACTTGCACGTTATTATAGACGATTTGTGCATAACTTCTCTACTATTGCATCTCCTTTGACCATATTGACTCGGCATAGTGTAAGCTTCAAGTGGTTTGATGAGTGTGAGAAGAGCTTTCAAAAGTGCAAGACCTTGTTGACTTCAACTCCTATTTTGGCTTTACCCGATGAGGGTGTGGACGTCACTGTTTATTGTGATGCTTCTAGAGTCAAGTTAAGTGGTGTTATGATGCAGAAAGGTAAGGTGATCGCTATGCTTCAAAATAGTTGAAAACACATGAGAGGAAATTTTCTACCCATAATTTAGAGTTTGCAGATGTAGTGTTTGTGCTTAAGCTATGACGACGTCATATGTATGGGGTTTATTGTGAGGTCTTTACAGATAATCAGAGTCTTCGGTACATCTTCAGGCAGAGGGATCTAAACTTGAGGCAACACAAACTGCTTGAGCTACTAAAGGACTACAACATCACCATCATGTATCATCCACAGAAGGCTAATGTGGTGACCAATGCTCAGAGAATGAAGACTTTTAGCATGGGGAGTCTTGCCGCTATTAGTGTGTAGGAGAGGCCATTAGCTAGAGATGTTCAGAGGTTAACCAACAGTCTCGTCTAGTTACAGATTTCTGAGGAGACGGGTGGTTTCCCAAGTTGAGCAGATTCGCAAGCGTCAGTTTGATAACGAGAAGTGTCTCATTCGAGACAAGGGGATGAGAAGGAAAGCCAATGAGGTTGTCCTTGATTCTGATGGTGTCTTGATGATTGGGGGTAGGATCTGTGTGCCCAAGGTAGGCGAGTTGATTAAATTGATTCTTGAGGAGGCCCATTGTTCCCGCTATTCCATCCATCTGGGGGCGACGAAGATGTATCATGATCTGTTCCAACACTATTGGTGATGTTAAATGAAAAGGGATTTGTGTGCCCAAGGTAGGCGAGTTGCTGATTTTGTTTCGAGGTGTACGACTTGCCAACAGGTCAAGTGTGAGCACCAACGGCCCGGAGGTATATCTTAGAGGATGTCTATTCCTACTTTGAAGTGGGAACAAATTATTATGAGCTTTATTGTGAGGCTACCTACCACCATGGGTGGTTATGATTCTATTTGGTTGGTTGTGGACATGTTGACCAAGTCCGCTCATTTCATTCCGATTCGGGTGAATATACAATGGAGAAGTTAGTTGAGCCTTATATCAGTCAGATTGTGCGATTACATGGTGTCTCAATTTTTATTGTCTCTGATTAAGGTTTTTTTCTAGAAGGCATTACATCATGACTTGGGTACTCGATTGGATATGGGTACAACTTTTCATTCTCACAAATAATCAGTCCAAGAGGTGATTCAAGTGTTGGAGGACATGCTCCAAGCTTGTGTGATCGATTTTGGTTCTAAATAGGATCGACATTTTCCCTTAGGAGAGTTTGCCTACAACAACAATTATTGTTCCAGTATTTGGATGGTCCCATTTCAGATGTTGTATGATAGACAGTGTAGATCTCTAATGGGATGATTTGATTCAGCTGAGATGGACTCATTAGATACATACTTTCTTAGAGATGCTTAGGAGCAGGTTTGTATGATCTAGGGTAGACTGTTGACATCCCATAATCAATAGAAGAGTTATGCGGATTAGAGAGTTCAAGCCCTAGTGTTTATGAAGGGTGATCATGTTTGGCACCGAATGTCACTCATAAAGGGTGTGATGAGGTTCGAAAAGAAGAGCAAACTTAGCCCTAGATTCATTGTACGTTTTGCACTACTAAAAAAATAGTGAATACCGACCTACAAATACTGACCTCCGGAGGTCGGTATTCCCTGAATTACCGACCTAAAATCGACATCCCAGCTTAGGTCGGAAAAAGCTTGGTCGCTATTCAATACCGACCTCTCGAGGTCAGTTTTTATTTTAAGTTGGAAAATTCATTATTTTATTTTTCGACTTCCTGAAGTCAGTTTTATATATTTGTTTATTTTTATTATTTCCGACTTCCTGAGGTCAGAATATTTATTTCTCATATTTTGGAATATCGACATCCGGATGTCCGTATTTGTGTCTTCTTAATTTTTAAATTCTGACCTTTGGAGGTCGATATTTTTATTTTTCATTTTTGAGATTCTGACCTCCGGAGGTCAGTATTCTTATTTTTTTATTTTTTAGATTCTGACCTCCGGAGGTCGGTATTTTTATTTTTTTATTTTTGAAATTCTGACCTCCGAAGGTCAGTATTTTTATTTTTGTATTTTAAAAATTCTGACCTCCGAGGTCGGTATTTTTATTTTTGTATTTTTGAAATTCTGACCTCCGGAGGTCGGTATTTTTATTTTTGTATTTTTGAAATTCTGACTTCCGGAGGTCGATATTTTTATTTTTGTATTTTTGAAATTTTGACCTCCGAAGGTCGGTATTTTTATTTTTGTATTTTTGAAATTCTGACTTCCGGAGGTCGGTATTTTTATTTTTTATTTTAAAATTCTGACCTCCGGAGGTCGGTATTTTTATTTTTATATTTTTGAAATTCTGACCTCCGAAGATCGATTTTCTGCTACAAAACAGGCAGCAAATTGCTGCAATTTTAGTTATCCACCTGCATATTTATACCAAAACAACCCAAAGAACAAATAAACTTCATCCAATCAAAACAACACAATATTTTCAACATATACATTAAACTATTTCAAAATAAACTAAAATACGATCAAACAATTACAAAAATATAGAAGTCTAAAATGTCAAATAGATACAACTACTCCTCATCACCCTCACTCTCCTTATCAGACTTATCATTCTCATCACCCTCACTCTCCTTATCAGACTTATCATTCTCATCACCCTCACTCTCCTTATCAGACTTATCATTCTCATCACCTTCCAGATCAGATCCATCACTGCTGGCCGGATATGGAGGAAGAATATTTCCTGATTCAAAAAGAAAAGTTAGTTGGGCCTAAAGCACTGCATACCTCTTGTTCTCTACCTCCTTTGCTGCCGCAATCTCCTCCTCTCTCTTCCTCTCTTTTTCTTCTCTCTTCTCTCTTTCTTCTCTCTTCTTGTCTCTTTCGGCAAGCTCGGCCAGGATTGTTTCAATTATACATCCAACTACGATCAGGATCCATCTACACAAACAATAATGATAATTTTAATTCCAACGGCTAAATAACATTTGAACTTATTTAAACAACTTAACAACTTTCTAAGTCTAACTATTTTTGACATATTTATTTTAACTTATTGAAACAACTTAACAACTTTATAACTTTAACTAGTTTAGTTTTGACTTAATTCCAACAACTAAATCCACCAACTAAACGACATTATTTATTTTAACTTATTTAAACAACTTAACAACTTAACTAGTTTAATTTTGACTTAATTCCAACAACTAAATTCACTAACTAAACCACATTATTTATTTTAACTTATTTAAACAACTTAACAACTTTAACTAGTTTAGTTTTGACTTAATTCCAACAACTAAATCCACCAACTAAACGACATTATTTATTTTAACTTATTTAAACAACTTAACAACTTTAACTAGTTTAATTTTGACTTAATTCCAACAACTAAATTCACTAATTAAATCACATTATTTATTTTAACTTATAGAAACAACTTAACAACTTTTTAACTTTAACTAGTTTAGTTTTGACTTAATTCCAACAACTAAATCCACCTACTAAACGACATTATTTATTTTAACTTATTCAAACAACTTAACAACTTTAACTAGTTTAGTTTTGACTTAATTCCAACAACTAAATTCACCAACTAAACGAAATTATTTATTTTAAGTTATTTAAACAACTTAACAAGTTTAACTAGTTTAATTTTGACTTAATTCCAACAACTAAATTCACTAACTAAACCACATTATTTATTTTAACTTATTTAAACAACTTTAACTAGTTTAGTTTTGACTTAATTTCAACAACTAAATCCACCAACTAAACGACATTATTTATTTTAACTTATTTAAACGACTTAACAACTTTAACTAGTTTAATTTTGACTTAATTCCAACAACTAATTCACTAACTAAACCACATTATTTATTTTAACATATTGAAACAACTTAACAACTTTTTAACTTTAACTAGTTTAGTTTTGACTTAATTCCAACAACTAAATCCACCAACTAAACGACATTATTTATTTTAACTTATTCAAACAACTTAACAACTTTAACTAGTTTAGTTTTGACTTAATTCCAACAACTAAATCCACCAACTAAACGACATTATTTATTTTAACTTATTTAAACAACTTACCAACTTTTTAACTTTAACTAGTTTAGTTTTGACTTAATTCCAACAACTAAATCCACCAACTAAACGACATTATTTATTTTAACTTATTTAAACAACTTAACAACTTTAACTAGTTTAATTTTGACTTAATTCCAACAACTAAATTCACTAACTAAACCACATTATTTATTTTAACTTATTTAAACAACTTTAACTAGTTTAGTTTTGACTTAATTCCAACAACTAAATCCACCAACTAAACGACATTATTTATCTTAACTTATTTAAACAACTTAACAACTTTAACTAGTTTAGTTTTGACTTAATTCCAATAACTAAATCCACCAACTAAACCACATTATTTATTTTAACTTATTTAAACAACTTAACAACTTTTTAACTTTAACTACATTAGTTTTGACTTAATTCCAACAACTAAATTCACTAACTAAACCACATTATTTATTTTAACTTATTTAAAGCTAAGTGTCAACACTAGATAGACACAAATCGATCTTGCAAGAAAATCAATTATGTCATCAATAGGATCAACTAGTGTTGGTACTTATGCTTAACAAATATATTATTTCTAAATTTAAAGCCAAGTGTCAACACTAGATGGCACAAATCGATCTTGCAAGAAAATCAATTTTGTCATCAATAGGATCAACTAGTGTTGGTACTTATGCTTAACAAACACATTATTCCTAAATTAAAGCTAAGTGTCAACACTAGATGGACACAAATCGATCTTGCAAGAAAATCAATTTTGTCATCAATAGGATCAACTAGTGTTGGTACTTATGCTTAACAAACACTTTATTCCTAAATTAAAGCTAAGTGTCAACACTAGATGGACACGAATCGATCTTGCAAGAAAATCAATTTTGTCATCAATAGGATCAACTAGTGTTTGTACTTATGCTTAACAAATATATTATTTCTAAATTTAAAGCTAAGTGTCAACACTAGATGGATACAAATCGATCTTCCAAGAAAATCAATTTTGTCATCAATAGGATCAACTAGTGTTGGTACTTATGCTTAACAAACACATTATTCCTAAATTAAAGCTTAATGTCAACACTAGATGGAAACAAATCGATCTTGCAAAAAAATTAATTTTGTCATCAATAGGATCAACTAGTGTTGGTACTTATGCTAAACAAACACATTATTTCTAAATTAAAGCTTAGTATCAACACTAGATGGACACAAATCAATTTTGTCATACAATAGGATCAACTAGGTTTCTCCTATTTTCAATACTTCCTCTCTTTGTTCCACTAGTTATTGTGATGTATATGTCACCATGATTGTGTCCGGGGTTGAGAAACCAAGAATTCCAACAAGAGTGTTCAAATTTTAATGTGTATAAACACTTACTTTTTAACCTATCTTAATATACCAAAACACAAATCATAATGTAATAATATATTATAAGAAAAGTGAGCCAAATTATGAATCATTCACTAAAAGACCACAATATCCAAACATTAAATTCTTACGCCTTATATCACTTTATATCCATCCTAATTAATCATCACGATAAGTCTTTACCAAATTGGACGAGAAGCTAGCAATTTTAATCAAATTCAAGTACTGATTATGGGCAATGGGATCTGGAAACATAATTGAGCTTGCAACCCTTAAACCTTCAAACACTACGTGGAACAATTCAAAACCAATGAGTTTAAACAGGAAGCTAACATATTAACACAATCGCAAATGGGGAAATCCTAGTAAGAAAATACTATATCCATCATGGAGAAAAATCGCATAATAAAATCAGACAAGTAAAGAGTTTGAATATGTATAATCATATTAACAAACATGCAAATAAAAAAAGGAAGAAATTAAGGCATGAGCATTCACAAAGTAGAAGGAAGAATGACACCATAATTTTGTTGTCTATTGTCGTTGACCGGAGCTGCTGACCATAGATGTTATTTATTGCTGGCGTTGTCGATTTCTTCGCCGGAGAGTAGAGCGGAGGCGGCTGCTGGAGTAGCAGCGTTGGAGAAGATAAAGGTGACGCCTGGTTGCTGCTGCTGCTTCGCGGTGGCTTTGTAGGTCGCTGGTGGACAACAGCTGGAACTGCTGCCAGGTGGTCTTCGCCGATGAAACTTGGAAGGGGAAGAGCGACGGAAGAGAGGAGGGAAGGAGAAGAGGAGAGAAGGGAGAGGAAGTGATGCAAGAATGGATGCAGAAGCTTAGGCAGAGTGTGTGCTGTGCGTTGGAAGGGTTGCACCTAGCTGTTAAGTTGGTTAGGTTTTATTTAAGAAGAATAGTTTCATGTTGCTCAGTTTAGTCCAATAGGTTTAAAGTTGTTTCTATTATTATCAAAATTGCCCGATATGTTTGAGGATTGGATACTTTAGGTTCAATTGCTGGACACTTATGTTTTGTACTGTCCAACAGAAATGTTGAACTATTTAAGTATTGTATTTGTCCTTGTTGAATTGAAGCAGAGAATTGTTTAGCTAAATAGAGCATAACTTGTTTCTTACTCTTTTCCTTTTCCTTTCTTTCTTTTCTTATCTTCTTACTCTTCAATTACTGTCTTATTACTTTTCAATGTTGTCCTTAGCTTAATTGTATCATTTGGTATCAGAGCACTCTCTTGAGCTCTGTGGGTAGACAAATGGCTGAAGGAAGAGAAATCAAGGAAATGCTAGAAAGAATGACCATGGAGTTGGCCAACTTCTTGGTTAGGCAGAATCAGATTGAAGACCAACATAAGAAATCTTTTGCTGAGCTTAAGGAAGCCTTGGAAGCTGTGAAAAGGGGGGATAAGGGTAAAGCTGTTGAGGAAGGTGAAGGAAATGGTGAGATCTACACACCCTCTAGCAAACCCATGGCTTGGGTTTCTGCCACACACACAGGAGGAACACCTACTATGGTTACACCTGGTGGATATCAGTTTGGGATGGGGTCCATACCCCAGTTTCAAACACCATTCAGAGGACCTATGCATCAAAACCCTGCTATGGGGGTAGGGTCTGCAGGTCATATGGAGCCAGGAACTTCAGCTCCATACCAGATGCCTAGTGGAGCACCAAATCAAATGCATTATGAAGGGTTTCATGGCCAGACATCAGTAGGAGGTTTGGGAGGAGAAGCAAACCAGCCTAACTTTCAGGGTCACTTCCATCACCCTATGTCTAGGCTATCCAAGATAGAGTTTCCAAGGTTCAATGGAACAGATCTAAGGTCTTGGATCTACAAGGTGGACCAGTTTTTTTCTCTAGATGAGATACCCCCAAATCAGAAGGTAAGAGTTGTTTCTCTGCATTTTGATGGTTTAGCTATAGAATGACATCTCGCTTTCATCAAGAGTAGACAACACTTGCCATATCCTACTTGGGATGAATATTTGTATGCTCTCATGGACAGATTTGGGGCTAATTTTGAGGATCCCATGTCTGAACTTAAGCTGGTTAAACAGACTGGATCTGTCAAGGATTATCAAAATGAATTTGATAAGATCATGACTAGGCTAACCATCCTTCCGGAGTATGCTATCAGTAGTTTCATTACTGGGTTGAGACCTGAGATAGGTCTCACTGTTAAGAACCACAAGCCTTTTTCTCTACCTCAAGCTTATCAATTGGCTAGAAATACTGAAGCTCAAGTTCAAGCCCAACTTAAGCTTACTAGGTTCCTTCCCTCTGCTAGTGGTTCACAGTACAAGAATAACTCATACAGTTCCTTTTCAAGAGGAGTTGGGTCCAGAAATGACTATAGCCAGGCTAAGAAGGAAACACCTTTGAGTTTGAATAAGAACAATAGCAAGAGATTATCTTCTGCTGAGATGAATGAGAGAAGACAAAAAGGGTTGTGTTTCTTCTGTGATGAGAAGTTCTTCCCTGGGCACAAATGTAGAGGATCCAAGTCATTGTACCTACTGGAGGTTGAAGATGAGAGAGAGGACCAAGAAGAGGAAAAGGTGGAATTAGAGAATCCTGAGCCAGAAAAGAGGAGGAAAAAGGGGAGGTTTGTGAGATTTCAGTGCATGCTCTACATGGGCTCCCTACTTACCACACTTTAAGAGTGGAGGGGTACTGTTAGGAGAGACCACTGCATAATTTGATTGACCCTGGTAGTTCTCATAACTTCATGGATGAAGGGTTAGCAAAGGAACTCCAAGGAGATGTTCGGGCTGTGAGGACTCATGCCATCAATGTTGCAGATGGTCATGACAGACATACAAATGAGTTGTGTAAATCCTTTTTGTGGATGATGCAGGGCATGGTCTATATAGCTGATTTCCTATTGATACCCCTTAAATCATGTGACTTAATCTTGGGAGTACAATGGTTGCTTCCTTTGGGTGATTTAAGGATGAATTTTCAAGAACTGACACTGGGGTATACTTACCAGGGACATGATTGCATGTTGAAGGGAGTTGTGAACATGGTAAAAACGGTGGAAGCCAAGAGATTAGATAAGATGGTTAAAGAAGGAGGTCAACTATTCATGATCAGGGTAAGGCCAGTAGAAGAGGAGGTGAAGAAGGTATTACCAGTACCAGAGGAAATCTTGGCTATCACTGAAGAGTTCCCTCAGTTGTTTGATGATCCAAAGGGGTTACCACCATCGCGAGGACCATTTGATCACAAGATACCTCTAGAGGCTGGAGGTAATCCTGTGAACTTGAGGCCGTACATGTACTTATCAACACAGAAAAATGTTATTGAGAAGTTGATAGCAAAAATGATAGAACAAGGCATTGTTTAACCCAATTCCAGTCCATATGCTTCACTTGTGGTGTTGGTTGGCAAGAAAGATGGGAGTTGGAGGTTGTGTGTGGATTATAGAGGGCTCAATAAGGCAACAATTAAAGACAAATGTCCAATTCCTATTATAGAAGAGTTGTTGGAAGAACTAGGGGGCTCTAACATCTATTCTAAGATAGATTTAAGAGCAGGTTATCATCAAATAAGGATGGCCAAGGAGGACATTGTTAAGACAGCTTTCAGAACACATGCAGGCCATTATAAGTATCTGGTCATGCCCTTTGGGCTATCCAATGCTCCATCCTTCTTCCAAAGTTTGATGAATTATGTTTTTAAAGAGCACCTTAGGAAGTTCATATTAGTTTTCTTTGATGATATTCTAATGTTCAATAAAAGTTTAACTGAGCAACATGAAACTATTCTTCTTAAATAAAACCTAACCAACTTAACGGCTAGGTGCAACCCTTCCAACACACAGTACACACTCTGCCTAAGCTTCTGTATCCATTCCTGGAATGACTGAAATGTTTGACAGAATCAAGAGTAGTTGGGCTGAAGATACTACTATCAAGGAGCTTTTGATCAGGGTTCAGTCTCAAGAAGAGGGGGTCAAGGAGTTTACATTTGTGAATCAACAACTCAGAAGGAAGGGCAAGTTGGTTGTGGGTGAAAATCCAGTGTTGAAAGAAGAGATCCTCAAAATCTGGCATGAGAAACCTATCGGGGGGCATTTTGGTATTGAGAACACCTACAAAAGAGTTTTCAGCTTGTTCTACTGGCCAAGACTGAAAGAGGATGTGACCAAGATGGTAAAGAGTTGTGCCACGTGCCAGAGGAGCAAGTATGACAGTGCTGCCTATCCAGGTCTTCTCCAACCTCTGAAAATACCAGTTTCTGCTTGGGCTAGTGTGAGCATGGATTTCATAGGTGGGTTGCCTAATTCAATGGGTAAAACTATTATCTTAGTAGTGATGGATAGACTTACAAAGTATGTGCATTTCATAGCAATTAGCCACCCATATACAACTAATTTTGTGGCTCAAGTATACTTGGATCAGGTTTACAAACTCCATGGGATGCCAGAAAATATCATCAGTGACAAGGATCCGATATTCATGAGTAAGGTGTGGCAGGATCTCTTTGCAATGCAAAGTGTCACCTTGAGTACCTCTACTGCATACCATCTTCAAACAGATGGTCAGACAGAGGTACTCAATAGAACATTGGAGACTTATTTAAGATGCTTTTGTGCTGATAGCCAAAAAGATTGGGCCAAATTCCTGTCACTGGCAGAATGGTGGTATAATACCACTTTCCATTCAACAATCCAAACCACTCCTTTTGAAGCGTTATATAGTCAAACCCCACCTATCCACCTTCCTTATGTTCCCAGAGATTCAACAGAAGAAGAGGTAGACAAGAGACTTATCACTAGAGAATTCAAGATTGAATTACTCAAATTCCACATCTCCAGAGCTCAACAGAGAATGGTATCCATGGCTAACTTACATAGGACTGATAGACAGTTTAAAGAAGGAGAATGGGTGTATCTGAAGATTCAACCATACAGACAGCTCACCATCTCTAACTAGATTTTTTTCTGAACTGTCAGCTAAGTATTAAGGTCCTTATCAGATTCTGTAGAAGGTTGGACCTGTTGCCTACAAGTTATCACTTCCTCCTCATGTGGCTGTCCACCACACTTTTCATGTGTCACAACTGAAGTCGTGCTATGCAGTACCTACTCACTTTAATCATCCTCCAACAGTAGATGTGTCTTCTCCAAATTGTGTGCAGCCTAAAGAGATACTAGAAAGGAAAATGATCAAGAGAGGAAACAAAGCCATTCCACAGATACTTGTTCAATGGGATCAGATGTCAGTAGAAGATGCAACATGGGAAGACTATGCCACACTGAAGCTGAGGTTCCCTAAATTCTTTTCTTGAGGACAAGAAAGGTTTTAAGGAATAGAGAATGATGCAAGAATGGATGCAGAAGCTTAGGCAGAGTGTGTGCTGTGCGTTGGAAGGGTTGCACCTAGCTGTTAAGTTGGTTAGGTTTTATTTAAGAAGAATAGTTTCATGTTGCTCAGTTTAGTCCAATAGGTTTTAAAGTTGTTTCTATTATTATCAAAATTGCCCGATATGTTTGAGGATTGGATACTTTAGTTCCAATTGCTGGGCACTTATGTTTTGTACTGTCCAGCAGGAATGTTGGACTATTTAAGTATTGTATTTGTCCTTGTTGAATTGAAGCAGAGAATTGTTTAGCTAAATAGAGCATAGCTTGTTTCTTACTGTTTTCCTTTTCCTTTCTTTCTTTTCTTAGCTTCTTACTCTTCCATTACTGTCTTATTACTTTTCAATGTTGTCCTTAGCTTAATTGTATCAAGAAGAAAGGGACGTCACCGCCTCTAGTGGCCTCGCTGGAGCGGCTTCACGGGAAGGGAGGAGAATCGAAAGAGCGGCTGCTCTTTTCTTTGGAGAAGAAGAAGAATTAATTGTCTTAGGGTTTTGGGGTCTTTGGTTTAGAGTGTCATTCTTTTTTAAAAAAAAGTGTTAATGTCGACCACAAGATGTCGGTATCTTTTAAAATAATTATCTATATTTAAAAATATTAAAATAAGTACCAACATTATGAAGTTGTTTTTATTTAAATAAAATAATAATTTAAATATACCGACCTCTTAAGGTCGGTATTTAATAATTTATTTTAATATAAACTCATCTCTGGTAGATTTTATTAATTAAAATTATATATATATATATATATATATATAATTTAATTTAACTACACATCAACAAAAGTTTAATTTTATAAATTTAAATTATATACCTCCTAATTATGTAAATTTAATTTTATCGATCAACGGAAGTTTATCAATATCAAATTTAATATATAAATCTCCTTGAATTGATCATCGGTATTTCTTTAATTGATAATGTATTTCATATTTGAACCACTAATATATAAGACTTGATTTTTTAAACTACTCGAGGAGTATATAATCAACGTATTTCATACTCCGATGAGCTATCTTTTACTCGGAAGTCGGTATTATAATTTTTTTGTTTTTTATTTTACACAAAATCGTCCTCCGGAAGACGATTTAAAAAATATTAAATCAAAATAATTAAAGCGACATCTGGAGGTCGATATTTTTATTTCATCTAATTACTTTTAATTAAACTGACATCCGGAGGTCGGTTTGTTTAAATTTTCATTAATTCGGGGTTCAGTTGGTCGGATCGGAATTTCAAGAGTTCCATTGGATTCGAGGGATGATTTTAGGCCTAGGTGAGATTTTGATTGATTTTTGAGAGGTGCCAAGCTTGTTTTAGCCTTTTTAGGTGTTATGTTAGTTTCTTGTGAATTTCATGGATGTCGGATCAAGGAGACCTCAAATTCGTATTTCAATGATTTTATTGAGTTTAGAACATTGAGTATAATTAATTTCCATATGTGGTTTGTGTGTACAGGGTTCCGAATGAATACCGGAGGTTCTTTTTTTATGCTTTGAAAGTTGGATGATTTTACTGATGTCTATGTTTATCGCGATCGTGAGGGGTCCTCCGCTTTCACGATCTTCACGTTAACAAATGGGTCATCGTGGAAGCAAAGGCTGGACTAGTGGCAAGGTTCGCTTTAGCAAACCATGGGTCACGATGATCGCGAAAGCGAAATCCATAATTTTTGTGGGGTTCACTTATGGTCGCTTAAGCGACATCAGAGAAGGGTTTTAGTCTGAAAATTTTGGGGTCTAAGTCTCATTTTCCATTTTTGAGCTTGACAAAACCCTTGGAGGCGATTTTGAAATGATTTCTTATGCTAAATCATTTGGGTAAGATTTTGTGATCCTAATACTTCATTTTCATTTGATTATTTATTGATTTTAACATCAAAATTTGGGATTTTGATTGGTAAATGACAAGTTTTTTCAAGAACTCAAGTTCTAAACTAAAATTGAGATTGTGAACTGATATTGAATCCTTTTTTGAAATGATTTTCACTAATAAGTTCCTAAGGCCTTAAGTAACATTTTCAAGTATTGAATTTTAAATTTAAACCTTGTTTTTGAAATTGGGTTTCTGGTTGATTGACCCTATTTCAAGGAAATTGATGTGAGTATTGTTGTTTTGCGAAAATTTATTGTGAATACTTGATTGTTATAGATTGTGTGGCTTTGGATATTGGTCGGAAGGGAAGACTGAACTCTTGGAGTGATTAATTAATTAAATTATGGCAAGTGATCTCCTAAACCTTGTATACTAGTAGGTGTATCCCCTTCGTTGTTTGTGTGTTGGGAGTAATGGGAATGAAGTGAAAGGTTGTTGTCCACTTAATAGATCTTAATGAATAAAAAGAGGCTGAAATGAAAAGGATATGTGATGATCATAATGTTTGTGAATTGCTAACTCTTATTGATTGATTGATGAAATGCTTGATAACATGAAAGTGGACTTAAATTGCATGAATTGTTCTCTCTTCCGTGTGGTGTGATATTGTTTGTGTGTATTAATTATTGTACACTGTGATGAGACATGTGAGGATTATGATGCCGAGGTCATTTTCGACAAGTGTTATGATGCCGATGTCATTTTTGGCAAGTGTTATGATGTCGAGGTTATTTCCAGAAAGTGTTTGTGATGCCGAGGTCATTTCTGGAAAGTGATATAAATATGATGGAAAATGATTTTGGCTAATAAACCCGATGAGAAATGGTTCCAACTAGTGATATGACATAAAGTCGATGAGAAATGGTTTCGGCGAGAATTTATTATTGTGTTTTGATGCTTATGATTGACCTACTTGTAATCGTGATTGATGTGAGTTGTACTTGTGAATAATCTGCTTGATACTTGTGATTGTCATAATTGATATGTGTTGGTTGTTGACTTATGACTTTTGGACTGTGAATATTGAGCCTTGTGAATTGTGTATTATAAAACTGTTAGGTTAGACTGATTTCTATGCAGGTTGTACTTTGAGGAGGTTTGATTGGGATGATTGAAGAATTTGATTCTAGCTAGGTTGCCTTGTTTGTTTAGGTCGCTTGTTGGGTACCATGTCGGTTGTACTCACTCCTTGCTTCTACACTTGTGTAGGTTTCGATCCCTCTTGTTCCTTCAATGTATGCTTTGTTCTACTTGAGAAATAAAGACATTGTGACTTGTATTTATCTTTCGAATTCTGTATCTACAATAGTGGGTTGTACACGTGACAATCAGGTTTTGGTGTGTTAAAAGAAATAATAAGTTTTCCGCTTTTGTCTTGTTCTTATTTTATCTTTCCACATTTCTTTCATTTCGTTGGGTTGAGGTTGACTTGTCTTGGTGGGATAGACAAGTGTCATCACGTCCATTTTGGGTCGTGACATGCCATCTCATTTATTATTATTTTTTATTTTCTTTCATCAATATATTCAACTGCTAAATAATCTAACAAGTTAAATTAAGATGCGTGTCTTTGACCTCATGTAATTCTATTGAACTGTTTTCTCGATAAACATTTAGGCACCAATTTTTTAATTTTTTTTTGGCTCTATTTATTATAGGTTTAATACATAAATATGTTCTTTAAGTTGATCTTATTTCACATTTATGCCCTCCAACTTTTGGTGTGCACAAGTAGACACTTAAACTTGTATTAAGTTGAACAAGTAGTCACATGAGTCCTATGTTTCATAATACACGAAGAACACCATGTATTACACAAATTACCATGTAGGATGTCACGTAGAACATGCGTATCTATTTGTTCTACTTTACATATATAAGTTTAAGTGTATATTTGTGTACACCAAAGTTGAAGAGCATAAATATGAAATGAGGACAAATTAAAGGGTATATTTATATATTATGCCTTTATTATATATAGTAGCAAAATATATCCTTATGTGTGAAGTTTTCTTTAAAAACAAATATCTATAATCCAAGTTCTTTTTCACCTTTCTTATAAGAAAACTTGCAGCTTACCTACTTTTTTTTTCTTTTTAAAAAAACTACTCTCCATTCTCTCAAAAACAGCTTTACATATCCAAAAGTTAGAAAATAGACTTCATGTGTTAAACGAGAAAACGGTCAAAAGCCCTCCAACCTATGGTCGAATTTCCAACTACACACTCATACTTCATGGGGTCCGATTACCCTCTTGAACTATTTTATAAGGAAATAAATTCCACCCTAAAATGACATAGTCACTCATGAGTATTGTGGTGTAACACACGCACATGCCGCTATGTCAGGGCCATGTCAAGGCCACCTAATAAATATAATAAATGAATTATTTTTCCTACTTTTTATTTATTTATTATATGCTCCATTATAAACCCTCCATTATCATTAAGAACATCACCATTATCATACCCACTTCCCATCTATTGACATTCCGGCAAGAGAAAAGACGGTAAATTTTTTTCTGACGAGTAAAAGTTTCTATGACCAATATCTTTATCCTATTCCCCACAATTTCTCTCAAAGTTCACTGCTACACATTTTACTCATGTTGGGGGCTTATGAAGGGATATACCAAAAGTAGTATATGGGCATGCCATAAATTTTCAATTCAATTTTTTTCTTTTCTTAATGTTGGTGAAAGTAGCAAACCAAATTAAAACATTGAAATTAATCTAACTGAAAAAAATTATGACCCAATTGAATTTTTTATGCCCATTTCAAAAATATCCCAATTTTTGGTTAAATTCAAGAATGTGAAATTAGAATTAACGTTTGAGAGAGAGCCTGTGAAGGTGTTGGAAATTGAAAATTTTGTGTTTGTTTGAAATGGGTTCCGGTAAAAAAAATTGATTTTTTAAATTCTTTATTTTATTATTTTGATTTGGGAGTAATAACTAAATTTATTTGAAGGTTCTTTGATTATGGGTAAGAGACGGTTATGTAGAATTTCTGAAGAAATTTATAGAGATTTGTGATGAAAAATAATAATAAAGCAAAAGTGTGAAGAAGAAGAAGAAGAAGAAGAAGAAGAAGAAGAAGCAGCAGCGTTGGGTGAGTGTGAAGAAGAAGTGTGGGGTGGTTGGGTTGGGGTGGGGGATATTATTTTAATTTAATAAGAAAGAGAGAAAGAAAAATAAAAAATAAAAAATAAACATAAAAGCAACCCTATTTACTCTTTTTTCACTCTCTCAAAGAGAGTGAAATGCACTTTCTCAGTCAACTTAGCATTAAGGGTTTATTTGTTCTATTTTAAAACAGTTTAGGGGGGAGATATGACCCTCGTGAAGCTTAAGTGTGTAGTTGAAAATTCGATAATAGGTTGGGAGGGCATTGGACCATTTTCTCTGTGTTAAACATATATATATAGGTTTTCTTTTTCGAAAAAACTAAATAAATCTTAAGACCTTACATTGAAATTTAATTTAATTAGAATATTAATTTTATTGAGTCATCATCCAAACTTAAATTATTTATTTGGCATTATATTATATGTGCCCTTTTAACTTTGAGTGTGCACAAGCAGACACTTAAACTTATATAGAGTTGAATACGTAAACACACACGTCTTACTTGTGTGTTACATGATAATTCATATCCTACACAACATCCTATATGGCGTCATACGAGTATTATGTCACGTATGACACATGTATCTACTTCTTTAATTTTATACAAATTTGAAGTTCTACTTGTGCACACCCAAAATTGAAGGAATGTCCGCTAATGCCAAATTAAAAGAATATTTATAGAAACCAAACCCGAAAAAGCACCTCCCCCCCCCCCCCCCGGCTAGCCTTGCAAAAGCGGGTGTGCAGGAGAACAGAACTGAGCATCAAGGCTGCAAGACAGAAGGAAGGTTGCCGCGTGCAGGAAAGCTTTTTCACATGCTTAACAAATGCAAGTAGACTTTTCTCTGAGCCCCCAGGGGTAGCAAAATCATACCTATATTTATATTTATATTATATAAAAATAATATGTGAAGTCGCTATCCACATTGAGCTCCAAAAAGACAGTTTAATGATCAATTTATTCAATTTAAAAAATATACACATGCAATAATGTTTGGTCTACTCTGTCTTGTATGAAAACTCTAGCACTTATTTAACCAATCTAACTAATTTCATTTACTTTCTTTAATTGTTTTGCCGCACCTAAGAAAATAAAGTGTGATCTAAAGTGGTCCCCAATGGATTGGTGTTTACGGCTTACATTGAACGTATAGGTACAACTATAACCATTTACGAAAAATCGTATTGAATCCCACATGCATTCAATTACTAGTAACATGATGTTTGTGCTAGGCACAATAATGGAGTTGATATTTTAATTAAGGGGTTTAAAATATGAATAAGTAAATATACGAAAAAGTTAAAGAGGTTTCAACATCTTACTATATAAATTGTATATATAAAAAAATCATTTTAATCATATATAAATAGTATATTTTTTTCTCGAAAGAGGTCCGGATGAATTCTCTTGGTCCTATTGAGTGATACAATCAAATTACACCTCTTAATGAAGTATAAAGTGGTCTATGTAATATAGAACCCAACAATGTTAGGGTCGAATCTCATAGAGAATATGGCGAGAATATTACTCTTAGACGTAATTAGAACAAATTATTTTTATTCTTAAAACAAATGATGAAAGTAAAATTTTAAAGACTTTGGTTTGATATGCTTAACAACTAAAAATTAAAAATTACTTGAGTTTATCAATAAAATGCGAAACAAAGGTTGTGGATAGGGGTGTACAAAACCGAATCGAAAATTGAACCAAACCGCAAACCAAGTCAAATCGAGAAAAAAAATTCGACTAGTAGTTGGTTTGACTTGGTTTGGTATTGAAAAAAAAAACCCGACTATATTTGGGTTGGTTTGGTTTCAACTAAAAAAAACCAACCCGACATTATATATATAATTTTAAAATTTTATTTTATACATAAAAATATTTACTTTGATATAATTTTTAAATATTTCTTATACTTTTTCATAGTTTTTATCTTTTAATATATTATTTCAAGTTTGAAACTTAGAATTCTGAATGGTTCACTAAAGATATAGTCCACAAATGTTGGTAATTATAATAAAGCTTAAATCTAAATCAAATTAATACTAATGCAAAAAGAAAATCAATTCAACACTAAGAATCACTACTAAAAAAATAGTGAATACCGACCTAAAAATTTCCGACCTCAAATGGAGGTCAGTAATTTCCGACCTCCGAAGGTCGGTATTTACAAGTAGTCGGTTTTTATGCAAAATAAAGCGGGAAAACCAAATTCCGACCTCTGGAGGTCGGAATTTTTCCCGGAAAAAATGAATTACAATAAAAATACCGACCTCATGAGGTCGGTATTTTTTATATTTAATTGAGAAAATAATAACGACATCAAGAGGTCGGATTTTATTGTAATTCATTAAAAATTCCGACCTCCTGAGGTCGGAATTTTTTCTCAATTAAATATTTTATAATACCGACTTCCTAATGTCGGTAGTATGTAATTAAAATACCGACCTCATGAGGTCGGTATTTTTATTTCATCTAATTACTATTAATTAAAGCGACATCCGAAAGTCGGTATTTTTATTTCATCTAATTACTTTTAAAAGCGACATCCGGAGGTCAGTTTGCGGAAAGCGGGAAAACCAAATTCCGACCTCTGGAGGTCGGAATTTTTCCCGGAAAAAATGAATTACAATAAAAACCGACCTCTTGATGTCGGTATTAAATTATTTTTTCTCAATAGGTTTTGTGTAAAATAAAAAACAAAAAAAATTATAATATCGACTTCCGTATGTCGGTAAAATTAAATAGTAAAAATAAATTAATATAAAATACCGATCTCATGAGGTCGGTATTTTTTATATTTAATTGAGAAAATAATATCGACATCAAGAGGTCGGTTTTTATTGTAATTCATTAAAAATTCCGACCTCAGGAGGTCGGAATTTTTTCTCATTTAAATATTTCATAATAGCGACTTCCGAATGTCGGTAAAAATTAAATAGTATGTAATTAAAATACCGACCTCATGAGGTCGGTATTTTTATTTCTACTATTAATTAAAGCGACATCCGGAGATCGGTATTTTTATTTCATCTAATTACTTTTAAAAGCGACATCCGGAGGTCGGTTTGCGGTTTGCGGGTAAACCAAATTCCGACCTCAAGAGGTCGGAATTTTTCCCAGAAAATGAATTACAATAAAAACCGACCTCTTGATGTCGGTATTATTTTCTATTTTGATTTAATTTTATTTAAATCATCTTCCGGAGGACGATTTTGTGTTATGTAATAAATTAATATTTTCAATTAACTTTAAATAAATTGTCCTCCGAATGACGGTTTTATACAAGTTAAAAAATAATTTAATATAAAATACCAACCTCCCGATGTCAATATTATTTAATTAACATGATAACTTTTATTTATCTTAAAATGTAATGTGATACCGACCTCATGACGTTGGTATTTTTTATTAAATCTAATTACTTTCAATAAAAGCGACATCCGGAGGTCGGTTTGTTTAAAATATTCCTATTAATACTCATAATTTTGCTATTGTGCATAATACTAAAATTTCATTTTACACCTACAATTAATTGTTCAAAAAGTGTAACAATTTTGTATACTTTTATAAATAAAAAGTTAGAATTCATGGAATATATAAAAAAATATCTATAATCCATATTTAGAGTATGAAACTACGTTGATATGAATTAGGAGATAATTATACTTATATTTCTAGAGTAATGTACAAATTCTATCAGTCCGTCGTCTAATCATGAACTTAATATCTCATGTCATGATGTAGAGATGAAGAGCTAACATATAATCCATTCGAGTATGAAATGCGAGATAGTATTATTATATACGTTCGATCTAATTGAATGGATGTTAAGTGTTGTGAGCACCTCCTAATTATGATGACATGTAAACGATACCTTATCGGAGTATGAAATATGTTGATTAATTATATACTCCTCGAATAGTTTAACAAATCAAGTCTTATATACTAGTGGTTTAGATATGAAATACATTATCAATTAAAGAAATACCGAGGATCAATTCAAGGAGATTTATATATTAAATTTGATATTGATAAATTTTTGTTGATCAATAAAATTAAATTTATATAATTAGGAGTTATATAATTTAAATTTATAAAATTAACTTGATCGATAAATTAAATTTATTAAATTAAACTTCTGTTGATGTGTAGTTAAATTTTATATATATATATATATATATATATATATATTTATTTATTTATTGATATTGATAAACTTTTGTTGATCAATAAAATTAAATTTATATAATTAGGAGTTATAAAATTAACTTGATCGATAAATTAAATTTATTAAATTAAACATCTGTTGATGCGTAGTTAAATTATATATATATATATATATATATATATATATATATATATATATATATAATTTAACTACACATTAACAGAAGTTTAATTTAATAAATATATAATGCTCGAGTAGTTTAACAAATCAAGTCTTATATACTAGTGGTTTAGATATGAAATACATTATCAATTAAAGAAATACCGATGATCAATTCAAGGAGATTTATATATTAAATTTGATATTGATAAACTTTTGTTGATCAATAAAATTAAATTTATATAATTAGGAGTTATATAATTTAAGTTTATAAAATTAACTTGATTGATAAATTAAATTTGTTAAATTATACTTCTGTTAACGTGTAGTTAAATTTTATATATATATATATATATATATTTGATATTGATAAACTTTGTTGATCAATAAAATTAATAAATGTATATAATTAGGAGTTATATAATTTAAATTTATAAAATTAACTTGATCGATAAATTAAACTTCTGTTGATCATATATATATATATATATATATATATGTTTAATTAATAAAATCAACCTCAAGAGCTGAGTTTATATTAAAATAAATTAATAAATACCGACCTAAAGAGGTCGGTATATTTAAATTATTATTTTATTTAAATAATATCGACTTCACGATGTCGGTAAAATTAAATAGTATGTAATTAAAATACCGACCTCATGAGGTCGATATTTTATTTCATCTAATTACTATTAATTAAAGCGACATCCGGAGGTCGGTATTTTTATTTCATCTACTTACTTTTAAAAGAGACATCCGGAGGTCGGTTAGCGGAAAGCGGGAAAACCAAATTCCAACCTCTGGAGATCGGAAATTTTCCCAGAAAAAATGAATTACAATAAAAACCGACCTCTTGATGTCGGTATTAAACAAATAAATAAATAACAATATTTTATTTTTTTTCTCAATAGGTTTTGTGTAAAATAAAAAACAAAAAAAATTATAATACCGACTTTCGTATGTCGGTAAAATTAAATAGTAAAAATAAATTAATATAAAATACCGACCTCATGAGGTCGGTATTTTTATATTTAATTGAGAAAATAATACCGACATCAAGAGGTTGGTTTTTATTGTAATTCATTAAAAATTCCGATCTCCTGAGGTCGGAATTTTTTCTCAATTAAATATTTCATAATACCGACTTCCGAATGTCGGTAAAAATTAAATAGTATGTAATTAAAATACCGACCTCATGAGGTCGGTATTTTTATTTCTACTATTAATTAAAGCGACATCCGGAGGTCGGTATTTTTATTTCATCTAATTACTTTTAAAAGCGACATCCGGAGGTCGGTTTACAGTTTGCGGGTAAACCAAATTCCGACATCAAGAAGTCGGAATTTTTCCCACAAAATGAATTACAATAAAAACCGACCTCTTGATGTCAGTATTATTTTCTATTTTGATTTAATTTTATTTAAATCATCTTCCGGAGGACCATTTTGTGTTCTTAAAATTTAATGAGATATATATATATATATGTGTGTGTGTGTGTGTGTGTGTGTGTGTTTAATTAATAAAATCAACCTCAATAGGTGAGTTTATATTAAAATAATTATGTATATATATATATATATATATATATATATATATATATATATATATATGTGTGTGTGTGTGTGTGTGTGTGTGTAATTTAATAAATTTACATATATATATATATATATAGATGTATACATATATATGTATATGTATACATCTCTCTCTCTCTCTATATATATATACATATATACATATATACATCTATATATATATATATATATATATATATATATATATATATATATATATGTAAATTTATTAAATTAAACTTCTGTTTATGTGTAGTTAAATTATATATGTTTAATTAATAAAATCAACCTCTAGAAGTGAGTTTATATATATATATATATATATATATATATATATGTTTAATTAATAAAATCAACCTCAAGAGGTGAGTTTATATTAAAATAATTATGTATATATATGTGTGTGTGTGTGTGTGTGTATATATATATATATAATTTAACTACACATCAAAAGAAGTTTAATTTAATAAATTTACATATATATATATATATATATATATATATATATAGATGTATACATATACATATGTATACATATATATATGTAATTTAATAAATTTACACACACACACATATATATATATAGATGTATATATGTATATATATAGATGTATATATATGTATATATATATAGATGTATACATATATATGTATATGTATACATCTATATATATATACATAGATGTATATATATGTATGTATATATATACATATATTATATGTTGATGTGTAGTTAAATTATATATGTTTAATTATTAAAATCAACCTCAAGAGGTGAGTTTATATATATATGTAATTTAATAAATTTACACACACACACATATATATATAGATGTATATATGTATATATATAGATGTATATATATGTATATATATATAGATGTATACATATATATGTATATGTATACATCTATATATATATACATAGATGTATATATATGTATGTATATATATACATATATTATATGTTGATGTGTAGTTAAATTATATATGTTTAATTATTAAAATCAACCTCAAGAGGTGAGTTTCTATTAAAATAATTTTTTTTTATATATATATATATATACATAGATGTATATATATGTATGTATACATATACATATATTATATGTTGATGTGTAGTTAAATTGTATATGTTTAATTAATAAAATCAACCTCAAGAGGTGAGTTTATATTAAAATAATTATATATATATATATATATATATATATTTTTTTTTTTTTTTTTTTTTTTTTTTGCTAGAATGATAAAATAGGGATATTCTATATTAAAATAGGGAGCATAGTTTTCTTTTTCTTTTAATCGTTCTGTATCTTGTATTACTTCTATATTATTTTATATATATGTTTAATTAATAAATTCAACCTCAAGAGGTGAGTTTATATATAAATATATATATATATATATATATATATATATATATATATATTTAAATTTATTAAATTAAACTTCTGTTGATGTGTAGTTAAATTATATATATATATATCTGTGTGTGTGTGTGTGTAATTTTAATTAATAAAATCAACCTCAAGAGGTGAGTTTATATTAAAATAAATTAATAAATACCAACCTAAAGAGGTCGGTATATTTAAATTATTATTTTATTTAAATAATATCGACTTCATGATGCCAATATTTATTAAATATTTTTAAATATAGATAATTATTTTAAAAAATACCGACATCCCGTGGTCGGTAAATTAAACAATTCTCTTAAAAAAAGAATGATAATATAAGTCTTACTCCTAAACACTAACTCTCAAAACCTAAGTCCACTTTCACTCCCCACCCCCGACCCACCCCCATCGGTGCCGATCCCCACCCATCCCCGACCGGCGCCACGCCACGATCCCCGACCGACGCCACGCCGCCATCCCCGACCGCCGCCACGCCACCTTCGTAGCAGCAGAGGAAGGTCGTGGTAGCTGCAGAGGAAGTCACACCCAGCAGCAGGAGGTCGCGCGCCTCCATCCCGACCGATACTGCCTCCATCCCGACCGGCGCCGCCTCCATCTCGACCAGCACCTCCATCCCCGACCTTCTTAGTGAAGGTGAATTTTTAGAACCTCCATAATAGATTACTTTTGTTTCTATTTAGTTGAAGTATCTCAAAATTAGAGTACTAATATACTTAGTTTTATTGATTGTTAGTTAGTAAGTGAATGATTTAGGGTTTTTGATTGTTAGTTTGAATTAGGGATTATTTGATTGTTAGTTTGTGTTTGTTGATTGTGAATTGAAAATTTTAATGTTAGGGTTAGTTTGAATTAGGGTATCTTAGGATTTGTTTGAAATTCGGTATTTCTTAAGTTAATTAGTTTGATTTTGGAATTGTAAGATTAGATTGAATTAGGGTATTTAAGGAGTTGTTTGAACTTGGGTATTATTTGAGTTAGTTTGAATTATTATTGAAATTTTAGGACTTAATAGTTTGAATTTGGGATTAGGAATAGCTAGCTAATTTGAATTTAGGATTTTAGTACTAGTTAGATTTTGGGATTTTAGGGCTAGTTTGAATTTGTGATTTTAAGATTAGTTTGAATTTTGAATTTAGGACTAGTTTGAATTATTATTGAGATTTTAGGATCACTAATAGTTTGAATTTGGGATTTTAGCACTAGAGTTTGATTTTTGAATTCTAGGAGTACTTTCAATTTGTGATTTTAAGACTAGTTTGAATTTGGAATTTAGGACTAATAGTTTGAATTATATTTGATATTTTAGGACTAACTAATAGTTTGAAGTTGGGACACTAGCTAGCTAGTTTGAATTTAGAATTTTAGGGATTTGAATTACAACTTAATTAGAACTTATAATTAATTATAACTTGAATTTACTATAAATTGAACGTAATTAGGAATATGAACTTGAAATTATAACTTGAACTTGGAACTAATTAGCTTGAATATATAACTAATTAAGTTTAGAAATTAGATATGAACTTGAATTGAAACTTGAACTTATTTAAACTTGATATATATATATATATATATATATATACACACACACACTAATATTCATGGATATGAAGTTTATATTTAACTAATTTAAGAACTTTTTGTGCTAGGCAATTGAGGAAGCTCAACATCTAAAAAAGTTGATATAAGACTATATTGCTTCTTTCATCAAAGTTGGAGATAAGGTTGGTGCTTCTAAATTTCTTAAGTTAAAGTACAATTGTTTTCAATAATGTGTTTGTGTCCATCTAGTATTAATACTTACCTTTAATTTTGTGATAATTTTTTTGTGTCCATCGAGTGTTTGTTAAGCATAAGTACCAACACTAGCTGATCCTATTGATGACAAAATTGATTTTCTTGCAAGATCGATTTGTGTCCATCTAGTGTTGACACTTAGCTTTAATTTAGGAATAATGTGTTTGTTAAGCATAAGTATCAACACTAGTTGATCCTATAGATGACAAAATTGATTTTCTTGCAAGATCGATTTGTGTCCATCTAGTGTTGACACTTAGCTTTAAATTTAGAAATAATATATTTGTTAAGCATAAGTATCAACACTAGTTGATCCTATAGATGACAAAATTGATTTTCTTGCAAGATCGATTTGTGTCCATCTAGTGTTGACACTTAGCTTTAAATTTAGGAATAATGTGTTTGTTAAGCATAAGTATCAACACTAGTTGATCCTATAGATGACAAAATTGATTTTCTTGCAAGATCGATTTGTGTCCATCTAGTGTTGACACTTAGCTTTAAATTTAGAAATAATATATTTGTTAAGCATAAGTATCAACACTAGTTGATCCTATAGATGACAAAATTGATTTTCTTGCAAGATCGATTTGTGTCCATCTAGTGTTGACACTTAGCTTTAAATTTAGGAATAATGTGTTTGTTAAGCATAAGTATCAACACTAGTTGATCCTATTGATGACAAAATTGATTTTCTTGCAAGATCGATTTGTGTCCATCTAGTGTTGACACTTAGCTTTAAATTTAGGAATAATGTATTTGTTAAGCATAAGTATCAACACTAGTTGATCCTATAGATGACAAAATTGATTTTCTTGCAAGATCGATTTGTGTCCATCTAGTGTTGACACTTAGCTTTAAAAAGTTGTTAAGTTGTTAAAGTTATAAAGTTGTTAAGTTGTTTAAATAAGTTAAATTAAATAATGTGGTTTTGTTGATGGATTTAGTTGTTGGAATTAAGTCAATACTAATGTAGTTAAAGTTAAAAAGTTGTTAAGTTGTTTAGATAAATTAAAATAAATAATGTGATTTAGTTGGTGGATTTAGTTGTTGTATTAAGTCAAAACTAAACTAGTAAAAGTTGTTATGTTGTTTATATAAGTTAAAATAAATAATGTGATTTAGTTGGTGGATTTAGTTATTGTATTAGGTCAAAACTAAACTAGTTAAAGTTGTTATATTGTTTAAATAAGTTAAAATAAATAATGTGATTTAGTTGGTGGATTTAGTTATTGTATTAGGTCAAAACTAATGTAGTTAAAGTTCAAAAGTTGTTATGTTGTTTAAATAAGTTAAAATGAATAATGTCGGTTTAGTTAGTGAATTTAGTTGTTGGAATTAAGTCAAAACTAAACTAGGTAAAGTTCAAAAGTTGTTATGTTGTTTAAATAAGTTAAAATGAATAATGTCGGTTTAGTTAGTGAATTTAGTTGTTGGAATTAAGTCAAAACTAATGTAGTTAAAGTTCAAAAGTTGTTATGTTGTTTAAATAAGTTAAAATGAATAATGTCGGTTTAGTTAGTGAATTTAGTTGTTGGAACTAAGTCAAAACTAAACTAGGTAAAGTTAAAAAGTTGTTATGTTGTTTAAATAAGTTAAAATGAATAATGTCGGTTTAGTTAGTGAATTTAGTTGTTGGAACTAAGTCAAAACTAAACTAGGTAAAGTTAAAAAGTTGTTATGTTGTTTAAATAAGTTAAAATGAATAATGTCGGTTTAGTTAGTGAATTTAGTTGTTGGAATTAAGTCAAAACTAAAGTAGTTAAAGTACAAAAGTTGTTATGTTGTTTAAATAAGTTAAAATGAATAATGTCGGTTTAGTTAGTGAATTTAGTTGTTGGAATTAAGTCAAAACTAATGTAGTTAAAGTTCAAAAGTTGTTATGTTGTTTAAATAAATTAAAATGAATAATGTCGGTTTAGTTAGTGAATTTAGTTGTTGGAATTAAGTCAAAACTAATGTAGTTAAAGTTCAAAAGTTGTTATGTTGTTTAAATAAGTTAAAATGAATAATGTCGGTTTAGTTAGTGAATTTAGTTGTTGGAATTAAGTCAAAACTAAACTAGGTAAAGTTAAAAAGTTGTTATGTTGTTTAAATAAGTTAAAATGAATAATGTCGGTTTAGTTAGTGAATTTAGTTGTTGGAATTAAGTCAAAACTAATGTAGTTAAAGTTCAAAAGTTGTTATGTTGTTTAAATAAGTTAAAATGAATAATGTCGGTTTAGTTAGTGAATTTAGTTGTTGGAATTAAGTCAAAACTAATGTAGTTAAAGTTCAAAAGTTGTTATGTTGTTTAAATAAGTTAAAATAAATAATGTCGGTTTAGTTAGTGAATTTAGTTGTTGGAATTAAGTCAAAACTAATGTAGTTAAAGTTAAAAAGTTAAGTTTGTTTAAATAAGTTAAAATAAATATTGTGGTTTAGTTTGTGGATTTAGTTGTTCGAATTAAGTCAAAACTAAACTAGTTAAAGTTGTTAAGTTGTTTAAATAAGTTAAAATAAATATGTCAAAACTAGTTAGACTTAGAAAGTGGTTAAGTTGTTTAAATAAATTAAAATGTTATTTAGTTGATGGAATTAAAATTATCATTATTGTTTGTGTAGATGAATCCTGATTGTAGTTGGATGTATAATAGAAACAATCCTGGTCGAGCGGGTATGATTCCAGAATTTGCAGAAGGTGTCACTAGATTTATAAATCATGCAATGACGCTTGATGATTTTTTAAATTCAAGATTGATTAGGTGTCCGTGTGTTAATTGTGAAAATGTGAGATATCATACAACAGAGACTGTTGCTATGCATCTTATGATGAATGGATTCAAACCAGGGTATACAGTTTGGACTAGCCATGGTGAGGTTGAAAGTGACACTATGTTTAATAACTTTGTTGTCGGTGAAAGTAGTAGATCTACCGAGCATAATTATTTCCAAGGTTCTAGAATGTCAGATATGATTAATGATGCTCTTGGGATGCATTCTGATTTTGAACAAGGAGAAAATGTAGAAGAAGCTCCTAATGAAGAAGCAAACATCTTTTATGAACAATTGCATGATTGTAGTAGTCCTTTGTTCAACGGGAGTCAACACTCTAAATTGTATGTTGCAGTTAGATTGTTAAATATCAAATCTGACAATAATATTTCTCAAGGAGCAATGGACTCTATGATAGAACTTATGAAGGAATTAGTTGATCCCAATGTAGAGATTCCCGATTCTTATTATAAAGCAAATGCATTGGTGTCTAAGTTAGGACTCTCCTCGATAAGAATTGATTGTTGTGAAAAAGGTTGCATGTTATACTATAAGGAAGATGTCAATCTAGAGTCTTGTAAGTTTTGTAGTCACCCTCGCTATAAGATAGGTTCTACCGGAAAGAAACTTGCTATTAAGGCGATGCATTATTTACCTCTTATACCAAGATTGAAAAGGTTGTATGCATCAAATAGCTCTGCTTCTCATATGAGATGGTACCGTGAAAATAGAAGGCCACCTGGTGTCATGTGTCATCCATTTGACGGAGAGGCTTGGAAACATTTTGATAGAACTTATCCAGATTTTGCTGCTGAACCAAGGAATGTTAGGCTGGGTTTGTGTGCGGATGGTTTCACCCCTTTTTCAGTTGGGGCTACACCATATTCTTGTTGGCCTGTGTTTATTACACCGTATAATCTTCCACCTGAGATGTGTATGACAAGTCCATATATATTTCTGAATTGTGTCATTCCTGGTCCGAGTAATCCAAAAAGCAAGATTGATGTGTACTTACAACCTTTGATTGATGAGTTGAAATTGTTGTGGTCTGAGGTGGTAGAAACATGGGACATTTCTCGTACACAAAATTTCAACATGCGTGCTACTTTAATGTGGACTATTAATGATTTTCCTACCTATGGAATGCTATCTTGATGGATGACAGCTGGAAAGTTAGCATGTCCCTACTGTATGGAAGATACTAAATCATTCACATTAAAACATGGCCGAAAGAATTCATGGTTTGATTGTCATCGTCGGTTCTTGCCACCTGATCATGAGTTTAGGAGAAAGAAATATGCATTTAAAAAGAATAAAACTGAACGAAATGGTCCACCCCCAATATTAACAGGTGATGATATTTGGGAAAGGGTTCAAAATTTTCCAAGGTAACTGAGGAACCACCGTACAAATTTGATGGGTATGGTATTGCACATAATTGGACTAAACAGAGTATATTCTGGGAGTTACCTTATTGGAAGAATAATTTGCTTAGACATAATCTCGATGTCACGCATATTGAAAAGAATTATTTTGATAATCTGTTCAACATTGTAATGGATGTAACTGGCAAGACAAAAGATAATGTTAAGGCTAGACTTGACTTACCAGAACATTGTAGACGACCGGAGTTGCATTTACAGGAGTCTGCCAACAACAAGTTACTTAAGCCCAAGGCTAGTTATTCATTCACAATGGAACAGAAGAGAAAAATTTGTGAGTGGGTGGAAAGCTTGAAAATGCTAGATGGATATGCCTCAAATTTGGGAAAGAGGGTTGACATTGAGCGTGGAATATTACATGGGATGAAAAGTCACGACTATCATGTTTTTATGGAACAATTACTTCCGATTGCTTTTTGTGGATTGCCTGAAAACATATGGAAACCGATGGCAGAAATCAGTTTGTTCTTTAAAGACTTGTGTTCCAGCACATTGAGAGTAGAGAATCTGGTTTGGATGACCAAAAATATAGTTGTTATTAGTAATAAGTTGATGTGATGGAACATCTTCCTATTCACCTTGTTCGTGAAGCTCTACTGGGAGGTCCAGTTCAATATAGGTGGATGTATCCTTTTGAGCGGTAAGTAACTATAACACATTTATTCTTATTTCATAAATCGTTAATATATCTTTTGAAATTATATATCTAATAGAAAATTTTACAGGAGCATTGGCAATTCTAAAAGGGGTATTAAGAATAAACATAGGGTGGAGGGCTGTATGGCTCAAGTATATCTAGCTAAAGAAAGATCCCACTTTTGTTCTTACTACTTTGATGATTATTTCTCATGTTTGAGAAACAGACCTAATCGGCATGATGTTACTGGGAATGATCCTGCAGTACAATCATTATCAATCTTCAACCAACCGGGTAAGGGTTCAAAAAAGCGTACATTGCACAAACTTACCGAAAAGAAGAAAAAATCTGCAGAGCTTCATGTCTTGTTGAATTGTCCAGAAGTCCAACCCTTCTTAGAGTAAGAAAATTAAATATGTAAACAACATATATTCAACTCCGATTTTATTAAGGAAACTAACTGTATTTTCAATGTGATTCTACAGTTATTTTGTGAGCCAATATGGTGATGATCAAGTGTTTCCATCATTTATAACGTGATATACTAATTGGGTAAGTGTTGTAATATATACACCTATTAAGAGATTAGTGTACTCTTCTTTTTACTAACATTGCTTTTAATTTACTAATTATATATAGGTCTACAATTCAGAAAATGCCACCACATTTGATCAATTTTTCAAGGATATTTCTTGGGGACCGATTACAGTTCACACAATGTCCCAATATAACGTAAATGGTTTTAAATTTGCCACAGAGAAATACTCAAAGAATAAGAAAACTAATAATAGTGGTGTTTGGGTTAAAGGTGATAATGGAAATCAAAATGAGAATGTTGATTATTTTGGCATCCTACAAGAGATTGTAGAGTTGGAGTATTCGGGTTGGCCAATCGAAAGAATAGTACTTTTCCAATGCAAGTGGTTTGATCCAACTTCAAGAGGTACGAGGGAGCTTAAGCAGCATAATATCATTGAAGTCAAGCACACTAGGAAGTATGAGGCTTATGATCCTTTTATTATTGCACAAAATGCTAAGCAAGTGTACTATGCTCCTTATCCGTTGCGTAGGGATAAGTCTGATTGGTGGGTTGTAATCAAAACAAAACCGATGGGGCGAGTGGAAGTTGAGAATGAATTGGATGTTGCATATCAAAATGAAATATCAAGTGTTCATCAAGTAGTGGATGCTGAGTTAGAAATGAATTTGGAGCATCCTGATCACATTTTAGAAGAAGTTAATAGAGAAGAGTTAGATATGCCAACAAATATGGAGGAGGATGAGGAGGAAACTTTCGAAGAGGGTGAATGGATAGATGAGGAGGAAAGTTCCGAAGATGATGCATGTGAATGGATAGATGATGAAGAAACTTCCGAAGAGGATGAATAACAATTTGTATGTTTAGTTGGTGGATTTTTAGCTATTCATATTTGAGTATACTTTATATTTTAGTAGTTTTAACGTTTGTTCGACATTGTGAAAGACTATTTGGATTAAGCCTTATGTTATGATAACTTTGTTTGATATATTTGTTCGACATTGTGACATTATTTTGTACTACTTTGTTTTAATCTTTATATTTATTTGATATAGATGGTAGATAAAGACAAGGGTAAATCAAAAAAATCCGCTAATCCGAAAAAGAAATTTAAGGCCAATGCTATGAGAAGGCCCACTGGGGTCGTGATATCTGATGAGCCCTCTCGAGTTAATATTTCAAAAAGAGCCTCAGTTTCAACTACTCACTCGACACACCAGTCACATAATGCCTCTACTCATGTGGCTCCACAATCTGGTTATACTATATCTACACCCACTATGGTACCTAGTTCGGGTTACCAAACATTGCAACGCTATTCACATCTTGGTCGTGGGTCTAACATAACCATCAGCTAGTGCTAGTCAGTGCAATAGTTTGAATACTAGTAGTGGATCAATTGGACTTTCCAATCTTCATATTGAATCCAATGGCTCAGAGCCTAATACTCCCACCACCCAGCACTCAGATGCACATGGTCCTCAGCCAGGCGATAGAGACAATTTTCGGAGACTCGTCATCGAGCCATTAGGATACAAGTATGATTTAATTATGTTTCATCTTTCATTTATCTATTTATATTTTAATTGATTGATTATTTTTTGTTTACTCTACTTCGTCAATGAACTCGTATTTCAGCTTACGTCCGGATGTGGGTATGGCAAAGATTATTTTAAAGTGCATCGGAACTCACTATAATGGTGTGTATCCGAATTGGAGTTCGATTCCACTTAACAACCAAGGGCAGATGTTCAATGAATTTAAGGTAAGAATATATATAAATTAAATTCATATCATATACATTTAAATTCTCTAGTCATTTGAACAATAAATATTTAGTAATTTTTTATTACAGAAATATTATGTATGGGCTCCCGAACACGAGGATGACGTTTAAGTGAACTTCAAGCTTAAAGTTTCAAAGTTGCTTTCTAGCACATTTTGTGATTGTCGAAGAGAAAATAGAATGCCTAAGGTTATGTTTCCGGATCAATGGGCTTTGTTATTGAAACATTGGAGTACTGATGAAAAATTTAAAAAGAGGAGTGAGATTGGGAAGATGGCTCGCGCATCAGAAAAGGGAGGCTCTTTGCACACTAGTGGAGCTATTAGCCAGGTTACTAGGAAGGAAAGAATGGTATACTTTCTTAATTTAGTAAAATAATTTTTTTCTTTTTTGATAAGTACTTTTTGGAGATTAATGAGATCAAATTCTATATATATTATTTGCAGGAAAAAGAGTTGGGTAGGCCGGTAGTTGTACCAGAGATGTTCAAGGTTACTCACGTCAAGAAGAGTACGAACCCCACAGAAGAAGAAAGATGGATTGAGCCACGTGCTCAAGAGACATATGTAAGAACTCCATTCAAACTAATTTTTTTTCTTTTCCTTGTATATATTACATTCTTATTCGTAGAGTTCTTTGTTTAAATTACAGGATAGGTATATACGAATATCTCAGGAATATCGTAGTACTCTACCTCTTGAGAGTCAGGACAGACCATTTACACAAGAAGAAAACGAGAATCTTTGGAAACAAAGTGCTGGTGAACCGATTAGAGGTTCAGTCTACGGCTATCCAGAAAAGGCGTATCAGAAGAAGAAGTCTTGGTATTGTGGTTCATCATCCTCAAGCTTTGATGGTGGGGATAGAGAGACAATATCTGCAATGGAGAGTAAGATAGCTTATCTCAATGCCGAGCTTGCTGTTGTAGCCGAAAGAGAGAAGAAGAGAGAAGAAAGAGAGAATGCAGCGCTTCAGGCCCAACTAACTTTTCTTTTTGAATCAGGAAATATTCTTCCTCCATGTCCGGCTAGCAGTGATGGATCTGATCAGGAGGGTGATGAGAATGATAAGTCTGATAAGGAGAGTGAGGGTGATGAAGAGTAGTTGTATCTATTTAACATTTTAGACTTCTATATTTTTGGAATTGTTTAATTTGATCGCATTTTAGTTTATTTTGAAGTTGGATGAAGTTTATTTTGAAATAGTTTAATGTATATGTTTAAAATACTGTGTTGTTTTGGTTGGATGAAGTTTATTTGGCTTTGGGTTGTTTTGGTTGGATGAATTTTATTTGGCTTTGGGTTGTTTTGGTTGGATGAAGTTTATTTGGCTTTGGTTGTTTTGGTATAAATATGCAGGTGGACTACTAAAAATTGCAGCAATTTGCTGCCTGTTTTGCAGCAGAAAACCGACCTCCGGAGTGTAACGACCCGGAAAATGATAGAGTGAAACTAGAGCCTCACATGTGAGTTTGGAGTCGAGAACTTAATGAAATGATTATAATTGAATTTGACCCAAAAAGTTCTTAAAAATGTGCTTCGGAAATTACTGGAAACTTGTTTAGCTGTATATAAAAAGATCCGTTTCGTTTTTCGAAAATCCGACTTCATATTCTTGTTTAGGGGGTCAAATTGAGTGGGAAATGGGTCTAACCCAAATTTTAGAGCAACCGTATCAAAATCCGAAATTTCCAAGTGAAGCCTTTTTCGAGGGTCTACTTTGGAGGGTCATATCTCCTAGCACACAATTATTTGGGTGGCCAATAATATATCCATGGAAAGCCCTTTGAGTTAGCTACCTAACGCACTTTGTTTCATCTCATTCGGAGTTTGGACGAAGAAGTTATGCCCATTTTCGTAAAATCTGTTCGGCAGGAAAAGGCAATTTCCAGTAGGCGTGGTTACTGTTCACCCGCCTCATTTTTTTTTTCTAAGTGTTGGACCATTCTTCCAAAGGACATATATTATTTCCTAGATACCATTAGTTCCATTCCCATCCCTAAAACATTTCCCTCTCTACAATCCTCCATTAAGAAGAAGAAGAAGTGGGAGCTAGGGCTTTGGATTCAAGACTTTCTTCATCAAATTTCGTGGGAGATCATAGCAAAGGTATGGTGGTCTTGATCCTTGTCTAAATTTCCATTCAAGGAGCCAAATCCAAAGTTATTTCAAAGTATGAAAAATCTAGGTTTTCACTCAATCTTATGGGTTCTTCCACCAAATGGTTTTAAAAGGTTTCTAATGGCACTTTATGGTTATATTGTTGTTGTATTGACGATTTAAGATGAAAATACTCCACGAACCCATGATTTCTCTTTATTCCTAGTTTATGCCTTTATGAAGTGGGTTGCTAGATAATGAATGTATATGAATCAAACTTGTTTAAAGGTCTTTAGATTGTTGAAGTATGTCATTACCCATGCTTATTTTATGGTGTATTGTTGGTGTATTGGTATGTGAGGCTTAGGGCCTTAAAGGCATGGTATGAGAAATTGGAGTGTTATCATGACATTATATGAATGAGAATTCAATGAAAATAATGTGATCGTGTTATGAACGTAAAGGTGTTGCTATTGAAAGATTATTTCTCAATTTGACACTCATGAATGTTGATGATAGAATATGAAGGATTCTCCAATTTATTGCATACCTTGAATTGGTAGGGCTTATACATCATTTTCTTGTATAAATGATTATATTATTGGTTGTTGAATCCTCGGATCGGTAGGCTAGTAGCACCCTTCCACTCATGATAATAATGAACTTTGGAATCGGTAGGCTTATCGCACCCTTCCATTAATGATAGTAATGAACCTTGGGATCGGTAGGCCTATGGCACCTTTCCATGAAGGTTAATGATGAGACTTGAACCGGTAGGCCCATGGCACCCTTTCAAGAGGAGTTAATGAGCTTTCCTAAATGAACCTTGAAACGGTAGGCTTAAAGCACCCTTTCACGTGTTAATAAATGTAATTTTGGAGTTGGTAGGTCAATGGCACCTCTCATATGTGATAATGTCAAGGTAACGAACTATTCTATGGGAATGTAGGCTAAGCACCGAGTGGATTTGGTTAGATGGAAACTCCCCCAATAGTTAGGCATGAGTTTCAATGATCGTCTACCTTATCCCATAAACTATGTGCCCGTATAGGTAGCTAGTGGATCCATTAAGCTATATACCGGTCTTCCTTAGGCAAGTAGACCACCTCTTTACGGTGTGGGGACTTATGACACCGAATTCTATGACAAGCTCTCATGGTCTATGTCGGTTAAACGCTTACTTCCCATCATGCGAGATTTCATTATGGTTTCTTGATAGGTTCTACAAAGTGTAGGTAGTAGTATGGGATGCTACCTATACATTGCACGAGTAGGCTTGGAGAGGGTCATAGTGAGTTTCTCTAAATCCTAATGTATGTGATGCAATTGTGGCCTAAATGAGGTTATTAAAGAATGTTGGCTCTCAAATGCTTAATATGAGATGCATGCTATACTTGGGTTATATTACGAGTTATTTTCCCTTGTCATGTCTTAATTAATGATATACCTCTTATGTATGAATATTGTGCAAAGGTGAAAGAAAGGAATGATAAGTTACCGTAAGTGACCTTAATGTGGTGCCTTAGTATGGATGGTGGTATGGGACGCCATCCATACATTGCACGAGGTATAGCATAAGGGTTTCTTGAGGTGAAGGTCCAAGGTAAAGGTTTTCATGTTGAAATTGTTTAAAGGTAATATTATGACTTACTTGATGTTTATGCTTGTATTGTATGTCTTTTATGCAACTATTCATGGTACTTCAAAAAGTGGCATAATGCATGGTTTCTAACCAAAATGTCCCTTTTAAAGCATGTTTTGCATGGTCATCATACTTAGTACATTTTGTGTACTAACCCATATTCTTCATATTTTTACTATAAGTGTAGGTTCCGGCAAGTGATCCCTCCTAGCTAGTTTGAAGTGTGGGATTGCTTTCCTCCAAGACTTGGTATGTCCTCATGGATTCGAGGATAAGACTTTTAAGTTCTTTTGTTCATGTAATAGACTTAATAGACTTCTTTTGATTGTAAAGGGTCGTGTCCCTACTTATGTTTTGTGACTGTGTCTAAGATGGCCATGTGAGACTTAGACTTCCGTTGTGTGTTTTTAAAGTTGTTTTAATGAAGTTTATATGTGTGGATGTAAATAAGTTTTTTTTTCCGCACTATTTTCATTATTGAATGCAATGAATGACTATGTGGCTCGTATAAGACCCCTTCGGGTCGAATACGCCATGTTACGACTAGGGGGTACCCTCGGGTCGTGACACGGAGGTCGGAATTTCAAAAATAAAAAATAAAAATACCGACCTCCGGAGGTCAAAATTTTAAAAATAAAAAATAAAAATACCGACCTCCGGAGGTCGGAATTTCAAAAATAAAAAATAAAAATACCAACCTCCGGAGGTCGGAATTTCAAAAATAAAAAATAAAAATACCGACCTCCGGAGGTCGGAATTTCAACATTACAAAAATAAAAATACCAACCTCCGGAGGTCAGAATTTCTAAAATACAAAAATAAAAATACCGACCTCCGGAGGTCAGAATTTCAACATTACAAAAATAAAAATACCGACCTCCGGAGGTCGGAATTTCAACATCACAAAAATAAAAATACCGACCTCCGGAGGTCGGAATTTCAACATTACAAAAATAAAAATACCGACCTCCAGAGGTCGGAATTTCAACATTACAAAAATAAAAATACCGACCTCCGGAGGTCGAAATTTCAACATTACAAAAATAAAAATACCGACCTTCGGAGGTCGGAATTTCAAAAATACAAAAATAAAAATACTGACCTCCGGAGGTCGGAATTTCAACATTACAAAAATAAAAATACTGACCTCCAGAGGTCGGAATTTCAACATTACAAAAATAAAAATACCGACCTCCGGAGGTCGGAATTTCAACATTACAAAAATTAAAATACCGACCTCCGGAGGTCGGAATTTCAAAAATACAAAAATAAAAATACCGACCTCCGAAGGTCAGAATTTCAACATTACAAAAATAAAAATACCGACCTCCGGAGGTCGGAATTTCAACATTACAAAAATAAAAATACCGACCTCCGGAGGTCAGAATTTCAACATTACAAAAATAAAAATATCGACCTCCAGAGGTCGGAATTTAAAAAAATGAATATTCCGACATAAAATAAAAACCGACCTCGAGAGGTCGGTAAATACCAACTTCCAGAGGTCGGTATTGAATAGCGACCAAGCTTTTTCCGACCTAAGCTAGGATGTCAATTTTAGGTCGATATTTCAGGGAATACCGACCTCCGGAGGTCGGTATTTATAGGTCGGTATTCACTGTTTTTTTAGTAGTGAATGACAATAATATTGAATATTTGTTCTTTGGTTTTACATTGGTTTAGACAATTCAAATACATAATCTAATTTTAATTTCCTTTAATATTTAGTCATGTAACTAATACTTATTAAACTTATTTTAGCATAATTTAGTACTTTTAAATTATGATCATTTTCATTATAACTTGTTAATTTGCAATATTTGTTTTACGCGATTTCATTATTATTATTATTTTTGTTGGATATTTTAGTGTCATTACTTATATCATATTTTGTGTTATTTTCTTAAGAAACACCTTAGATAGTTGCATTTTGGTAGGACTAAAGAAATATTTGAAGTATAAGTAAATTATATGTTTGTATGAATACTTTGCCGGAAAAACCCGAAAATCCAAAAAATCCGAAAAAACCCGAGTTTTATTGGTTTGGTTTGGTTTATAGATTTAAAAATCCGACACAAATTGTTCGATTTGATATTTGAAAAACCCGAACCAACCTGACCATGTACACCCCTAGTTGTGGATATCCATTTTAGGTCGTAACTCCGATTCTGGTGTCTTTACGAAATTCTAATGAGTGTAAAATGATTGACTTCTAAAATACATTTAGAGTCCTTCCTACTTCTCTAGAGGATATCAACGTAAATCCTTGCAGCACTTGAGCGTTGCTTTAACAACTATCAACCTCTATCTCAAGAAGACTATTATCGTTAGATTTCAAGTCTTTAGATGGAACGTAAGGCTCAAATGTTTGTGCTTAGTTTCCTTTTTTCAAATCTTAACTTCTTTTCCATGAAAGTATAGAATATGGACGAGACCTTCGTTAGGATCTGCACAATACGAAATAACTAGTCATACACTCACCAACATGAGTTGTGGTGCACTGGTGAGAGTGTTTCACCCTTAACCAGATGTCTTGGGTTCGAGCCCTGGGTATGGAGAAAATCTTGTTGGGAGCACCACCCCCGAATGGGTCCTGCAGTGCGCGATCCGGATTTGATCGGAGCTCCAATGTAGGCTCCGGACATTGGGTGGGAAACCAAATAAAAATAAAAATTGGTCATACACTCAGAACTATGGAGTTAATTACTATATCATCATACTCTTTTTCTAGGACTCCACAATCCTAATTATGGAGTTAATTACTTATAGATTGTGCAGAAACTAAATGTAAAGAGTTAGAAAACATGCTTAAATGATCAAAAACCAAAAGTTTACTTTTGATAATCAAAGATTCTATCGCAATGTATAAACAAGTTCTTCTCTCACCAATAATGTTCCAAGATCTCAAATCCCAGATAAATTCGATGAAAAAAAGACAAAAATCTGATAGAGTAAACAAACATAAATCGTATTGTCAACAACGATTTATAATTCGTTATTCTGAGACACGTTTTACAGCTAAAATGTGACTCACAGTGACGTTTCTCTGGGATGGCTAAAAATGGAAATTCAATCTTGTACATGCCTCATTCAACTTTATTCAACTTTCCACGTTTAAAATAGTTATATATTGTATACATACGTTCAATTAAAATATATATGGTTTTCTCTTTTCTTTCTCTTTTCATACATAGACAATCCTTTTTACAATAAAAGAAAAAAAGGTGAGGAGGGCTTTGCACATATTGGAGCTTGTCTTCATGTCTTGTATCCGTTCAGTTTCAAAATTTATAAATAAATTATATGAGAGAGTTTCTTCTAGCCTAATGTATCATCCCTTCCAAATATTAGACCAACCAATTTCTTATGATTATTAAATATTAGACTATCAATAAAGAAGCTATTGAATTAAAGTTGATGTAATAAGTAAACAAAACAACTATTAATCTAGTTAGCGGAAGACTCTAGAGTTTCCTAGGTCTTTCCTTAGAATTCTCTAGAATACCTTAGATATTTTCTTGGAAAGCCTTAGAATTTCCTAGAAAGTGTAGAGAATTCTAGAGAGGGACTAAAGTGTAATTATTAGAGGGACTTGTAAAGTAATTTTTATTTGCACTTAGGCGCTAAGGAAGTAGTATAAATAGAAGGGCCTCTCATTTGTAAATCATCCAACAACTTGTAAGCAATCTTCCAAGCTTAATACAAAGCCTTCTTCCAAACTTTCCAAATCTTTCTAAGTCTTTCTTTGCATTCTCTTAGCGATCTTAGTCTTAAAGGGCTTACTTGAGCTTACAAGATCGTGAAAGATTCGTGAGTAAGTTGTCAAGTGCCACACGGAGCTTTAGTGAGACTCTAAGTCCGTGACAACGTGGTATCAGAGCAAGGTTTGATACTAAGGGAATGGCTAACGAAGGAGACGTGAACGCCACTAGCACCACCAACATCCGTTTAGATGGTGGAAAGAAGAACCGCAAGGGAAAGAAGCATCAAAAGAGTAATGAGGAAATGTTGGTCGACCCTACACCGAGCGAGGCGCTAACATCTCATCCACATTCGACCACCGAAGCAAGTGACGATGAACTTGACGATGAGGCCATTGACGTCACCATTGGAGAAGAATAGGTCACAAGGGTTGAAGTGGTGAGGCAGGCCGTGGAGATATTAGGCCGGCGCATGAATGTGGCTAACAGCAAGTTCAAAACTCTTGAAGACTTCACCCTTGAGGAGACCGAAAACATCCGCAAGGATTTGGAGGGACGCCAGCGGGCCGAGTTCAAGATGAAGGAGGCCATCATTTCCTTGGAGTGTCGGCTCATGGAGGCGTTGAGCACGATTGAGACCGTGAAGGCTGAGATGAAAGCACTCAAGGAGGGTGTGGAAGTTGGAGGATCATCATCGCTTGACCGAGATAGGGAGGCCAGGGTCGAGGCTCTTAAGCCACATATGTTCAAAGGCGTCCGTGACGCGCAAAAGGTGGAGAAGTTCCTATGGCATTTGGAAAATTACTTCAAATGCAACAGGCTGAAGAGCGACGAGGGTAAGATCAACATCGCTGTGTTGTATCTTTCAGAGATGGCCATGCTATAGTGGAGGCGCGAAGAGGCCGAGATAGGAAAAGGGACGTGCACCATCAACACCTAGGAGCAATTCCGGGAAGAGTTCAAGAAGGCCATCTTTCTTAACAACGTCATCTATGAGGCAAAGCGCAGGTTTAGGGAGTTGAAGCAAACGGGCAACATACGCGCATATGTGCAGGAGTTCACCACCCTCACGCTTCAAATACCTAACCTCACGGATGATGATATGTTGTTCCACTTCATGGATGGGCAGCAAGATTGGGCCAGGACAGAGTTGAAACGTTGGCAGGTCAGGACTATAGATGAAGCCATCACACAAGCCAAAACTTTGACAGACTTCAGGAATGAGAAGCCCGATAGAGCCGGAGGAGAGGAGATGAGAGGTAGTCATGACCATGGTGGGGGAGGTCGTGGCAAAGTCGATGAACAGCTGCCACATCCCAAGAATCATGATACCTACAAGTCTGATGACAAGAAGATTGAACGTCAAAGTGATGTCGAGAAGAAGACAGAGCCTACAAAGAGAAAGGGTTGCTACATTTGCGGTGGGCCGCATGGCAATGCAAAGTGCCCTGAACTGACGAGCCTTGGTGCTATCCTGCGAGATTGGAAGGAGAAATATGCATAGGAGAAAGGACAAGGCGCAGCCAGGAAAGCCAAGAGGATACAACGCGTAGTATGTCGACCTCACGATTAATGGAAGACCCACTCGTGCTATGGTTGACACAGGAGCAAAGGCCAATATCATAACCAAGACGGCAGTGACAATGTTGGGGCAGAGTTACAGTCCGAGTAACACCCAACTCAGGACGGTCAAAGCACCACCGACTCTAGTGTGTGAATTCGCGCATGGAGTAAGCATCACGTTGGGCCAGTGGCAAGGTAAGACCAACTTAATTGTCGCTCTTTTAGACCTCTTCGATATAATTCTAGGGCAAGAGTTCTTCCAAGAGTGCCACGCTGTGATAGACCCTTACCTCCAACGACTTCTAGTCATGGAGCAAGGAGGATCATGTATGGTGCCCCTGGTTAAGGTACCAATGACGGGAGGACGGGTTCGACTAACAGTCATGCAGCTCGAGAAAAACCCTAAGAAGAAGGAGTCGACGTTTATAGCCACCATTGCAAGTTCGAAAAAAGATAATGGTGCAAAAGGGTCATTGCCACTATGCACGAAGAAGGAGAACAATATCGTGATGCCAAAGAAGTCGTCGAGGCGTGTGCCTCCTAGAAAGGAGGTAGACGATAAGACCGGGCTGAAAGAGATCAGGAAGCAACTGAAGGCGTTGCTAGAGGGTGTTGATCGAGTCAATGGATTATTGGCCACACGTACGAGAAGACAAGACCTGGTTGGCGACGCTGCGACGATGCGACGCTGTTGTCGCATCAATAGGTGGAGGAGAGTGTCACGTCCCCCCACTTCACAGTTCAAATTTGGCACCGAAAGAAAGGGGAATAATCTAGAGTTGTGGGGAGGTTAGTGGAAGACTTTAGAGTTTCCTAGGTCTTTCCTTAGAATTCTCTAGAATACCTTAGATATTTTCTTGGAAAGCCTTAGAATTTCTTAGAAAATGTAGAGAATTCTAGAGAGGGACTAAAGTGAAATTATTAGAGGGACTTGTAAAGTAAATTTTATTTGCACTTAGGCCCTTAGGAAGTAGTATAAATAGAAGTGCCTCTCATTTGTAAATCATCCAACAACTTGTAAGCAATCTTCCAAGCTTAATACAAAGCCTTCTTCCAAACTTTCCAAATCTTTCTAAGTCTTTCTTTGCATTCTCTTAGCGATCTTAGTCTTAAAGGGCTTACTTGAGCTTACAAGATTGTGAAAGATTCGTGAGTAAGTTGTCAAGTGCCACACGGAGCTTTAGTGAGACTCTAAATCCGTGACATTAGGGTCAAGTGGGTATTTTTGGAATTTAATTTTCATTAGTTATACTATTTCATTCAATCTTGTAGACCTATTCATTTGACACGTATATGTTTCTACTTTTTCATACAAACTTTGCCAAAGCTGTTTTTGCAAATTTCTACCATCTTCCTCCGTTGCTACTCTATATTATTTTATATTATTCTACTCTCTCCGTACGATTTTTTTTTTTAAAAAAAATTAACATTCCAAAATTTCACTTCTGTCCCATAAATTTGAATAGTAAAAATAATACTATAATATATATTATTAGTCACAATAATTAACAATTTATGATATTTAAAAAACATATTAAAAATTTGTTCGACTTGCAAATTTCGTATGTGCTACATAAATTGAGACAAAGAGTAAAGACATTATTTGATAATGACATTAAAATTATCATAAATTAAAATAATTAACAACTCATTTTTTTAAAACATATTAAAAGATAGATTGAATCTCAAAATTTCACGTGTGCTGGATAAAGTGAGACAAAGATAGTAATATATATCATTTGAAAATTACTTTAAAAGTATTATAAATCACAATAATTAATGCAGTAACTTTAAAAGTATTATAAATCACAATAATTAATGCAGTAACTTTAAAAGTATTATAAATCATAATAATTAATAGAGTAATTTAAAATACTTAAAATTTAACAACTTAAAATATTTTTAAAAATATATTAAAATTTTGATTTAACTCTCAAAACTTCAAATGTGCCACATAAATTGGGACACAGAGAGTAACATACATTTTAAAAATATTATGTCAAATGTATTATAAGTTACAATAATTAACAACTTAAAGTATTTAAAAGTCATATAAAATTTGATTAACTTTTTCTATTTCATATGGGTCACATAAATTAAATCAAATAAAGTAACATACATTGGACTCAAACTTGCACCGACTATTATAACTAGTCATAATAGAAGAGACAAATGGATTAATTGATATTGTAGTAAATCCCTCTTCACTCTCTTTTTCCTTTTGTTGCAAAAGATTGTCTTTGTAAGAAATGAGAAGAAAAGAGTAAATCACATATATTTCAAGTGAACTTATGTATAAAATATATATACATTTTAATAGTGGAAAGTTGAATAAAGTTAAATGAGGCATGTGCAAGATTGAATTTTAATTCTCAACCATTCCAGAGAAACATTACTGTGAGTCATGTTTTAGATGTAAAATGTTTCTTATTGTAACGACATGTTCCCGTCGTTATAGAAATGCCAATAGGGAAAAATTTGGGGCCGGAAAACTTTTTCGTAGTATTTAGATTTTCCCAACCTAGTCTAAATTTGGACGAAATCAAAATATTTAAGGTGTAGGAAAATCTGGTAACAACCGGGTGAGTTAATTGTGATTTTGATTACATAAGTAGTTAGATATCTCGTTAAGAAATCCGTACGACTTTATGGAATTGAATTTGGGCGAGTAGAACTCCCGGAATCGATCTTAGTGTAAAGGGTATTTTCTTAGCGTCGTTGGTTAGAGGTGTGTTGTGAAATGAGGATTTTGGAATTCTTTAAATAACTCTCTGATTTCGGTCGCTTTGGCAAGGCTGTTGTAGCGGGGTGGTGGCTGCTATGGCGGGCCAGATGCGACTTAAAGTCGTAAATAAACCCCTAAACGACCTTATTTGGCACTTCTCAATTTTTAGAGCTAAGGAACGAACCCCAAGTGACACCTACTCGTTTTTCACCATTCTTGAGGCTAAAGGTAAGCTTTTCACTCCCCGAATTTGTTTTTCGATTCGTAGAACGTAATAGAATAGGTGAATATTGATGGGGGATGCTTTTATTATAGATTCTATGGTGGAAACAATCCTAATTTGGATAATTGGGATCATGGGTTTGATCGAGGGTTCATAGAATTGTTAGTAATTCAGGTAATTAGTGGTTGTTTATTGATTCCCGTATTTTATTGATTGTTTGTAGACCAAGAACAAGCGGAACGAATCCGGAAAGGGAAGGATCAAGTTTCTTAGGGTTTCAAGCTTGTTTCGAGGTATGTGATGGTTGTGATTCTATGATTGTGTGATGTATGTTTGTTCTTGCTTCATTATGATACTTGGATGTATTTGAATGTTGCATTATTGATCACACTTGTTGTAAATGAGATAGATGAATGATGATTGCCACGAAATCATGACTTAAATGTATGATCTTGAGGATGTACTTGTGCTTGTGATTGTAGTGTGTTGAATGTATCGGTTGCCACATTTCGGCATAACTAACTTGGATCGGTTGTCACGTTTCGGCATAATTATGAGATCGGTTGCCACGTTCCGACATAATCATTGGATCGGGTACCACGTTCCAGTATGCTAACTGTTTGGGTTTGGGTTCCCTGAGAGGACCAATGATTTGATATAATTGTGTATCTTGAGAAATGTGAAGTTGTTCGTTGTTAGTAAGTGTTGATAATATTGTATACATTCGATATATGCATGTGATTATATTGTTGTGATGACTTATGTATGTTGCACTTAGTGAGATAGCCGCGTGATCCTACCAGTACTTCGTGGTTGTGTACTGATACTGCACTTGCTCTTAGGAGATCAGTGATCGTTCCAATTCAAGGGTGAGCCAATTCTTCTTGGCTGCCATGGGTTCTCTTTCGTCTATGTCCACCATTTCCGGACTTAGACTATGTTCTATTAGCTATTAGTACATTAGTTAGGGGTTGCATCCCTTCCTATTTAGACTTGTTGAACTTTAGATGTTTTGGTACATTGACTTTCAGGTTCTAGGTTATTTCTTCCGCATTGTTTAGTTCTGGTTAGATTTTTGTTGGAGTTTATGGGAACTCCCTATTTATTTTCTTAGCATTTAACTTGCTTCCGTAACTTAAATGTCTTAGTTTTGGTTTAGTTGCTTGGTTTGAGTTGTAGTAGTGGTTCTCCCACCGGAGAGTTAGTGTGGGTGCCAATCACGACGGTATGGGTCGTAACACTTAGAGTAACAACTTTATAAAATGTTACTGACAATAACATTTTATATCTGTTTACTCTATCAAATCTTTATCTTTCTGTCATTGAATTTTTTTGAAAAAAATATAAGTTAAAACGTTACTAAGAAATACATTTATACTAGTTTTATAAAATTTCAAAAAAACACATTATTTTAGTAAATTGATTTTAATAATGAATTATTTTGATAAAAAAAAATCTAATAGAAATCCTACAAATAGGTATTATAGTTTCTAAAAATACATAACTGCGACACCGCAAAAGACAAAGTGATCACATCAGTTTTGCCGCATTGGGTAACATAGTAAAATTGTCGTGTTTGAATAGTGCTAAAATGTAGGTCACAACAAACTTTTTGTGTAACTATATTTTCCATCGAGTTGGGGTCTATGAATTGGTAATGTGGCGCCGCATTGTGGACAGGCAACTAAATCACATCCTCTATATATGCATCACTTTCTGTCAATAGATTATTTGATAAAGGGGAAAACGTTTGATATATCCCTCAATTTTGTGATTTAGAGTTAATATACCTCTTGTTATGAAAGTGACTCATATATATCTCTACTGTTATATACTGTTATATAAATGACTCACATATATCCTTACACATTTTATTTTTTTTACTTTTTTGTTTCGACGACTAATTTAAACTTATTATTTTGATGGTCAAATTAATTTATGTTTCACTAATTTTCTTGTAAAATTTACATAGATGCCCCATTTTTTAATTTTATTTTTAGAAATACAAAAACTAAAGTATAATATAACATATGGAAGCTTCTTTTGTAACGGTAAGGGTATATGTGAGTCATTTGTATAACGGTAAGGATATATATAAGCCACTTTCATAACGAAGGGTATATCAGCTCTAAATGACAAAGTTAAGGAGTATATCAGACCCTTTTATCTAAATTTTAGCTCTCTTTTTTGCACTTTTTTATTTTATTTCAGTTCGATTATCAGTAAATCTTGAAAATTTATCTTTCTTACTAAAATAAAATAACATAAATTCCTTCTTTTTCTCTTTGAAAACGCACATCCGAGTAAGCTTGGATACCAAATAAATAATTAAATTACAATCTTATCATCTAATTTTGCCCCTGATGACTACGCAGGAGCCAAACAATAAAATTGTGTTATTTTTCAAAATTTTGTATTTATATTTTCACTGTTCATAGGTATAATTTCTTGATAAAATGATATAAACATGATAAAAATAAGTATTATATATTCAAGAAGTAAAGATAATCGTAATTTTAATTTCAAAATAGTGGACTCTCATTTTGCACTAATATGAGTTATCAAATTACATTTTATATTGATTTCTTTTTATTTGTTTGTAATTACTTTATCCGGTTAATTAATTTATTTATTTGTCTTATTTTCTAAAAAAACATATTTTAAGAAGAATATATTTTACCTTTTTTGGTAACATTTTAGATTTAACTTTGTATATGACATGTTTAAACCATAAGATTAAATGACATTTTGGTAGATTTTACATATATTTAGTATAAAACCACAAAATTCAAAAATCACTTTTACTTTCTTAAATTTCGTATCAAATCAAATCATACCAGCAAATTAAAATAAAAAAAATATTCAAAAAAAATCAAGAAAAGTTTGTAGGGATATTTTTTTCATAATTATTGTTATATATTATTAAGCTGTAATAATAATGCCTGCATTGAATTTTAAGAAAATAGATTCCAATCCTGCTATCAAGAATCAGGAAATGCGGAACTTTTTCTCTTCTTTAAAACGTCCTTAAATTAAAGGCTTATAGAAAGCGCTTTACCGAATGACGTAAGATGATGCCCGAAATAAGTGAACTAACCTGGCCCCCTTTAGAGCACAATATAGTGCTGAAACAAGTGAAAAAAGCTCTGGGAGCTTGCTTCAGTCCATAAAGAGCTTTGTGAAGTCGGCAGACATATCCTGGATGAGCAGTATATTTTTAAAAATTATTCACATAAATTATTTAATCATGTGTTTAGAAACTTAAATAATTGATACACAAATGTAGACAATGCATTTAAATATTAAAACCATGTGTAGTGGCTAGCGGGTATGTTAGCAAAAAAAAAAACTTCCTCCATCTATTATTAATCGGCCATTTTCTTTGTCTAATATTAATATACCATTTTCTTTTTTTATATACATGTTAAGAAATTATAAATACGAAAATAATTTTACGAATACACCTCTTAAAAACTTCTTAAAAATTTTACAAATAAATATGAAAACTTTTAAAAAAAAATAACACCAAAATATCCTTATGATGAAGTAGAAATGTTGACAGCTTGCTCTTTGTACGCTTTTAAAGTAATTATAATTATAAATATTTTCATTAAATCTAATCTTTTAATTATATTTAAACTAGTTATGTGTTTTATTCATTATAATAAAAATTAATAATGGATGAACTTTAAAACTTTATGATATTTGAAATTTTAGAAACAATTAATTTTAAAGATAATTTTTTTTAAAATTAATTTTTCTTGAATTTAATAAGTACTTAAAATAATTTATTTTCATAATGTGTACAAGTTATATGAGATGTAGGGAGTATCAAAGAGTCTAGAGTTATATAAAGAAAGACTGTCCACTTATCATTCCCAAATTTTTAGGAGAGAGGAAATAATAATTTTAATCCTTTAAGCTATGAGGTTAACTGTCATCCATTGACAGTAGATAAGAAAATTATATCATTAATTTATTTTTAGAAATATAGTAGAGATTGACTATTGTTCATTGTCAGTGGACAGTAGTTAATCTCTTAAGTTAAAATTTTAATTTTGGCAGTATTAGATTAAATATATTTAACCTTCAATTAATTGAGTATATGACTTTAATCCGATGGCCGTAATGATATTTTAAAATTTAATCAAGCCATTTTAAAATAAAGTAAATAAAAAGGACCTAAAGTACACTTTAACTATTGGTAGTTGTACAAAATTATCCTCCGTCCACCTATTAGCCTTACCCTAACATTTACCTTAAGGTCTCACATTACTCTTCTTTTTAATGGCCCCTAATTTAAACCCAATTAATAAATTAATTAATGATGTGACACTCATCTATTAGTCACCATATAATTAACCTAAAATAATTTAAAATTCACCCATTCACAAATCAAATCCCAATTAAAAAGTCTCCACCCAATTTTCAATCGAGTTTTTTTCTTTTGTTACGTGATTTTTCAAGAATAATGAAGGTATAAATTTGCACAAAAGCTTACTACCCAATATGACACATTTGTATAGCTGTAAATTGTCTCTAGTGTAGGTGGTTGATAATCTAAAATAATGATGCAATTATTTTGGTCAGTTTAATTTGGAGATGGGTGTATTTTTGATAGTTTAAAATTGATGTCATGTGTAAGTGGTTGATAAGCTGAAATTATGCTTGATTTTTAGATGTGTTTGTATATTGTGGAGTTTGAACAGAAAAACAAATCATCCAAAGTTGGCCCTTTTTTTTTCCTCCTTGCAATTTTCATGAAGGAATTAATGCTTTGAGCTTATGTTACGTTACCTCTTTGATCCGTTTTCTGATTCGCATATACTATGAGTTATGGTGCAGTGGTAGGACTGCTTCACCCTTAACCAGAGGTCTCAAGTTCAAGTTTTAGGTATGGAGAAAATCCTGTTGGAAGCGTCACCCTCAAATGGGCCCTGCAGTGTGCAATCTGAATTTAGTCGGAACTCCAATGTGAGCTCCGAACACCGGGTGGAAAAAGAAGAAAAGAAAAAAGTTGAGAAGAAAGATTGGTGCTTAAAGCAAAAGGAATAGATAACATCACTGTAGACACGTAATTTTTTACCGAACTTAAGTTTTACACCATTTTTGGAGCTTAAATAGTTTTATAAAATGTCTAATTAATATTTTGACTTTTACCTTATTTTATTAATTTCATTAAGCAAAGATATGAAAACAACAAAAATTTGGATCACATTTGTAGATAAGTTTTATTTTTTTTAAGAAAGAAAACAAAAAACTTAACAAATATTTGTATTATTTTAATTCAAGTTTTAATAGATAAGTTAGTGACTTTAATATTTACGTTTTTAGTTCTAGTTGTTTAACTTTTATATTTTTATTAATTCAAATTAATTAATATCATTACTATTATTATTATTATATTTTTATTTATTAACATCTAAACTTATAATAATAATAATAATAATAATTAATCAACCTAAAACTACCCACTACCTAAATTACCCCATAACCCCACTAACAACCTTACACACACCACACTATTCCTAAACACAACACTTCCCACAGATACAAAAAAATAAACACAAACGAACACACACCCCACACCCCACACAATCAGCAAACAAAAAAAAAACAATTTGTACAAGACACAAAAAAACCAGAAAAAGCAAAACACAACACAGCAACACAAAAAACGTGCAAGAGGAAAAAAAACGTACATACAATATACACACCAACAACACTCCAAAAAAAACACACACACAACACAGCAAAACCTTTTTCTTTCTCAAAAACACACAACACACACACGAAGAAAGAGAAAAAAACTACAACTCATATTTTATTTATATTTTTTCTTTCCCTCACAAACAAAAATTGAGGTCGAGGTTCACTTTCGTGATTTCGAGTTCGTGGTTTCTTATTAGGATTGCTTTTTTTTCGTGAATTAAATTTTCGCAAGAGGTACCATTTAATTTTTATTGTATAATTTGATTTTCATGATTATATAATACTTGATTCTAATATTATATGAAGTTGCTCGAATTTTATGTGTGTTTAATTTTTATATTATAATATTAAAATATAATTATTTAAATCTTATATATCACTAACAATGAAGATCTTCAGAATGTTGAAATTATTTATTCTAATATTTAAGGAAATATTTTTAATCTAGTATATTGACCACTATTATAAGAATAACTCATTGTATGTTAATTTTTTTTGTTTATTTATTTGTTAGTTCATTGTGACGGCATACTATGTCTTTGACGTATGCTTTAATTTTTGTTTTATTTTAATGTTGAATTTGTTCATTAAAAAATAATACTAATCTAGTTAGGATATTATCATTTATTGATTTAGCGTTTATCGTATATGTACATTTTCTTAAGAATATATGCAGATGTCTCTTACATAATAAATGTTCATAGCGTTAATGTTGGACAAATTTAGACCCATAAAAGTAGTTTCAATTAAGAATGTGGTTACACATCTTTTTGAAACACTTCAAAGAAATTTAAGGATGTAGTGATACACCTTTATCAAATTATTCTAACAAATATTTTATTTATTTAAAATCAAGATGTGAGACATAGAATTTTAGGTAGCATTCGAGAGAATATAGAGGTTATGCTTCGAAGCTATTAAATATCAAAACCAAGAATGCGGTTACACATCTAGGTTGAGACCAAATAAAATTAAACAATAAAAATGTGAATAAGTCATGGCCTGAAAATAATATATCCAAAAATATTTTAAAGTAAGTATAAGTCAATAAAAGTGATCGTGCTAGAACTACGGGACACGAGAGATGCCTAATACCTTCCCCTCGGTCAACAAAATTCCTTACCTGAATTTCTGGTTCGCAGACTTGAATGTAGAGTCATTTCCTTTTGGTTAGGGATTAAACTAAAAGGTGACTTGGAACACCATAACTCAATTTCAAGTGGTGACTCCGAAAATAAAATAAAATAATCCCTTAATCAATACTGTCACTTAAATTGGAAAAAACCCTTCCGCCTCCGTGCGCCAAAAGGGTGTGACATCTCTGGCGACTCCGCTAGAGAATAACCAGAATTCGAGTTTTATTATATTGACTTTAATTTGATCTTATTGTTATTTTTTGGATATATTGTGTATGATGGCCTAATTGTTGCTCATTTATTTCTTTGATATTGTTGAATTGTATTATATTTGGTGATTTCTATTATAAATTGTCTTCTTTCACGAATCTCTTCTTAGTCTCCGAAAACACTTCACACACAGTCACAAGAATGCAGTTATGCATCCTACTTTCTATTGAGATAAAACTGGAGTATCTTGACATCCAATAAAGGATTTTTAGTCACATATCTTAGGCGGGGTTGAATTAGTAATGAAGTCGGAATAGCGCTGCTACCGATAAGTTGTCCCTCCCTGGCTCGAGTTGTCCACTTAAGCCAGTCTAGATACCTATCTTCTTTAGGTCATGGCTACCACTAGTAAGCTCCACTCAGTTGTATAATTTGTATTTGACTTAGTGACTTGAAATAAGAATTAAGTTCGTTTACGACAAATATTCATCTCTTACTTGACCACTTAGATAATTTTCTGTGCTATATAAAAAATACATTTATTTAGAAAGTCTTAACAAGTTGATCCATTTTAGTGTGATTAATGGAATGAGAAAAAATGTTATCTTTCGATTTTTACAAAATAAGAAAAATGGAGAAAACATAAAATTATTTCTTCTTTTAGAAGTTATTATATATTTTTCTTAAAAAAATGAAATGAAAGATTTTTCACTACATAACAAAAATTACAAAAACATGAAATAAATAAATTATTTTTAGTTTTTTTTTTACATTAAAAAAAATCAAAAGATTTTACTTTTATAAAACTTTGGAAAATAATGCATTTGTCAAGTCAAGTCAATATTTTAAAGTTTTTTTACTGTCCAATCTGAACGAACTACGCACACCTGATTCTCAAATCGATGAGATACGTAGGCAACCCTCCTCGGGTTCGGTGATCCTTATTTAAAAATTCAAAAAGATAATAAATATTCGTTCTAAAAATAGGATTTGTCTTTAAAAAAACAAAAATGTTTTAACTTCGTATATAACGAACTACGCACACCTGATTCTCACCTCGATGAGATACGTAGTCAACCTTCCTCGGGTTCGGTGATCTTTATTTAAAAATTCAAAAAAAAAAACTCTTAATCCTTATTTAAAAATTCAAAAAAAATCGAAATAATTTGTTTATCCATTCTAAAAAAAAAGAAATTGTCCTTAAAAAAAACATGTGTTTTTACCCATATGCCTGAACTACGTTGACAAGATACGTAGAAAGCCTTATTTTAAGGTTCGGTCCAACCAAGAAAAAAATATAAAAGGTTCTCATCACAAGAACTGGGGCAAAAATAATAATAATAATAGTAATTATTATTATTATTATTATTATTATTATTATTATTATTATTATTATTATTTTAATACAAAATAGAGTCGATTCCAAAAGTTGTAAGTCTTAACCCTGTTACCGCATTATCTTTGAGCTTTCATTCCAATCATTTCTTTGTAACCCTTTCCAAAAGTCACGTTACAATCTAAATAAAAACTTTCTGATCAATTTTTAACAATAATAAGTCAAGCAAGGTCTCAGTGTTGATTACCATATAAGGATAAAGGTCATGTCCTTCATATGAAAAATGAGGGAATCTTATCGATGAAGATCCTCCAAAGCACTATAAGACATCATTTTTGTTGAGAGAAAGTGAACAATGAGAGAGTCTTATTGGTGAAAACCCTCAGGGCACTATAAGACGATGGTGAGTGAGAGACATACAAAATGAATGAGATTGTTGGTGAAAAACCTTTCGAGGCATCACAAGTCGAATGTGAGACATGAATCCAATACACAAATTGGATTATAAAAGCATGACTTCAAAAGGCTGAAAGTTTGACAAAGAAAAAGTTTAGATTAATTGGACAGATCAAGCCATTTAATCTCACATGCATGTCATGATCATTAAAATTGAGCATCACTCTCAAATGAGTCCCTTTCTATTTTCATTTTCTCTCAGAAGGAACAAATTTATATATATATATATATATATATATATATATATATTATTATTATTATTATTATTATTATTTTGTATAGCTCAATTCGGTTTGCATTTATTCCTTGAGTTAGTCTTCATTAAAGCACACAGAAAATGATTTCAAAATTGCTACCATCTCATCAATTGCATAAAACAAAGTTTGATTAGCCCATCAATCGTGACATGATTCAAGATACAGTAATTTGCATAGTAACTTGTCAGCAATTGACAATTTTTGAATACAAGATTCAATTATTGTTGGAGGGTGGAAACAATATAAAAAATTTGAAGTTGGAAGTTCTGAACAACTAGAGACGTTTTCAAGATTATCAAGGTGAGTTGACTAGCAAACGAAAGTAGTCCACCTCAAACTAAAATTAGCTTCAAACATGGCAACAACAGGAGCAGCTATCCTCAAAGCCAATGCCACAAATCGACCATCATTTTTTTAAGAAAAATCATAAACTTTCTTTTGTTTCTTTTCTAAAACAGGGAAATGTTCCTTACATAAATGATATCTTGAAGATTCAAATTTGTTAATATTATTGCAAGAAAAAGAAAAAAGAAAAATTAGATGCATTGTTTCTCCTACGATAAACATTTTCTAGTTGAGACATTTACTTCTTATTTTTCTTCTAGGATAAGCATTTCCTAGTCGGAGACCGTTTTTATTATTATTATTATTATTATTACTATTATTATTATTATTATTATTATTATTATTATTATTATTATTATTATTATTATTATTATTATTATTATTACTATTACAATTTCTCTCCCATAGAATAAACATTTTCTAGTGTGAGACAATTATTTTCATTTTTATTACTAGGATAAACATTTCCTAATATAAGACATTTAAAAACTAAAAAAGAAGAAGATGAATGTTATGGTGATTGTATTTGATGATTTAGATTAGTAGGATCCTCCTACATAATGGGATTAGTAGGACCCTCCTACATAATGAGATATAGTTTAGCAGGACCCTCCTACATAATGCAATTAGCAAGACCCTCCTACATAATGGAATTTAGATTAGTAGACCCTCCTACATAATGAGATTAGCAGGACCCTCCTACATAATGAGATTTAGATTAGCAAGACCCTCCTAAACAATGAGAATTAGCGTAGCAGGACCCTCCTAAACAATGGGAATTAGCATAGCAGGACCCTCCTAAACAATGGGAATTAGAGTAGCAAGGACCCTCCTAAACAATGTGAATTAGCGTAGCAAGGACCCTCCTAAACAATGTGAATTAGCATAGCAAGGACCCTCCTAAACAATGTGAATTAGCGTAGGAGGACCCTCCTAAACAATTAGAATTAACGTAGCAGGACCCTCCTAAACAATGAGAATTAGTGTAGCAGGACCCTCCTAGACAATGGGAACTAGCGTAGCAGGACCCTCCTAAACAATGGGAACTAGCGTAACAGGACCCTTCTAAACAATGAGAATTAGTGTAGCAGGACCTTTCTAAACAATGGAAATTAGCGTAGCAGGATCTTCCTAAACAATGGGAACTAGCGTAGCAGGACTCTCTTAAACAATGAGAATTAGCATAGCAGGACCTCATACAAAATGGGAATTAGCATAGCAGGACCCTCCTAAACAATGTGATTTAGTGTAGCAGGACCCTCCTGGATAATGGGATTAGTAGGACCTTCCTACATAATGAGATTTGGTTACTTTCTCCTAGGATAAACACTTCCTACTTCGAAACCAATATATTTTCTACTAGGATAACCACTTCCTAGTCTGATTTTTTTTTTCTAGTTTAATTTACATTTGCTAATAACTCACAAAAAATTTCCAGTGGAAACTAGGGCAAATTTTTTGTTTATTTCGTTTGTTTGTGTGGTTTTGAGGTTTCTTCAAGCGAAACATGAATTTGAAATTCAGGAACAAAATTTCAACTCTTTTCAGAACGATCAATCCCATGATTGCCAGAATCAACTTCTTCAATGCATGTAGCAGCCTGACTTCCTGACACCTGTTTCTATTCGGCTACTAATCAACAAAACAAGCACGCATTCAATAACATTTTCAAATTGTCATTTTGAAGAGTGTCAAAAGCTCACTCTAAGTGGCAAGTTAAGTCTCAAATTCAATTCAAGATCAAGATACTCACCCAAAATTTTGAAGTGATATCTGAAAGTCAAGACAAGTGTAGACTCAAGAGAAGCTGCATAGATAGTAGCTTGTACTTTTATTTTCTTTGTAATTTTCTTTCATTTTTTATGTAAGGATAGGAGCTGCGACCTGGAACCTCGATGGAACCTCACTTAACTTTCAACTCATCACATTATCTCCCGGAACTACATGCGACCTGATTCCCTTATAACCTGGGTTATGTAGGATGTCCAAAACAAGGACTCAGTCGCAAAAAAATTTCCTTCAAATACAAGTTTGGTCAAAACTTGTCACGTTATCTATTTCTTTGCCTGAAAACTCTTCGTGTTTCCAGTCAAAGAGAGGCAACCTATAGACACGTAATTTTTGATCGAACTTAAGGTATTACACCATTTATAGTACATGAATATTGCTTTTTTATATAAATCAAATATTTTATTTTATTTTATTTTTCATCGTATTTTAGTAAGTTTATTTTAAAAGGTTGGAAAATTACAAAAAAATATTTTTTTCTTTTAATGTATATTTAATAAATAAACTGGTGTTTCTTAATTAGACTTTTTAATTAGCTACTTTTTTTTATATTTATATTAATTAAAAATATTTAGTTAATATTTTTAATTACTATATTTTATATTTATATATAGCTACACTACTCCACAACCCTATTTCACCCCACTACACCATAATCCCCCCCCCCCCCCACTATACACACACATACTCACACGACACACACACAACGACACTACAACATACCCAACACACACATACACTCCTACATATACACGGATGGACAGCAAGAAGAAAAAAAAAATCGTCTAGCAAAGCCAAAAACATTTTTCCAAATACAAAAAAAAAAAACAAACACAGATACAAAGCAACACACAATAAAAAAAAAACGTACTACACTCAAGAAAACAAAAGGAAAAACCTTTCCATTTTATTTCATTATCCTTTTAAAAATTCACCAACACATTCACATCTTTTCTTCTTTACTCAATATTTTCATATCAACACAATATATATACCATCACAAACAACCTACAAAAATTTGGTGGGTGTTCTAATCGAGGTTCGTTCAAAATTTTGCGGTATTTTATTTACCTTATCTCTTTAATTTATTTATGGATTTTGATGTAATTTTATGCTAAGTTTTCCTATATTTTTATTTTATTCATAATTGATTGAAATCAAAAATATGTCGGTTGTTATATCTTTGTTTAATGAATGAAGGTAGCTTCAATCAGTGATTACTTTTTATTTATTTATTTTGTATTCGCTAGTTGTAACCTCTTAAAATGAATGTGTCATGGTATTGTTCTTGTCTTGATTTAGATGCCAATAATAATAAAATAGGAATTGTTAGGCTAAACAAATATATTGTTATTTTATTTTATCAAAAATAGAAATGAGATTTATTTTTTAACAATTCGATATTGTTTTGTTGGATTAAAAAGTGTACGCTTAATTTTGACATCAACTTTAAGAATAAATAAATAATAAAAAAAAATACAAAATAATCCAAAATTTTATATTGTATCCTAGGCATTTAGATTCATTTTACTTTATTTAGTTTTACGTATAAAGGACAAATATTTGTATTTTTAATGACTAGATGAGTTTTAGGAATATTAATAAATATTTGTTTTAATCAAGAATATGATTACACATCTTTTTTGAAACAGTCAAAGAAATTCAAGGATGCAGTGACGCACCTTGTCCAAAAAGATAAATAATTTTTATTAATTTAAAGTAAGACTTATAGAAAATTATTAGGTGTGATGCAAAGAAGACAATTATGTCTCTAAACGTCAAGACCAAGAATGCGGTTAAGCATCTAGGTTGAGACCAAATAAAAGTTCAACAATAAAAATATGAGTGAAACTGTAACATAAAATAATGTATCCAAAGATAATTTAAGTCAAGTATAAGTCAATAAAAGTGACCGTGCTAAAATCACGGGACTCGAGAGATGCCTAATACCTTCCCCTCGGTCAACATAAATCCTTACCCGAATTTTTGGTTCGCAAACCAAAATATAGAGTCATTTCCTTTTGGTTAGGGATTAAAAAAGGTAAGGTGACTTGAAACATCATAACTTAATTTCAAGTGGTGACTCTGAAAAAATAAAAATAATTCCTAAATCAATACAGTCACTTAAATTGGAAAAACCCTTACCGCCGGTTCAAAAAGAGGTGTGACACCTCTGGCGACTCTGCTGGAGAATAACCAGAATTCGAGCTTTATTATATTGACTTTAACTTGATCTTATTGTTAATTTTTGGATATATTATGTATGACGGCCTAATTGTTGCTCATTTATTTCTTTGATATTGTTGAATTGTATTATATATTGGTGAATTGTATTATAAATTATCTTCTTTCACGCATCTCTTCTTAGTCTCTAAAAACACTTCACACACGGTCACAAGAATGCAACTATGCATCCTACTTTCTATTGAGATAAAACTGGAGTGTCTTGACACCCAGTGAAGGATTTTTAGTCACATATCTTAGGCGGGGTTGAATTAGTAATGAAGTCGGAATAACGCTGCTATCGATAAGTTGCCCCTCCCTGGCTCGAGTTGTCCACTTAAGCCAGTCTAGACACCTATCTCCTTTAGGTCATGACTACCACTAATAGGCTCCACTCAGTTGCATAATTTGTATTTGACTTAGTGACTTGAAATAAGAATTAAGTCCATTTAGGACAAGTATTCATCTCTTACTTGACCACTTAGATAATTTTTTGTGCTATATAAAAAATACATTTATTTAGAAAGTCTTAACACGTTGATCCATTTTAGTGTGATTAATGGAATGAGAAAAAATATTATCTTTTGATTTTTACAAAATAAAAAAAATTGGAGAAAACATAAAAATATTTCTTCTTTTAAAAGTTATTATACATTTTTCTTTAAAAATGAAATAAAAGATTTTTCACTACATAACAAAAATTACAAAAACATAAAATAAAAAATAATTTTTTTTTTTTACATTAAAAAAAATCAAAAAATTTTACTTTCATAAAACTTTGGAAAATAATGCATTTGTCAAGTCAAGTCAATATCTTAAAGTTTTTTTTACTGTCCAATCTGAACGAACTACGCACACCTAATTCTCAAATCGATGAGATACGTAGGCACTCTTCCTCGGGTTTGGTGATTCTTATTTAAAAATTCAAAAAAAAATAATTAGCCATTCTAAAAATAGGATTTGTCTTTAAAAATAAATAAAAGTGTTTTAACTTTGTATATAACGAATTACGCACACCTGATTCTCACCTCGATGAGATACGTAGACAACCTTCCTCGGGTTCGGTGATTCTTAGTTTAATTTTTTTTTAAAAACTCTTAATCCTTATTTAAAAATTCAAAAAAAAATTGAAATAATTTATTTATCCATTCTAAAAAAAGAATTTGTCCTTAAAAAAAACAAGTGTTTTTACCCATATTTCTGAACTACGTTTGACTTGATTCTTGCTTTGACAAGATACGTAGATAGCCTTATTTTAATGTTCGGTCCAACCAAGAAAAAAATATAAAAGGTCCTCATCACAAAAACTAGGCAAAAATAATAATAATAATAATAGTAATTATTATTATTATTATTTATTTTTATTTTTATTTTTATACAAAATAGAGTCGATTCCAAAAGCTGTAAGTCTTAACCCTGTTACCGCATTATCTTTGAGCTTTCATTCCAATCCTTTCTTTGTAACCCTTTCCAAAAGTCACGTTACAATCTAAATAAAGACTTTCTGATCAATTTTTAATAATGATAAGTCAAGCAAGGTCTCAGTGTTGATTATCATATAAGGAAAAATGTCATGTCCTTCGTATGAGGAGTGAAAAATGAGGGAATCTTATCGATGATGATCTTCCAAAGCACTATAAGGCATCAGTTTTGTTGAGAGAAAGTGAAAAATGAGAGAGTCTTATTGGTGAAAACCCTCAGGGCACTATAAGACGATGGTGAGTGAGAGACATACAAAATGAATGAGATTGTTGGTGAAAAAACCTTTCGAGGCACCACAAGTCGAATGTGAGACATGAATCCAGTACACAAATTGGATTATAAAAGCATGACTTCAAAAGGCTGAAAATTTGACAAAGAAAAAATTTAGATTAATTGGACAGATCAAGTCATTTAATCTCACATGCATGTCATGATCATTAGAATTGAGCATCACTCTCAAATGAGTCCCTTTTTATTTTCATTTTCTCTCAAAAGTAACATATATATATATATATATATATATATATATATATATATATATTATTATTATTATTTTGTATAGCTCAATTCGGTTTGCATTTATTCCATGAGTTAGTCTTCATTAAAGCACGGAGAAAATGATTTCAAAATTGCTACCATCTCTTCAATTGCATAAAACAAAGTTTTATTATCCCATCAATCGTGACATGATTCAAGAAATAGTGATATACATAGTAACTTGTCAGCAATTGACAATTTTTGAATACAAGATTCAATTATTGTTGGAGGGTGGAAACAATATAACAAATTTGAAGTTGAAAGTTCTGAACAACTAGAGATGTTTTCAAGATTATCAAGGTGAGATGACTAGCAAACGATTGTAGTCAATCTCAAGCAAAAATTAGCTTCAAACATAGCAATAATAGGAGCAACTATCCTCAAAGCCAATGCCACAAATCGACCACCATTTTTTAAAAAAAGCATAAACTTTCTTTTGTTTCTTTTCTAAAACAGGGAAATGTTCCTTACATAAATGATATCTTGAAGACTCAAATTTGTTAATATTATTGCAAGAAAAAGAAAAAAGAAAAATTACGTGCATTGTTTCTTCTATGATAAACATTTCCTAGTTTGAGACATTTATTTCTCATTTTTCTTCTAGGATAAGCATTTTCTAGTCGGAGACCCTTTTTATTATTATTATTATTATTATTATTATTATTATTATTATTCTTTCTCTCCTATAGAATAAACATTTTCTAGTGTGAGACAATTATTTTCATTTTTATTACTAGGATAAACATTTCCTAATATAAGACATTTAAAAACTAAAAAAAAAGAACATGAAATGTTATGGTGATTGTATTTGAAGATTTAGATTAGTAGGATCCTCCTACATAATGGGATTAGCAGGACCCTCCTACATAATGAGATTTAGTTTAGCAGGACCCTCCTACATAATAGGATTAGCAAGACCCTCCTACATAATGAGATTTAGATTAGCAGGACCCTCATACATAATGAGATTTAGATTAAAAGGACCCTTCTAAACAATGAGAATTAGCGTAGCAGGACCCTCCTAATCAATTGGAATTAGCATAGCAAGACCCTCCTAAACAATGGAAATTAGAGTTGCAAGGACCCTTCTAAACAATGGGAATTAGTGTAGCAAGGACCCTCCTAAACAATGGGAATTAGTGTAGCAGGACCCTCCTAAACAATGGAAATTAGCGTAGCAGGACCCTCCTAAACAATGGAAATTAGTGTAGCAGGACCCTCCTAAACAATGAGAACTAACGTAGCAGGACCCTCCTAAACAATGAGAACTAGCGTAGTAGGACCCTCCTAAACAATGAGAACTTGCGTAGCAGGACCCTCCTAAAAAATGGGAACTAGAGAAGCAGGATCCTCCGAAACAATGAGAATTAGCGTAGCAGGACCTTCCTAAACAATGGGAATTAGCTTAGCAGGACCTTCCTAAACAATGGGAACTAGCGTAGCAGGACCTCATAAACAATGAGAATTAGCATAGCCGGACCCTCCTAAACAATGGGAATTAGAGTAGCAAGACCCTCATAAACAATGAGAGTTAGTGTAGTAGGACCCTCCTAAATAATGGGATTTAGTGTAGCAGGACCCTCCTGGATAATGGGATTAGTAGGACCCTCCTACATAATGGGATTTTGTTACTTTCTCCTAGTATAAACACTTCCTACTCTGAGATCGATATATTTTCTCCTAGGATAAGCACTTCCTAGTCTGATTTTTTTTTTCTAGTTTAATTTACATTTGCTAATAACTCACAAAAAAAATTTCCAGTGAAAACTGGGGCAAATTTTTGTTTATTTCTTTTGTTTGTGTGGTTTTCAAGTTTCTTCAAGCGAAACATGGATTTGAAATTCAGGAACAAAATTTCAACTCTTTTCAGAATGATCAATCCTATGATTGCCAGAATTAGCTTCTTCAATGCATGTAGCAGCTTGACTTCTTGACACTTGCTTCTATTCGGCTACTAATCAACAAACCAAGCAGACATTCAATAACATTTTCAAATTGTCATTTTGAAGAGTGTCAAAAGCTCACTCTAAGTGGCAAGTGAAGCCTCAAATTCAATTCAAGATCAAGATACTTACCCAAAATTTCGAAGTGATATCTGAAAGTCAAGACAAGTGTAGACTCAAGAGAAGCTGCATCGATAGGAGCCTGTACTTTTATTCTCTTTGTAATTTTCTTTCATTTTTTATGTAAGGATAGGAGCCGCGACCTGGAGCCTCGATGGAACCTCCCTTAACTTTCAACTCATCACCTCATCTCCTTGAACTACACGTGACCTGATTCCCTTATAACCCGGGATATGTAGGATGTCCAAAACCAAGACTCAGTCGCACAAAATTTTCCTTCAAATACAAGTCCGGTCAAAATTTGTAACGTTATCTACTTCTTTGTCTGAAAACTCTTCGTGTTTCCAATCAAAGAGGGGTAAACTGTAGACACGTAATTTTTGATTGAACTTAAGTTTACACCATTTTGGAGCTTTAATAGTTTTATAAAATGCCTAATTAATATTTTGACTTTTACCTTATTTTATTAATTTCATTAAGCAAAGATATGAAAACAACAAAAAATTGAATCACATCTGTAGATAAGTTTTTTTTTTTTAAAGAAAGAAAACAAAAAACTTAACAAATATTTGTATTATTTTAATTCAAGTTTTAATAGATAAGTTAGTGACTTTAATATTTACGTTTTTAGTTCTAGTTGTTTATCTTTTATATTTTTATTAATTCAAATTAGTTAATATCATTACTATTATTATTATTATATTTTTATTTATTAACATCTAAATTTATAATAATAATAATAATTAATCAACCTAAAACTACCCACTACCTAAATTACCCCATAACCCCACTAACAACCTTACACACACCACACTATACCTAAACACAACACTTCCCACAGATACAAAAAAATAAACACAAACGAGCACACACACCACACCCCACACAATCAGCAAAAAAAAAAAAACAATTTGTACAAGACACAAAAAAAACCAGAAAAATCAAAAAGCAAAACACAACACAGCAACACAAAAAACATGCAAGAGGAAAAAAAAAACGTACATACAATATACACACCAACAACACTCCAAAAAAAAAACACACACAACACAGCAAAACCTTTTTCTTTCTCAAAAACACACAACACACACACGAAGAAAGAGAAAAAAACAACTCATATTTTATTTATATTTTTTCTTTCACTCACAAACAAAAATTGAGGTCGAGGTTCACTTTCGTGATTTCGAGTTCGTGGTTTCTTATTAGGATTACTTCTTTTTTGTGAATTGAATTTTCGTAAGAGGTACCATTTAATTTTTATTGTATAATTTGATTTTCATGATTATGTAATACTTGATTATAATATTATATGAAGTTGCTCGAATTTTATGTGTATTTAATTTTTATATTATAATGTTGAAATATAATTATTTAAATTTTACATATCACTAACAATGAAGTTCTTTAGAATGTTGAAATTATTTATTCTAATATTTAAGGAAATATTTTTAATCTAGTATATTGACCACTATTATAAGAATAACTCATTGTATGTTAATTTTATTTTAATTTGTTAGTTCATTGTGACGGCATACTAAGTCTTTGACGTATGCTTTAGTTTTTGTTTTATTTTAATGTTGAATTTGTTCATTAAAAAATAATACTAATCTAGTTAGGATATTATCATTTACTGATTTAGTGTTTATCGTATATGTACATTTTCTTAAGAATATATGCGGATGTCTCTTACATAATAAAAGTTCATAGTGTTAATGTTAGACAAATTTAGACCAATAAAAATAGTTTCAATTAAGAATGTGGTTACACATCTTTTTGAAACACTTTAAAGAAATTTAAGGATGTAGTGATACACCTTTATCAAATTATTCTAACAAATATTTTATTTAATTAAAATCAAGATGTGAGACATAGAATATTAGGTAGCATTCGACAGAATAAAGCGGTTATGCTTCGAAGCTATTAAATATCAAAACCAAGAATGCAGTTACACATCTAGGTTGAGATCAAATAAAATTCAATAATAAAAATGCGAATAAGTCATGGCCTGAAAATAATATATCCAAAAATATTTTAAAGTAAGTAAAAGTCAATAAAAGCGACTGTGCTAAAACCACGGGACACGAGGGATGCCTAATACCTTTCCCTCGGTCAACAGAATTCCTTACCTGAATTTTTGGTTCGCAGACCAAAATGTAGAGTCATTTCCTTTTGATTAGGGATTAAACTAAAAGGTGACTTGGAACACCATAACTCAATTCCAAGTGGTGACTCCGAAAATAAAATAAAATAATCCCTTAATCAATACTGTCACTTAAATTGGAAAAACCCTTCCGCCTCCGTGCGCGAGTCATTAATTAATTTATTAATTGAGTTTAAATTGGGGGATGTTGAAAAGAAGGATAATATGGGATCTAAAGATAGACGTTAAAAGTATTTGGGAGCGAATAAATAAACAAAAAGATAATTTTATATCATTTCCAATAACTCAAAATATTTCCATAAACAGAATAATATTTGATACTTCCATCACATTATTTGTGAGCTACTTAGCTTGCATTGGTTTTACCACTAGTCAGTCAAAGGTTTTCAGAAGAATAATGAAAAGCTTGTATGAGTTCCTATTATTCCATTACTAGTTTAAAATGTAGGAAAAATAATATTTATGTCTCTATGTGTTCTGAATTTGTTATTGAATTCATAATTTATTTTAGTGTCATAATTAAATATTTATATATAATTCAATAGATTTTTAAGTACACATCAAAAGTTACTAAATTCATCCATAGAACTTTTATGTAATTCTCAACCCCTGTTTTCTATACATGTTTATTAAAAAAAATGATAAAGTTGAATTTGTAACAAGGTTAAGAAGATGTGTCTTGATTTAACTCGATACGTTTGATTATTAGCAACTAAATATACTTGTTAAAGAAGTAAGGTTAAGAAGACACGTCTTGATTTAACTCGATACATTTGAATATTAGCAACTAAATATGCGTTAAAGAAATAAACGGAAGTACATAAGCAAGTTGATAAAGCTGTATGAAGCAATTAATGATCTCCGGGCGATGAGTGTTTGCACTAGATTTGATGATATTAGAATGATATTGGCCTCAAATTTTATGAAGTAAAAACTTAGGCCGTTTGGTTACTGGTTAGAGTTATGTAGATATTAGTTATGCATGGTTTAGTTATGTAGGTAGGGGTGTACATGACCGGGTTGGTTCGGGTTTTTCAAATACCAAACCAAACCAATGTGTCAAATTTTTAAATTTATAAATCAAACCAAACTAATAAACCTCGGATATTTTCGGTAAAGTTTGCATACAAACATATAATTAACTTGTGCTCCAAATATTTCTTAGTCCAACCAAAATACAATTATCTAAGGTGTTTCTTAAGAAAATAACCCAAAATATGAGATGAGTACTGATGACACTAAAATATTCAATAAAAAATAATAATGAAATCATCATATAAAATAAATATTGCAAAGTCATAATGAAAATAATCATAATTTAAAAGTACTAAATCATGCTAAAATAAGTTTAATAAGTATTAGTTACATTACTAAATATTTAAGGAAAATTAAAATTAGATTATGTATTTTAATTGTCTAAACCAATGTAAAACTAAAGAACAAATATTCAATACTATTGTCATTCTTAGTGTTGAATTGATTTTATTTTTGCATTAGTATTAATTTGATTTTGATTTAAGTTTTATTATAATTATCAACATCTATGAACTATAATCTTTATTGGACCATTCCGAATTCTAAGTTTTAAACTTTAAATAATATATTAAATGATAAAAACTATGAAATAGTGTAAGAAATATTTTAAAATTATATCAAAGTAAATAATTTTATGTATAAGATAAAATTTTAAAATTACATATATAATGTCGGGTTGGTTTGATCTCGGGTTGGTTTTTTTTAGTTAAAACCAAATCAACCCAAATATAGTCGGGTTTTTTTTCCAATACCAAACCAAGTCAAACCAAACCACTAGTCGGGTTTCTTTTTTGGTTTGACTCGGTTTACGGTTTGATTCGGTTTTCGGTTCGGTTTTGTACACCCCTATATGTAGGTATTAGTTATGCAGAGTTTAGTTATGTGGGTATTAGTTATGCGAGTATTAGTTATATGTAGGTATTATTTAGTTATGTAGAGATTACATTCCATGAATTGTTAACTATTGAATATTGAATTTAATATAAATTTACAAATAAAATAAGTAAGCGAATAATATAAATTCTCCCTTAAAAAAATAAAGAAAGAAATTTTCTCTATACTTAACTAGGAATTCTGTGATTTTTTTAATGTTCAAAGCTTATAAAAATAAAACATTATTAATATATTTCAAGTACATTATACTATCATATATCATATGATGTAAATTTCTATCAATATGTCGCATGTGTTGTTTATACATTTTTAGTATACCAAATATATAAATTATATATAAATTCACATTTTAAGTAAAAAAATTAATACATGATTATTAAATATGTGGATATATTTAGTAATATATAATGTGAATATATAATTAGCATATGCGCTATCAAAATTATACATTCCGATTCATAATATTAATAAATATTTATATTTTGATTTTAAATGAAAACAAATAAAAAGTCGTTTATATACGAAAAGAAATAAGAAACAAAAATAGTTGGGAAAATAGAATAGTTATGTAAAGTTTTCAATAAAAAAAGATTTAAAAATAAATTAATAGGGATAAATGTGTAATTTATCTTTTTAATACATGTATAACTAATACTCACATAACTTATTCCACCTTCTATCCCGCATAACTTATACATAGATTCCCTCATAAGTTATGTAGGTATTAATTATGTAGGATTACAAAAAACACAACCAAACACCGTATAGGAAAAACTACAAGATATAGCAAACATCAATATATATTTAAGATAAATAGCTATAATTTACTTATTTTATATTATATGGATATAATTAAATATGAAATAGCAAAGTTAATTTACTACACATGAATAATCATTTCTTTTCAATTTTAAATGTATATTAACAAAAATTAAATAGCAAAGTAATTAGTACACGCCTAATCAATTATGTTAGGCATGTCTTACGGTGTTGGTTTTCATGTTTATCCTCTTCAATGTTTTCTCTTTCAATATATCATCGATTTTTTTTTCAAAAATCCTTCCGATTCACTATCCTTTTGCATGATTGTAGGAGTGATTTTTGTGATTCATCTTCATTAAGTATATTCTAATTGCATTTTTTCTTGTTTTTATAAGATTATATTTGTATACATCTGTTTCATCTATTTTCATAGGGTTTCAATTGAAGATTTTTTTCATTACAATAATGGAAAGCAGTTTGAGATAATCTTTTTGTGTGTGTGTTCGTGTCATTCAATTTCTACAGTTTCAATTAGAATTAACCAAAAGGAACTCCAAAACTTTTTACTCTAATGGCAGACCAAACAAAGTACCATCTCTTGCTTTGTATTGATATTCATTTGTATTTTGAATCAAAACACTATGTTTGTTCTGAATTTATATTCATCTGTATTTTGTATTCAAATATAAATATTTGTATTCATCTATTTATTTGTATTTAAATTCATTTGTATCTGTATTTAAATACATCAATATATATATATATATATATATATATATTGATGTATTTAAATACAGATACAAATGAATTTAAATGTTTGTATTCATATATATAATGTATTCATAAATATATTCATTTGTATTTATATTCAAATGTAAGTACTAAATACATTATAAATGAAAGCATATTAATAGTTATATAATTGTATTTCTCTATATTTGTATTCAAATATAAGTATCAAATACATTATAAATTACAGCTGATTGATAGTTATAAATTTAAATTCATTTGTATCTGTATTCAAATATAGATTTCAAATACAATATAAATAAAGTCTATTTAACTGTTATATTATATTATTGTATTCATATATGTTTGTATTCAAGTGCAGGTATAAAATACAATATAACAGAAGACTAGTTGATTGTTACATAATTGTATTCATATGTATTTGTATTTGTATACTATTTTCATCTACATGTCTTTATATGCATAATAATAATATTGAGATATATTTTTTCAACATAAAAGTGTTCTCGTTTTTCATTTTTTTTGTACAGAGTTTGCATTTTCGGTTTTGATTTTTTGAATTTTCAAAATAAACAATGTTAGATTGTCACTTTAGACTACATATTCAAACTGGCAGATTTTTAGGAGTGATTTTAGTTTTTTAACATATCTAAAAATATCTTATTTAGTGCATTATAATTATAAATGTATCATTGTATAAATAATTTATAAAAAAATATAGCTAGATATAGACATAAACTGTAGTCTTTTTGGTAAATAACATACTTGTAGCTATTGAACTTCAATAACCCTATAACTATAGTCATTTTTGTAAGTTACTCTAAAATTAATACATGAATAATTTTTATACAATATTTTGAACTTATCAACCAAATAAAAATTACTATTTACTCTTTGGGCAGATATAATATAGTGACAATTCGAAAACTGCGTCCACAAGTATGGTACAATGTGAGACAAGTTGAAGATAATATGGACCATTATATAGTTGTCAATTAGTCATGTCAATTGAGTTGTGGAAATCATGTCTATGTAGAAGTTAAAGGACCACTCATTCAGTGCTCAGGCTTAGGATTCCCCCTTCTCTAGGACTCTAGTAATTACACTTTATGGTGACCGCCGACCTTACGTGCTTCGATACACGTCTTATCTTAACATATCTCTTCTGATTAAACCCGTAATATATGTATTCAATCATACTTTTACTATCCCAAAATCCTTACTCTCTAAAGTGCTTCTTCGTATTATTGCTAGTTTCGTCAATTAACATTATATCTTCATCGATAACATATATCATGGAACCTCCTCTTATATTAGTTAGTTTGCCCCTACTAAAATAAATGAGTAGGGACTCAATGCTACTTCTTCAAATAAATGTACTATTATTAGAAAAACTCATCTATCACCTACTCCAAAATTGTGACTACACATTTTTGGTTTTTAAAAAAAAATATAAAAACAGTTATTCTGGGAAAGTAGCCAAATTTAAAGTTAGTTGATTTAGTATTAAAGTTGACAATAACTTGACAATCAATATAAAGACAAATAAATTATCTCCACAGAGAAAATGCGCACACATGTATTCCCTTGCCAGCGGGATAGCCGCGCACACGTCCAAAAGTGATAAATCTTCTTTGTTTCACACTTGCACATTTATAGAAGAGTAAATTTTAGGTTTTAGCAAAAACATAAAAATCATATTTATATGTTATAGCTACAGTTTGCATAATTGCGTACCATAACAAACAATGAAGCATCATATTTGTATAAATCGCTGGCAGCCTCTCGTTTGTATAAAAGCGCAACAATTGTATATGTATATCGGTTAGATAATTGTATATATGTAACTACTATGTATATGTATCAATGATTGTGTTTGTCTATCTGCATAAAATTTGAATTTGTATACAATCGAATCGAAATAAAACATTTGTATATCAAATCTATCTCTCTCTCCCATTATACAACACAAATTATACATTGTACTTTTGTAACGACCTGATTCCGTCGTTAGGAAAAAAGCCACTGGGGAAAGAATTGGGGCCAAAAAACTTTTTGGTAGTAACTTGGAATTTCCTAACCTAGTCCAGATTTGGATGAAATCGAAGTCAGTAAAGTCTAGGGAAATATGGTAATGAATGAGAGATTTAATTATGATTTTGTTTACATGAGTAGATAGCCAAGGGGTTAAGGAACCCGTACAACTTTACGAAATTGAATTCGGGTGAGTAGAACTCCTGAAAATGATCTTAGCGTGAACGGGTAACATTCTGTCTTCGTGCATCCAGCTTTAGCGGGATGGGTCCAGCCGTAGCGGGACATTCGTGACTTAAATAGGGTAAAACCCTCCAAAAACGTTATTTTCTGCAAAAGTTCGTTCTTAAGAGCTAAAAAACGACCCAGGGCTATTTCTTGAAGGTTTCCCACCTCTTTTAGCACTAAAGGTAAGGATTTTACTCCCCTAATCCATTTTTTGATCTGTAGAACCTATTTTCTTGGGGCATTATCGATGTGGGGGGGGGGGGGTTGATCTAGAATTCATGGTGGAAACAACCCTAATTGAGAGCATGGGTTGATAATGTTGATTATAATTCGGGTAATTAGGCCTCGTTTATTGATCCTTGCGTTAATTGTATGTTTTTAGACCACGAACAAGCGAGAAGAATCTGGAAAGGGAAGATTCAAGTTCCTTAGGGGATTCAAGCTTACATTCGAGGTAGGCGATGTTTGTGATTTCATGTTGGTGTGATATATGTTTGTAATTGCTCATTATAATGCATGTATGTATGCGAATGTTGCATTATTGATCACCCTAATCGTAAACGAGGATAATTGAATAATTGTATGCCATGAATCACCTCTTGTTGTATGATTGTGAGAATATACATTGTGATTGTGATTGTGGTTTGTTGAATGGATCGGGTGTTGCGTTTCGACACACTAACTTAGATCGGTTGCCACATTCTGGCATAAATATGGGACTGGTTGCCACATTCAGACATAAATATGGAATCGGTTGCCACGTTCCAGCATAAATATGGGATCGCTTGCCACGTTTCAGCATAAACATTGGATCGGGTACCACGTTCCGGTATGCTAACAGTTTGAGTGTGGGTTCAATGAGAGGACCATTGAATTGGGTTCCGTGAGAGGACCATTGAATTGTGTTGTGTATCTACTTGTGATGATTATGTTCATATCTAATGATGATTAATATTGGAAGACTGTATGTTGCTCTAAATTGATAACTAATGTGTATTATTGAGAATGTGGAATGCTACATTGATCTTGAAAAGATGACTAATATTGTATATGTTCGGTATATGCCTGTTTTATAATATTGTGGTTACTTGCATGTGTTTCACTTATTAGGATAGCCGCGTGATCCTACCAGTACACTGTGGTTGTGTACTGATACTGCACTTGCGTGTTCTTTGTTGAGTACAGGGCATCTTCAGGCGGCTATTGATAGACCTCAACTAAGTGACTATTAAGTGTGACCGAATTCAAGGGTGAGCAAGTTCTTTCTGGCTGTCATGGAACTTCCTTGTTTAAGTCCACTCTTTTCGAACTCAAACTATTTATTAAGGTGTTGTTTAGTTTCGGGGTTGTACCCCTTGTTCTTAGACTTGTCATTAGTAGAGTTTTGGTACAATGACTTTCAGGTTTTAGAGGTTGTTCTTCCGCATTAGTTTTGTTAGTTGTTTGTTAAAACCTTGGAGTTTATGGGGACTCCATTTTTATAATCATTTAAACCTGCTTCCGTATCTTTAAATGCCTTAGTTTTCATAAAATTTGTTAGTTTGGGTTGTAGTAATGGTTTTCCCACCGGAGGGTTAGTGTAGGTGCCAATCGTGATGGTTTGGGTTGTGACAAAGTTGGTATCAGAGCCCTACGTTCGTTGATCTCATTGTACCAAAACGAGTCTAGTAGAGTCTTGCGAAATGGTACGATGACGTCTGTACTTTTCTTCGAGAGGCTATAGGACTTTAGGAAAAACTCACTTCTTTCTACTCCTTCGTTCTATGACTTGAATCCAATTGGTAGCTGGGTGACACAAATTGATATCTTTCCTCCTTCACTCTATGGTCCAAGCTAGAGCAACAACAGTGGTAACACCATCACTAGCAAGAGAGGATGTATATAGACTACCGACAGTTGAATAGGGTCACCATTCAGAATAAGTATCCATTGCCTCAGATAGATGACCTTTTTGACCAATTGCAAGATGCATCGGTTTTCTCTAAGATTGATTTAAGGTCTGGTTACCATCAGTTAAAGGTTGAGGTGGTTAAGAATTGGGTTCGACCAAGCTCTATGATTGAAATTAGCAGTTTTGTGGGGCTCGCTAGCTACTATTGTCGCTTGTGGTATGAGTTGAGTCCAATTGGTATCTCCCGATTCCAATTGGTATCTCAATAAAGTGAACTAGACGCCGTAGTCTCGGCTGAAGGGACACAAGCAAGTTTATTGGAATTGAGAAGGTTCCAAATGGTATCTAGCCTTAGGGGTCGTATAAGGCATAGATTATCAATAATGGTCGTTTATGGAACGAACTAATTAAAGAATTTGGACTTGTCTGCAAGTTGTAACTGCTTGAGTGTCATGAAACTTGTTGTGAAAAAAAGTCATCACGAGATTAGGTACAAGGGTTTAGATAAATTACGATGTGGTTCGTAAGCGAGAAATCTGGACGTGCGTTGAGACCAACTGATAACCGTGTGAGAGTCTGGGTGTATCCTGGGGGATATGTGTGGTAGTGTTGAAACGATGTAAAAGGATTCTAAAGTGCGTACTTCGTTGGGTTGATCGGGGGGTAGACAATGATTGTCCTAGCTAAAGGGATTTTCTTAAAATGCCTAGTTATAGCTGGGAAATCTAGGGGAAATATAGAAAAGAGAGGAACCCCATAATTTGTTGGCAGAGGTTCTATTTTCGTTAGAACCGCTGGGGCGGGATAATCTCGCCAGCGTGAGACAACCAGTGCGGGATTTCTCCCGCTAGAGTGGGACAAGGCAAGATAGAATCTCAGCCCTGTCTCTCCTGTTTTCCCTTAGTCACAATTATAGACCCCAAATCGTACCGAAGCTAACCCCCGCAATCTAATTTAATGTTCAACAATCGAATATAAGTTATAAGGTGTATTAAAACTTAAAATTGTGTAGAACCTGGGCATATGAGGAGGAACTCAACGAAGCCGTGGAGGTCGGGGAAATGGTAATGCAGGTAGAGGAGTAGTGTAGCCAGACGAGGAAGTTGCCGGTCAAGACGACATGGCTCAGTTATATGATTTTCCAGGCAAGACCGAGTTTGAGGTGTGTGATACATTGGTCACTAGTGCTACTCTTTTCTATGCTCAGATGGCTATTGTTTTGTGTGATCTGGGTTCTATTTATTCGTATGTGTCAGTTCAATTGACTTGGGATTTGATGTGGTTTGTGATACACTGTTGAAGAGTTAGTCATAGTCACTCATGTGTATCATGTTGTCCTGTTGTGGTTATGGATTTTCAGATTTGAGTTGATATGGTTATGCTGGATATGACTAACTTGATATAATTTTCAGCGTGACTTGATTTTCCCCCTATTAAACCGGGCTTAATACTAAGTCGGTAACTCTAGAGATCCTCGGTAGGGAAAGATTAAAGTGGGAATGGGTGTACAAGCCTAAGCTAGTTAAGATTATATTCTCCATTCGGGCTAGGAAGCTGGTATGGCAGGGTTGTTTGGCTTATTTGGCTCATGCTTGGGATGTTGAGGTTAAGTCTCCCTCTATTGAGTCTATTCCTGTAGTGTCTGAATTTAGAGGAGTGTTTCATACTGATTGTCTGGTATGCCTCCGGATAGAGATATAGATTTCTGCTTTGATTTGGAAACTGGCACTCCTCCTTATCGCGTGGCTCTGACAGAATTGAGAGAGATTAAAGGCTCAAATCCAAGAGGTTTTTGATAAAGGTTTTATCGTCCTAGTGTTTCCACGTGGGGTGCTCTTGTCTTGTTTGTTAAGAAGAAGGATGGTAGTATGAGGACAAGTGATTTTATCTTAAGCTATAAATAAGTGGATTGATACTAGAATGACAAGCTTATGGATAAAGAAATTCCCATTGAGTATACTTGGGTGAAGGTAATTGAACAATTTAGTAAGTAAATGTGTATAAAATTGGGTTAGCCCTTTGAATTTGATGGCTATACCTGAGTTTGAGGTGTCATGTCGATGAAAAGGTTGACTTCGTAGTGATAGCCAGGGCTAACCGAGTGTAATGGTGGTATGAGTTCGTGATGGATTGCGATGGGATGCAACTATATAATAAGATTGTTGGTAAAGCGAATTTTGTATAGTAAGTATGACTTGCGAGAATCTAAGGGTGTGGCTTTTTAATATTTGGTGAGTAACGTAGTTGTATGAAAAGTTTTAAAAGATGGTGGGACACCATTTGAATAGAAATTAAAGAGCTAGAGTCATAATGAAGAAAAATAGTGGGATGTAGTACAACCTTTAGAGAGAGGCGCGAGCAAGAATATTTTATTTGATTGCAAAGGCAAAAGAGAGATCTTTAGAGGGGTAAATAATTGGGTTCATAGATGCGCGATTTTATTGTTTTGCTGTGGCTATGGTAATAGTGTCATTGGTCCATCAGATGGGTTAAAAACTATTGAAAAAGACTTGAGAAAGGATTGTGCAGACATTAGCTTGAGCGTGATGATAAGTGCTTGTTTTTGTTTTTGAGTTTAGTAATGAATATGATTGAATTTTTAGCGAAGGATATTGTAAGATCGATGTAGATAAGATCAATGATAAGCGAAGATCTATGAATTCATGAGAATCTTCAAGGTACAAGCTAATGTTGATAGATAATGGGATTGTGTTATACGGTTGAATTTACAATTCATATTTTTCATTGTAAGTCTACATTCGTGGTAATATATTTTGTCAAGGTATGAATTGTCAAGGTGAGGAATGATCAATTGTATCAGGTATTAAGTATTTGAAAGAACTTACACCTGGGATGAGTCGTAAAAATGATTACTGTTGATTGTTAAAGTACCTAAGAAAGGTTTTCATTTGATAAAAATTTGTTGGTTTAGAGTAAGGTAAATGGTCAGAATGGTTATGATGATTGTTAGTATTAACAGTGTGGGCTTCAGTGGAAGGATGTGAAGAGTATGTGGAGTCAAGTGAATTGAAATGGCTGGTATCGACTCTTCAAAGGAAAACCTTTCGTGTTATTCGATAAATTCTTATGTGACCATCTATTTCATTTTGTACATGGTTGTGAGGGTGATGCACTAGCTATGCGCACACATGCTTGCATTTTGTTGGTGGATCTCTAGTGGTGGATCATGTGTACCGATCCTGCGATGTTCTCTTGGTTGAGTGGGATGACTTGGGAAGACGTGGTTATTTCAAATGACTTATGTGGTGTTGTCTTGGAATTGTTAAAGTATTTCAGTGGTTTTGCATGTACCACCTTGTTTATGAGAGTTTATAGAAGAACTACCATGCACATTTATGGTTGTTCGACAATCTTAATATTCGTCTAGTTGTCGAGGTCATGTATTGATTGTGTGTCGTTGAATGCGGGGATCATTGGGTCCAATTCTACTGTTCTTAAGAAGCAATCTATAGTTACTAAATCTAACACTTCGATAGTGTTGTTGGAGGGTTTGCATGCTTGGACATATCCCTCGATGAGTATCTGATGCCTAAAGATCAAATTTTTATAACTTAAGCTCATGGAAATTTATGTTGTGAGAAGGAAATGTTGATAAGAACTATGATTGTTTGGGTATTATGAGTGTGTGTTGGTTGGTGCAGGTGCACTTCTAACTGTAGCGAGTATTGATTTAGAATTTTATCATGGTTATGTGAGAAAAGATTCGTCCTGATGTTGTGTCAAAGTCCTTGATAACATGTTGCAAACATGTAAACGATCAACTTTGGTGGTTATAGGAAATAGCTTTGTTGTTAGTTAAGTGCACATACAACAATAATTATCACTCGGGTATTGTGATGACTTCATTGGGGCATTGTATGGATGGATGTGTAGGTATTCAATTGGTTAGTTTGGCGACGAAGATTATATCATAAAGTGAGACTCAGTTGTGTTAGACAAGACCTTCTCTATGAATAAGAACCGGTTGAAATTCTTGATCTCGATGTCCGAAAGCTAAGGACACGCGAGACAAGTAGCCCCTGCTGTTCAGCGATTCAAGTACTACTCTACCCTTACTTTAGCTAGTCTTCCCTAGTTGATCACTCAGAGACAAGTGATGGGTAAATTGGTATCTATTGTAACGACCTGATTCCGTCGTTAGGAAAAAATCCATTTGGGGAAAGAATAGGGGCCAAAAAACTTTTTGGTAGTAACTTGGAATTTCCTAACCTAGTCCAGATTTGGACGAAATCGAAGTCGGTAAGGTCTAGGGAAATCTGGTAATGAATGGGAGATTTAATTATGATTTTGTTTACATGAGTAGATAGCCAAGGGGTTAAGGAGCCCGTACGACTTTACGGAATTGAATTCGGGTGTAGAACTCCTGAAAATGATATTAGCGTGAACGGGTAACATTCTGTCTCCGTGCATCCAGCTGTAGCGGGATCCCGCTGTAGCAGAACAGTTGCGACTTAAATAGGGTAAAATCCTCCAAAAATGTTATTTTCTGTAAAAGTTCGTTCTTAAGAGCTAAGAAATGACCTAAGGCTATTTCTTGAAGGTTTTCCACCTCTTTTAGCACTAAAGTTAAGGATTTTACTCCCCTAATCCGTTTTTCGATCCGTATAACCTATTTTCTTGTGTTATTATCGATGGGGGAGGGTTTTGATCTAGAATTCAAAGTGGAAACAACCCTAATTGAGAACATGGGTTGGCCTAGGGTTGATAATGTTGATTATAATCCGGGTAATTAGGCCTCGTTTATTGATCCTTGCGTTAATTGTATGTTTTTAGACCACGAACAAGTGGGAAGAATCCGGAAAGGAAAGATTCAAGTGCCTTAGGGGATTCAAGCTTAGATTCGAGGTAGGCTATGATTGTGATTTTATGTTGGTGTGATATATATTTGTAATTGCTCATTATAATGTATGTATGTATGTATGAGAATGTTGCATTATTGATCACCCTAATCGTAAACGAGGATAATTGAATAATTGTATGCCATGAATCACCTCTTGTTGTATGATTATGAGAATATACATTGTGATTATGATTGTGGTGTGTTGAATGGATCGAGTGTTGCGTTCCGACACACTAATTTGGATCGGTTGCCACGTTTCGGCATAAATATGGGATCGGTTGTCATGTTCTGGCATAAATATGGGATCGGTTGCCACGTTTCGGCATTAAAATTGGATCGGGTACCAAGTTCTGGTATGCTAACAGTTTGGGTGTGGGTTCTATGAGAGGACCATTGAATTGAGTTCCGTGAGAGGACCATTGAATTGTGTTGTGTATCTACTTGTGATGATTACGTTCGTATCTAATGATGATTGATATTGGAAGATTGTATGTTGCTCTAAATTGATAACTAATGTGTATTATTGAGAATGTGGAATGCTACATTGATCCTGAAAAGATGACTAATATGGTATATGTTTGGTATATGTCTGTTTTATAATGTTGTGGTTACTTGCATGTATTTCACTTATTGGGATAACCGCTTGATCCTACTAGTACACTGTGGTTGTGATACTGCACTTGCTTGTTCTTTGTTGAGTACATAGCATCTTCAGGCGGCTATTGATAGACCTCAGGTAAGTGACTATTGAGCGTGACTGGATTCAAGGGTGAGCCAGTTCTTTCAGGCTGCCATGGATCTTCCTTGTTTAAGTCCCCTCTTTTCGGACTCAGACTATTTGTTAAGGAGTTGTTTAGTTTCGAGGTTGTACCCCTTGTTCTTAGACTTGTCGTTAGTAGAGTTTTGGTACAATGACTTTCAGGTTTTAGGGGGTGTTCTTCCGCATTAGTTTTGTTAGTTGTTTGTTAAAACCTTGGAGTTTATGGGGACTCCATTTTTATAATCATTTAAACCTGCTTCCGTATCTTTAGATGCCTTAGTTTTCATAAAATTTATTAGTTTGGATTGTAGTAGTGGTTCTACCACCTGAGGGTTAGTGTGGGTGCCAATCACGACGGTCTGGGTCATGACAAGTTTGTATAATTTGTGTTTGTATAAAGCGAGAAAGAGAGAAACACAAAAGAGAAGTGGTAGGGAAGATCTGTATTTGTATAATTATACGTGTATAGGACGAAAATATGTGTATTTGTATTTTATATACAGTTTTCTCTCGCTTTATACAAACACAAAACACAATTTATACATTTGTTTTTGTATAAAGTGAGAGAGGCGAGGGAGAGTGGCGAGGAGACCTGGGAGAGTGGCGAGCGAGATTCGCTGGGGAGAGAGGCGAATTGCAAGTGTTTGCTACAGATTAAAATTAAATGAAACTGTGGTTATTACATTTAATTTGAATTAATAGTTTGCTATTTTATACAATTTTTCCTTTATAGAAGGGCATAATATATAAATATGCTCTTTAACTCAGTCTCATTTTATATGTATGTCCTCCAACTTTGAGTGTGCACAAGTAGACACTTAAACTTGTATAAAATTGAACAAATAGACACACGTTCTACATAACATCCTACATGGCAATTTACGTCCTATATGGTGTCATATGTGTATTATGACACATATGACTCATGTGTCTATTTGTTCAACTTTATACAAGTTTAAGTGTCTATTTGTGAACACCCAAAGTTAGAGGGTATAAATGTGAAATGAGGCCAAGTTAAATGACATATTTATGTATTATGCCATTATAAAAGTTAAGCCACACTCAAACCGGTTTAAATAAGTGATGTGAAATCATAATTTGAAATTAAGTTTTGAAGTTGAAGTCATGTTTGAATATATTATTTGAATATTTTAAGTTATATTTTTCACATAAATATGAAAATCTTAAAAAATTATGAAAGCTATAATTTTTTTATCTCGAGATGTTAACATTAATAAATTACATCTCCATGTTTTTTAAAAAATAAATATATGTTAGTTATTACAAACATTTAAATACAATCCTTTTATAAATAAACAAATCAATAATAGTAATAATCTATTTTTTTTTAAATATAGTCCTTTATAAATAAACCCTTTTATCATTGAATAAAATGGCCCAACAGGCCACCAAAAATTTATTTTTTTAAAAATAATTTCTTATGTTTGATCACGAGTCCTTTTTTTGTAAAATTTTAAATGATGAGTATTTTAATCAAAGGAAGACAATGTTAAAAAGGGATAAATTTGGTGTTTTGCTACAAGACATCTTGTTTTTATTACTTTTATCATGAAAAATCTAATTGATCAGCTACTCTATTTCTAATGAGATTGAATTTTATTCCTATATTCATCTTAATAATTCGCTTTCGATATACATCTCAATTGACATACCAAAATAATTCCATAATGAAATGGTTGATAGATAGAAGGGAGAATGCACAAGAAAAAACAAACTCCCTTTTTTTAAAAAAAAAAAATCTCTTTTCCACCTTGATTTATAATGAAATTCAACTATTGATAACATGTTTTTATTAACTTTTCTTTCACAAACCCAAACATTGGTATTCAACCATTGCTGAAGTTTGAAATTGAATTTTTGCAAATAATCTCTGTTTTGAGTAGGTATTGTTGCAAATGACCGATTATGCATTGAAGAGTCTAAATCTGAATTTTTGGATGATTTGGTGTAGTTTTTTAGGTTATGAATCTGATGCTTGAATTCAAGAACAAGAATAAACTAAAGTTAATTTTTTAATACATAGTGTATATATTGTACACGGGTGTATAAAGACCCCTCATAGTTTTGTATAATATTATATTTTTGAGTATATAGTATTGTATATCAAGTTTTTAAATATTTTTGTAAAAATAAAATATGAAAGTTATGTATGTTATTGTATATCAAGTTTTTAAATATTTTTGTAAAAATAAAATATATGAAGGTTTTGTATGTTATTGTATATCGTATGTATATTACCCCCTTCGTCCATATTTACTTCTCAAATTTTGACTTGACACACTTATTAAGAAAATAATGATTGGTATAGTGAGTTTACCATATTACCCCTATTAATTGATAGTATCCTAAACATATTTATTCACTACATTTTTAAAAACATTAACTCAATGTTAATAAATTGAGGGTATAATAGGAAATTTTTTTTGTCCTTGATTTGTCAAAACTGACAAGTAAAATGAGAAATCAAATTAGGAAATGTTTGACCAGTAAATAGGGTTGAAGGGAGTATTGTATACTGAATTGAGTTTTGGGCCAAGGAAGACATGTACCCCAACCTTTGCTTCAACTTCTAGCTAAACATCATCCTCCATCTCAATCTAAACCTCTTTCTCAACATGATCAGGGGTGGGAGGGGACGCCGTTCTTGGCCTAGTCGCTGCCTGAGCTCCACCTTTAGCGGGTGTCACCCTCTCTCTACCCCTATCCCTACCTTTGCCTCTACTTCCACATGTGCCTCTGACTGTTGGTTTCACCATCAGAACTAGTATTATGACTCTATTATGTCTAGTACCAACCATTCACGGATAGAAGAGTGAAGGAAGTTAGATACCAATTTGGATTGATAGATACCATTTGGAATTAAGTCATAGCACGAAGAAGGAAGGAAGAAGATGACTTTCTTAAAGTCTTGTAGCCTCCTAAAGAAAATACATATATTTTCATACCGTTCTGCAAGACTATACTAGATCTATTTTAGTAAGACGAGATCATCAAATTCAAGGCTCTGCTACCAACTTTGTCACAATCCTGACCCGTCGTGAGTAGCACCCCTACTAACCCCTGGTGGGAGAACCAACTATCTACTACATACCAATAATTCACCAACTTCAGCCCAACAATTTAGATAAACAAATCAATTGTTAATGTCTTAAAACAATTTAATAAGAAACAACTAAGTCATAACACGAATGCGGAAATAACCACCCATATAAAATGAAAGTCGTAGTACAAAAACATCTTTTCTTAGTTTAGAGTACATGGATGCAACCCCAAAACCAAATGACTAAAACAGCCTTAAGTCCAGAAAATGGAGTAGAAAAGAGAAACAGATGCATGGCAGCCTAGACAAGTTTTCTCTCCACTGGATTCAAATAGCGCTAGGTTTACAATTGAGGTCTCGAAACAGACGCCTGAATATCTTTTGTACTCAACAAAGAAAAAGCAAGTGCAGTATCAATATACAACCATATTGTACTGGTAAGATAGTCAGCTAGTTCAAGATATATGAGACATGAGCAGGCAACTACGACTTAGTAAATTAGACATCATACAATTACAACACAAGTACAACATAACCCGGACTCTTAGTCCTTATCCTGAGTTGTTATGCACAATAAACATACACAATCACATCAAGAAATATCAGTTCTCTTATGATAACCCACATATAAATTATTAGTGCACCAGCATAGTGCCCAATCCACTAGTTAGTGTGTACCGGCATGGTTCCTGATCCATTCATAAATCTACATCAGAATGGTACTCTATCCACTAGTTAGTATGTACCCGTGTGGTATCCAATCCACTCATCAAACACACTTCATAATCAAAATGAATAGTAATCACACTTGTACACAAAGTAAATGCATTATTTGCATGCGTTGAACAATATTCAACATTTCATGCCTTTTTCCTCTTTCCCTAATCATATATCATACATGCAATGCTAACAAAGCAATTGATAAGAAAATATAGCATAAATGGGAAGCAAACAATCATCATCTACCTCAAATCAAGCCTTGAAAATTGTACGAAACTTGAGCTTTCCCCTTGGTATGAATTCCGGCTTGTTCTTGGTCTAAAACAATAACAAAAGAACAAAATTAATGAACAATGACCTAATAATACCCAGATTATAATAAAATTCTAAAGCTCTGACAATTCCCATGATCATTCCCCCCAACCTAGGATTTTCTACCATCAATTCAGGTAAAAAACCCTCTCCTATGATAACCACCACTGATTTTAGAGTCCAAGAATGGAATTACTAGATTAGGGGAGTAATTAACTTACCTTTATCGAAGAACATGATGAAAAACCTACAGAAAACGCCCTATGTAGCCCTTCGTTTTCCCAAAAGAGTTTGCATAAATAAGAGTAGTTTTGGAATTTTTCTGCATAAGTTTACGACTTACCCTGCTATAGTGGTGCCTCCATAACGGAACCACCCGGTATAGCGAGAATTAATTTCCCATTCTTTAATGGGTAACACCTACTATAACGGCTAACATCGTATAGAAACTAGGGATTCTCTCCAAAATCTCTCATTCACAACACACCTTTGAACCCCGACGCTCTAAACTAAACCGTTTACACCAAGTTTGATAGCATAAATTTTACTCACCCGAATTCTATTGCGTCAAGTTGTAATACCTCAGAAATTGAAATTTGAATTTAGAAGGAAAAAATTAAGAAATTGTATTAGTGTCTGGTTCTACAAGTACACCTACAGACCATATAAATGCTATTGTAGGAACTAAGTGTGTTTTTGGAAAATGTCAAGTCTCTGATAATGGTCTACTACTCACTAGGATGGGTTCTGATAATATCTACGGGCGGTAGAAAGTGTCTGTAGAGTTGGTTTAGATTTAGTGGAAGTTTGATCTTGAACTTGGGTTCTACGGAAGAGGTCTACGGTCCATAGGATGGTTGACGACCCATAGAAGCAAATCGTGGAAACTGGGCAAGATGTTGAGTCCCATTACATGTTCTAAGACCGACCAAGATGGTCCGTAGAAATTTCTACAGATCGTAGGTTGAGGATGTAGATCTTGTTTGACAGATTTTAAACATGGGTGTTTTGGTCTTTTTCTACCCAATTAACCCCTAAACTATGTTGTTTTGATCCTATAACTACCCCTTTAACTATTTTTACCCTACAAAAATACCCCATTCTCTCGCATTCACTCAAAATCACAAATTCTCTCAAGGGTTTCTTCTCCAAATTTTCTCCAAGGAGCTTGAAGGAAGAAAGCTTGGGTTTCATCAATAGTTTTAATGTTTTTCTTACTTTTTGGGCTTTTATTACCCTAGGTATGTGAGAATTCTTCAATGGATCCCTTTCATACATTGTGTTCCAAAAGAATCTCAATCTCCAATTCAATTTCACCCAATCATCTTAGTATTTCATATGATTCTGCATGGGTTCAATTCATCATGATTCATTTAGTTATATTCAATCTTATTATGCATGATTTAACTCAATTACATGATTTTCAATTGTTTTCACATGAACCCGTTCCTATGTCTATTTTATGAATATGAACTATGAGTATGGATTTATGAATTATGATTATGAATCTATGCATGTTTTATGAAATTAATGATTTATGACTAAAGGATGATTTTAAGATAAAGTGTCAATGATTTGTGAAAGATTTTCTCACATATGAAAAAAATCAGAATTTTGATGCTTAGATAGGTAAGTGTCTTATTAAATAAAGTTATGAAATCATGATTTTGAAAGGATCTACTCTAATATGAACTAATTATGATTGAATTGGTGGTCTTGATTGTTGCCTTTCCAAGTATTGTGACTATGATATGGTTATGAGATGTCTATTTCATTGAGATTTTACTTAGCACCAAGAGCACTTTGAAATGGAGGCTCTCTCGTTAGTAGATGCCGAATCTCTAGAAGCAATCTTCTTGTCCCAAATTATGTGTCTCCGTAGGATTGTCTTAAATGACCTAGCTAGTGGATCCACCTTAGAAATAATGAATGATACAAAGTTCTACCTTGGCAAGTAGACTCTCTCTTTTGGTGTGAGGATTACACCAGATTCCATATTATAGCTCATATGATCTTATTGTCGATTAATGGTAACTATCCTACAAATGAACTATGTTTTCTTCAAAAGTATTTTCAAAATTCTTTTATAGTTTTCAATATACACTGACCTTGTTACGAAATATGATTTCTCTTTAAAGGCTTTTACTACATTTTACTTATTCATTAGCATCATATTTAAAGTTCATCATATTATTATTCCTACATTTTATGTAATACCCATACTTAGTATATTAAGAGTACTAATGCATATGTGTAACTATATTGTCTCATAATATGTGATCTTATGCTATTCCTCCCAAACATGGTTAGCGTCGAGATTGCCGTGCAACTTTTGTTTGGATTTGTGAGTCCTCGTGGTTTGAGGACAAGTCCATTGATGCTGTATTTCTTTTATTGTCTTTTTCGTTTAAGAATTGTATGTTGTGTATGAGTTACTTGCCAACCACTCTTATGGTGTTAGAAAGACTATGTAAGACAAAATTTAGATTTCCGCATTTATGTTCCAGTCCTGTACTCACTTCAGACTTCTTTATATGATCTAGACTTTACTTTTGAGACTTCATTCTATTATGTTGAACTTGATAGTATATCATCTTTCTTTACGGTATGCTTATAGCAAGTGGACTTTTTAGGGCCTCTCGAGGTTCTATTTACCATGTCACACCTAGGGGGTACTTTGACTCGTAATAAACTTAGTATCAGAGCATCATGTTTATAGAAAGGTCTTAGGATGTTGGCAAGCCACGTTGAGTACAATAGTGTTCATAAGTGTGAAGCTCGACACATTTATGAATAGGAGGCTAGAAGGCGTTTGGGAAACTTCACTTCTTTCGCTACTCAAAAGTAGTGCGATAAAGTTCATCTCTATAAAGGTTTTCTCCTAAATCCTATTTGATACTTTTCAGGAAATGCCTCCTCGAAGAGCTAACACAAGAAGGAATGCGAGTGACAATGTGGAGCCTGAGTTTTCGCAAGTGCCGATCGATCTTGGCCGAGTAAGTGCCACATGTTGAGTTCCAAACAGCTTTCCAAGTATTGTCTCAAGCTATGACCGCCAAGTTAATAGAGAGGTCATTGATATGATGAACCCAATCATGGGTACGATGGTAACAAGGGTAAGTGATTTCACTAAGATGAATTCCATGGAGTTTCATAAGTCAAAAGTCGATGAAGACCCCTAAGAATTTATTGAGGAAATCCACAAGATCGTGGAGATTATGGTAGTTACACCAGTGGAAAAGGCAGAATTGACCTCTTATCAACTTAAGGGTGTTGCTCAAGTATTTTCCAATCAATGGAAGAAGGAAAGGGCAACTAATGCAGGTCCACTTAATTGGGAGACATTCAAATGGCTTTCTTGATCATTTCTTTCCTCTTGAGATAAGGGAGGCAAAAGTTCTTGAGTTCATCAATCTTCAAAAAGGAAACATAAGTGTGAAAGAGTATGCATTTCAGTTCACATAATTTTTTTAAGTATGTTCCTACTATGGTTACTGACTCAAGGGCAAAGATGAGTAAGTTTGTATAGGGTGTTTCCGAAATAGTGGTCAAAGAGTGTTGTACCGACATGTTGATTAATGAGATGGATATATCAAGTTTGATGACACATTCCCAACAAATTGAAGATGATAAGCTAAATGAGAAGTCTTGTCACGACCCAGGGGTACACCCTAGATGTAACATGGCGTACTTGACCCCGAAGGGGTCTCATACAAGATCTTAGCATATCATAACATAAGATAATAGAAAAGTACGGAAATTTTAAAACCTTTTATTCCTACAGTCAAAGTCTATTAATAAAAGAAAGCGGAAGTCTTTACTACACTTTGTCTCAAACCATCTAATACAACTTTGAATAAAACTCTTGGGACATATCCCATACAATAGTCTCAACATGAAAATAAAGACATAAAGGACATAATGGATTTTGTCCTAAAAGCTATGAGGACTCACCAAATATTCACTCCTTTGCTCCTTAGAAACCTAGCTTCAAGATTGGAACTCAAATCTCCGAACCCTACATTTGATGAGAATGTAGGCAAAGAATGCATTAGTTCAAAATGTACTAAATATGTTAGCTAGCACAACATCATAAGAGCATATCATAAGGGTTAGTCAACATGAGACATAATCCATAAGCATGAGAAATACTTCATGAAACATCAACTATAAGCATAAGAAGCAATATCATAATCATAAGTAAAGTCTCCAACATAAGCACCATATAAACATTATTCAACTCCAAGTCATTCATATCATAATAAGACCACTCTCAAGTAACCTCAAAGCACACTTGTGCAATGCATGCATATCATCCCATAACACCATCCACACTAAGCATAACCTTGAAGTCACCATATGCATACTCATAATTCATTTGGTCTCATTCTTAGCTTACTTCATAACCAAGGGAATCTCTTGCCTTTAGTCAATACTAACAAGGAAGGCAACTCTAGCACAATCCTATCTAAACATGCATTAGATAAGAGAACACTTTCTTGGATAGCCTTAAGTCATACTTGTGCAATGCATGAATGACATCCCATAATACCATTCATACTAAGTACCACTTTTATGTCCTCATACTCATACTTCTTACTTGGAAACTAGTCCCTCTCTTTAAACCTTAGAACACTATGAGGTACTTCGTTAAGCACATCTTAGTTCATTATTAGGTTAACCCGATGAGATACTTCTTTAAGCATGTCTAGGTTCATTATTAAGATGGACCCTATGAGATACTTCCTTAAGCATTTCTAAGTCCATTAATACTTTTGAACATTTGGAGATACTTCATTAAGTACATCTTAATTCATTATTGCTCTTGAACTCTAGGAGATGCTTCTTCAAGCATGTCTTAGTTCATGATATCCTTGAACACTATGAGATGCTTCTTTAAGTATGTCTTAGTTCATTAAGTTTGAACCATAGGAGATGCTTCTTCAAGCACATCTTAGTTCATTAAGCTTGAACTCTAGGAGATGCTTCTTCAAGCATAATCTTAGTTCATTAATTGTGTTGGACACTAGGAGATGCTTTCTCAAGCATAATCTTAGTCCATTAGGTTTGAACTCTATGATATGCTACATTAAGCATAATCTTAGTTCATTAACAATCTTGTTGTAGTTGGGATATAGCCTGAACCGACATGAAAACATATGAGCTATTACATGATCCCTCCCGGTGTTACCCACACCATCAAGGGTTGGTCCACTTGCCTAAGGTAGAACCAACTTGTTAGCTTAGTTGGATCCACTAGCTAACTTTCCTACGTGGAACGTAGTTATGGGATACAGAGATTGCTACTAGAAATCCAAAACTTCAATAGGTGAATGCTTCCATCATAAGACATACTTTGGGAAATTCGGACTCTTCTAGGTGATAGTTCCTATGTTGGAAGCCCCAACTCAACTAGGTGGGAACCTCTATCTCATTTCAATATCCACTCGGTGCGAGGCCTAAATCCCACAAGATAATTATTACGTCTCTACTTCGACTCAAGTTTTATGGAAAAATGTCCTTGACAACCAATCCATGCCAATTCATTAAAATACATCTTTTAGACCATGAGTGAGCAACTATCACCTTCCATGACCTAGGTATGAAAGCTCTTTAGCCTTAGGTTCCCTTAGGTGAGAAAAGCCTTTCGAACCTTAGAACAATTTCTACGTGAAAACACCTTTCATGTTAAGTTCATTATGAGTTCATGAGAATAACCTTTCAATCAGCCCACAACAAAAACCTAATCATTTACACTTTACTCTCAAAGTGTATTCATAGCATTTACATACATTCGACAAGAACATGAATACATTCATATTATGGATCATGTTAACTTTACTTTTAAAACACTAGTGATCAACACACATGACTACAAGCCTTACTCTCAAAGCTTTACTTCGTTCTATCCTCATTCATATCTAAGATCACAAGACATTCAAGTCACAAGCTTCATCTTTAAGCAATTCTAGTGATAATTCATCATGAAGGTTCAATTTCAACTTTACTAATCATGATCCATCATAGATACAAAAGTATAGTTCAATTCAGGTCTATAAGTTCCTAACCTTGAACAATTACTACACATGTCATTAATTTTAGTAGATCACCTATGAATCCTCAATTTCACCTCTCATGGCATAAACCCACATAATATCAATTCTTTCAATTAGACTAGGATTGACCATGGAAATCACATAAATTCCTCATAATATCACAATTCAATTCTAAATAAATCATAATTAAGTATTATACACTTGATTGGAATCATACCTAAACACTACCCATAATGTAGGAACAAACCCTAGCTAGAATTAGGTTCTTCTTCACAATTTGAGGGAAATCTAGGGGATTTATGGATGGAAGAATCCATAGATGAATAAGCTAACATACCTTGATTCAAATCCCTTACACATGTTTGCTACAATGCAATCTTGTTCTTGACCTAAGCTCAAGCTCTATCTTCTTCTTCTAGTCTTGAGTTTTCTAGAGAGAGAAATATTTGAGAGGAGACTATTTTGGGGATTTGATTTGGGTCTTGTGAAATAGTGAATTAATTGGGTGGTTAAAAGCTTAAAATATCTTATATAGGGGTTTTAAGACTAGGAAAAACGACCCCATCTAATAACTACCAAGTTTGGAATTTCCTAAAAACTCCTTCACTTGGCAGCCTAATGTCCCGGCTTCACGAGAGGCACCATGGGTCGTGGTTCTCACCACTGACCGTGGTCCTGCTCGTGGTCCTTGGACTAGTAGCTAGGCTAGTGAGTCTTGGCCTCCAAACACCTAAGGCATGACCATGAACCTCCCCACGAACCGTGGTTAAGACCACTGGTCGTGAAGTGGCTCGTGGTCCATGGGCAGTAGCTTGGCCTCAAGGACTTGCCTCCCACAAGTCTAAGGGATCTTCACTAGACCTCCCACGAACCATGGTCAAGACCACTGGTTGTGGTGATGGTTGTGAACTTGGGCCAGTGTCTTGCCAAGGTTGGGGCAACCAAGGCCTTTGGGTTAGGCTTTGCCCCTTTTGCCTTTGCACTTGCCTTTGTAACCCTCAATTAAACCCTAGATGGTCTTCTAAACTACGAGGTGTAACATGCGCCTTGATGTTTAACCCCTAAACCTCTCATTCTAAGTACGGGAAGTCTTAACTACGACTCTAACCCTTATATAAACTCTAGAACCCTAACTTAAGGCTTTAGTTTAGTCTACTAGTTTCCGGGGTATTACAATATCTCCCCCTTGGGATCATTCGTCATTGAATGACGATTCTAAACACTTCTTAAAAGAAACGACTCTTGATTAGAAGCCCATCATGCATGTAACTCATCTAAATGCACATAGGCAAGTAGGAAAACTTTAATTCCAAACTAAACATACTCAATGCAACACAAGGGAGTAGGAAATACTTCTAACAACCCAAAATGCATGAAATTCTCATAACTAGTCATGTTCAAGGAGGAACTACCATCTCCTAGTCATAACATGCTAAACATACACTCATGGAGCTCATATGAAATTCTATTCTAAAAAAGCATTCATTTATGGAGGAATCTCTCAACTCCGAACTAAGGAATGCTCATTAATTCATCTCATGAAGTCTGTAGGCAAGTTATACTCAAATACACTACCACATGAGGAAAAACAATGCAACTCATTTTCTTTTAAATCACAAGCTTTCATGAACATGTACCACATAGGGAAATCATGGAAACATATTAATCACACATGACTTCACATAACAAGCAATTCAAGAGGAACTTATCATCTCAAGATCTTAATGCTAAAGGAGGAATACAAGGAAAAAAGATGAGGATATCGGGACTTCTCATTGGCCCTAGGCCTCCCAAGTCGCACCCTCAACTGACACCCTTACTAAAAGATCACTCCTCAACATTTTCATGGAAACAATTTCCTCATTCTTCTATTTCTTAACTTGCCGGTCTAAGGTCTCAACCGGTACTTCTAAATTAGAGAGGTTCTTATTAAGTAACTCTACCTCACAAGCAACGTTACCAACATTACTCAAGATCTCATGCGAACCTACAAAAACGGGACTAAACTTCCCAAAACTTACTACACCTCTCAAGGTGAGAATTTTTCAAGCCAACCTAAGTCATGAACATCAAGAACACTCAACAACCTTGCTATCTAAGCACATCATCTCCCCATTGGGAGGAGTAAGCCTATACGGACTCTTCTAAGCCTCATTCCTTTCAATTCTAAGGTCGGAGCAAGTTACCACTAAACTTTCACATCCTTCATACAAGATGATTCTAAACCAAGGTGAATTACAATTCTACCTTTCTTAGAGGAGTATACTCACTCAACCCATCTAGGCATTACTTAAACATCCTATTCATCAAATCTATCTACATACTTTAAAACTCATAATGGCCAAGTAGGGTTTTACCAACACTATCATAAAACAACTACAAAGCTCATTCATACTAAAGGCAACATCAAAGTCTAACATATCAAGTTCTATCTAGTCACATAGTCATAATTGGTATCACAACCAACATTTTCTCCCTCAATCCTTGTAGCTTGAACCCTTCGAGTGGTCACATCCTTAAGACCATCGGGTAAAGAGTATGAGGGGGACCTTATAGAGTTAAACTCTATGGCACGACTTAGAGAATGAAAGAGTGAAGTTTCCTAAACATCCAATATCCTCCTATTCATAAATGTGGCGCGCTTCACATTTATGAACAAGACTCTATTAGACGTGGTTTGAGACAATCTTTGAACCATTCTAAATCTTGCGCTTTGATACCAAGTTTGTCAAGACCCAGGGGTACACCCTAGATGTAACATGGCGTACTTGACCCTGAAAAGGTCTCATTGATCCCTTAGCTCATCATAACATAAGATAATAGAAAAGTATGGAAATTTTAAAAACTTTTATCCATACAATCTAAGTCTTTTCATAAAATCAAGAAGAAGTCTTTACAACACTTTGTCTTAAACCATCTATTACAACTTTGAATAAAACTCTTGGGACATAGCCCATACAATAGTCTCAACAAGAAAATAAAGACATAAAGGACATAATGGCTTTCGTCCTCGAAGCTATGAGGACTCACCAAATCTACACTGCTTTACTCCTTAGAAACCTAGCTTCAAGATTGGAACTCAAATCTACAAACCCTACATTTGATGAGAATGTAGGCAAAGTATGCGTTAGTACAAAATGTACTAAATATGTGAGCTAGCACAACATCATAAGAGCAAATCATAAGGGTTAGTCAACATGAGACATAATCCATAAGCATGAGAAATACTTCATGAAACATCAACTATAAGCATAAGAGACAATATCATAATCATAAGTAAAAACTCCAACATAAGCACCATATAAGCATTATTCAACTCCTAGTCATTCATATCATAATAAGACCACTCTCAAGTAACCTCAAAGCACACTTGTGCAATGCATGAATAGCATCCCATAATACCATCCACACTAAGCATAACCTTGAAGTCACCATATGCATACTCACCATTCATTTGGTCTCGTTATTAGCTTACTTCATAAACAAGGGAATCTATCACCTTTAGTCAATACTAACATGGAAGGCAACTCTAGCACAATCCTATCTAAACATGCATCATATAAGAGAACACTTTCTTGGATAACGTTAAGTCATACCTGTGCAATGCATGAATGGCATCCCATAATACCATTCATACTAAGTAGCACTTTTAGGTCCTCATACTCATACTTCTTAGTTGGAACTAGTCCCTCTCTTTAAACCTTAGAACACTTTGAGGTACTTTGTTAAGCACATCTTAGTTCATTATTTGGTTAACCCGATGAGATACTTCTTTAAGCATGTCTAGGTTCATTATTAAGATGTACCCTATGAGATACTTCCTTAATTATGTCTAAGTCCATTAATGCTTTCGAACATTTGGAGATACTTCATTAAGTACATCTTAATTCATTATTGCTCTTGAACTCTAGGAGATGCTTCTTCAAGCATGTCTTAGTTCATGATTACCTTGAACACTATGAGATTCTTCTTTAAGCATGTCTTAGTTCATTAAGTTTGAACCCTAGGAGATGTTTCTTCAAGCACATCTTAGTTTATCAAGCTTGAATTCTAGGAGATGCTTCTTCAAGCATAATCTTAGTTCATTAATTGTGTTGGACCCTAGGAGATGCTTTCTCAAGCATAATCTTAGTCCATTAGGTTTGAACTCTACGAGATGCTACATTGTGCATAATCTCAATTCATTACCAATCTTGTTGTATTTGGGATATAGCCTTAACCGACATGAGAACATATGATCTAGCACATGATCCCTCCCGGTGTTACCCACACCGTCAAGGGTTTATCCACTTGCCTAAGGTAGGACCGGTTTGTTAGCTTAGTTGGATCCACTAGTTAACTTTCCTATGGGGCATGTGGTTATGAGATACAGAGATTGCTACTAGAAACCCAGAACTTCACTAGGTGAAAGCTTTCATCTCATGAGACATACTTTGGGAAATTCGGTATCTTCTAGGTGAGAGGTCCCATGTTGGCAGCCCAAACTCAACTAGGTGGGAACCTCGATCTCATTTCAATATCCACTCGGTGCTAGGCCTAAATCCTACAAGATAATTAGTAAGTCTCTACTTCGACTCAAGTTTTATGGAAAGATGTCCTTGACAACCAATCCATGCTAATTCATTAAAATACCTCTTTTAGACCATGCGTGAGCAACTATCACCATCCATGACCTAGGTATGAAGGATCTTTAGCCATAGGTTCCCTTAGGTGAGAAAATCGTTTCAACCTTAAAACCATTTCTACGTGAAAACACCTTTCATGTTAAGTTCATTATGAGTTCATGAGAATAACCTTTCAATCAGCCCACCACAACAACCTCATCATTTACACTTTACTCTCAAAGTGTATTCATAGTATTTACATACATTCGACAAGAACATGAATACATTCATATTATGGATCATGTTAACGTTACTTTCAAAACACTAGTGATCAACACACATGACTACAAGCGTTACTCTCAAAGCTTTAATTCATTCTATCCTCATTCATATCTAGATCACAAGACATTCAAGTCACAAGCTTCATCTTTAGGCTATTCTAGTCATAATTCATCATGAAGGTTCAATTTCTACTTTACTAATCAAGATCCATCATAGATACACAAGTCTAGTTCAATTCATGTCTATATGTTCCTAGCCTTGAACAATTACTACACATGCCATTAATTTTAGAAGGTCACCTATGAATCCTCAATTTCACCTCTCATGGCATAAACCCACATAATATCAATTAATTCAATTAGACTAGGGTTGACCATGGAAATCACATAAATTCATCATAATATCATAATTCAATGCTAAATCAATCATAATTAAGTATTATCCAATTGATTGGAATCATACCTAAACACTACCCATAATGTAGGAAGAAACCCTAGCTAGAATTGGGTTCTTCTTCACAATTTGAGGGAAATCTAGGGGGATATATGGATGGAGGAATCCATAAATGAATAAGCTAACATACCTTGATTCAAATCCCTTACACAAGCTTGCAACAATGGAGTCTTGTTCTTGACCTAAGCGTCAAGCTCTATTTTCTTCTTCTAGTCTTGACTTTTCTAGAGAGAAATATTTGGGAGGAGACTATTTTAGGGATTTGATTTGGGTCTTGTGAAACAGTGACTTAATTGGGTGGTTAAAAGCTTAAAATATCTTATATAGGGGTTTTAAGACTAGGCAAAACGACCCCATCCAATAACTACCAAGTTTGGAATTTCCTAAACACTCATTCACTTGGCATCCTACTGTCCAGGCTTCACAAGAGGCACCACGGGTCGTGGTCCTCACCATTGACCGTGGTCTTACTCATGGTCCTTAGACCAGTAGCTAGGCTAGTGAGTCTTGGCCTCCAAAAACCTAAGGCGTGACCACGAGCCTTCCCACAAACCATGGTCAAGACCACTGGTCGTGGTGATGGTCGTGAACTTGGGGCAGTGTCTTACCATGGTTGGGGCAGCCTTGGCCTTTTGCTTAGGCTTTGCCCCTTTTGCCTTGGCACCTGCCCTTTTAACCCTCAATTAAACCCTAGATGGTTTTCTAAACTACAGGGTGTAACACGTGCCTTGACGTTTAACCTCTAAACCCCTTATTCTAACTACGGGAAGTCTTATCTACGACTCTAACCCTCATATAAACTCTAGAACCCTAATTTAAGGCTTTATTTTAGTCTACTAGTTTCCGGGGTATTACAAGTCTAGAGATTTAAAAAGGACAAGAACCGGTGATAATGACTTTTAAAAGGTAGAGGAACTCTCACCCTAACTTCTTTAATTTCCACTTTACGTGGTTCTTCACTCCACTAACTTCACCATTCTCAATGAATCTACCATTTCCAGTTTCAACTATGCTTAACTGTGATTAGGATAGTAAAATCTATACCTTTTTTATTTTTCTAGATAACTAATGAAGAAACCACTGATTGTTCTTGAATTCAGTTTCTTTTCTTGTGGGTTATAAACTCTAACTTCTGCTGGGCAACCCCAAATATGCAGGTGTCTTAAACTAGGTTTCCTACCAGTCCACAGTTCAAATGGAGTCTTTGAAACTGCTTTACTAGGAACCCTATTAAGTAAGTAAATGACAGTCCTTAAAGCACACATCTACAATGAAAGAGCTAAAGATGAATTACTTAACATACTCCTAACCATGTTCATTAATGTACGATTACGCCTTTATGCTACACCATTTTGTTATAGTGTTCCAGGCATTGTTTATTGAGCACATATGCCATGCTTTTCGAGGAATTTAGCAAATGGACTTGGGTGTTGTCCAGTTTCATCATATCTTCCATAATATTCACCACCTCTATCTGACTTGATTATTTTCACATTTCTATCTAGTTGTCTTTTAACCTCAGTAATAAAGACCTCTAATACATTTATTGCTTGAGATTTTTCATGTAACAAATAGACATATCCATAACGTGAAAAATCATCAATAAAAGTGATAAATATTTTTCTTTACTAAAAGACGCGATATCAAAAGGACCACTATATCAATGTGTATAATTTCAAGAAGTTGTGTGCTTCTTGTGGCTCCTTTCTTTGTATGTTTTGTTTGTTTTTCTTTAATACAGTCCACACAAATGTAAAGGTCTATAAAATTCAAATCTGGAAGAATTTCATGCGTAACCAATCTTTCTAGTCTTTCTTTGGATATGCGACCTATAAAGTTGATGGAGTGGGTTCCTTGATTCTTCAACCTTATTTCCTCTTGAACCAGCATTCCGTGCAATTCATGTACATTCCATTTATCTTTCATGGTGTTGTTCATTTGGAAAGGACCATACTCAGACGGTAATGAGTTGATGATGAATTGTACAAGGAAATTTTATTCCACTTCCATTCCCAATGACTTAAGTTTTGCTGCTATGTTTGTCATTCTTGAGACTTAGGGTTAGACACCCTATCCTTGTTGAACTCTTGAGAACAATTATTTACACCGAAATCAATGACATGCTCATGCATAATACGAGAACCATCAAACTTCATGGTGGTCAAAGTACCCATTAGTGTCCCAGCAAGAAACTTATCAGCAGTTTGAGAGGATTCTTCCACAAGTTTTAGAAAATATTTTGTATTTTTCAATTTTGGGAAGAGTAGTCTTAATGTTGCCCGCAATATTCATTCGCATAAACATTATGCCTAATTTGTTAGATCGATCCCAGTGCTTATAATAAGACCTTTCTTCAGTACTGCGAGTTTCAATAATAGTAGTTGGCTTCTCAGTGTAAAGTGAAAAATCAAGATAAAAAATTCCAAGATGGAATTTGATCTGTTCACACCAGTCTAAGAAGTGAAGACCGCTAAAGGTCATAACAGAGGCAGAGTGCGAATGAAGAGCAAATGCTACAAATGGAACATGCTCATTGTTATTACTTTGAGTTATGAGCTTAACACATACTATTAGATTCATAAATGATTTATATATTCTTAAATGTATATTGATGTCCTCCTTTGGGAGAAACATCAAAATACAACTTTAGACATAATGATGCTTAAATGTGAATTTAACGTAATTCAATAAATTTTAATGTGTCAATCAATAATATTTATTATCTTTGGATAAATAAATAAAACTAACGACACATCAAAATTATCTCCTTAATGTTAAATGGTTATAAAAATAAATAACCTTTGGGTGATCCATAAATATCTTATAACCAAAAACTTCAATATATCCATTAGTGTTATATCAGTTATAAGCATCAAAATAAAGGATAATTGAATATACGTTTAATTATTTATTTCAGAATTATTTATTCATAAAGATTCGACCACTTTGGTGATTAACGAATCACATAGACATAATTCCAAAAATAAAATACATCATAATAGTGAATAATTATTCCCCTTAATACTAAACACCTTTATATGCCAAAATTAGTATAATAATATGGGATAATAACATCATGCATTTATGAATCATTATATATACAGTGATGTTATAAAGCAATACAAATTATGGATCAACACTTCACTATTTAATTCACAGACTTCTTTTGAAGGTCATTACTAACGTTTATTTCCTTAATTTAAAAGAAAAAGAACAAGTGTTCTAATACAAATTTAAGTTTTCAGTGAGTGAAACTCAACTACCCAAAACATAATAATCTGAATCCGTATATTAAAATAAATACAAAGTATTCGATTAATACTTTATATAAATCAATGAAGTATTGCCAATAAACCAAAGAGGCCGTAATTTAACACTTTATTTTATTTTTAATTTAAAGTTTAAACTCCATGTTGAAATAATTGAAACGATGGCACGGGAGACATTATAATTTATAATCATTATCCAAATTAGCCATACAATTAAGTCAATACCCATTACTGTTTTTAAATAAAGAAAACATTAATTCTATTAAAAGTCACTAGTTCTTAAATCAGGCTCTTGATAAACAATCTAAACATTCATAAATCCTATCAATTATTCAGGATCGTAGAACTATATGATTTATAATCTATTACTATAATAATTCAGTCAAGAATACATACCCAAATCAACCATAGTGTTTTTCGAGAATCTTGACTTAAATTGAGCGGAAGTCATTTTCTTTGTTGCTCTTCTGAAGTTGTTTCTCTCTCTTGCCTTATACTTTATAAATAACTTTGATGGATAAAACTATATATTTATGCCAGAGAGAGGACCCTTTTAATAAGAGAGTTTTTCACATTATTCCCACTTTCCATCATTGTGAGTAGTGGGATGATGGGTAGTTTTAAAACAACCAAGTAACTCCCCCACTTAATGGGTAGTTGGAAGTTACTAGGTAACTTCTCCACTTCTCCACACATATTTAGGATTTAACTTTATTAATTATCAAACCAAAATATAATTACGTGGGCCACAAAAATTTACACTATCAACATTGCCAAACACTTGAGTTAAGGATTCATATTAACAAAAAGTAGTTGCAATATTACATGTTACTAATGCAAGCACGATTGCATCACAAAAGCTAATTAAGACATGATAATTGTCCAAGAAGACAACAATAAAATCCAAAAGGGAAGTATATTATACTGTCAATAAGGTAAAAAACATACCACTTTTTAATATCTTCCTCTAGTTCCAATGTTGTAGAATTCAATGTATTTCCTTGTATGTTTCCACCATCATTACCTGGCAATTACTTATGTCCGCAATGAAATTCTATTTATTTCTCTATAAATTGTTAAATTTGAATATTACACATAATTCTTCAAAGATATATATGGCTAAGTCTCAATTTTAGTATGTTGCCTTTCTTGGTCTCTTCCTTTTCTTCCTCATTGCATCAAATGGTGAGTATAGCCACAAACTATAAAAAGAATCTTTGATAGTTTGTCCGTTTCAATTCATATTGGCTATATATTGTGGTATTAGAACGATTTTACGAATAAAAAAAAACTTCTAAGAAGAGTTTAAGGTATTAAATATATATATGTCATGACATTTAATAAGAGAATGTCATTATGGATTAACAAGGAAAGAGTGTTACGTAAACTAAAACATAAGATGTACATCTTTGAGTTGTTAATTTTGTTTGGTTGCAGAAATGCAAGTAGCAGAATCAATTGGTTGTGAAAAGATGAGTGCAGCATGGACTTGGGCTTGCTTTGATACTCAAGGATGTAACAATCAATGCATCAAATGGGAACATGCTATTCATGGAGCTTGTCACTGGGATTGGACCCACCCTGCTTGCTATTGCTACTTCTGTTGATAGAGGATGCTATCAATTGAAAGCAATAAAAGATATATTGCAGTTTGTAATAATGTTGAAAATTTATAAGACATGTGATCGAGTATAATCATTCTATCAAAGTATAAATAATTCTGGTGTATATGATTTGCTCCTTATAATAATATCAAAACTCTGATTTTTCCAATTGCCTTAGATTAATATTAAATATTGTTTGCATTATTTTCATTTGATTTAGTGGGATTCAACATACATGTCGAATCTGTTTAGGAGATGTATTGTCACGCCTCGAGGCTACCCCCTTGACTTAACACAGAACCTAGGATCACGAGTGACCCTAAGCTAACCCTGTGTCTGACATATCATAAGCATACAATAAAGCTACAGAATAAAACAAGTACTATATGGAAGCTAAAATAGTGGATAACTGAAAGTGGGGAAAAACCCAACTAATCTAAATATATAAAACATACTAAGAGTTTAGTGATAACTGAAACAATCACTTAACAACTCAAGCTGAATCTACTACTATGTCTGAATAGCCTCTAACTGAGTTGAGTTGTTGGGACATGCCCCAGCTAACTTTAACAAAACTGAAAACTGAAAGTAAAGACTAAAATGAAAGCATGTCTATTGTCCTTGAAATATGAGGATTCACCACTGAAGCTGTTGAATGCGAACCGAGAATCGATCTATGCATGATCCAGATGTTGAGTACCTGAACTGTCATGACCCAGACCGTGGTGATTGGCACCCACACTAACCCCCCGGTGGGAGAACCATTACTACAACCCGAACTAACAAATCTTATGAAAACTAAGACATTTAAAAATACGAAAGCAGGTTTAGATGCCTGTAAAAATGGAGTCCCCATAAACTCCAAAGGTTTAAACAAACAACTAACCAAACTAATGCAGAAATTCAACCCCTAGATTCTGAAAGTCATTGTACCAAAACTCTACAAACGACAAGTCTAAGAACAATGGGTACAACCCCGAAACTAAACAATACCTTAACAAATAGTCTGAGTCCGAAAAGAGTGGACTTAAACACGAAAGATCCATGGAAGCCCGAAAGAACTGACTCACCCTTGAATCCGGTCACGCTCATTAGTCACCTAGCTGAAGTCTATCAATAGCCACTTGAAGATGCCCTGTACTTAACAAAGAAAGAGCAAGTGCAATATCAGTACATAACCACAGTGTACTGGTAGGATCACGCTGCTATCCCATTAAGTGAAACACATGTGAGTAACCACAACATTATAAAACAGGCATATACCGAACATATACAATATTATTCATCTTTTCAGGATTAATGTAGCATCCCACATTCTCAATAATACACATTGGTTATCAATTTAGAGCAATATACAATCTTCTAATATCAATCATCATTAGATATGAACGTAATCGTCACAAGTAGATACACAACACAATTTAATGGTCCTCTCACGGAACCCAATTCAATGGTCCTCTCATGGAACCCATACCCAAACTGTTAGCATACCGGTTCGTGGTACCCGATCCAAGTTAGTTGGAACGTGGCAGCCGATCCCATATTTATGCCGTAACATAGTAACCGATCCATTCAACAAACCACAATCACAATCATAATGTATATTCTCACAATCATACAACAAGAGGTGATTCATGGCATACAATTATTCAATTATCCTCATTTACGATTATGGTGATCAGTAATGCAACATTCGCACACATATATGCATTATAATGAAACAATTACAAACATATATAACACCAACATGAAATCACAACCATCACCTACCTCGAAACAAGCTTGAAACCCTAGGAAACTTGATCCTTTCCTTTCTGAATTCGTTCTGCTTGTTCTTGGTCTACAAACAATCAATATAATACGGGAATCATTAAACAATCACTATTTACCCAAATTACTTACAATTCTATGAACTCTAGATCAAACCTATGAACCAAATTATCCAATTTAGGGTTGTTTCTACCATAAAATCTATACCAAAACCCTTCCCTATTAATATTTACCCATTCTATTACGTTCTGCGGATCGAAAAAAGGATTCGGGGAGTGAAAATCTTACATTTACCCTCAAGAATGGTGAAAATGTGTAGGAGTCGCCTGGGGTTCGTTCTTTAGCTCTAAAAATTGAAAATTGCCAAATAAGGTCGTTTAAGGGTTTATTAACGAGCTTAAGTCGCATCAAGCCCGCCACAACAGCCCTCACCCCGCTGCAACGGCCCGACCAGAGCAACAAAAAGCCCCGCCAAGGCGGCTTGCATGAACCAGTGAGCTCTTTAAAGAATTCCAAAATCCCGATTTCACAACACACCATCATCTCATGTCACTCAAAAAATACCCGTTCACGCTAAGAACGGTTTTGGGAGTTCTACATACCCAAATTCAATTCCGTAAAGTCGTACGGGATCCTTAACATCTTATCTATCCACTCATGTAATCAAAATAATAAATAAGTAACCTGATTGTTACCAGATTTCTCTACATCTTAACGACTCTGATTTCGTCCACTAGGTTGGGAAATCCAAAGTTACTACTCAAAAGTTTTCTGACCCCAATTCTTTCCCCATTAGTTTTTCTAGAACGATGGGAACATGTTGTTACAATAGATACCAATTTACCCATCACTCGTCCCCGAGTGACAACTAGGAGAAAAAGGCTAAAGCAAGAATAGAGTAGTATCTGAATCGTCGAATAACTGGGAATACTTGTCCCACATACTTTTTCTATCGACTCTGGGCTGCTAGAAGCTTAGATTGGATACTTCTCACCTTACCCTGAACATCTTTCACCAAATCTACTTTCAAAGGTTTCACGTCTTCAACCTAAAACCAACCAATTGAACACCTACACATCCTCCCATACAATGCCTCAATGAAGTCATCTCAACACCCGAGTGATAAATATTGATGTATGTAAACTTAACTAATCAACAAAATGATTCCCAACAACCACCAAAGTTGATCGTACACACGTCTGCCACATGTTATCAAGGATCTTGACACAATCATCAAGACTAATCCTTTCTCACATAAGCATGATAAAATTCAAAGTCAATACTCGCTACAAATAGAAGTGAACCTGAATCAACCAACACATACTCATAATACCCAAACAATCATAGTTCTTAACAATATCTCCATCCCACAACATAAATTCCCATGAGCTTAAGTTATAACAAATTTGATCCTTAGAAATCAGATACTCATCGAGGGATATGTCCAAACATATAACCCCTCCAACAACACTATCGAAATGCTAGATTAAGTAATTATAAATTACCTCTTAAGAACAGTAGAATCGGACCCAATGATCCCACATTCAATCACACATCATTGATACATGACCTCGACGACAAGATGAATATTAAGATTGTTGGGCAACCATAAATTCGCATGGTAGCTCTTCTATAAATTCTCATAAGCAAGGTGGTACATGTAGAACCACTAAATAATTTAACAACTCTAAGACAACACCAAATATGCCATTCGAAATAACCAAATCTTCTCAATCTTTCCACTCAACCAAAGAAGATAGCAAGATTTGGTTCCTCTGATCCACCACTAGGGATCCACCCACAAAAATGAAAACACACTAGAGCATAGTTTGTGAATCATACTCACAATACTAACAACCATCATACACACTCTGACCATTTACCTTATTATAAACCAACACTTTTAAAAATAAAACCTTTCTTAGGTACTTAACAATCAATAGTAGTAAACTTATGACTCACCCCATGTGTAAGTCCTTTCAAATGCTCAATACCGAAAACAATTGATCCTTCCTCACCTTGACAATTCATACCTTGACAAAGTATATTACCATGAATGTAGACTTACAAAGAAAAATCTGATTTGTAATGTCACGCCCCGAGACTACCCCTGAGACGCGGACACGGGATCTAAGACCACAAGTGATCCTAAGCTAACCCAGCTCGCATGATCATGAGCATACTAAAGATAATAAACTGATGCGGAAGCTAAATCATAAATAACAATGAAAAGATGGGGAATACCCATATACTATAACTGAGATATATGAAAACTGATGAATTTAATACAAAGAAGATATTAACTTAATACTAAGCTGAATCTAACTATGTCTAAAAATAGCCTCTAACTGACTAGAAATGCTGGGACAGGCCCCAGCTACGTCTAGCAAAATTGAAACTAAAGGACTAAAATACTGAAAGGAAACTCATGACTATTGTCCTCAGAGAATAAGGACTCACCACTGATTTCGCTGAACTGGAGATCGGGAACCAATCTAAGCATGATCTGGATGCAGAGAACCTAGACCTACATCACGAGAAGATGTAGAGCACGTATGCGTCAGTACCTAAAAGGTACTGAGCATGCAAGATAGAATAAAGCTAAAATAACATCATAACTGAACAAAGCAATAAAACAATGAAATAATATGCATAAGATGAGATACTGAATCTGAACTAATTGAATGCAATGACCAATTTATAGCATGCTGACTAAATACTGAATGAACTGTAAATGTGGTCAATGCAATAGAGTCTAACAGAACTGTTGGAGCTACTAATAACTGATAATAAAACCACATGAGCTAAATGTGGAGTCCAATGTATACGCCCCATCGAGAGGACCCAATATACCCGGTCAAAGGTACAGAGGCATGACTGTCATGATCGCAAAATGATGTTGCCCACAGAAGGGACTTACACCTACGTGGCTCGTAGTTCTGGGAATATATGGGTATGCTGAACCCTAGTCCAACTCGGTATTATGCTACTCCCAATAGATTAATTGGTTAACACATTATGACTGAGTTTCTGTATGTAATCGATAGCTCAAAACTAAACATGCAAACTGAGAATGCAACAATTAATCTGATAATGATGCATTCATAAACTGAGGCATGTATAACTGAATACATTATGACTGAAATGCTGAATAACTCAAAATATTGACATGTAGATACTCATACTTGAAAACTCCTTCAAAGAAAATAATTCAAAATCTTATTATACTATGATCATTGATGACTTGGGAAGTCATACTGCATAAACATTGATGGTATATCTAGATACCATATTGTTCATACATTGATGACCTACTCGATTGTCATACTAATCATGTTTTAGAAGCTCTTTCTCAAAACTCATCTTAACTTTCTCAAAAACACAATTTAAAACTCAAGTGTTGTCTTAAAAGAAGCTTCTCAAGATTTATAATTCAAAATAGGGTTTATGCTGATATATACTGATAATGTGGCGTTCAAAACTAGAGCATGTATATCTGAATAACTGAAATATCTGACCTAGCATGTATAATTCAAGAACTAAAGAAATACTAGGGTTCTGGAATTCATGCAACAAACTGAATATTAACATACCAATCAGATTTGGAACATTTAAATAACTAATTCATGATGATCTGTTGAAATTCTAGAAACCTTAAGTCTGTTCATAATCATGGAATCAAGAATCTGACTGAATTCTAGGGATCTAATGGGCGAAAGGAACCTATTAGTAAAATCCCACATACCTGGTGATGAATTCCACAGAGAAATCCTTTGATTTTTGGGCTGGAACTGAAGAAACTTTGCTGCGTTCTTGAACTAGGGTTCTTGACTTCTTTCTCCTCTTAGCGTTCTAATTTTTCTAAATTTGATTAATGATTTGACTTAGGTAAGTTCTAGTTATGTTTCTAGGCTTAAACTGACTAAAACCTCATGATTTAGGGTCTAAACTACGTATCTTAGGGGTTAAACGAAATAGGTAAAGACCGAAAGACCCCTGACTTAACTGTTGTCGGAGTGACTGACGAGCTGTCATTCAATCTACGGTCCGTAGATTGAGATCGTCGGTCAAGTCTGCCCGACAGGGCTTCACTAAAACGAGCATAACTTTTTACTCGGATGTGAGATTTTAGTAAACTCAGTGGCGTTGGGAAGAGGATTCAATTATCTATCATATCATAGGTCATGGGATACATAATTCCTTTTGTGCTACGATTTACGACTATTTGAAGTTGACCCAATCACAATTTTCATCTAATTGGCTGCAGACCCTTACCTACAGTCAAACCTACGGACCGTGGATTAAATGACGGTCCATGCTGGTCGACCTTCGTTTGCATCAGAGGCTGGGTAAAGGGGACCTCGATCCACGGACACAGACCACAGACAGTGGTCTGACCTACGGACCGTAGGTCTGTCCGTGGTTCGAGACATAGCCTTTTTTCTGAGCTGGGTTTAGGGAGGGGTTGCAATGTTGAACCACGGACCACCAGCACGGGCCGTGCTCTGACTTACTATCCGTGGATGGCAACCATGGGTTGCACCAACAACTTCTCAAAATCTGCATTTTATGTCTGTTTCGGATACGGGGTGTTACATTATCTCCCCTTTGTGACCATTTGTCCTCGAATGAAGACTAAACTAGCTGAAAAGGGTGGAAAGGGCTGCAATCCCTACCACTAAACACTGAGAGCTGAATTTCTAACTGAACTGAGTTCTAATAACCTGCAAGTACGCTGAAAATGCAAGTACAACTAAAGGAACATGATTCTAAGACTGAATTTACGCATGAATGACTGAAAAATTGAAGAGGAATTGTTACCTCAAACTGGAATGGAATCGGAAGGAAAAAGGTGAGGATACTTGGATTTCATGGCTGCTTCTGCTTCCTACGTAGCTCCCTCTACGGACTGACTCCTCCACAAAACCTTAACTGAAGCGACTTCTTTATTTCTCAACCTTCCAACCGGACGATCGAGAATATCCACTGGTACATCCTCATACGAGAGACTATCTTTCACGGCCACACTCTCTAATGGCACTATGGATGCTGGATCACCCACACACTTCTTCAAAAGAGAAATGTGAAAGACCGGATGTACTGCTGCTAGTTCTGTTGGTAACTCTAACTCATAAGCCACTTTACCAATCCTTTTCAGAATCTTGTAAGGGCCTACATATCTGGGACTGAGCTTCCCTTTCTTGCCAAATCTCATCACCCCCTTCATAGGTGACACTTTCAGGAAAACCCAATCATCTACTTGGAACCCTAGTTCCCTTCTTCTCACATCTGCATAAGACTTCTGGCGACTCTGTGCAGTCTTAAGTCTATTTCTAATGAGTTGCACTTTCTCCATAGCATCAAGGACTGAATCTGGTCCTATCAAGGTTGCTTCATCTACTTTAAACCAACCAACTGGAGATCTACATCTATGCCCATACAAAGTCTCATAAGGGGCCATCTGAATGCTGGAATGGTAACTATTGTTGTAGGTGAACTCAATACGAGGAAGATGATCATCCCAACTACCCTTGAAGTCGATCACATAAGCTCTCAACATGTCCTCTAAGGTCTGAATGGTACGCTCTGCTTGACCATCCGTCTGTGGATGAAATATTGTGCTAAGGTTAACCTGAGTACCAAGACCCTTCTGAAATGAGAGGTAAACTGAGGACCTCTATCTGAGATGATAGACAAAGGAACCCCATGCAACCTCACAATCTCATTAATGTAAAGCTTGGCGTAATCCTCCGCCGAATCTGTAGTCTTGACCGCCAAAAAGCGAGAAAACTTAGTAACCCTATCAACAATCACCCAAATGGAATCATGCTGTCTGCGAGTGCGAGGTAAACCTGTGATGAATTCCATGCTGATCACTTCTCACTTCCAAGTAGGAATGTCAATCTCTTGAGTCATACCCTCTGGTTTCTGATGTTCTACCTTCACTTGTTAGCAGTTGGGGCACTTACTCACAAAGTTTGCGAGAATATATTGTCTCTATTCACCCACATCAGGAACACATAATCAACCCTGGTAAAGAAGCACACCATCTCCCCCTTGGGAGAAAACCTCAACTCTCTGCTGTTGAACTGCACCCTGTGACTGAAATAATATAGGATCATTGTCCTGTTTCCCTTAACCTCTGCTACCAATGAAGGTTCTGATCTATTTTGGACCATCACACTACCTTCTGATGTGTTAGTAAGACTAACTCCTAAGAGAGCAAGCTGATTAACATCTTTTTCTACTTCCTTCCCTTTTGCCTTAATATGTGCTACACCACCCTCTAGATTCACCTCTTTTTGGCCTGAAGGTAAGAGATAATCGACATATAGGCACTGAGCTACTACCCTTCTATTCTAAGACTGGCTCATTTGGAAATGGGAACTGAACAACCCAAATTCTACAATCGATTGAGGCATGACAGAACTGAAACCAATCTATGCCTAGATTTATATCGAAATCTACGATTTCTAACTCTACAAAATCTACTGAGGTGACTTTCTGAGAGACTGAGATAAGGCATTTTCAGTATACCCGTCTAGCTATAACTAGGTCACCAACTGGGGTAGAGACTGAGAAGGGTTCTGAAGGAGTTTCTAGACTAATTCCAAAGATTACTACTATAAAGAGAGTTACAAAGGTAACAGTAGCCCTTGGATCTAACACTATAAAACATCTAAAGAAGGACTCGAAACGTACTAGTGATCACATCAGGAGAATCTTCCTGGTCTTGGTGAGATTGGAGAGCATAAAACTTACCTTGGCGCTGACTGCCACTTGTATAAGATGACATACCCTGCTGAGTTGGGCGACATGTCGGTACTGTTGTAGCTGTAGACTGAGCCCTTGTATTGTTACCTTCTTGCCCCTTCCTAGCAGAAGGGCAATTCTTCACCCTATGACCAGACTGACCACACCCGAATCATCCTTCCTTGCCTGCAAGACACTCGCCTGGATGGTTCTTACCACACTTTGGACAAGTTGGGTAGGTTCTATTTCCTAAAACACTTCCCTGAGACTTAGAGCCTGGTGCCCTATTATTCTTATCTTGTCAAAACTGTGAGTGATTTCCACCACCCAATTTATGCTGAGAGTACTAATAGTTCCATGTTCTAGCTTTCTTGTTTACCTTAGCGATTTCCCTAAGTTTATCTCCCTCAACCTGCTCATTGTTCTGATTATTCATACTTTGATCCAAAAGTTGAATAGCGTTCTGAAAATTTGCATTCGATACTTCCTGATCTGGGAATAAAGGAACTTCGTTAGCATTCCTGGCATTCGCATTCCTGGCGTTAGCTCTACGGGGAGGCATGATCGCTGAAATGTGGAAAGTCGAGTTAGAATAGAGTTAGATCATACCTTACGCACGATAAGAGTATCAAGAAAGTGAATCCTAAAACACTGTGTAGCCTCCTTCTCATTAGATGTGGTGCACTTAACACCCATGAAAAGGACTCTACTTAGTGCGACTTTTCAGACATTCTAGGACTCTTAAATCTAATGCTCTGATACTAAGTTTGTCACGCCCCGAAACTACCCCCGAGACGTAGACACGGGACCTAGGACCACAGGTGATCCCAAGCTAACTCTGCTGGCATGATCATGAGCATACTAAAGATAATAAACTAATGCAGAAGCTAAATCATAAATAACAATGAAAAGATGGGGAATACCCATATACTATAACTGAGATATATGAAAACTGACGAGTTTAATACAAAGAAGATATTAACTCAATGCTAAGCTGAAACTAACTATGTCTGAAAATACCCTCTAACTGACTAGAAATGCTGGGACAGGCCCCAGCTACGTCTAGCAAAACTGAAACTAAAGGACTAAAATACTGAAAAGAAACTCATGACTATTGTCCTCGGAGAATGAGGACTCACCACTGATTTTGCTGAACTGGAGATCAGGAACCAATCTAAGCGTGATCTAGATGCTGAGAACCTAGACCTACATCACGAGAAGATGTAGCGCATGTATGCGTCAGTACCTAAGAGTCTGACAGAACTGATTTTGCTGAAAGAACATCATAACTGAACAAAGCAATGAAGCAATGAAATAATATGCATAAGATGAGATACTGAATTTGAACTAATTGAATGCAATGACCAATTTATAGCATGTTGTCTAAATACTGAATGAACTGTAAATGTGGTCAATGCAATAGAGTCTGACAGAACTGTGAGAGCTACTAATAACTGACAATAAAACCACATGAACTAAATTTGGAGTCCGATGTATACGCCCTATTGAGAGGACCTAATATACCCGGCCAAAGGTATAGAGGCATGACTGGCGTGATCACTAAATGATGTTGCCCACAAAAGGGACTTACACCTACGTGGCTCGTAGTTCTGGGACTATATGGGTATGTTGGACCCTAGTCCAACTCGGTATTATACTACTCCCAATAGATTAAGTGGTTAACACATTATGACTGAGTTTCTATATGTAATCGATAGCTCAAAACTGAACATGAAAGCTGAGAATGCAACAATTAATCTGATAATGATGCATTCATAAACTGAGGCATGTATAACTGAATACATTATGACTGAAATGCTGAATAGCTCAAAATACTGACATGTAGATACTCATACTTGAAAACTCCTTCTTAGAAAATAATTCAAAATCATATGATACTATGATCATTGATGACTTAGGAAGTTATACTGCATAAACATTGATGGTATATCTAGATACCATACTGTTCATACATGGATGACCTACTCGATTGTCATACTAATCATGTTTTAGAAGCTCTTTCTCAAAACTCATCTTAACTTTCTCAAAAACACAATTTAAAACTCAAGTGTTGTCTTAAAAGAAGCTTCTCAAGATTTATAACTCAAAATAGGGTTTATGCTGAAATATACTGATAATGTGGCGTTCAAAACTAGAGCATGTATATCTGAATAACTGAAATATCTGACCTAGCATGTGTAATTCAAGAACTAAAGAAATACATAACTGGGTTCTGGAATTCATCCAACAAACTGAATATTAACATACTAATCAGATTTGGAACATTTAAATAACTAATTCATGATGATCTGTTGAAATTCTAGAAACCTTAGGTCTGTTCATAATCATGGAATCAAGAATCTGACAGAATTCTAGGAACCTAATGGGCGAAAGGAACCAACTAGTGAAATCCCACATACCTGGTGACGAATTCCACGGAGAAATCCTTTGATTTCTGGGCTGGAACTGAAGAAAATTTGTTGCGTTCTTTAACTAGGGTTCTTGACTTCTTTCTCCTCTTAGCGTTCTAATTTTTCTAAATTTGATTAATGATTTGACTTAGGTAAGTTCTAGTTATGTTTCTAGGCTTAAACTGACTAAAACCTCATGATTTAGGGTCTAAATGACGTATCTTAGGGGTTAAACAAAATAGGAAAAGACCAAAAGACCCCTGACTTAACTGCTGTCGGAGTGACTGACGGGCCATCATTCAATCCGTAGATTGAGATCGTCGGTCAAGTCTGCCCGACAGGGCTTCACTAAAACGAGCATAAATTTTTACTCCGATGTCGGATTTTAGCAAACTAGGTGGCGTTGGAAAGAGGATTCAATTATCTATCATTTCATAGGTTATGAGAAACATAATTCATTTTATGCTAAGAGTTATTACTATTTGAAGTTGACCCAATCACAATTTTCATCTAACTGGCTGCTAACCCTTACCTACGGTCAGACCTACGGACCGTGGATCGAATGACGGTCTGTGCTGGTCGATCGTCGTTTGCATCAGAGGCTGGGTAAAGGGGACCTCGATCCATGGACACAGACCATAGACCATGGTCTGACCTATGGACCGTGGGTTTGTCCGTGGGTCGAGACTTAGCCTTTTTTCTGAGCTAGATTTTGGAAGGGGTTGCAGTGGTGAACCACGGACCACCAGAACGAGCTGTGGTCTGAATTACGGTCTGTGGATGGCAACCATGGGTTGTACCTGCAACTTCTCAAAATTTGCATTTTTGGTCTGTTTCGGATACGGAGTGTTACATGTAAATTCAACTGTAGAACACAATCCCCTTATCTATCAACATTAGCTTGTACTTTGACGATTCTTATGAATTCATAGATCTTTGCTTATCATTGATCGAATCTCCATCGATCTTACAATATCCTTCGCTAAAAATTTAGTCGTACTCATTACTAAACTCAAAAACAGAAACAAGCACTTATCATCATGCTCAAGCTAATATCTGCACAATCCTTTCTTAAGTTTTTTTTAAATAGTTTTTAACCCATCTGATGGATCCATGATGCTATTACCATAGCCACAACAAAACAATAAAATCACGCGTCTCTGGACCCAATTATCTACCTCTCTGAAGATATCTTTTTAGCCTTAAGGATCCAATAAAATATTCTTGCTCTCGCCTCTCTCTAAAGGTTGTACTACATTCTACCATATTTTCCTTCATTATAACTCTAGCTCTTTAAAATTTGGTTCGAGTGGTGTCCCACCATCTCTCTTAAAACTTTCCATACAACCACTTTACCCACAAAATATTGGAGAACCACAACCTTAGATACTCGCAAGTCGTAATTACTATACAAAATTCGCTTAACCAACAATCTTATTATATAGTTGCATCCCATCACAATCCATCACGACTCTTATTACCATTATGCTCAGTCAGCCTTGACTATCACTACGAAGCCAACCTTTCATCAACAAGACACCTCAAACTCAAGTATACTCTTCAAATTGAGAGGACTAACCCATTTTATACGCACTTTCTTACTAAAATACTTCAATTTCCTTCACCCAAGTATACTCATTGGGACCTTCCTTATCCATAAACTGGTCATTCTGGTATCAATCCACCCCTCTATGGCTTAAGATAAATTCACCAGTCCTCATACCACCTCCTTCTTCTTAACGAACAAGACAGGAGCACCCTACGGGGAAGCCCTAGGACGGATAAAACCTTTATCATGGAGCTCTTAGTTTTGAGCCTTAAGCTCTCTTAATTCTGCTAGAGTCATACGATACGAAGGGATGAAAATGAGGCGAGTGCCAGTTTCCAAGTCAATGCAGAAATCTATATCTCTACATGGAGGCATACTAGGCGAATACGTAGGAAGCACTTCCTTAAAGTTCAGACACCCCAGGAACAGACTCAATAAAGGGAGACTCAACCTCAACATCCCAAAGATGAGCCAAATAAGAAAAAGAACCCTGCCCTACCAGTTTCCTAGCCCGAATGGAGGATATGATCTTAGCTAGCTTAGGCTTGTACACCCTTTCCCACTCTAATCTTTCCCTACCAGGGATCTCTAGAGTTACCGACTTAGTATTACAGTTAAGCCCAGTATAATAGGGGGACAACCAAGTCATGCCTAAGATTATATCAAGTCAGTCATATCCAGCATAACCAAATCAACCCAAATCTGAAAATCCATAAACACAACAGGACATCACGATATACATGGGTGACTATAACTGACTCTTCAACTGGGGTAGAAACATGGATGGGAGCATCAAGTATATTACAAACCCATCAAATCCCAAGGCAATTGAACTGACACATATGAATAAGTAGAATCCGGATCAAACAAAACAATAACCATCCGGGCACAGACAAGAGTAGCTCTTGTGACCACTGCATCACACCCTCAAACTCGATCTTACCCGGAAAAACATAAAACTGATCCCTGTCCTCTTGACGGGCAACTTCCTTGCCTTGCTGCACTACTCCTTTACCTGCATTACCATTTCCCCGGCCTCCACAACCTCGCTGATTTCCTCCTCATATGCCCAGGTTCTCCATAATTTTAAAACACCTTATAACTTATATTCAATTGATGAACACTGAACTAGATCGCGAGGGTTAGTTCGGGTACAATTCGAGTTCTGAAATTGTGACTAGGAACAACATGGGAGACAAGGCTGAGATTCTGTCTCGCCCTGTCCCTCTCTGGCGTGAGAAATCCTGCATTGGCGGTCTTGTCTTGGCAGGAAAATCCCGCCTTAGCGGCCATAACGGAAATATAATCCTTGCTAATAATTTTTATGGGTTCTTTTCTTTCCCAATTTCCCCTTAAGGTTCCCAACTATAACACATACATTTTTAGAGAAAAACCCTTTAGCTAGGACAATAATTGTCTACCCCTAGGTCAACCCAACGAAGTACACACTTTAGAATCCTTTTACATCGTTTCAACACTACCACACACACATCTCCAGGATTCACCCAGACTCTCACACGGTTATCAGTTGATCGCAACGCACGTCTAAATTTCTCGCTTAAGAACCACATCGTAATTTATCTAGACCCTTGCACCTAATATTGTGATGACTCTTTTTTCACAATAAGTTCCACGACACTCAAGCGGTTACAACTGGCACAATTTCAACATTTACGCCAGCACATTGCACATATCAACATTCAGACAAGCAATACTGGGCACATAATCATATCAAAGCTTTCAAGTAATACACCATTCACATTAATAGTTAATTTTCGACAACTAGAAGCACACATTCACCGTTCCAAGTTACAACCCGCAGACAAGTCCAATTTTTTTAATGAGTTCGTTCCATAAATGACCATCAGTCATGCCTTATACGGTCCCTAAGGCCAGATACCAATTGGAACCTTCTCAGTTTCAATTAACTTGCTTGTGTCCCTTCAGCCGGGACTACGACGTCTAGTTCACCTTGTTGAGATACCAATTGGAATCGAGAGATACCAATTGGACTCAACTCATACAACAAGCGACAATAGTAGCTAGCGAGCCCCACAAAACTGCTAATTTCAATCACAGAACTTGGTCGAACCCAATTTTTAACCGCCTCAACCCTTAGCTAATGGTAACTAGACCTTAAATCAATCTTAGAGAATATCGATGCACCTTGCAATTGGTCAAAAAGGTCATCTATCCGAGGCAAATGATACTTGTTCTGAATAGTGACCCTATTCAACTGTCGGTAGTCTATACACATCCTCTCTTGCTAGTGATGGTGTTACCACTATTGTTGCTCTAGCTCGGACCATAGAGTGAAGGTGGAAAGATACCAATTTGTATCACCCAGATACCAATTGGATTCAAGTCATAGCACGAAAGAGTAGAAAGAAGTGAGTTTTTCCTAAAGTCTTATAGTCTTTCGAAGAAAAGTACGAACGTCATCGTACCATTCCGCAAGACTCTGCTAGAATTTTTTTGGTACAATGAGATCAACAAACCTAGGGCTTTAATAACAACTTTATCACGACCCAGGCCGTCGTGACTGGCACCCACACTAACCCTATGGTGGGAGAACCATTATTACAACCCAAACTAACAAATCTTATGAAAACTAAGACATTTAAAAATAAGGAAGCATGTTTAAATGACTATAAAAAAGGAGTCCCCATAAACTCCAAAGGTTTAAACAAATCACTAACCAAACTAATATGGAAATTCAACCCCTAGAACCTGAAAATCATTGTACCAAAACTCTACTAACGACAAGTCTAAGAACAAAGGGCACAACCTCAAAACTAAACAATACCTTAACAAATAGTCTGAGTCCGAAAAGAGTGGACTTAAACAAGAAAGATCCATGACAGCCTGAAATAACTGGCTCACCCTTGAATCTGGTGACACTCATTAGTCACCTAGCTGAAGTCTATCAATAGCCACCTGAAGATGATCTTTACTTAACAAAGAAAGAGCAAGTGCAGTATCAGTACACAACCACAGTGTACTGATAGGATCACACGGCTATTCCATTAAGTGAAACACATGTAAGTAACTAAAACATTATAAAACAGGCATATACCGAACATATACAATATTAGCCATCTTCTCAGGATCAATGTAGGATCCCACATTCCCAATAAAACACATTGGTTATCAATTTAGAGCAACATACAGTCTTCTAATATCAATCATCATTAGATATGAACATAATCATCACAAGTAGATACACAACACAATTTAATGGTCCTCTCACGAAACCCAATTCAATGGTCCTCTCATGGAACCCAAACCCAAACTATTAGCATACCGGTTCGTTGTACCCGATCTAAGTTAGTGTGCCAGAACGCGGCAGCCGATCCCATGTTTATGCTAGAACGTGACAACCGATCCATTCAATAAATCACAATCACAATCACAATGTATATTCTCACAATCATACAACAAGAGGTGATTTATGGAATATAATCATTCAATTATCCTCGTTTACGATTAGGGTGATCAATAATGCAACATTCACATACATACATGCATTATAATGAAGCAATTACAAACATATATCACACCAACATGAAATCACGACCATCACCTACCTCGAAACAAGCTTGAAACCCTAAGAAACTTGTTCCTTCCCTTTCCGGATTCGTTCCGCTTGTTCTTGGTCCACAAATAATCAATATAATACGGGAATCAATAAACAATCACTAATTTCCCGAATTACTAATAATTCTATGAACCCTAGATCAAAACCATGATCCCAATTATCCAATTTAGGATTGTTTCCACCATATAATCTATAACAAAACCCTTCCCCATCAATATTTACCCATTCTATTACGTTCTACGGATCGAAAAAAGGATTCGGGGAGTGAAAAGCGTACCTTTAGCCTCAAGAATGGTGAAAAATGAGTTGGTGTCGCCTGGGGTTCGTTCTTTAGCTCTAGAAATTGAAAAGTGTCAAATAAGGTTGTTTAAGGGTTTATTAACGAGCTTTAGTCGCATCGAGCCCGCCACAACGGCCCTCTCCCCGCTGCAGCAGACCCGCCAGAGCGGTAAAAATCCCCGCCAAGGCGGCTTGCACGAACTGATGAGCTCTTTAAAGAATTCCAAAATCCCCATTTCACAACACACCATCATCTCATGACACTCAGAAAATACTTGTTCACACTAAGATCAGTTTCGGGAGTTCTACTCGCCCAAATTCAATTCCGTAAAGTCATACGAAATCCTTAATGTCATAACTATCCACTCATGTAATCAAAATCATAAATAAGTCACCCGATTGTTACAAGATTTTCCTACACCTTAACGACTCTGATTTCGTCCAAATCTGGACTAGGTTGGGAAATCCAAAGTTACTACTCAAAAGTTTTTTGTCCCCAGTTATTTACCCATCAACTTTTCTATAACGACGGGAATAGGTCGTTACATTATGAAAGAATGTAGCGCAGATTATGCGTCAATACTTGAAATGTACTGAGCATGCAGGATATAGATACTAAGCTGAACAAATACATGTGAGCTGAACAAATCATAGTTGTGCAATGACATAATCTAAAACAAGATATAGAAATGTACTAAATTATAACTGAAAAGAACCGAACTGAATGAAATGACCAAGTGATAATCATAAAGATAACATGTTGAACTGTAAACTGATATAAATGTTGAAAACCTGATCAATGCACTAAGAGTATGACTGTGAGAGCTACTATTAACCGACATAAACTACGTGAGCTAAACGTGGAGTCCGATGTATACGTCCCATCAAGAGGACCCAATATACCTTGACAGGAGGTAAAGGCATGACTGGCGTGATTACTAAATCTGATGCCCAACAGAGGGGACTCATAATCCTACGGGGGCACGTAGTTCTGGGACTATGAGGGCACGCTGAACCCAAGTCCAACTCGGTGCTAAGTCTACTCCCAACTGAATATGTACATGACTGAAATGTAATTGAAATACTGAATAGCTCAAAATATTGACATGCTAACTGAGAATGCAACAATTATATACTGATAATGTGACATTCTAAATCTGAAGCATGATTATCTGTTTAACTGACCTAGCAAGTGTAATTCATGAACTAAGAGAATTTGCACAAACTAGGGTTATGAGTACTATGCATGGAATTATACTAAATTATCAAAGAACAACTTATTCAGATCAAGGGAACAATAATCACAATGAATCTTCAAAATCTAGAAACCCTAGGTCTAAACAATTTATGAAAATCTGAAGAACTAGCTAACTGAATTCTAGGGACCTAATGGTTGAAAAGAACCCACTAGTGAAATCCTACATACCTGGTGATGAAATTCACAGAGAAATCCTTTGGATTTCGGGACTGAAACTTGAAGAACACCTCTGCTTGTTCTTGGGAAACTGGCTCATCTTTTTGTCTTTTTGCTCTAAGTTTTGGTGAATGAGGGTTCTGGGTAATATCTGACTAAAATATTAAGCTTAAACTGAGTAAAACGACGTAATTTATAGATAAAATAATAGGAAAATATCGAATTACCCCTCAGCTAACTGTTGACCATGACTTATGAACCCTGACCGACGAATCGTGGTCTGACCGACGGATCGTGGTCTGACCGACGGTCCATCGTCTGGCTTAGAGAGGTGGAACTAGTGTCACGAACTAGGGACCCCTAACCACGGACTGTGGTCTGACCGATGGTCCATTGGTAATGGTTCATGGCCTTTGTGGAATCTTGGGTGAGTAGTCCACGGAACTCACCTATGGTCTGTAGGACCAACCATAGATTTTACTGGTCGACCATGGGTGGGATCATAGACAATCAAACCTAGGAACCCCAACGACGGAACCCACCTACGATCTGTGGATCCATCAACGAACTGTGGTTCACGACCGTAAGTGTCATCTTTAGATCCCAAAATTTTCTAAGTCTGAGACGTAACCACGAGACCCCACCTACGGTCTGTGGTCTTACCTACGGGTCGTGGTTGGCCTCTGTGCTTGGCACCTGCAACTTCCCAAAAACTGTTATTTTTCCTTTTCTCGAATCTGGGGTGTTACATGTATCCCTTTATTATTTTGTCATTTAACTATAAATCATTTTATGTGCTATTTAAAAAACACACCTATTTAAAAGGGTTTTGTAAGTTGACCAGTTTTAGGATGATTATCAGAATGAGAGAAAGAGTAGTCCTTCAATTTTTTTTTTAAAAAAAAAAATCAAAAGGAGAAAATACTAAAAGATTTCTTGTATTAGAAGTTCTTATGCAATTCTTAAAAACAAAAATTTTAGAAAAAAAGAAAGAAGATTTTTCACTTCTAAAAAAAAATCACAAAAAAAAAAGTTTTCTTTTAGTTTTCTTTTTGTATAGTTCGTAAAAAAGAAAAAGAAAATTGAAAAGATTTTTCTTTTATACAAATTTTCACAAAAAAAATTACAGAAAAATATAGTTGCATTTTTCAGCAAGATTTCAATCTTTCAAAACATTCTTAACTGTCCAATCTGGACGAACTACGCACACCTAATTCTCACTTCAATAAGGTACGTAGACAGTCCTTCTCGAATTCAATGATGTTTATTCCTTATTCGAAATGTCCAAAAAATAATAATCAAAAGAAAAGTTTAAGGGCAATTTTAGTTATTTCAGATACTTATTAGCTAAATGGAAATTGATACAATACACCCAGTCGCTTCTCGTGGATTTTCATAACCCTGTTGTGCAATATTTTATCCATTTTAATTTATTTGTGTTTAAGAAAAATAATTTTTTATGTACTTAAAAAATTTCTTACAATCCCTAAAGCAACTCACAGTTGTCCTACCAACCAAGGGCTATTTTAGTCATTTTCAGATAAAATAGAAAATTTATTTGTTTTACTTTACTTGTCTTATTTTTTCCTTTTAATTTGTTATACACTTGAAAATTAAGTTACAAGAATTCATAACTTAAAATATTTAAGAAGACTTATAACTTGTTTGATTAATTCTAGAAACTCTATCATTACCACATAACTCGGGACGGAGACAGTAACATATATTAATCTAAATTATGTAAAATGTACTATAAATCACAATAATTACCTTGCAATAGAGGCGTGTAACCCGCTTTAGCGACTTGCACATGACATAAACTCAGAATTCTCCCCAAAAGTCCTCATTTTGTAACACAATTTCGAACCTTCACGTTCTAAACTAGCCTTTTCACGCCAAGTTCGATATCGGGAGTTCTACTTACCCTTATTTTCTCAGAAAAGCTTTACGGATTCTTTTTCGTCTTAGGTAATAGAAAAACCAACCTAAACTTAGACATTTAACCCAATCCTTTCCCGGATTGTCCTAGACTTCACCTCACTCAGAATTCTTCTGAGATTGGCCTAGCCTAAAACTTTCAAGTCACTACTCAAAAGTTTCTTACCCAAATTCTTTCACCATTGACTTACCCGTAACGAATGAAACAATTTTATTTCTTGCCATTTATCAATATAATTCACACTGCACCTTATTTAACTATTATCTTTCAATTTTAAATCCCAACAATTATATGTAAAACAACTACAACTAGGTTATTTTGCCACTTTTGTGTACATGGGAAAAATCAAGAACTATCAACATTGCCAAACACATGAGTTAAGGATTTATATTAACAAAAACTAGTTGCAATATTACATGTTACTGATGCAAGCACGATTTAATCACAAAAGCTAATTAAGACATGATCATTGTTCCAGAAGACAACAACAAAATCCAAAAGGGAAGTATTGTTATTAAGGTAAAAAACATACTACTTGTTAATAGCTTCCTCTATTTCCAATGTTGTAGAATTCAATGTATTTCCTTGTATGTTTCACAAGCCACCATTATTACTTATGTCCACAGTGAAACTCTATTCCTTTCTCTATAAATTGTTAAATTTAATTTGAATACACATAATATTGTTCAAAGATATATATGGCTAAGTCTCAATTTCAGTATTCTGCCTTTCTTGCTCTCTTCATTTTCTTCCTCATTGCATCAAATGGTGAGTAGCCCCCAAAGTATAACGTTGTACAATTTTAAAAATATTTAATACTCTATCCGTTTCAATTATTAAAAATACTTTGTGGTATTAAATATGTCATGACATTTAATAAGAGGGTGCCATTATGGGATTTAAGATGCCTTTTTTTTTTAATTAATATTATGAATTAATAAGGAAAAGTTGTTACGTAAATTGAAACATAAGAAATACATTTTTATATTATAATCGTGAACTTATAAAAGTGGTTACTTTCTTTTAATTTCTTAGCAGATTTGCAAGTAGTAGAATCAATTGGTTGTGAAAAGGAGATGATGTGGTTCGGACCTTGCTTTGATACTCATGGATGTGACAACACATGTATCAATTTGGAACATGCTATTCATGGAGCTTGTCACATGGATTGGTTTGGTCCTGTTTGCTACTGTTACTTTTGTTGATACAGGATTTTTACTATCGTGATTGATGCTATCAATTGAAAAATAATAAAAGATATGATGTTTGTAATAATGTTGGAAATTTATAAGATGCTATCAATTTATATATATCAACACTTGACTTTTCCAATTGTCTTTCCTTATTGTTCTTTGATTTTGAAATGGTCATTTGTGCTTTTTGGTGTTTCATTTTAAATTGTTTGATGTCAAACAGGTTTGGGAATTCAAGAAAATTGATGATGATTTCTTAAATGTCGCATTAACACCAAGAAAAATTATGGAAAATTATTACTCTCTTAAGTTAATTTTTGAAATTTATTTCATAGTTCAAATTTCAAGATATGTGAATTGTTTAAAGTTCAAGAAAATTGTTAATGTTTTTTTCTTATATATTTACCATTCATCTAATGAGGTTCTTAATTACTTTACATTTCTAAGAGAATAGTTTGAAAATATTCTAAAGGATAATAGTGCAAAATAATATTCAATCTATGTCGTTAAATATTTGGTTTCTCATACTCTAACAATTCACTTAATACAAACTAGAGAGAGGAATATCAGGAAGATTAAAACAATTTGTTGGGATCTTCTAACGATCCCTTACAGTTGTTATGGTAAACCTTTGGTGAAAGAAATTAGACAAGAAAACCTTCGGAATAGTGACTTGAGTATTTCAGGCTAGGCTAGTCTCAGACAAAATCTGAGCAAAGTGCAGTCTAGGACAATTCGAGAATAGTTTGGGTGGGAATGTCTAAGCTTGGCTTGGATTTTCTATTAGCTAAGACATTAAGGAATCCATATGGCTTGTGTCATGACCCAAAGTATCCCTTAGATGTTACATGGTGAATAGAACCTGGAGAGGCCCTAACAAGTCACATGACATAAGCATGACGTAAAGAAAGACTATATACTATCAAGTACGACAAAATAGCATGAAGTCTCAAAATTAAAGTCTAGATCATATAGAGAAATCCGAAGTGAGTACAAGACTGAAACATAAATGTGAAAATATAAACTTTGTCTGACATAGCATTTCTAACATCATAGGAGTGGTTGAGATGTAACTCATACACCACATACAAGTCTGAAGATAAAAGAGACAACAAAATCAATAAAGCATTAATGGTCTTGTCCTAGAACCATGAGGACTCACCAATCCAAACAACAGTTGTAGAGCGATCCCGATACTAACCACGTCCGGGAGAAGGAGCACCAAACCCTATATTATGAGACATTATAGATATAAATATGCATTAGTACTATAAATGTACTTAGTATCGGTAAATACATCAAATCTATGCATAATAATATGATGAACTTTAAACATGATGCATAACTAAGTAAAAGGTACTAAAAGCCTTTAATGAGAAATCATAATTCGTAACAAGGTCAATGCATATTGAAAACCATAAAAAAAACTTTGAAAAGACTTTCAAAGAAAACATAGTTCATTGTGGGATAACTACTGTTAACCGGTAATAAGATGATGTGAGCTATAACATGGAATCTGATGTAACCCTCACACCGAAAAATGAGAGTCTACTTGTCAAGGTAGAATTCTGTATCATTCATTATTTCTAAGGTGGATCCCCTAGCTAGGTTATTTAAGACAATTCGACGTGGCACGTAGTTTGGGAATATGAGATTGCTTCTACATAATTGCCCTCTAGGCCTCTACTAACGGGAGAGCCTCCATCTCAAAGTTCTCTCGGTGCTTAGTAAAATTCCAATAGAACAAACAAGTCATAATCATATCATTGTCACAATACTCGGAAAGACAACAATTAAGACTACCAATCCAATCATAAGTTCATATTTGAGTAGCTCCTTTCAAAACGATGATTTCATAACTTCATTCATCATGACACTTACCTATCTAAGCATCTAAATCATGATTTCTTTGATATGTGAGAAAATATTTCACAAATCATTGACACTTTATCTTAAAAGCATCCTTCAGTCATAGATCATCAATTTCATATAACATGTATAGATTCATAATCATAATTTAAATACATAATCATAGTTCATATTTATAAAAATAGTCATAATCATAGGTTCATGTGAAAATAATTGGAAATCATGTAATTGAGTTAAATCATGCATAATAAGATTGAATATAAGAAATTGAATCATAATAAACTAAACCCACAGAGAATCATATGAAGCACTAAGAGAATTGGGTGAAATTGAATTGGAGATTGAAATTTTTTTGTAACCCAATGGATAAAAGGGATACATTGGTGAATTCCCACTTACCTTGGTTAATCAAAGCCCAAAAAGCAAGAAATGCATTGATGCTCTTGATGAAACCCTCTCTCTTCCTTAAAGCTCCTTGGAGAGAATTTGCAAAACAAATTCTTGAGAGAATTTGTGAGTTTGAGTGAATGGGAGGGAATAAGGTATTTTTGAAGGGTAAAAATAGTTATATGGTCAAAAATACATATTTTAGGGATTAATTGGGTAGAAAAAGACCAAAACAAACTTGTTTCAAATCTCCTAAATAGGGTCTACGGCCTCGACCTACGATTTCTACGGACCCTGTTGGTCGGTCGCAGAACATGTACTGGACTCAACATCTTGCCTATTTTCTGTCACTCCCCGAGCCTACACCCTGGGCGGGACCGGCACTCGAAGACCATTGTTGGCCTCAAGCGAACCCTTGGCCTGTCTTTCTTAACTCAGCGGAAACCTAACTCAACAGAATAACTTAATGCAATGAAAGGTTATAAACAACCTAACTGATGCATAACATGCCAAAAGGCAACTCGTGCCTCAAAATAGAATATTTACATATATACATAGATGAGAGACTCAATACTAACTGACTGACTGTCTATGAAGCCTCTATAACACTGAGATGGATATTGGGACAGACCCCGCATCATCCTGATAAAACAAAACTATGAACACAAAATAACAGAGTCCTCCGAAAGGCAAGGAGGCTCACCACTGACTCTGGAGTGCTCAGCTGGATCAATGGCGTTCTGGATGCTGATCCTAGGTACCTGCGTCTGCATTATCATAAGATGCAGGACAACTAGCATCAGTACATTGAATGTACGAGTATGCGAGCTGGAAAGCTAAACAACAACTTAAGCTTGAAAGGAGTACAAAGGAACTCTTACCTTGGCTCTGTTCAACTCATGAATAACCGAACTCAATATAAAGCAATAAGACACATGCAATATATATAAAGCTTGTAAAACAGTGTAAACAACTTAGTTCGTTAAGGATAAAGCAATAACAAACTCAACTTTACTTATATAAGAGTAATACAACTTTAGTGGGAGATTCTTTAATCGACAACCACCACTATGAGCCCTAGTGATGATACAACGTTTTACCTCACGTTGCCCAAGGACCATCCTGTACCTTGCCGTGATATAGGACCTTACTTAACTTAGTGGATCCACTAGCTTAATCTTACGTGATCATCTAAAAAGAATGACCCGTTAAGTCCCATGTTTGGCTACATGGTTCTTATGGAGAGTTGAGTTACTATGAACTCGCGTCCCCAATTCGGTGCTCAATACTACTCCCAAAATACTTTAGCTCATAAGTGTTTTAAACAGATCTTTCTTTAGTTTGAGATAATTGCTCAAAGCTTAGCCCAAAGGCTCTCTTGGAAAACATAGTTCCTTTCTTACTCAAATGTAAAAACATTTATAAACTTCGTTGGGGAATACATAGTTCCCTAATAACTCTTGAGAAAAAGAACAAACTCTATACTCTTTACTTTGCTTGAAACTTGAGCCTTAAAACAAAGTTTAGACGTTTAGTAAAGACTCTTAAAAAAACATTAAAAAACTTGCTTTGACTTGCTTCCTAACTTCACTTGACTTTGATCCTAACTTTTCCTTGAATTGGATTATGGATTCAAGGTTCGTGATTTGTGATAGGAAAGATCTCTTGACGTTTATGCATAGCTTCTATTAGCTAAACTTGAGAAAATTTACGAAAACACAGTCTTGGAACAAGTCCGCAACGTGGAGATGCTCCTAAATAAAAGTTCGTGAAATTGATTTTGAAATAGTGGAGTCCGCGTCCTGTCTGCGACGCGGAGCAAATTTTTGTTCACATAGGTCGCGGACTTGTTTCATGCAAGCTGCCTGACTTTTCTCCTTCATTTTTCCAACTCTAAACCCTCTTAACTTCAAAGGTTCTTTCCCCAAACACTTGGGATCATTAAAACCCTTAATATACAATAGATTCAACTCAGAATTCCATCCGGAAACATGTACCAAATCAACAAGAAACTTCAACACAACCACAAGAATTCAACAAACACAACCAATCTTTTTCTCGAAAAGTAAAATGAGCTTGGCGTGTGGGGGAATGAACCAACCCAACACTATGATCTCACATACCTTAATAGGGATCACCCCCGACGAAATCCACGACGATCTCGATGAACTTAGCTTCCTTCTCTTTCTCCTCTTCTTTCTCTCTTCACTCTCAACCCTAACACTCACTTTTTAAAAGGAAAATACTGATTTAAAATCAGCTGGGACCCTTAATATAACCAAAAGAAATGGTTAGGGAAAAGACCAAAATACCCTTACAAAATTCGGGTGAACATTCCTATGCCAACAGCCCAACTTCCAAAGGGCATAACTCACTCATACGAACTCCGAATCGAGCAAACTCGGCGGCGTTGGAAAGATCATTCCAAGGGCTTTGCAAACATAACTGGAAATACACCTAACTCATCCTGAGATAGGAGTTATGACTGTTTGAAGTTGACTAAAAACTCACTTTTTTTTTCCATACTTGACTAAATTTCCAGATTTTGAATTCTTCCCAAAAATGACTATTTCCAATTTCAAGCTTCTTCATAGTTAATTCAAATTGCAAGATGTCACATTTTCCACGATTTACTTCCACCAGTCGTCGACCATCCTACGGCCCATAGACCTCTTCTGTAGAACCCAAGTTCAAGTCCAAAATTCCTCTATGTATGAACTAGCTCACGGAAACTTTCTGCGGCCCGTAGACATTATCATGACTCGTCCTATTCATTTGTAGACCATCATTAGAGACTTGATATTTTTCTAAAACTCACTCAATTCCTATGGCCCGTAGGACTTTCTACAGTTTGTAGGTGTACTCGTAGAACCAGGCACCAGTACAATTTTTGAAACTTTTCCTTCCAAACTCATCTTCCAATTTTCGAGGTGTCATAGTATCTCTCCCTTGAGAAAATTCATCCTCGAATAGGACTCAAGCTAGCATGAATAGAGTAGGGAGAGAAACTAACAACCCAACATGAATGTAAATCACATCAAATGCACATAAACAAAGAGAAATTACTCCAAGCTAAATCATAACTCAAGAATCAATTTTTCATGAACATGCATGCATATGGAAACATGAAAATGACTAAATGTATGAATCTGAAAGAACGAACCATGAGGAACTTAAAACCTCAAGATAAAATAGGAGCAGAGGAAATGAGATGAGGATACTTGTACATCATATCGGCTTCAACTTCCCAAGTAGCACCCTCATTTAATTGATTCCTTCAAAAAAAATTATGGATGCAACTTCTTTATTTCTCAATTTCCTAATTTGAAGATCCAAAATTTCAACAAGACCTTTTAAGAAAGACTTTCCTTAATTCCCAAACTTTCCAATGGTATTATAGTCATCGGATATCCAACACATTTTCTCACAAAGAGACATGGAATCTGGGTGTGCCGATGTGACATCGGTAGGTAGCTCTAATTCATAGATCACTTTGCAAATACGTCTCAAAGTCTTATATAAGGCCACATATCGGGGACTGAGGTTCCCTTTCTTCCCAAACCTCATCACACCTTTTATGGATGAGATTTTCAAGTAAACTTAATCATACACATCAAATTCAAGCTCTTTCCTTCTATTGTCGGCATAAGACTTTTGTTGAGTTTGAGCTATTTTCAACCTTTTTTGAAAAAGTCAAACTTTTTCCATAGCCTCGTGCACTAACTCGGGACCTATAAAAGAGACCTCACCACCAACCAATAGGTTAGCTGCATCTCCTACCATAGAGTGTCTCAAATGAAGCCATTTGGATGCTTGAGTGATAATTGTTATTATAAGCAAAATCAATAAAAGGAAAATTATCATTGCAATTACCCTTAAAGTCAGTCACGCAAGCTCTCAACATATCTTTCAAAGTCTGAATAGTACGCTCGACTTTTCCATCAGTCTGAGGATGAAAAGTGATGCTAAGCTTAGCTTGAGTACCAAGATCCTTTTGAAATGACCTCCAAAACTGAGACGTAAGTTGAGTACCACAATTGGAGATGATTAAGGTACCCCATGCAATCTCATCGTTTCCCAAATATAAAGCTTAGCATAGTCTTCAGCTAAAAATGAAGTCTTCACCAAAAGAAAATTAGTTGACTTAGTCATTCAATCTATAATAACCGAAATCGAGTCAAATTGACGATGAGTACAAGGTAAACCATAATGAAGTCCATATTCAAATCTTTCCACTTCCAAGTAGGAATGCTAATGTCTTGAGCCAAGCCACTCGATTTCTAATGCCCAACTTTCACTTGTTGACAATTGGGACACTTAGCCATAAATTTTGCGATATATTTTTCATCTCATTTCACCAATAGACCTCCCACAAAATGCAATACATCTTGGTGGCTCCCGGGTGAATAGAATATCCAGAACTTTGAGCTTCCACCAAAACTTGATTCCTCAAATCATCAACATTAGGAACATAAAATTGACCTTGGTAACAAACAACACTAACTTGCCCTTGGGAGAAAGCCTCAATGGCTTTTTCAAAAACTGACTTCTTGAACTCAACCATTATCATATCAAGATTTTACTTAGAGCTTTCACATCCAAAACAAGAGATGATTATGAACCATTTTGAACGATCACAACACCTTAATTGGAATCAACCAAGCGAACACACAATCGGTCCAACCTATGAACATCACGAACTAGCTCTTTCTTACCATCCTAAACATGAGCAACACTACCCATCGATAGTCAATTAAGAGCTTCAGCTACCACCATCGCCTTACCCAGATGATAAAGGACACTCGTGTGATAATCTTTCAATAACTCAAGTGATCTCCTTTGGTGAAGATTCAAGTCCTTTTAGGTGAACACATATTTCAAGCTCTTATGGTCGGTGAATATATCTACATGAACACCATATAAGTAATGTCTCCAAATCTTTAAAGAAAAAGTCACTACCACTAACTCCAACTCATGGGTCAGATAAATTTTTTCATGCACCTTCAATTGCCTTGAAGCGTAAGTGATGGCTTTCTCATGTTACATCAAAACACAACCAAGACCAATTTGTGAAGCATCACAATATACCACAAAATCAGCTGATCATTCCAGTAATGTCAATATAGGGGATGAAGTGAATCTATCCTTCTACTCTTGGAAACTCTTCTCATAAGCTTCTTACTATAGAAATTTCACCTTCTTTTAAGTCAACGTTGCCAAAGTCAAAGAATAGATGAAAACCCTTCCAAAAATCTTCCATAGTCTCCGGTCAAACCCAAGAAACTTTCCATATCTGAAGTAGACAAAGGTCTAAACCAATATTTAACTGCATCGGTCTTCTTAGGATCAAACTTGAATACCATCACCAGAGATAATATGGCTAAGAAAAACAACAGATCTCAATCAAAACTCACATTTGCTAAACTTAGCAAACAATTGACGATCCTTGAGGATTTGTAAGACTATCCTTAAATGCTCAAAATGCTCATTCTCAATCCGTGAGTAAACCAAAATATCATCAATAAACATAATCACGAATATGTCAAGATATTGTTTGAACACTCTATTCATTAAGTCCATGAAAAAAGTCGGGGCATTATTCAAACCAAACGTGTAACACCCTAGAAAATTTTATAACTAAGAGTCGATTTGTTCTTCCTAGTGAGTGAGATTTTACCAAGGAATTAAAAATTTCTTATGTGTTAAGGCCACTAGACGTAGTACCTTGAGTTCCAAGAAGAACTAAAGAGAATTCATTCAAGTCCTTCCTAAGTTCTATTAAGTTTTGGGTCAACTTTAAACCACCATAACGTTTAGTACAGGATGGTTTAGGTGAGTCATAAGATATTAAATGAAAGGTCTTTGAATTATATTTCCAACGCCGCCGAGTTTTCTAAGTTTCGAGTTCGGATGAGTGAGGTACGCCTTTTTGAAGTCAGGCTGTCCAGTTAAAAAAAGGTTCCTGAAAATAGCAAGGGGTATTTTGGTCTTTTCTTTACCCAGTCAGATTTAATTCATTTTTAGTTAGGATTTAAGGGTCTAATCCTATTAGGTTCAGTTTTATAATCCTAATATACGCCTAGGGTTTTAGTTGAGAGTTCAAGAAGAGAAAAGAAGAGAAAAAAGGAGAGAATCAAAGCGTTGGTCGAAGTTCATGAGTTTGTTGCAGATTTTCGCCATGGGTTTGATCCCTAAGAGGTATGTAAGCTTCCATAGTGTTGCGTTCATTCACCCACACGCCAATCATGTTATTTTCAGTGCAAGTTTCATTCTTGAAGTTGAAAGATTAGAGTTCTTCATGAGTTCTTGATAAGTGTTCTTGAAATTCATTCTAAATCTTGTTTTGTTGGGGTTTTGATGAATTCTTAAGATCAAAGTTAGTGTTTAGAAGGCTATATTGAGTGGATTAGAGTGTACTTATGTTGAGTAATCGAATCCAACTGATTGGGGAAGAAACCGTTAGATTTTAGGCGAGTTAGGGTGAGAAAACAAGCAAAGAAATTCGTCAGGTTTTTTGGGTTGGGGCTTGGCGCGCCGTGCCAGCCAGTGCACCCCAAATTATGTTCTGTAGTTTACCCCGTGCCACTCAATGCGCCAGGGTCACCTGCCCCATCCAGTTTGCAGTCGGTTGTTCCGTTTGAGTTCTTTTAAAGTGTACCTTCACTCCATTTTGATTCTAAACACTCTAAACTACTTCTAAACACCTAGAAATCATTCATAACATGAATCATAACCTTGAATTCATGATTCAAATTCAAGGTAGAGTTAAGAGTAAAGTGTTGAGAGTTATTTCAATCATTTTGAGAAATTCCCTTTGAGTCTTTTTGAGGAGACTTCTACAACTTCTAATACATGTTTCAAGACTCGAGAAAGTGAGTATAAGAATGAGTATAATGTATTCATGAGTCTACATTATCATCATGAGATCCTTCATATCATGAACCATAACTCTTGAATTTATAATTCAAATTCAAGAGAGAGTTAAGAGTAGAGTTTCAAGAAAGTTTTTGAGTTCAATTGTGAATCCTTTGAGATAAACTATCGATTTGAACTAAGTCTTGAGGAAGTAAGTATGAGAATGAGAAGAGGTGTATACATGAGTTCCATAAGGTTTTTGAGACCCTTGAGTCGAGTCGTTCATGCTCATAAAGTCCGCATGAACTCCATACATTGAGTGTCTTCGAGAGGAGTAGCATATTCGAGTTCTAAGTCTTTTAGAATTGAGTTCATAACCCTTTGGAGATTATATTCCTCATTATGGGACTACTAAATCTTACCTATGAATCCCTTGAGTTGAGTTGTTCATGCCCATAATTCCGCATGAACCCTTTGAGTCAAGCATTCTTGAAATGAGTATTACCATTGAAGTTCTTAAGTTTTGAGTTGTTGAGTTCCGAGTATTGAGTTCTATATATATATATCTTTATTGAAAACCTTGGATTGAGTTGTTCACGTCCATAATTTGGCATGAACTTTATTCTGAGAAGTCTTTTACAAATTATTCTAAACTTGTTGTAAAACTTGAGCACTTGAGTTGAGGAAGAGTAGAGTCGAGTAATTTTCTTTAAAATGATATATAGGAACTAAGTATTCCCAAAAGTAAATGTTTTCACATTTAAAAGAGGAGGAAACAGAGATTTCCAAAAGTGTTTTGAGCAGTTTGAGTAACATCTCTTTTTAGAGAAAGATTTTGAGTAATAATCTCAAACCAGAGAAAGAGTTATGTTTTTTAAACATATGAGCTAACTATATTTTGGGAGTAGATAGAGCACTGATATGGGAACGAGTTCATAGTAACTTAAATCTCCATAAACCATGTGGCGACCAACGTGGGTAGAAAGGGTCATACTTTTTAGATAATTCCTTAATGCTTTTTAGCATAGACTAGCGGATCCACTTAGTTGAGAGGTTCTATTCCTTGGCAAGGTATGGGACAGTTCTAGCAGTGTGGGCGAGACGTTGTATCATCACATAACTCATAGTGAAGGTTGTCGGTTAGAGAATCTCCCACAAAGTTATATTATATTTTATTATATAGAAATTAAGTTGTTATTATATTCTTCAATACATTGATTTGCTATCTACTGTTTTAAAAGCTTTCCATATAGTGCATCTTTTATTGTTGCTTTATTCTTGAGTTTCTTGAGTTGAACTATGCTTCATTCAGTCGAGTACCTTATTGCTGAGTTGAGTCCCATTTCATTGAGTTGAAAACCTTATTACTGAGTTGAGTATCTTATCCTTAAGTACTTCTGAGTTGAGTGAGTTTGAGTAGTTTTGAATATCCTTGAGTATTCCTTGAGTTGAGTTAGTTTGAGAAGAGGTAAGTATGTTGCTATTCCACCAGTTCAAGCTTATGTTATGCTTTAGAATTCACCTTGCATGCTCATACATTCCATGTATTGAGCCATTTGGCCTGCATCATTTCATGATGCATATACAGGTATTCAAGATCATCATCAGGAGCTTCGTTGATACCACACGGAGTTCAAGTTAGCAATGGTGAGCCTCCTTGCTTCCGGAGGATTTCATTTAATTTTCAATTTTGTCAGGATGTCGTGGGTCTTGTCTCGACTTCCATCTCTGTTATTTAGAGGCTTCATAGATAGATAGTAGAGTTTCAAAAGTTTCTTCATTTATTTTGTTAAATGTTTTAAAGACTTAAGTTGTCTTTTTATGGCGAGTTGACTATAAATTATTTTATTTAGAGTTATTCATTAAGTTAAAGATTTTTAATTGAGTTTAATGAATCATTTCAGTTTTTAAGCTTTTGCATGCTTAAGTTAGTCTTCTGCTTGTAGTCAGCAAGGATGAGGGTTCGCTTGGGGACCAACAATGGTTCTTGAGTGTCGGCCACGTCCAGGGTGTAGACTCAGGTCGTGACAAAACGACATCACCAAAAATTTATATTTATCATACCAAATTCAATAAGTCATCATTGGAATGTCACTTCCTTTACCCTGAATTGGTGATACCCCGGTCGAAGATTAATCTTTGAACAGAAACTCACACTTTGGAGTTGATAAAATAAGCCATCAATTATTTAAATATGATATTTATTCTTTATAGTGACCTTATTCAATTGTCGATAGTTGATACACATTCAAAGTGAATCATCCTTCTTTCGAACAAACAACACTGGAGATTCGCATACAGAGATACTTGGTCTAGTGAAACCCTTATCCAACAAATCTTTCAACAGATCCTTTAATTCCTTAAGTTCTGGTGGAGGAATAGATATAGGATGCGTATCTGGGAGAAGGTCAATACTGAAGTCTATTTCCCTTTTAAAAGGAATACAAGGAAGATCATCGGGAGACACTTATAAAAACTCATTTACAATTGGAACTGACTCAACAGTAGGGGTTTTGGAATTCGTTTTTCTAGCCCGAGCTAGATGATAGATGAACCCTTAGAAATCATTTTTCTATCCTTTAGGCCAGATATGAACTGACCCTTAGGCGCTAAATTCTCCCTTTCCATTTTAAGATAGGTTTGTTCGAAACTTGGAATGTGACCAATCAAGTCCTACAATCTATGGAAGCATAATAATAGTGAAGTCAATCCATCCTAAGAATGACATCAAATTCTATCATATCAAGCTCTACTAAATCAACGTGGATGACTCTATGAGAAAAAGAAATATGGCAATTTCTATAGACTCGTTTAGCAACAATAGAATCACCAACAAGTGTAGAGACTAAAAAAGATTCTAAAAGAATACTGGGACAGACATCGAATCTCATAGCCACATAAGGAGTCACAAAATACAATGTGTCAAACGGATCAAGCAAAGCATATACATCAAGACGATAGACTTTCAACATACTGGTCACAACATCTAGAGAACCCTCATGATCATGTCGAGTTTAAAAGGCATAGAACTTGTTCTGACGAGGAGCACCTGAACTGAAACCACTAAGCTAAGCTTGTCTACCATCTCTTCCCTTCGTAGCGATCAAAGGGCATTCTCTCACCTTGTGGCCACTCTTCCCACAATCATAGAAAATATTCGTACCAGCTATGCACTTTCCTAGATGACTTTTGCCACATTTTTTGCAAGTAGGAATAGAAAATCCATTACCACCATCTCCTTGAGGCTTAGGGTTAGACACCCTATCTTTGTTGAACTTTGGGACCGGGACATTAGAAGAACCTTGACTAAATAACTTTCACCAGAAATGAGGACATCCATGTCCTCTAGACTTAGAATGAGCACTTCTTTTAAAGTTGTTGTTCCTGAAGCTGTTGTACAACCTAACAATCAACAAGAACAACAAATTGATGCTCATGTTAATCTCAATGAAGCGATAATTGATGAACCTACAGTAAATGTAGCATTAATAAAATGTCAAAGACAAAAGAGGTATGCTATTTCTGATGACTATTTGGTATATTTACACGAGTCAGAAATTGACTTGGGAATTGATAATGATCCAGTTTCATTTTCACAAGCTATTGAAAGTAATAATTCTGATAAATGGATAAATGCTATGAAAGATGGTTTGAAATCTATGGAACAGAATGAAGTATGTGACCTTGTTGAATTACCAAAAGGTTGCAAAAAAAGTTGGGTGTAAATGGATCTTTAAGACCAAACGTGACTCAACTAGCAACATCGAACGTCACAAGGCTAGACTTGTTGCAAAAGGTTTCACTTAAAAGGATGGCATCGACTATAAAAAGACATTTTCACCCGGCTCTAGAAAAGATTCACTCAGAATTATAATGGCTTTAGTAGCTCATTATGACTTAGAGCTACATCAAATGGATGTGAAAATAGCTTTTCTAAATGGAAATTTGGGGGAAGAAGTTTATATGAATCAACCTGAGGGGTTTTCTATTAAAGGAAAGGAACACATGGTGTGTAAACTTAAGAACTCAATATACGGACTTAAACAAGCTTCCTGACAATGGTATCTTAAGTTTAATGAAACTATTGTAACCTAAAACACTGTTGATCGGTGTATATATCCGAAGCTCAGTGGGAGTAAGTTTATTATGTTAGTCCTGTACGTTGATGACATCTTGCTTGCTACTAATGGTCTTGGTTTGTTGCATGATACCAAACGATAGCTCTCTAACAATTTTGAAATGAAAGATATGGGAGAGGCATCCTATGTGATTGGGATAGAAATATTTCAAAATAGATCACAAGGATTATTGGGTTTGTCTCAGAAAGCCTATATTAATAAAGTGTTAGAGATATTTAGAATGGAAAAATGCTCATCAAGTCCCGTTTCAATTCAAAAAGGAGATAAATTTAGTCTCAATCAATGTCCAAAGAAAGAATTGGAACGTAAACAAATGAATGATATTCCTTATGCATCAATAGTTGGGAGTCTAATGTATGCCCAAACATGTACTAGACCACACATCAATTTCTCTATTGGAATGTTGGGCCAATATCAAAGTGATCCAGGAATGGATCACTGGAAAGCTGCAAAGAAAGTGTTGCGATACTTGCAAGGAACTAAAGATCATATGCTCAATTATAGAAGATCTGATCATTTTGATGTGATTGGATATTCATATTCAGATAATGTTGGTTGTGTGGATACAAGAAAATCCACATTTGGATATTTGTTCTTGTTAGCTGGAGGAGTAATGTCATGAAAGAGTGCAAAACAGTCTGTTATAGTTGCATCCACTATGGAAGCTGAGTTTGTGGCATGCTTTGAGGCCATATTTCAGGCTACTTGGCTGCAGAACTTTATTTCAGGACTTGGACTAGACGACCGTATTTTCAAGCCGCTAAAAATTTATTGTGATAATACTGCAACAGTCTTCTTCTCTAAAAACGATAAGTATTCAAAGGGTGCCAAGCATATTGAATTGAAATACTTTTCAGTTAAAGAAGAAGTTTAGAAACATAAAGTGACAATTGAAAATATTAGCACCAAACTTATGATTGCTGATCCTTTGACGAAAGGATTACCGCCCCAAACATCTGTTGAACATGTTGAAAGAATGAGTCTTATTGATAGCAATGAATGACTTTCTGTAAAGATTTTATTATGTTTATGCAATTTACACTTTGAGCTCAACTATATATATATTTTTGTTATTACTTGTTTTCTCTTGTATACGTTATGTTGAGAATTACAATGGCAGGTTTTGTCTTAGATAAAGTACTCTAAGCATTATTGTGGACCCGTTATGTATTTGAAAGGTTGTGTTAGGTAATAGACTAATATTGTAGTGCATGGAAGGGACTATGCCAAATAAAGTGGTGTACAACTGCCATGAATCATATTAGTTGATTTACTTAATAACGACGAATGATGTTGGATTTAACATTAATTGTGCACATTAACAAGCATATTAAACCATTAAGTTAAAGGTCATGCGTCAAGTGGGAGAATGTAAATTTCTAGGGCCTACGTAATTATATTATGGTTTGATAATTAATAAAGTTAAATCCTAAACATGTGTGGAGAAGTGGGGAAGTTACCTAGTAACTTCCAACTACCCATTAAGTGGGGAGTTACTTGGTAGTTTTAAAACAACTCATCATCTCTACTACTCACAATAATGGAAAATGGGAATAATGTAAAAAAACTCTCTTCTTAAAATGGTCCTCTCTCTGCCATAAAGATATAGTCTTATCCATCAAAGCTATTTATAAAGTATAAGACAAGAGAGAGAAACAACTTCAGAAGAACAACAAGAAAAAGACTTCCGCTCAATTCAAGTCAAGATTTTCGAAAAACACTATGGCTGATTCGGGTATGCATTCTGGACTGAATTATTATAGTAATAGATTTATGTGAAAATCATATAGTTCTAGGATCCTGAATAATTGATAGGATTTATGAATGTTTAGATTGTTTATGTTTTCACAATCCATTAAATCCTTACGGATAGTTCTTGATTTTTCCTTTGATGTACACAAAAGTGGAAAAATAACCTAGTTGTAGTTGTTTTACATAAAATTGTTGGGATTTCAAAATTGAAATATTATTGTAAAATAAGGTGCAGTGTGAATTATATTGATAAATGGTGAGAAATAAAATTGTTTCATTCGTTACGGGTGTCACTCCCCTTTTTCGCACCGGGGAAGGGTTTTTCCATTTTAAGTGATGGTATTGATTAGGAATTATTTTTATTTTTTCAGAGTCGCCACTTGGAATTGAGTTATGATGTTTCAAGTCACCTTTTCTTTTTTAATCCCTAACCAAAAGGAAATGACTCTTTAATTATATGGTCTGCAAACTAGAAATTTAGGTAAGGAATTCTATTGATCGAGGGGAAGGTATTAGGCATCCCTCGAGTCACGTGGTTCTAGCACGATCGCTTTTATTGACTTATACTTATTTTAAAATATTTTTTGGATATATTATTTCAGGCCATGACTTGTTCGCATTTTTATTGATGAATTTTTATTTGGTCTCAACCTACATGCATAACCGCATTCGTGGTCTTGACATTTAGAGGCATAACTGCCTTTTTCGTATCACACTTAATAATGTTGTCTATGAGTCTCTATTTTAAACTAATGAAAGTCGATTATATTATTGGACAGGGTGCGTCACCGCATCCTTGAGTTTTTTTTTGTAATGTCTCAAAAAGATGTGTAACCACATTCTTAATCAAAACAAACATTGTTAATGTGTCTAAAAGTCCATCTAACATTAAGAAAAAATATTTTAATGTTTACCTACCCAAAGTGTTACTTAACCAAAACAGTGATCTAGATCGATTTCATTAGAAATAAATCTATCAATCAATAATAAAAGAAAACCTTAGTAAAATAGTAAACGGAACATCCAAAAGCTATGTATATCGTGTTGACCAATATTTCCTTAATTATTATTAATCAAACGCATACCTTTTCTAATTAGTAAATAAAATTCGTTACCTAATCTCTTTTTTTAGTAGTGACACCAATTTTAATCATTTGGTGGCTTTCCAAATAGACCCTTAGTGTTTTCTCCGTTTTTTTTTTTTTATTGTAAAAATTGAAGGACATCTCTTTCTCTCATTTCGATAACCATCCTAAAATTGGTCAACATATAAACACCTTTCAGATAAGTGTGTTTTTTCAGATAGCAAATAAAATGAGTTAATTAGTTGGTAAAATAAGAGAGGGATACATTTCCCTTTGTTGAATTCCACTAAATCAAATGAAAATAATGCAAATTAATCCAAGGCAATCGGAAAAGTCACAGTGTGATATTATTAGGAGCAAATCATACAAGATAACAATTTATACTTTGGTAGAATTATTACAAACTGCAATATATCTTTTATTTTTTTCAATTGATAGCATCAATCGCGATGATTAAAATCATATATATCAACAAAAGTAGCAATAGCAAGCAGGGCCAGTCCAATCCATGTGACAAGCTCCATGAATAGCATGTTCCCAATTGATGCATTGATTATTACATCCTTGAGTATCAAAGCAAGGCCAAGACCATAGCTTGCTCAGCTTTTCACAACCAATTGATTCTACAACTTGCATTTCTACAAAGAAAAGGAAGTAACAACTCAAGAGTTTATCGATAATAATATTACAATATGCTTCCATTTACGTGACACTCTTTTCTTACAATAGCAACATATTCATTGAAATTCCACATATTCAGACCTTATTGCTACTTGATTGAGCTAAAGAGTCTATTCTTGAAAGACTCTCAATTCAAGTGAAGTAAATTGATAGTAGTAATGGAAAGAGCAAATGGCATGAAGAAAAATAGGACAACTAATAGGAAAATAGTGTAGATAATATATGCAAGGAACTGTGATGTCACCAAGAAGGTGTGATTACCTAAACCTAGTAAACAACATATGATAACAAATACTAACAAAGGCAAAGATTGCATGATAAGCTAATACTATGGTAGACACGATTCTCTAGACTTCCACCAAGCCAAAGAACTACATGAATAAGTATTAATACTAAGACAAGGTTCAACTACGTACTAACCTTCTACCCTTATTCGCAACCTCCACATCCTAATAACTAAGATAATGTCCATGATAAGCTGAAAATGTGTCATATCTTGTCTAATCATCTCTCCCCAAAATTACTAAGGCCTACATGTGCCTCTCCCCATCTCCACTATATCTGACCTTTCACACTTCCTGTCTAATCAACTCTCTCCTTAATTATACCCATAATGACATCCTCTTATTAAACACCGCGACATAGTTACCGCAGTGTATATTTTAAAAGATTTTCTTTTATTCTAAAAATATATAATGTTATAACTGATGGTATTAGGTAGTATAAGTTATAGTTTGTGGGCTATACTCACCATTTGATACAATGAGGAAGTAAAGGAAGAGAGCAAGAAAGGCAGCATACTGAAATTGAGACTTAGCCATATATATCTTTGAACATTAATATTATGTTTAGGTGAATATTCAAATTAAATTTAACAATTTATAGAGAAAGGGAGAGAGTTTCATTGTGGGCATAAGAATTGGCCAGGTAATAATGGTGGCTTGTGAAACATACAAGGAAATACATTGAATTCTACACCATTGGAAATAGAGGAAGATATTAAAAAGTAGCATGTTTTTTACCTTAATGACAATATACTCCCCTTTTGGATTTTGTCGTCTTGTTTGAACAATCACGTCTTTAGCTTTTGTGATGCAATGGTGCTTGCATCAATTGCATGTAATATATATATGTAAGAATAAAATATATGGTATTTACTAGAAAAATTAAGAATTCCTAAAATATATGAAAAGAACTGTCAAATACTAAATATATCGGATAAAATCAGATATCTACTTTTAATATTATGAGAAGTAAGGTAGATAGATTTTATTTATTTATAATTTGTATGAGCATTTAAAAAAATTATAAAAATTCTCTCTCGGATACATCCCTATCCAAAGATGGTGAAAAACCAACATAGCGGACTCCCTAAATCCTAAGGCGATCTCTATGGAGACTTAGCAGTAGCCATGTCTACGTACATCTCTCCCCAGCCTTTGGCTGTGGGAGAGCCAAATCCTAACCCTAATCAACAAACATACTTTGCTGCTCGATTAACCACAAGTCAAACTTTCCAGAATTTGACAAAAATCCAGTTGAAACAGATTCAATATGTACATGGAGAGCCTACGATTCAATTCACAAAGAGAGAACAACAGGTTTTCGCACAGGAAGAAGGATTACATCAAGCTGTAATTATTAAGTTCTCTTCCGATACACTGGAAGTGAAGGATTTGACAGCAGTTTTACCTAAACACTTGGGAGTCAAAGGAAACTATTTAGTTGGTTTACTTGCTTGTATACATATTCATCTAAGGATAGACCAATATGAAGATTATTTGGTTGATCTATCAAAATTTGTAAGCTTCTTGCCTTTCCATGGAGAGCAACATCTTTATAGGGTATTTCCTGGGACAATAGATTTCAATTCAAAAGAAGAAACTTTAATGGCTGCAGTGTGGATTTTGTTGCCTCGATTATCACTAGATTTATTTGCCAAGAGATCCTTGTTGATGATGGCATCAACGGTTGGAAGGCCAATAGCTATCGACAAGGAAACACAAGACAAGACAGGACCTAGCACTACTAGGGTGAAGGTGATACTAGATCTTATGGATAAGCTGCCTAATAGGATGCGCCTACAATATTTGGATGAGCAGACCGGTAAGATTCAAGAGATTTTTCAAGAATTTGTAAATGATAATTTACCTTTATATTATAACCATTGCAAGCATCAAGGTCACGATGAAAACAGTTGATTGATTTTGAAAAAGAATCAAGATCACAATCACAAAGATGATGGAGTGATTGGAGATTATCAATACAATGGGGAGAAATTCCAAGGTGATTTGCCACAAATTTTAAATGAGAAGACTAGCAAATATAGATCAAAGTACTAATGATAATACTTGAGTTGCAAATGCAAATAATAATGAAATAGCAATGGTTGAAACCATTAAAAGTAATGGAGATCGAGTAGTTGATACTTGTGTTAGAGATGATACTCTTAATACTACAGTTACACTAAATTGCACCTTAGCTACGGTCTGGCAGACTTTGGGTTTGGGTGCAAACGATGGTTTTACTAGTGATTTGGTGGTTCTTGTGATTAATTTGGAGTCTAAACTACATGTTGCTGGTGTTGTATCTAGAAAAGATCCTAGCTTTGCTACGATTGAAGATCCAGGCCATGCTAATAATGTGGAGCAGAGTTGAGAAAATTTGGATAGAATTTTTGAATCTGGTGGTACATGTGATCATGACTTCACTTTGAATGATAATAATAAGGGAGGCTGGACTGAAGTACCAAGCAAAAAAATTTCTCCAGGTAATACCAAACTACAACAACTAGACTGCACTAACCCAACGCGCAAGGAGCAAACAGTAAGTTGTAATGATAAAGTATCAAGGAACTTTGTGTGCTCTAACACCTTTGATGCCCTAATGATCAATTCTGATCAAGAGCTCCATGCATTATCCACTCCAATTCTTCAAGTTTCTATTCTAGAAACTACTAGAATAATCAAGGAGTCACAAACCACAATGTTGAATAAAGCAAACCCAATGGTCAAACCACCTATGGCCACAATCAACACATTAATTCATGATGTTTCCTTCCCTGTCTTTAGAGTCGTTTGGAGAGAAAATATCCGGACAACAAACAATCTCCAAAAGAAATGACAAGAGTTTGGTGAAGGAAACAAGTGCTTCTAGATGGACAGATCTAGTTGAGGAAGAGGAGCATATTTTTTCACCTGCAAGGAATAAGTTAAGTCCTCAATAGCACCCATACTTGTGCCTTCAAGTAATGCAAATTCATCTATGGACCACAAACCGTCACTACGGCTCTATGCAATAGAGTGTTATAACATGTATTGCAATGATTTTTGTGGCTCATTTTTAGTAGTGTGGGTTACTTCAAGTAATTATGAGTTTGTTTGTATTTCTTCCTTTGAATTGTATATCATATTTCAACATTATTACAAAGTCCAATATATCTTTTATTTTTTTCAATTGATAGCATCAATCACGATGATTAAAATCTTATATATCAACAGAAGTAGCAATAGCAGGCGGTGCCAATTCAAGACCAATCCCAGTGACAAGCTCCATGAATAGCATGTTCCCGATTGATGCATTGATTGTTACATCCTTGAGTATTAAGGCAAGGCCCAATCCATGTCACACTCTTCTTTTCACAACCAGTTGATACTGCTACTTGCATTTCTACAAAGAAAAGAAAGTAAAAACTCAAGAGTTGACATATAATATTACAATATGCTTCAGTTTACATGACACACTTTTTTACAATAATAACATATTCAGTGAAATTCCACATAGTGGGATCTTGAGATAATAGAGTGTATCCACACCTCACCGCTACCTGATTAAGGTAGCTAGACTATTCTAGAAAGACGCTTAGCTCAACTGAAGTAAATTTATAACAAGTAGTGGTGGCAAATGGGCGGGTTGGGTAAAATTTGGGAGGGTTAAAAATGGGTAACAATACAACCCGCCCACTTTAATATGGGTAAAATATGGGTTGGGTAAAATATTAGTTATACCCATTTAAAGAGCATCAATTCTCCAATAGTTCTCTCATCTCCAAGAAAATGAGCTGGAACAATTTCATAACTCTGTTTCCACTCCATAGATAAAATGCATCCGCTCTGCATATTTTAGTTGATTAAAATAGGCCCCAAAGTAAAGAAAATCACTTAGCAAAGTACAAGTATAAAGTAAAAAACAAAAAAATGTAACATAAATAACAATTTCATATACAAACAACAAACCAAAACAAATGCAAAAAACATGAAATTCCACATTCTGCAAAAAAAAATAAAAAATCCAAACATGAAATTCAATATTCTATTAAAAAAAGAAGGTATTAAATGGTTAAACTACATTCATAATTCTTATAAATAAGGAATTATCTACCACAAATAGAATTCAGAAACAAGAAGAAGATTTCAGGAGATTACCCACAAACCCTAGCCCTAAATTTCAAAGAAAAGAAAAGGAAGAGAACGAGGGAAGACGAGGAAGAAGGATTAAGGAGAAGAGAAATTTAGGGACTTACCAAATCATCTTTGAGATTGTGATTCGTGGAAGAAACACCCAATTTTTTGCTGAAAAATCGCTTCTAAAACTTGGCAACAGACGGTTCTTTGAAAGTTTGGAGAAAACTTACAATACCCATATATGACCCATAATTTACCCATAAAATACCCATATTTTAATGGGTAAAATATGGGTATAAGCCCAAATATTACCCATATTTAAAATCACTCTTTCAACCCATATTTGTTGGGCTATTTGGGCGGGTCAGTGAAAAGTGGGCCTAAATTGCCAGCACTAATAATAAGGAAGGAAAATAGGACAACTAATAAAATACCTAAACCTAGTAAACATATAGATGATAACAAATACCAACAAAGTAGAAGACTGTATGATAAGCTAATCATATCATATAAATATATAAGTTGGAAGCTCCTAACTTCAAAGTTAGATTACCATTTTGCCCTTTTAGATTTTAATTTTTTAATTGTTTTGAAATTTAAGTAAAAAGAAGTCCAAAGGTCATAACTTTTTAATAAAGAACCATGTCTTCTCTAAGAATTCAATGACTATATTGATATATAACTATACTTCTTCCATAAGAGATAACCCACGTAAGGTTTATTATTATTTTTATAATTTTCAGAAATGAAAGATTTGTTCTTTAATATTGATCAACTTTTGCATTTGTTTATTATCAATATCTTAAAATTGAAAGAATTTTTTATATTATGTATATTGCTCGCTGTTTTCTCTTGTTTTTTTGTCTTCTTCGTGAACATCTATATATGTGGTTATATTCTTTTCTAGTATTCAAATTATTTGGAATAATATTATGCCCACTTAACTTTGAAGAACCATGTGATTGTATTTTTTATTTGTGCAGGCTCTATACGGTTAAAGAAAGTGTACCAATCCGGCAAACAAAGCAAAAACAACGGCTCCTACATAAATAGAATAGAATAGAAATGTTGTCACTGAAGTAGAAGAGTAGAAGATGGCCTGAGACTGAGAGAAGGCGGCCTCTCTCGGGCTCGGGAAAGACAATTTGGCTTATTTTCCTTCTCAACTCAAGGTGATCTAAATATCATGTCTAGCTTGTTAGCTTTGTATTGGCTCCCATCTTACTTAACGGGGCCCTTAGTTGAATACCGATCAAAATTGGGTACGTCTGTTCGGGTTCATTCATGTCCAATAAACTTCAAACAAAAGGAGATTCGGGTATCAGAGTTGAGCGGAGAACCTTTTCATACAGGAGAGAGATAGGCCGATTTGAAGAGCAAGCTTGAAAATAAATGGAGAGGTCATTCATTCATAGCAGAAAAAGTGGCACGAAACTCTTGTTTGGAGTGAAAGGGAGAGCAGTGGCCCGCACCGCATTCACCGGTAAATTTCCCTCAGATGTTCTAGGTAGATGCTAAAGCCAGAGCGTGATGGCAAGAATTGATCGAGCGAAGAATCACAGTTCTCAGCTATCACATTCAGATGGGAAGGACACGAAGTGTCGTATTATTCATTCCACAGAACCTTAGTTGAAGGTTACGAAGTAAAGGATGGGGACAACCCCCCAAAAAAACTAGTTTTCCACACGGCGATCTTTATTTGAAATATGAGCTGCTAAAACTTCTCCCTTTTGAATGTATCTCGAACCTAGACCGAGGTATTGATGGTGATTTTTGAATCTCGCAGAACAGAATGTGATACGATAGGATCATCGAATCAATAGCAATAAGTCTGGTTTGAAGAGGCTCATATACAGAACGACACGAAATAATATTGGGGGCATTCTATTTCGGTACAACGAGAAGGGGTTTACTATGGTCGGTGCAGGGTAAAAGCAATTCTGATAGGCGGGACAAAGCGCTTTCAATGGTGATAAAAGAGGGGGAAATGCCTGGACGCGAGGATTGGTCATTGGGGATCTCTAGAAAGACCTTTTTATGAAATTTCTGAGAGGTCAACCGAGGTACGTGTTTCCGTGAGCAGTAAGCAGCAGATCTCCCCTTATTTTGGGAAAGCAGGTACCTGTAATTGTGATCTGTTTGCCAAAACCAAGGGGTCTTTCTGTAGAAACCTCCACGAGTTATCATCATTTTTTGATGGTTTTTTCGCTTCTCACAGCTGCTCTTAGATCCGGAGATTCCCGAATAGGGCAACGTTCTTTTGCATTGCACTTCTTCATGTCTTGGTTCACCGTCGTTCTGAATAAGTCAGATAGTTGATCGAAAAAGCACCTATGGAAACGGGCACGTCGGTGGATCAGCCAGAACCAGCACCATGACATGTACTGTTTGCTATTCACGGCAATCCCTCACAGGCTAAAGCAGGAACAAGGGGCACAAGCAGTCTTTAGAAGTCTAAACTAAGAAAGACCCAAGAATCCCATTATTGATTGAATCGGGGCGGCTAGTAGGGGGAACTTTAATGTAATTGCAGATCCATTAGAAAAAACATAGGGGTCGGCCTTCTGACTTCAATGCCTTTATTGAAGTAGCCACTTCAGTCATGCTCGTCCTTTCTCGAAAGTATCTTTTTTCTGGGAACATGGTCAACTAGAAATTATTATGTTCGTTATTCTTCATCCACCGATGGATAAATGTTTCAAAATAAAAAGAGAAAGGCTGGAAGGAAGTAGCTCGCCTAAAAGAAGGGGAATGAAGCACTCAGCTAAGATTATTGGAAAAGAGAGGCAGGGCCCGAGGCACTTGCGTTAAAGGGCTTGACTCTTGTGGGATGGGATGTGCTCAGCCGCCTCCAACTCTTTATGTGGGTCAGACAACTTCCTTAAGTCAGCAGCCATCATATTGATCTCTCTACTGCTCTCGCAAACGGTGATGTCTCGATTCCCATTGGTCGGTCTGCCTGAAGGGCTTGCGGTTTATTACACCAAAGGCTTTCAGAAAACTATTGAAGCTATCGAGAGAGTACTAAAGCAAGTTGCCGGAAACCGGCACCACCTACCCGAGCAAGAGTTATGCTAACCGGGTAAATCCAGAGAAGGGGAATTGAACTCTATGTGACCTCCCCAGTTGGGCGCGAAGCTTTCTTCATGAAAAAGCTCGTTCTTGTCAATATAGGACTGTCTTTCATTCAGCTTTTACTTATTTTTTGGTAATAAGAATCTCATGGTAGTGCGAAGAGGGAGCAGAATCGTATCTGGGAGTGGTTCTTCAGATTGCCTACGAATCTGCTATATGCAACTCAACCCTTCTCCGCAAGCTTTTTCAGCTGTTGGATGCGCAAAACAACCTATTCCCTTTTACGACGACTCGGTGGCCTTTGAGAGGGCTAGCCTTCCTGGTTTAGTGAATGGTGTTGTTGAAAAGGTTCTCACAGATGTTGTAACATGCGGGCCGGGGTATTTTGGACGTTACTTGACACTTATTATTAAAAGGGGTCACTTCTTTTTTTCGGTATACCGCTCTGCTCGCAGAGCGAATTAACGAAAATCTTTCCAGGAGGTAAGAAGAGTTGAGAACAAAGTGGCGAACGGAATTCTCACCATTTCTTAGATTCATGGACCCAATTTAATTCAGTGGGATCCTTCATTCACATTTTCTCACTTCTGTTTACTCAGACGCCTTTTTCTTATTGAAGACTCTGGCAGCTGGACCTCAGCCCCGAAAGCCGAACTCAGCAGAGTGGGTTTTGGCTTGCCCCTTTCTATCTTATTAGTCAAACCTAAACATCCTTATTTCAAAAAACAGTACTAACACCAGAAGCCTGGTCGAAAATTCTTGAAAAATTAGCTTTTTATGATTACATCGGCAATAATCCGGCAAAAGGAGGATTAATTAGAGTAGGTTCAATGGATAACGGTCGGATCATAGGGCTAAGTCGAAGCATGCCTGAACCTTCTTCGTCGGAGACTGAGTTAATATACAATCCCACTTTGGAGTTCCATAATCCCTTACCTACCCCAGTCCATCCCTTCACCCGGATAATGACTTGGTCCGTCACGCTTTGGACATCGCCACTGGAATCGTTGAGGCCCCATGAAGACGACTCTACTTCACTTGGAAAACGGGTCTCCGTCCGCTTCCTTCTTATAGTAAGCATGAAGGAAGATAGGTCTCCGTCCGCTTCCTTCTTATAGTAAGCATGACTTTCTTTTTCTTTTTTTCGATTCTTTACTTCCCCCCAATCCAAAAATTTCAGGTGAAAAGAAGATAGATCTTGAAAAGCTCACTGAGCAATTCAAGAAAATAAGTTTCTCTCCACTACCTAGAGAAAAAAGAAGTTCGCGGATGCCGGTCAGTCTCGCTACCTCTTTAGTTGCCGCCCCCTACTTGCTCATTCACAATTACTACCCTTTTTGCCATTTTCAAATCAATCCCACGAGCCTCTTATCCATTCTCATTGGTCACCTTTCTGATCTAACACCACAGGTGATGGCCAGGGATCATCCTCTAAATAGGACAGAAAAGAAAGAAGGGTTCTTTCTAGCCTGCAACGGAATGCAGCTATTTCTGACGGATAGTTATGTTAGCTAGGCCAAGACTCCAACAGGACCTAGAGCACGAACGAATCTTCTGAGGAGGAGTTTGATAGGTTGGAAGGGCCCGGAAGAGGGCAGGCGATGGACTCTTTCATTAGGTAAGGGAAGAAGGGGCCTAAGCACGGCAAATGCCTTTAGAGATAGGGGTGAGCAGCAAGGAGACCCTTGTATAGGGTTCCAACCCTATCTGACTCCTAAGAAGTTGCTAGTTTTTCATCAGCCGTTGCAGATCTAAAGATTATGACGTAGAAGCTGACATCAGGCTAGCTGCTGATTTCACTCAACCTCTCATCGGCTCACTCGCTGCCTTAGCCTTAAGTCTGAACCTTCACTCCGGCTGATGGACCTTGAATTATAGCAGGAGCAACCTCAATTGCCGTACCTAGCAACAGCAGGGGCAAGCCTAAACATCTACACCTTCCATGGGAATTTTGGAAGAATTCCATTTCCTTAAGGAATCAGCCTTATCCTGCTAATAGCGTATGAATGTGCACTTGTCGGAAATCACCTTCAATCTTTGATTCCTTTTGGAATGGAAAGAAGAAAGGATGGTCGTAGATCACTGATGTCAAATTCACTCTCTCTGCGAGACAAAGATCTCGAACATCGTAGAAAATAGTCCTAACTAACCAATCAAGTGAAAGGAGCCCGCCTACCCACTCCCCTTTCCCCCCATTGCTGGGAGCCTCGCTTAGGCCCTATCTATAGTAAGGGGCCCTTTCATTTGTTCTTCGCCGCTCTGTCGATTGCCTTCTCTCCCATTACCTTAAAGTTCAATCAGAAGCCTAAAAGAAAAACTGTACCTACCAATCTATCCGTCTTTCTGCTAAACAGGATAGATTGAACTCATAATTCAGATAGTATAGAAGGGGAGTGTTGAGTCCCAGCTCTCGGGTATCCAATCAATTAATCCCACAAACCGGGGAAGCTTAAGTAGAAATGAAAGACGAGGTTGAGGGAAGAGAGCACAGGGCGAGCTCACGCTCGAGAAATTCGTAGACGCCGTCAGGTAGTTGCCTTTTGAGATTCTTCATTATGGACTTTTTTTTGGCTTTTCTAGCATCCCCACAGCTTTTATCTCTCTTCTCTTAGCAAAGGTAGGTGAAAGTTAAACCTTTGGCTTGCGGGCTCAGGGACGACATCTAATCCTGTTCGCTCCCTATGCTTTCGCACCTCAGTGTCGGTAGGGACCCAGAGGTTTAAGGATAACTGTAGGTGGGTGGCTACCTAAGGAAACTCTTATTCGATCCGCCCCCCGGCTAGGAGGCATCTACCTCAAGTTTCCTATTTTCATAGGAATCAATGGAACTACTTCAAATTGTTCAAGTGGGCTAGAGACGAGAAACTTTCGGGAAGAGGGGTAGTCTTGTGTGTAAGCATAGCATTTCTGGTCGAACTCGCCCACCCAACTAAGGAACGTGCCCACGAGGGTACCACCAGATGTTGTAGATAAACCTACTAAAGAAGAAGTTGAGTAAAAATGTAAACATATAGCTGCAGAAGTAGGAATAATGGCACCGAAAATAATGTTGTTTCCATAAGGTACTGCCCAAGGAAAGGAAAAGGTTACTTTCGAATTAGGAATAATAAATAAAATGGAAACCAGCCTGCCTTCCACCGAATATAAAAAAACCTTAGAGCTGCCTAACATGCTGACATCCCGGCGAAGAGAGTCATTTTTTGTGTTACATCTTCGAATTCGAACTAATCCTTCTCTCTCTCAATGTATGCCCGGTTTTCGTCGAATCTTTTGGATCACCTCATAGAGAAGAGAGAAGGTAAGATCGCAACCGACTGGTTGGCATCTGCAACTTTGAAGACTGAGCAACATAGGTGAAAGGGGCTTAGGGGACAGTTAGACGATTAAAGATCAAGCAAGCGGATGCAATCAAAGAGCATCAATCCAAGCCATTTCATGAATAAAATGTGACAGGCCTGAAATGTAACGACCTATGAGAGAAGGGTTTTTAGAAAAGAAAGTGTACCAATCCGACAAACAAGAATGAGGCTTTGAAGAAAGAGATAGAGGTTCTCAAGAGCGAATCTTCAAGAGTAAAGACCGGAGAACCAGAAGGGCAGGTATTCTCAAAAAAGAAAGAAGCAACTGGGCCAGACGACATTGATAGCGGAGTTTCCGTGGTAAGGTACAAAGTTTTTTGTCTGGGTCTTGGGCAGACGTACTCAACTGGTACAAATAGAAAGGCTCATAAATGAGGCAAACTGGTAAGAAGGCCAACCACATAGTGGGGGCTTTCGAGGCTTCCCCCTTGTAAATATTCTCAGGTAAGAAAGCAGAACCTCACTCCACGAGGAGCGGTACGAACGTAGATGATATCATCACAATCCCTCTTTTCGTACCGCTAGGGATGTTTAACGCCACTTCGCCTACTGGTGCGGCGGCGCTTTTTCGCCCTATCTTCGCTCTGGACAGGAGCGCTAGTGGACACGGGGAGGGAGCAGGGGAAGCGTGTCATTCGTAATGGAAGACGCTATGAAATAGAAGAAAGAAGGTGAGTTCGAACTCTAACTCAAGAGCCCTTACTCAAGAGGGCTTCTCTTCCTCTTATTGTCAGAAGTAAATTCAACAAATCTAAGGAAGCAAGTCGTAGGCCTCATTATCTATCAATCAACAAGGTAAAGAAGAGAAGGTTTGAATGAAAGTAGTACGTCTGGAGTTCTAGTTAGGTGAATTCTTTGCATTTATCAATCAATTGAATAGGGACTTAGATGTGACCAAGGTGCTTGCAAGCTTAGGGTTAGCAGGTTGTTGGCTGGGAGAGCTGGTAAAAGAATGAAACCTTCAAGAGATCAAAATCGAATGAATTGAGTTGTCAACATGAAAGCGTAAGAACTCAACGAGATTCCCAGCATCTCGTAGAAAAAGACACATCGTCCTTTTCATTCTTCAACCTGATCTCTACATTCATAGCTTGAAAAAACAAAAGAGGGTCACCTCTCTTAATGACTATTCTTAAGCTTCCTTTCTTTAGGAGTGGGATCTCTTTCCTAGGAGCTGGAGAACGGGAAATCCTTGAGCGGGCTGTTATCCTTAATTGGATGAAACAGTGGTTGACTTGGCTTTCTTGGTATCATACTGTAGCATTATCACCAGATGTGACCATTGATCAACTATTTGATGTTCCTATGTGTGCCACTTCTTGGAAACGATCAAACGAAGATTATGAATTAATCAAGTTTGGGTACATGAATCTCGCAGAACAGAATGTGATACGATGAGATAGAATGCAATAGAAACAAAGACAGGGAACGGGTTACCTACTCTTAATGGGCAAAGCGAGCCCCTTTATTCTGAATTAAAGAATTAGGAATCAATAGGGAGGTTTAGCCTAGCCTTCAGGTCCTAGAAAAAAAATGGAGCTTACTGGTTTATGGAATTGAGAAATAGATGTCCTACCAAGACTGCATGGAATAGAATGAAGGGTTAGGGTTCTTGCGGGAAGAAGGACAAATCGGGCCCCTAGTGGTCCTTATCTTATCACGCCACGGAGTCAACGAGTTCAGTCGAACAGCGTAACGAGTCTAAGGTTACAGAAGCCTTCGCCAACTTTGATAGGCATAGCATTACGGTAAATAAAATCCCTTTTTTTAAAAATAAACCACTATTCCGCCTTAGGTACTCTTTTAAGTCTGTGTAAGCTATCGCGCCTAAGGCGAAAGGCTCTGTTCGGATCGATAGGTGGCAGGCTAAGAACAAGAGGATAAAGGATTGGACGTCTATCTATCTCACCACGCTCCCCTACTCCTATAAAGGCCGGCGGAACGGAGCAGTAGGTTTAAGTTATAGTCCGTATCCCGTACTACTTGTCTGGAGTAGGAAAGAGTGTGATCTCAGTTTCCTAGCAAGTCAAATGGAGAAGTAAGATGAGAGGAAGCTCACATCTACGATAAAGACTTATACTACAGTTTGGGTACTCGAGCTTTGGATCAATGTCCCCAGAAGCAAGGAGTATGCCCGCGTGTTTCATCGTGGCGAAGGTTAGACCTCATAAAGTCAGCGAAGCTAAGGTTTCGTATGTGTTATATCATTTCGCTTCGATAGAGGCACTGTAACCGTAAGTGGAATAACAATCATTCGGCCGATTGCTCTTATCTTTCATTCGGTCCCCATAAACCGCTTTTTAGTATTCGTGTTCGCCTTCGCTCCGCACCTTCCCTTCCATACGGAAGGATCATGGGGTTCTCCCAACATACATATCCGGGGGTGCTCTGTTTGTTTGGTCTAATGAAAAGATTATTCATCACCGCAAGCACTCTCGCTTAGCTACTGGAATGCTGAAAAATGAGCTACAAAGCTTTGAACTTCCACTTTCAATAGTCAGAAGAAGCGCGGATAGTGATGAATCGTTCTCATATATTGCCAAAATCTTTTCGATTGTTCTCTGGTTACGCTAGATTTTGATAAAGAAAGTTACATGAAACAGATTTCCGGAAGTCCACAGAAAAATTATTGCTAATTGACCGCTTCCTTCTTGCTTGATAGGGGGGCTTCCATTCACCAGCGCAGACTAAAAGTGCTCTCCGACCAAGCCTACATGCACGGGCCCATCCCACAAAGTTCTACAAATGAAGACTCGGGCCAGTCAGGCCTGCTTTTCTCGATCCAAGCTCGGTGGCACCATATCTTGACCTTTTTCTCGAATTGGTCCATTTCGAGTTGGCCCATTCCCCTTAGACTGGTTGTAAGACGCGTCCAAGCCAAACTATTACTTTCTCCAGTCGATGGTACTATTGAAAGGAGAATGTCGTGTCATCCAGCGCACTTGACCACTACGATCGATCCGGGGAATGTAGGTAAGTAAGAGGCGGATCTAGGGATTCTTCGACCAAAAAGAGTGTGCGAGACTTCGAAGGGACATTCACATTTTGATTCGTGAGCAACTTCACGAGAACAATCATTATAAATTCACTAATTAGAAATGTTGTAATATACTTTTTCCCATAACTTCTCATACCAGACCAACCCCGGCTTGGAAGCAAGCTACCTCTTGCCTATCTCACCCCCTTCCTTCAGTTGGGTGAGCCTTCGCTTTTTGGATCTCTCGTCTTTAAATTACTCGTAGCGTAAGCGAGCATAGAGGAATAAATGGAGGGGGGAGTTGATCCCATTTTCTATGAGCGAATGAGTCCATACTTATTTATCATTAGAAAGAGAGTAAAGCGCATTATCTTCATTCCACTTCCAATTAAATGTGTTACGCACAGTGACATTTGCCAATCTTGTTCCTGTTAGGAATCAATTTGTAATAAAAGAAATTCAACATTTTGACAGTAGCGAGGAGAAGGAAAGGAGCTGAAAGCCACTTGACTTTAAGGAGAGGGCCTTCTTCTTGGACCACACCACCCAAGAGCGCTTATGTCATAGCGGAACTCATGGCTGGAAACAATCCTTATGTGCTCTTCCTAAGCAGCTTGCGTGCGCTGTTGGCAGAGCTACTTCTTCTTACTGGATGCCCGGTGCCCACCACAGCAGCTCACTTCTGCATTTTTGTTTAGGTTCTCGAGATTCTCAATCGCTCTTTTTAGTGGGGAGGAATAGTACGTGAATGGAGGTTCAGAACTGATAGTCATCGCCTTATCCTTTCGACTGGACAAATTCAATAGCTGCTCCTAGCCCGATTCTTTCTGGTTGACCATGTTCCCAGAAAAAAGATACTTTAGAGAAAGCCCCCTTGTCTCCCGCTCAAAGTTTCTTGTAAACCTGTCACAAAAGGCGCGACAGCTTCTAATAACTCGTTCATTTTTATATTTTAGAATAGATTCCACCCCTAAGGTCGCTGAAAGCGTGGTAAGCGATGAGGTGTATGATCGTATAGTTGTAGAACTTATGCCCCTCATCTCTTTAAACTGAGAAAGAAGAAAGAAGATGGCTCACTTTATCTAAGTAATGGGGAAGAGGACCGAAACGTGCCACTGAAAGACTCTACTGAGACAAAGATTGGTTGTTCTTATTTACGATCTACGCGCTCACTCCCGGCTACGATTTGGACCTTTCGCCTGCTTAGAAGTGGATTCGTTCCCATCGTTTTGACTGGGTAGAATGAATGCGAGAACGAACACGAAAACCCGCACCCCCTTTTTATAGTGACTTTCACGGTTATGATGAGATTTTTTCTCTTATTTCCAAGATCGAAGGTCAAGCTATGGGCACAAGGAGGTAAGGTATAGTAAGTTACTTCTTCGTGTTTTGCTTGTCATTGGATTGGAAGCCGCAGGCGATGCGTGGCATTTCACCCCTAACCACAACTCATCCGCTGATTCTTCAACATCAGTCGCTTCGGACCTCCACTTAGTTCCACCGTCCATACAAAATTTGGACTTAATCCCATAATATTTTGCATGTCTACACTTACCAAATCGACCTGAACAACATATACGGATCCCCTCCACCCCCTTTTTCATTACTAATGGAATATCTTTCACGAAAGGGTAATGTGATTAGCTTGCTTGAACGAATTCGCTCTCTTTGCTGTGAACAAGAGGAAGCTCTGCAAATGAAGCAGGCGACTCCAACCCATTGTTTTACGCTCTCTCTCTTCTATTCAAAATAACCTCCTATTTTTGGAATATTCCTGGGGCAAGAGGGTATCTAGGAAGGAAGACTCTGAAGATGACATAAAAAAGAGCTGAGTTGGCAGCTCTGGAAGCACTGATAGCCTTTCACTCATTGCAGAATAGTTGGTTTTATCGCCGATGCTAAAAACAAAGACAAAGAGTGCGTAGATCCGAGGAGAGGTTGAGTCCGCCCCTTTGAGACCTCGTCCTACTTGGAGGTTGAGCTAAACCACCTTTGGTCGAGAAGTCCACTAACTTATAATGCTTTCCACACCCCGCCCGGTGGAGGCGATAGGTTAATTAAGTTGCCTAAATCTCTTCCTTATCTGCTGCTCTATAGCTGCATTCCTCGCTTCGTCTTCCCAAAATCAGATTGTTTTTTTTCTTGAGGAAGGTCCATCTGCTTTTGTTTTCGATCAAATTGGACATAATCTTTGATTTTTATCATGCTATTCTAGTATATGCATACAAAATGTATTGGGGTTATGAAAAGAATCCTTTTGTTTACGCAATCAAAAAACAGCGCTAACGAGCAAGAAAGGGCCCCTTACTATAGATAGGGCCTTAGCGCTAAACTGAGCCTTGAAGATAGTGAAAATGATGGTAGTGGGAGCTCTCAGGCCATCAGTCCGCTGAACCTTTACTCAAGAGGGCTTCTCTTCTTCTTATTGTCAGAAGTCAAATGGTTAAGTCCAGTTAGGGCGTTCGTTCCCTGTTAAATGATCGAGTAGCTTTGACTTCACCTTTAATCGAGATTTCGAAAGAGGTCTGCGTACCCCCTTTTTGAATTCTTTCTCCCACACACCCTTTATGCCTTCTTTCGCCGAGGAGGAAAGAATAATCTTCCAAGTCTGGCTTGACTGAAAGGATGGAATGGACTAAGAAGTCGTCCTATCGTGCTACTGGTTTTGAACCGAATTGCGAAACTATGAACAGACGACTCGATCCTTGACCTCTTATTATAAGCAATAGCGAAGGCTCGACTTATCAATGTTCCTTAAAAGTTCCGCTTAATGGCAATGGGGGAAATGCTATTTGCTTCGTAAGAATAAGAATGAACTTCTATGAAATGAAAGAGTTTCACAAGAATTGTCTTGATTGTCGGAGAGGTTCAGGTGCAGAGCCTTCCACTGTGGACCGAGACTACGCAAAGGTAGAAGACCATGGAAACTTCGTTGACTTTATCATCTAAATAGAAGCTTCTTTCTCTATTTGGCAAAGCAAAGGGAGATATGGATCCAACTACCACTGAAAGACTTTCTCAAAAGAAAGATCTCAAGGCTCTGGGAATATACCACTCCCGATACTCTTCCTCCGTCACCTCTATCTCCAAATCAACGGTTTGATATGATGCCCCGGTTTAACAACAGCTATCCAATATTCAGGGGATCCTTTTCCTGAACCCATACGTGTTTCTGCGGGTCTTAGTGTAACTAGGGGGTTCTCAAGCAACTGGAGGTCTATAATGCCTTTTTACGCAGAACTCTTGAGGAAGAAGTCTATATTTCTCAACCTCCTGGTTTTCTGGATACCGCTCATCCAGGATATATATAGTTGGAATCTCCAATAGGGCAGGCATTATTATGAAAAGGTTAACTTTCCAGCTAGGAAGTTGACAACTTTTTTATTGCAATTTGAAGTTCTCTAGTTACTTCTGCACAAGAAACCATGCAGGGGGTTGCGTATAGCATTCTAAGATCTCAATACGAGAAAGACCTCTCAAAATCAAAGATTTGAAGTGGTCTATAATTTACTGAGTATTCGGTATAACTCACGCATTCGTGTACAAACCAGTAGCCTTTCTTTAAAATAAAAAGCCCTATGATGAGTCCCATCTGTCGTAACCCTTACATTGCATTCTAGCTAGTTTTAAGTTTTATTCTTCGTTTCATGTGGTTCCTCGGTAGGTAGGGTTTCCATTAGTATAGTACCGGGTCTCGCGAAGTCGGTCAACGGTAGCCTAAGAGCAAGTCAAAACTACGAGAAGGGCGCAAACAAAAACTCTTTCTGATTAACATGATAATCGCAATGGCGAGGGTCTGTTACTTACCATAATTAGGGACTCACTGTGTCCTCGTTTACATACCCCACTGGCACTAGCCTAACGCTCTGCTCATAGTACCTGCTAGCGCGGCTACGCAGTGGAAGGGAAGGAGCCTAAATCGATCCCCTTCTTTTTTTCTTTGAAGGTTTATTCCTGTCCCACTTCTGCTTCCTCACTCCCCGGCTTGCTTGCGTAGTTCTGTTGCTGATTTTAGATCAAAAAAGTAACAAGACTTCGGTCTTTTAAGTCTTGCTCCTTTGATGAAAGATCGCAGGTGTGGCTCCTTCCTATGGTCTCTACTGCCAACTCATTTCACTCCAGTTTACAAACAGGCTGCAAACTCAAAATGGGTCCATCTGTCATGACTTCCAAAAAGAATAGAGGCTAGCATGCGCCCGTATCCATATGCACCCTTACATATCCAGAGATGATTGTCAAGTCTTGTGCTATGAATGCATAAGCAGGTAAAGAGTACATGTGTTGAGCTACCAAAGAAGTAATAACCATCAAAAACTTCGGGTTCCTCGGGGTAAATGCATTAAAAAGGGACAAATTTTAGCGGATGGTGCTGCTACGGTTGTTTCGGGCGGGAAGCAGGACGGACCCTACGGGCGAATCGAGCGAGCTCCCTTTGCATGCAATGATGTGGTGGTAAACCTCTCATTCTAATTCAGTGCTCTCTGAACCGTGCGGGAAGGTTTCCCGCCGCCTTCCAATCCAAAATTCAAGAGGTAATAGATGTAACCTGTTTGGTTTACAAGCAGCCGCCTTTAGTCTTTCCCATCGTGGTGAATGAGTGGACATCAGGCGAGAACGGAGCACTGGTTTAGGCGGTATCCGGGCCCTTTTAGAGGCAACAGTCGACTTCCCCTTATTTATTGTGGTCCCAAGAGGCGTAATAACCTAAAAGTTGTCCAGTCCTAAATAAGACAGGAAACCCCTTAAGCTTCTTCAGAAAAGGAAAGCCCTTCCACACCTGTATGAAGCATCTCCTCTCGGGATTGACCGGACTTCGTAGCTTGAAACAACCTGTCCTTTTCGCAATCACCAGGGCCAGCGCTCCGGAGCAGCCTAATCCTCTGAGAAAAAAGGAAAGGCATGGAATTGTAAAAATAAGGAATGAAGGTTCAGTAAATGTCTCAAAGTTATTCCTCTCACCTGTGCTCACTTTCGTTTTAGAAGTCAGATTGGATTTCCAATTGGTGCTCAACATCTCGTCGGTCAAGAAGTTGCATTCCGCTAATCTAATCTGGTGACTATTGGTATGTTTAGTCGGGCGGCGGCCGTTAGGTCACCCTCGATACGATTAACTCGTACAACGGATTAGCAATCCGCCGCTTTAGTCCACTCAGCCATCTCTCCCAAGACCTGGCACAATCTAATTATTAATTAATAGAACCCAGAACAGGCTCAGGGCCATCTCTTCCAACATTTTCTTACATCTATCCCTTTGAATAGCAAAGTTGCCCGCGTCTCGTAAGGCCAAGAGTTCTGTCATTCCTCTCTGTCAACGTTTGGGGCACTGTTAGGTTCATCTCTCTGAGTTCGAGCAGTTGAACTCCTCCCAAGCGAAGATATCGAATAGGAATAATCATTATCAGGGGATACAGAGTGTACCTCCACCTAAAGGGCTGGCTGTGCTCACCATCTTTATCTTTGTCTCCCCGTCCTACTGGCAAGACTATCTTGGTGAATGCAATAAGAATCGGCTGCTCGCGCAGCAGAGTGCTTTGCCCATGCTGCTATCCTCCGCCAAAGCGCTCAAGAGATTCGTCCTTGAATGTCGATGTGTTGGTGTTCTATATGACCAACATAAGACTCGACTTGTTAGATATTACGAAGGTTCAGTGAGCACCATGCCGAATCTCTCTACCATTTTCTTCTCTTCCACTTTGGCCAATCTATCTATCCGTATATAGATATATGATCTAGCATGTCCATTTGTGAAATAAAAAAGAAAATTCCATTTCCGCCATGCGGTGACAATTGAGAGGTTGTCACTGAGTCGTTTTCTAAGAAAGAGTGGACTAAAAAAAGGAGAAGCGTCATGCGTCATGCTTTTGTAGACCAGCTAGTATACATTAAAGAAAATGGCTTTCTCAATTAAACTAGCTTCCTCATCTTCGCTCTCCTAGCCAACAACCTGCTAACCCTAAGCTTGCAAGCACCTTGGTCACATCTAAGTCCCTATTCAATTATTCTATTTGGGACCCTAAGACTAGAGAAGGGGATTTTCCTACAAAAGATGAAAAGTGCTAGACTTTATCCCTTGCCTGGCCAGTGAAAAAGGCATCTCGGAAGAGGAAAGTAGATTGGGCCATTCACCAGGGCCTCTTTCCTCCTCCCTTTTCTACTCACTCGTAGGGGTCGGGAACCCCACAAAGGGGGAGGGATTCGACTGAACATCTCAGCCATTGGCGGGAATTTCGCCCGCATCCGATCCTTGAAATCGCTGCTTCTAGCCTTTCAGCTTCTTCAAAGAGATGACGGATACAGAGCGGTTACCACTTGTAGGCTCCTTCACCAACTAGGGTAGGCCATGACTTTAACGAGTGCACGAGCAGAGCTTTTAAACCTATTTGCATAGGCTAGTGCACTGATTTACGTTCAATAATCCCAAGGGTTTTCACTTCAACACGTCTTCGCTCGTGATCACTTAGAGCCCCCCTTCCATCAATAGGTACTCCCAAGTCACTCCCCATAAGCTCCTTCCCTTCCACTGCATAGCCGCGCTAGCAAGTACGCAAATCCCATTTTCCTTAAGCATGTAGAAACCTATGATTCCAATTTGCATATGTTGCTGCTTTGGTGAGTTTAGTGATCATGGCTGGCTCACCTGATCTATCAGCTGTCGTGAGACAGTTCGGTCTATATCCGGTGTGGGCGTTAGAGCATTGAGAGGACCTTTCCCTAGTACGAGAGGATCGGGAAGGACGCACCTTTGGTGTACCAGTTATCGTGCCCACGGTAAACGTTGGGTAGCCAAGTGCGGAGCGGATAACTGCTATTAGTCATTTAAGGGGAAATGCCTTTTCCGGGCCTATCCCTATTCGCCTATCGCTTTCTTGAGTTGATGTTTAACTTGCACAAGTACATAATAAGATTCACTATAATCTCACACTCTTTACATCTTAATAAACCGTCGATCAGTTCAGCGTAAACTATTCTCAGCGGAGGGAAGGCAAAGGTCCGTAGGAGGACAACTATCAGTATTAGCTGACTGGTGACGAGTATCGTCAATGTGTAGATCAAGGAAGAAGGGTGGGATAGCGCCCGATTGATTGAGTGTCTTACAGCCCGTCATGCAAGCTAGCAAAGCCAGCGCAGAAGCATGACCGCTCAGAAGGCCTACCTGTTTTTTTTCCTAATCTGTCATTTGCTCGTCCCTCTCTCATGATAATGGTCTCTCCTCTCCTCTCGCTGTCAGGTTTGGTTTTTGTTCCGGGTTGGGTCTCACTATTTTATTATTGATTGTCCCATAGTTAGAATACGTGGCAAAGTATAAGGAAGGTGGCATAGAGCATAGAATGAGATTGATGCTTCGAATGCCCTGTTTTTTGGGGTTGTGATAGAAGGAGCTGTGGCACTTTCCTATTTTTTTATTGCAGCTAGGGCGCCCCTTTTCTTTCTCAAAGTCAACTTTCTCCCTTCTTAGTCAAGCTTTGAAGTCCCTACTTTATTTAGATTTATGGGATATTTGAAGAAGCAGTTAAAGTAAGCAAGTCAACTCTCTTACTTGTTCTTGTAAGCTATTTCTTTCCCGTACTTTAGTAAGTAAGCATGTAAACGACCATCTCTCCGCAGATAAAAGACTAGACGACTGGATCAGAGTAAACAACAATGTTGAATCAGGCCGCTCTTTGCCTTGAAAGAATTCACACGCGGCCACCAGCTTTCCCAAAATAAGGGGAGATCTGCTGCTTACTGCTCACGAAAACATCCGACCTATATTATAGTCAAGTCGTTCGTCAGTATACCGCTCTGCTCGCAGAGCGAATTAACATAAATCTTTCCGAATATCATGAATATCCTTCGCCCCCTATCTCCTCATCTTCCTATTTATAAGCACAGCTTACTTCGACGTTTTCAATTTCCCAAGCCACATAGTCCGAAGCAAGGTTAGTGACGGGAACTTAGCTATCTTTTGGTCAGGTTTTCCGGGGTTGGTTCCTCTACTAGAATAGGTCCCAAACGCCTCACTTCTCTTACTTTCTATTTGAGGGAGGTCCAATTCCGCGCTCTTCTAATTGCTTAGAAGTAGAATCTTATTGATTTGATTCATCCTATTTCATTTATTTGGGCGAGAAGGAGGCTATGAGTCACCTGGGCATAATCCCAACCACATAAGCAATCGCAATCGCTACAAGCAACCTATTTCATACCATTTTCGTCATACTTCCTCTTCTTCTTCTCTTCTTTCTCTCCCTGCCAAGCTTGTTGGGGCACTACCTGCAGTTAGAACAGACAGATAAGAGCACATAGCATCGAAAGTCACCTTTCCTGCCAACCTCCTGGATTTATTCTTATACTAATTGAGCTGCACTATTTTTTATTCTAATAGATTCCACTTCGCTTGCTTGCACGACTTCCCCCTTGCTTAAAAAAAAGGGGGCAAGTCAAGTAAGTAAGCAGTGATCCGAGTTGCAGAGAACAATCCTAACTAAGGCAATCTTTTCGGGTAAGGTGGAGGGCTAGCTCGGATAGGTCAGATACGAGGGGAAAATCTGAAAGTTCTCACTAGGCTTCAGAGCCCATATGCTTAACACAGCGAATTCGCAGCAAAGAGAGCGAATGAGGGAGTAGGTAGGGGGGAGACCCTAACCGAAAGAGGATCCACGGTAGCTACAAATGAAGTGAAAGGCCGGGGGGCAGGGAAAACAGTCGAGTCGATCAGGCTTGATGATCGAGAGAAGGCTCGTGATCGTGCATTCAATCAATTTCCCCTGAAAACGATGGGCAAACCGAAACCCGGATGATGCCATAAAAAAAGAAAAGAAATAAAATATAATCCTTCGTCATTTCCAATTTCTTAGCCAATAGGACTAGTCATTGCACTAGTAGCATCTAAGAGCCTCCCGCTTCAGTACCATCTCCTTTTTTACCAGCCGAGCTGCCCTGTCAACTCTTTGCTGGAAGAGCCGTTTCCTTCTTGCTTGATAGGGGGGGCTTCCATTCACCAGCGCAGACTAAAAGTGCTCTCTCACCTTCTTTTTGTCCCTGGCCAGCTCGTAAGTAGAATCCCGCTGCTGGTCGGCACAGCGGGGCGTCAAAAGCAAGTCTTTTTTATTGCCACTTATTATTAAAGGGGTGGGATGTGAATAAACAATGGTTATTTCAAACACCGTCTATTGTCCCACCAACTGATCAGTGGGTTCATCCCGCACAGAAACCGAGACCTGAGAAGGAGGCTGTAGGAGAGAGTCAGTGAGACCTAAAATTTATCAAAATTCTTTTCTTTCTAGAAACAAGGATAAAAAGATTTGATTGACTAAAAGAACTAGCATAGGGTATGAAATCCTTGTTGATCCTTCTCTCCTCTTGCTCGACGAAACAAATCATTTTTTCTAGTAATAATTTCTTTCCTTTCTCCCGGTAATCGTTATTTCATTATAGAATTATAGTTTTTATTTATTTATTTTGGGTGAAAATGTTTACCCAACACCTTATGAATTAGCAAAACTTATTTTTTTCTGGTTACCTTTATTTTTTCTATTTTTTTACTTATCAATTGTTTTACATTTTAAAAGTCTCTAAAAAGAGTTATTAATATAGTAATATTATTTTTAATAATAAATATTATCTATAGAATAATAATATAATAGTAAATTCATAATCATTGTACTCAAATCTACGAAACATAATTTTCATTTTCTGTTATATCAATTTCTGAATTTTCAATTGGTGCATATATTATATTTCTATTCTAAAAGTGAAAAAATTATAAATTGAAAGTTCAATTATCAAAATGTCCATTAAAAATTGTGGGACGTTTTTATCCTTTAATTATGAACAATTTTCTTCATATTCATGTACAAAATTATAAAAACATTCAAAAAATATACCATTTAATTATAATAATTATTTTTTATCAAATTATAATGAATCACCAAAAGGCAAAATGAGTTTAGTAGTCTAACCATCACCATATTTAATAGCTATTAATTCTTTGTTTCTTATTTTTTATTTCTTGTTTCTTGTAATTCAAAGGGGTAGACAAAAAGCTTTATCTTTATGTATTCTTCTTAATTAAAATAATTAAGAGTTATTAATTATGTGATTTTTGTAGAAATTAACAATAAAAGTTCATCACAACTTTATCAAAAAAACATTACTGACAATTTAAACAGTCAATACTTATTTATTACAGTATTTTATTATTTCTATGCAAGTTACAAATTGTACTACTTATTATAAATATAAATATAAATACTAAAGCATGACGCTTCATTGCATATTCAAGTTAATTTCCGTCTCCTCATTCCAAAATTAGGTAGTTTTTTTTGTTTTTCTTTTTGTTACCTCTAACAGTTTTTGGTTTTTTGCACTTCCGTCTTTAGCACTTCTCTAACTAATCCAATGGTGAGATTTTTGACGTGCTAATTATAAGCTTGTTTTCTTGAATACAAATTTTATGTATTTTAAGATGTGGATAAAAATACTTATAGGTTGAGTCGGAGGCTAAATCACGTAACACTATGAAAAATTACAAAATAGAGGTAAGAATCTTTCGAAGTATTTTTTAGGAATAATGTAATTGAATCTCTTTTATTCTGCCTGGACTTTAATGATTTTGACTTTCTGATACAAAGAGGAGTTTACCCTCAAAGATCTTGAAAAGAAAATGACATATGTATACATTGTTACTGATCTTTTAGTATATTGCAGGCTTATAATTTTAGTGTGGATCCAAATATAATACTAGTTTTTTATAGATGTAAAATGACTATTTTAGATGGTAGGAGATAGTGTACTATATTATATTGGATTTCAGATACTTATGATAAAGAAAGAGAAAGTCTAATTATATATATATATATATATATATATATATATATATATATATATATATATATATATAGGAAGATCCTAACCTCAAAATTGAATTATCATTTTGCTCCTAATTTCCAAGTTGATGATGCATTATTTGCTTTAAATGCAATAATGGATTAGGAGAATAAGGAATGTCGGATTGTATTTGAGTTATTAATGTATTCTTAATAATTACTAAGTAATGGTTATGCTAATCAACCTTATAGTAGACTTTTCTGCTCCTATGTTTAAAAAATGAAAATTTGACCATTCACATTCTTATGAATTATAAGGGCTCACATTTAATATGGATTTTTATATAAAATTTTAGTTACAAAAGAGCGATAAATAGGATAATTATGCCTCCATTCATCACACTCCCAACTTCACAATAATCATAGAAATATGACATATTTACATAAGAATGCAATATCATCCTTTTCTCCTAGAATAGTAAGAATATGGTACTGATATTTATTTTCTTCCATATAAATAATTGCTTTTTAATTGTATGTTATGATGGTTTAAGATGCTAATTTAGGATACTAGCTTTATAAAATTATTCCTACAATTGTATTACTAAAAAAAGGGTTAGTTATATGCTTACCCTTTAAAATGTGTATACGTTTTGTATTTGTGCTTAATTTGGGGTAAGATTCTTTAGAGCTATTTGTAGTAACATTAATTTTGGAAATTTTGGTACAACTTATATTTTATCATGTCATGTTGTAGTTGTACAAACAGCCACATATTTATTATTTGATTACACATTGCACCTATATAACTAAATTTAATTGTTTTTTCTAAGTTTAGGCAATCCTTAATATTTTGTATTGAACAATTAAGTCATTCGAGTGGCTTAATTATTCGTCAAATTCAATTTGTACTTTCTTTCTTCAAATTTATATTACTCTTTCCACACATGTTTAATATTATCTTATTATTTTTTAAGAAAATATGCTAGCAGAATTGGGACACACATGCAACGCGCGTGCCCTGAAACTAGTATTACGATAGACACGTACGGTTCTCTAGAATGCCACCAAGCCAAAGAACTACATGAATAAGTTAATACTCAGACAAGGTTCAATTACATAGTAACCTTCTATCCTTATTTGCAACCTCCACATCCTCATATCAGATCTTATCTAATCACCTTTCCCCAAAACTGCTAAGGCCTACATGTGCCTCTCCTCATCTCCACTATATCTGACCTTTCAGACCTCCTGTCTTATCAACTCTCTCCTTAATTATACTCATAATGACATCCTCTTATTAAAGGTCGCGACATATTTAAGGCATAATACTTATATTGGACCCTAAACTTGGCTTCATATTTTAACTTTGACCTCCAACTTTCATAGTGCACAAATAGGCACTTTAACTATCCAAGTTTTCAATAAATAAACACGCGAGTCCTAGCTGGCAAAACGCGTGATGTGTACTTATTTTGCGCGCGTTAGGAGTAATTTTTGAGGCCCACAACAGTAAAAAAATGCTGAAATGACAACTTTACCCTTAATGAATCCCTTTTATAAATATATCTTTATATTTCCAAATCAAATTCTCATTTTTTTTCCTCCTCTTTCAAACCAAGATTTTTTCCTCTCTTTAGAACGATTTCTGCTCATATCTAGTGCAAATGGCTTCTAATTTGTTTTGTCATTGTGGAAAAAGAGCTATAATGAAGATTTCTTGGTCTGCAAACAATCCAGGTCGTTGGTTTCTTGAATGTGAAGATGGTCGGGTGTGGTTCCATTTAAGACATCTTTTTTTTGTTTAAATTTTAGTTCTCAAGATTCTATTTTGATAGTGAATTTGTTCTTCTTAAACATATGCAAGTTTTTTAGGTGGTGTGAACTTGATTATACTGAACACGCTAGAATTGCTATTTCGGGATTACAAAAGAGGATAAAAAAACATGATGAAGAAAAGGAAAAGATTAGGAGGAATTAATTTTGATTCTTGTATATAAATTAAAATTAATTTTAATTTTTTTTAGTTCTAAAATCGACATGTAAAATATTTAATTAGCTAGCAGTCATTGAGTGGCTCACTAATACACGTTGGAGCGTTTGCATTTCACGCTCTTTGGCTGCAAAAATCATGTGTTTATTTATTTAAAAGTTGGATAGTTAAAGTGTCTGTTTGTGCACTATGAAAGTTGGAGGTCAAAGTTAAAATTTGAAGCCAAGTTTAGGGTCTAATATACCACAATGTATTTTTAAAACGTTTTTCTTTTATTCTTAAAATTTTACAATGTTTGAAGTGATAGTATTAGGTAGAATAATTTATAGTTTGTGGGCTATACTCATCATTTGATGCAATGAGGAAGAAAAAGAAGAGAGCAAGAAAAGCAGCATACTGAAATTGAGACTTAGCCATATTATATATCTTTGAACAATAATAAGTCTGTGAGTATTCAAATTTAACAATTTATAGAGAAAGGGAGAGAGTTTCATTGCCAGGTAATAATGTTGGCTTGTGAAACATACAAGGAAATACACCATTGGAAATAGAGGAAGATATTAAAAAGTAGCTTGTTTTTTACCTTAATGACAATATACTTCCCTTTTGGATTTTGTTGTCTCGTTTGAACAATCATGTCTTTAGCTTTTGTGATGCAATGGTGCTTGCATCAATTGTATGTAATATATGTAGGAATAAATTATAGGGTAAATGGTCTGAAAAATACTTTAACTTTGGCCGAAATTGCTATTACGATACCAAATTTTATGGAGGACCTTTTACCCCCCTGCACTATTTAATAGTGTATTTTAAAGGTTTATATGTGTCCACGTGGACACATTACCATTTATAATTATGCAATATTTTTTATGTTCACGTGGACACGTATATACCTTTAAAATACACTATTAAATAGTGCAGGGGGTAAAAGGTCATTTTCAAAGTTTGGTATCGTTACAGCAATTTCGGTCAAAGTTCGGATATATTTCAGACTCTTTTCCCTAAAATATATGGTATTTACTTGAAAAATTAAGAATTCCTAAAATATATGAAAAGAACCCTGAAGTCTTTAGAACTGAAATTACTACCACCCTAAATGCATAGCTGGCAAAGTGAGTGAATTTTATTTTTAATATCTTTTTTTCTAAATATGTGTTTTTAATTATTATTATTATTATTATTATTATTAATTATTATTTTCTTTCTTCTCCATAGTTTCATCTACCAAATCACCACTCACTGTCTCTAAGCCATTACTACCATCACCATCTCCACCAAATTCACCATTCTTGATTCAAGAAAAAAATTTAACTCTGTGTTAAACAAATTTGCAAAATCAATCTAATAAACTACTGATAAATTGATATGGAGTGTACATTTATATCACCCAAAAGAGCTTTGAATATGATTTGAAAAAAAATGGATCTGAATTTAAATCAAATTCATTTGAACACCCAAAAAAGAAAAAAATAATATTTTTTTACTAATAGACGCTTTAATTATTAGTCCCAAATCTCAATCAATCAACTACATCTCAAAATAGGCATATTCTCAATCTTATTAATTATTCAGTAGTCGGTGAATCAACCTTTTTCTCTTCAAAATTGTCACTGGCATCGACACGACAAGGATGTAGAGAACATCGTTGGCTCCTCTTCATCTTCCCTAAAATAATTGTGCGCATCTCCGATGACCTCCATTAATGGCAACTTCACCTTCTCTAATATTCACCCCCTCTTTCCTTCCCCCTTACCTTTTTTTACTTTGTTTGCCAGATCTTCCGACGGGCAAAACTTCTTAATAAGTCCCACCATAATTATTCATCTCTTCCTTACAAGTGCAACTCCAAGATATTTGGGTTTAACAATAATGGTGAAAATGGATTTGGGGATGATATAGGAGGAAAGAATAAAGAATTATAAAAAATGATGGAAAAAACTAAAATTTGATGAAATTTCAAGGTGTCAAACATGTGATATTCACATGTCAACATAGATGTGGTTGTGGCTTTTTAATGGTGTAATAATTTCAGTTTTAAACACTTCAGGGGGGTGATAGGACCCCCGTGTAATTGAAGTGTGTAGTTAAAAATTTGAATATAGATTGAGGGGGCTTTTGGCCATTTATAGATTTTATTTATTTATTTATTTATTTATTATTTGTATGAGCATTTAAAAAAATTACAAAAATCCTCTCTCGGTTACATCCCGATCCGAAGATGGTGAAAAACCAACATAGCGGACACCCTAAAACCCAACATGACGTAAAAATGATTTTTTTTAAATTTAAAATATTTCTCAAAAATAATTTATTTTAAAAAAAATTGACGGGGGTGGCGGGGGAGGGGGTGGCATTGTTGGAGGGGGGAAAGCAATTTTGTGGGGGGGGGTAGGGAGTAGGGGTGGGGTGAGGTAAAAAAAAATCTTAAAATTTGACACATTTTTCAAAAATAATTTTTAATTTTTTTTGTTTGAGGGGGGGGGGGGGATGGTTTGGTGGTAGGGATAAAACTATATTTGAAATTTAAAAAATAAGAAAAGTTTAAATTTTAATTTTTTTTAATGGGGAGAGTCGGGCATGGGGTTTGAGTAGGGTAAGAAAAAAAAATTAAAGGATGAAGTAGAGTTTTGGAAAATATTTCCTTAATTTTAGAAGGGGAGTCATTTTCCCTAAATTTGAGGAAAATGAGTTTATTTGGAAAACATTTTCCAAACATTTAAGCCAACCAAACATGGGGTAATTCAAAAACATTTTCCAGAAAATGTTTTCGTCCATGCCAGACACATCCTCAATATGTACATGGAGAGCCTGTGATTCAATTCACAAAGGGAGAATGACAGGTTTTCGCACAGTAAAAAGGATTACATCAAGCTGTAATTAATAAGTTCTCCTTCGATACACTGGAAATGAAGGATTTGAGAACAATTTTACCTAAACACTTGGGCATCAAAGGAAACTGTTTAGTTAGTTTACTTGCTCGTAGACATATTCTGCTAAGGATAGACCAATATGAAGATTATGTGGTTGTTCTATCAAAATCAGTCAGCTTTTTGCCTTTCCATGTAGAACAACATCTTTATAGTGTATTTCATAGGACAATAGATTTCAATTCGTTGCCTCGATTATCACTAGATTTATTTGCCAAGAGATCCTTGTTGTCAATGGCATCAACGGTTGGAAGGCCGCCAATAGCTATTGACAAGGCAACACAAGACAAGGCAACACCTAGCACTACTAGGGTGAAGGTGATACTCAATCTTATGGATAAGCTGCTTGGGAGGATGCACCTACATTATTTGGACGAGCAGACCAATAAGATTCGAGAGATTTTTTAGGAATTTGTTTATGATGATTTACCTTTATATTATAATCATTGCAAGCATCAAGGTCACGATGAAAATAATTTTCGATTGATTTTGAAAAAGAATCAAGATCACAATCACAAAGACGATGGAGTGGTTGGAGATTAATTATCAATACAATGGGGAGAAATTCCAAGGTGATTTGTGACAAATTTTAAATGAGAGGACTAGCGAACATAGATCAGAGTACTAATAATAATACTCGAGCTGCAAATGCAAATAATAGTGAAATAGCAATGGTGGAAGCCATTAAAAGTAATGGAGTTCGAGTAGTTGATATGTGTGTTAGAGATGATACTCTTTATACTACAGTTACACTAAATTACACCTTAGCTACGGTCTCGCAGACTTCGGTTATGGGTGCAAAGGATGGTGTTACTAGTGATTCGGTCGTAGCTTTGATTAATTTGGAGTCTGATCTAGCTTTGAATCCTAAACTACCTGTTGATGGTGTTGTATCTAGAAAAGATCCTAGCTTGGCTACGATTGAAGATCTAGGTCAGACTAATAAAGTGGAGCAGTGTGGAGAAAATTTGGATCGAATTTTCGAATCTGGTGGTACATGTGATCATGACTTCGCTTTGAATGATAATAATAATAAGGGAGGTTGGACTGAAGTACCAAGCAAAATATTTTTTCCAGGTAGCACCAAACTACAACAACTAGATTGCACTAACCCAACTGGCAAGGGAGCTTTACTGTAGGGATATCAAGGAATGTTGTGTGCTCCAACACCTTTGATGCCCCAATGATCAATTCTGATCAAGAGCTCCATGCATTATCCACTCCAATTCTTCAAGTTTCTAATCTAGAAACTACTAGAATAATAAAGGAGGAGCGACAGACCGCAATGCTAACTAAAGTAAACCCAATGGTCAAACCACCTATGGCCACAATCAACACATTGTATCATGATTTTCCTTCCCCGTCTTTAGATTCGCTTGAGAGCAAATATCCAGACAACAGACAATCTCCAAAAGAAATGACAAGAGTTTGGTGAAGGAACGAGTGCTTCTAGATGGTCAGATTTAGTTGAGCAAGAGGAGCATATTTCTTCACCTGCAGGAAGTAAGTTAAGTCCTCAAGCACCCATATTTGTGCCTTCAAGTAAGGCAAATTCATCTATGGCAATGACAATTGATAACTCTAAAAAGAACTTGACCATTACCTCAAAGGTATTGGAAAAGAGCCATATTGAACCAGAAGTTGTACGCAGTTTCAAGACTTACTCCAACTAAAACTTATGATAGTGACTTGGACAACGACATGTTTGACGGGGATGATGAGGATGATATTCTAGACATATTATTTGATAAGGTATCCAAGGATGAAGATCTCTCGCCTAGGCAACAAAGAAGTGAAAACAACAAAAGCAAAAAGAAGACACATGAAAGGCAACATAGTTGGGATGGTAAGGTGACTGAAGAATTTATTCCAAGGCACCAATCGATGCGCCTGGCAAAGCAAAATCATATGACAGTTTCAACAACAAGAAGGTCCAATAAATCCAAAAAGAAGTGATGAACTATCAGGTTTTGTCGGACATATTTGACGAAGAAGACAAGATAGAAATACTTTAAGTTACTTTACATGGCCTATCCATCTCTTTTAATTCCTGCATATATAAAATGAAGTTTGAGATTGATAACTCAATTCTATACTTAGATTTTATATTTTTGCATTACTTAAGTATCCTCATTTGTAGTATCATCACAGTGTATTACAAATTCTATGATGATCATAGAATATCTAGTTTTCTCTAGCTTCTATTTTCTTCATGCTTGTTAATTATAGCAGAGTTTCAGTACCTCATTCAGATTAGTAAAATAACACCTAAACCCCGTTGCTTTTACTTTTTCTGTGAGGTTTTCTTCTCTTTATTAATAAAAACTAGCCCTAGGCACCTTGCCTAATTGCTTAAAAAAATATTAAAAGATAGATTTTATTTCACGCTCACTCACTATTACACAATGCACACAAGTAAACTGTTCGAGTTTGGGGCTTTTCAGAGAGTAATATATCTATAAGTTTTGTTGTTGATAAAAAAAAAAGGTGAGCAATGTCGCAAAGATCATTTTTAGTGTAGCGTATCATACCTTACTCGAACCAAATTGATGATGCTTTTTTCGATTCATTCATGACACGTACACTTATTTCTCAAAATATTGTAATTGATTTATATAATCATGACATTGTTAAGTAGCACTATGTTTATTATTGTCAACAAGATACTTCCTTGTAAGAAAAAAGAACAATTACATTTGATCCATAAAAAACTAGAAGTGAAATCTAATCCTTATATTGTATGTTGTCAAACAACGTTTTCTACTCATGGCAAAGACCTCTTTCTACCACAGAATCTTTGATGAACTTTAGAGATTGTTCAAAATCGTCCAACAATTGATGTGGATTAGGAATCACGCTTTCATCGACTGATAGAACGATAGTCATCTTGTTTATATAGCTTTGACAATTAATCATCAATGCCTGAAATATAAATTTGCACATAAATTGTTAAGATATGTAAAATTAGGCCTTGAACCTAACTCGCACCCTGAAAACTAGCTCAAAGGGAGGACGATTTATCAAGGCTGATAAGGAGTCCACTCATCTCATTAACCACTTACCTGAGGTTGTCCATAAGAACAGGGGGCAAGGTAAGCCATAGGGTGACCATAGAAGCCAATTTCTTCTTGAGGACCAAGCAAACATGAAAAGCACATTGATGTATTGGTGAAAATTCTGTGTGATATCGAACTTGATGTCTGAGAAAGGTTCAAATCTTATAGAGTTACAATGAAGAGATCATGTAGGATCAAGAAATTAGAATGAACATTAGTTACCTTAATCCCAAAAAATTTGAGTGCTAATTCCGAAATGTAACATGTATAGAAAGCTTCAAGTGAATTTTTCTTTCGATGAATAGTTGCCTTAGCTTCTTTGATATAATCTAAGGGATCATCTCGTAATGCAATTTTAAAGGGTAGAAGAGCAAATCCAACCAAATTTCCCCACTTTGCCTCAGTGTCTTTCTCCATCATGTCAGCTAAAGCCTATTTGTTAATTACAAGAATGTTAGTAACTTCACTTGAAGTATAAAAGCTAAGAAAATTCAAGTGCTAGCTAACTAAAATTTAATGGATGTTGTTAAGAAGTCACACATAGGAAAAGGGATGGGCAATTAGGTCTCTTTATATTGGCTTTGTCAATCCTTATGAGCTAACTTTTGAGGTTGACTTAGACCCAAGTGTCATATCTTTACATGGAATCAGAACCAGGTTCATCCCCATTTGGATGCCCGATCCACAATTTAGTTGGGCATGGGCGTGAAAAGGGTGATAGATTTGTGGTTGAAGTTCCACATTAGTTCATATAAGAAGACCATAACTTTCCATCTCTTTTCTGATGTGGACTTCTTAACACTCCCCCGCACATCCATACCTCGCTAATTGGAACATGAACAATATAATAAAGGCGTCCAACATCGATGATAAAGAATTGGGATGCATCTGGCTCTGATACCATGTGAAATTAGGTCTTGAACCTAACTCACATGCCAAAAAAGCTAGTTCATGAGGTAAGGATTGTCTAGATCCATATAAGTAGACTAACTGTCATCCATTTTCTGATGTGGGACTTCTTAACAGATGTCATTACCTGTATTCCAACTGACTATCTTAGATTCACAAGAATACTTGGTCTAAGTTTGATGTTCTTCAGAAGATCATTGTTTTTCTCTGTTGCTCCCCTGTCTTTCTTGCCCTCACCTGCAATAATATGTTTTTAGTATATATAGTTTTTGTCATCTGATTTATCACCGCTTTTATTTGCAATTGTAATCTTCTACATGACGCCTTGATTAGTTCCGAACCCAACAAGTTGATTCATGTAATATCTTTTTTTTATTTATAAACATATAAAATAATAAAAGCTTAGAAGTCCTAATACATGAGACAAAAACTTACCATATCTTCTATTAAGATAAATAGACAAACCAGCTTGTGTTACTCCCAAAGCTACATCAGTTACTGTCTGTACAAGAGTTGACAAAAGTCCAATAACAATTTCAAAATTGAACAAGAAAGATGTTGCTATAACATAGAATTAATTTTGTTTAAACTTACCATATTCAACGCATTTTTCACCAATTTCATATCATCAAGACTTACTATCCTGTAAACAAGTCGTCTAGGATTAAACACAGAATCAGGTCTACCCTTAATCGGCATAGTTGTATCCTTCAGGCACATAATCGTCGCCATAAACATCAACACATCCACTACTGTATACCAAATCAATTTCACAAAAAACCAAATTTTTATAACGTATTGACGTAATCCTTTAGTGGAATTATGCTCTGAAGAATGGATAACCCTCTTTTTATTTCCAGGAATAGTTGGAACTTTATCAGGATCAGCAGTTTGGCGAGTACACACCAACAGAAGGGAAATAAGAGAAGTGCCATCGCCAAGTGAATGGTGGATTCGGAAAATGCCAACAGACTCAGCATCAGATGTTTTGACGTTAAGGAGATGAAGATCCCACATAGGTTTTGATTTGTCAAGAGTCGTTTTGCTAAGATTCCGAATATAGTTTCCACGAATTTTTCTGGTGATTCATGAAGGTTTTGTTCATCCACTTGTGGTACTATAATGTGTTTATCTAAGTCCACCTTTGTTTGTACTCATTTCATTTCTCCAATTTTCTTCTCATCCACCACCTACAATGAACGAAACAAGCAGTGAGAAAAGAAAATATAATATTTTCATACGAAAAAATTAGGAACTTTTCTACTAGTTTACTAAGACTCTGTTCCTCATCATGATGTATTTTCCATTTTCCTAGTGAGCTGATTTAGTGGGAAATATAGTGAGACAAATTATGTTTTATAGAACAAATTTCTCATATTTATTTATATTAGTAATTATGAGGTCGATAAAAGAAATCTAGAAGGAGGTATCCAAACTTATGCCCAAAAAAAATACTATTAAGACTTGATCATTAAGTGGGACGTTAATCAAATTTTGAAAATCCTGTAATTATCTGAACTGGACCAAAAAAAATTTAGCGACAATTAATTAATGACAATAGCTTAATTGCTGCTAGATATGTAGTTTTTTTAGCAGTAATTAACACTTATTATAAATGTCATTAAAGCTTATAACGACATTTGATGGTTATCACTCATGTTTTCTATATTAATTAAAGATTGCAACGACCTTATAAAACTACAGTAACTTTTTCTTTCATGATATAATAGATGTGAAGTTATAATAAATATATTTCCTGAAATATCAAGATTTTCTCATTTTATGTGACATCTTTTTCTTTTTAGTCCGCTCCAGAAAGAATATCACTTACTATAATTAGAAATAATTTAACTTTAAAATTCTCGTTTTATCCAAATGAAATGATTTACAACCACACAAACATCTGCGGATTGTTTTAAACCACAAGTTTTAAAAGTCTTTCATTTTTTCACTAAATACCATGTCAAGTCAAGGTACCTGAAGGCTGGAGAAACGAGGATGCTTAAGCAAATTATGAACCAAATTGTCTTTGATTAATTGAAGGTCGATTCTTGATTTGCTTCCCATAATAGCTAAAACATGTACGCTGAAGTTGGGTTCATGAAATAACCTTGACGACGGACTTAATTGTTCTTCTTCTAAAGATGCTTTACTAGCTTTACCCTTACATTCAGTCGGTTTTAGACTCGATTTTCTCCGTCTTATCGACTCCATTAATAATTAACTTGTTATATCGATCTTATGGAAAATGAGTTCTTGTTGCTACGTATATATAAAAGTTTGGATAACCAAAGTAGATAGGTTTTAATTTTATTTTACGTTGGATATTATTGGGCTTGGGATATAGGCATATAGCTGAAGGTCGATGGTTGTGTAAATAATGGCAATTGCGTCAGGTCAACATAAAACACTAAGTATATTGCTTTATTTGCCCAAAATTAATTTCATCCTTTGGCTTTTGTTTTTTGTAACATATTTTGTGTTGGTTTTTAATCCACGTGATCGATGAGAGAGAAATTCAGTTGAAATATCCGATGTGTTTGGTAGGAAGGAAAATGTTTTCTATGCAAAATGTTTTATTTGGAAAATGTTTTCTTAGAAAACAAGTGGATTTCTGACTTATTTTCTCATGTTTGATTGCTGAGTAGAAAATATTTTTCGGAAAAGATTGTTTAGTGTTTGGTTTGTGAAAGAAAAATATTTTTCAGAAAATATCTTTTATTTTTTACTAGAGAGTAGAGCATATTTTTTAGGAAAATAATTTATGACCCGGAAACCAACCTTGATAATCGATCTACGGCATGACCCCGACACGCAAACTAGGACACAACCCCGATGAGCGATTCGAAATACGACCTTGAAATCTGACCAGGACTTGACTTCGACTTTCGACTCGAGACCAAACATTCGAATTGGGATTAGATATTTGATCGAGGACCTGATTCCGACATCAAAACTTGAACATGATAGATCAATACAAATTTCGACTTCGACACTCGAATCGAGACACAATTTCCAAATCAGGACTCGACCCTGACAACCAACAATCGATGTGAGACCCAATTCAACTTTCAAATCGAAATTTCGACCACAACTCCCAAATCGAGATAAAATCACACCCGACTCGGGACTTAACTTTCAAACCAAGATTTTTTTTTCAAAAAATAAATTTTAAATTTCTTTTGTGGGGGGGGGGGGGGGGGGAGGAGGGCTGATAGGGGAGTCGGGGTAGGATGGGGTAAAAAGTAGGAAGGGTCAGGGAATTGGGGGCGTAAAAAATTTAAATTTTAAATTTGATTTTTTTTTAAAAACAATCTTTTTAATTTTTTTGAGAGGGGGTGGGGGCTGGTAGTGGGGTGGGGTAGGTATGGGTTAAAGAAAATGATTTTTTTTCAAAAACAAATTTTTAAATTTTTTTTAGGGTGGGGTGAGTAGGTACTTAGGTGTTGAGCGGGGTAAAAAATCTAAAATTTTAAAATTTGAATTATTTTTCAAAAATAAAATTTCAAATAGTTAATATTTTTTCAATGGGGATGGTCAGGATAAGGGGCGGGGTAAGAAAAAAAAAATTATAATTTGAGGTTGGAGGAGAATTTTGAGAAATGTTTTTCTTAATTTTTAAAAAGAAGTCATTTTCCTTAAGTTTGAGAAAAATAAGTTGATTTGAAAAATATTTTTCAGAACATTTAAGTCAACCAAATATGAAAAAATCAAAAAATAATTTCTTTCATACCAAACACAGCCCTCCTTTACAAATAGTGGGTGCGTACAAGCCAAATCAAATCAATGAATCAAGTCAAATTGGGAAAAATATTGACTTGTGCTTTGGCTTAGTGTTGACAAAAAAAACCAATCACCAAGCTCAAACTAAATCAACATAGTCTATATAATATATAAATGCAAAAAATCAGTATGTATATATATATATATATATAAATTAAGTAGTAATTATATATCACAAAGATGGTCACTACAAAATATTTAAAGCAATATGAAAAAATGGTGATAAAAAATATATTTCCGACTCTCAAAATTCAAAAGATACCACATAAATTAAAAAACAAAATATTTAATTTGAATTTCAGGCTCCATTGATATTGCATAAAGAACTCATAGACTACGTACAATATTGTAAAATATTTCAACGTGTTATGTCATATATCGTGTGTGATTGACCATGCATGCAACGCCAAGCTCAATCTGCCAACTGTTTCAGTTGTTAGTAGGGGTGTCAATGGTACGGTTCTGTCGGCTATTTTTTTTAAAATTATACCATTTCAATTTTTTGGGTATTTTATAATATATAACCAAAATTAAACTTTTTAAAACCATCTCAATCATATCGGTTTATCTTCAGTATCGGTACGGTTCGGTTAATTTTTCAGTTTTTTTTACTTTTAAAATATCACCGCCTCAAAATATACTACTATTAATATATTTCCTTCACAAATATGTTCTTGAAGAAACACTTTAATTCTTCACCAAAAAGACAAGAATGTAAATCCTTATTGCCGTATTGTTTGATCTTAAATATTTAATAGGAGTGTTTGGATATGCTTTGTTATATTGTTTGATAGAGTATCTATTACAATATCTTTTAATTTTAAACTTAATTAAGTAAAGGCTAATTAAAGAGCAAAGACCCAAAGTCATCTAGTCACCAGAGGCCTAAGACCTAAGTTTTATATATATATATATATATATATATATATATTATATTTAACATATTGTTACTATTTAAAATATATTGTAAGGTTGTTCGGTTCGGGAATTTTTCGGTTTTTTTCATAAATTAAAAAAACCAACCCAATTGTTTTGGACGGTTACACACTTAAATAAAATTCCACGGTATTATTAAAAAAAATAGTGTAAATTGTTCGGTTCAGTTAGGTTCGGTTGGTTTTTTTGGTTTTTCATATTCTTTTGACACCCCTAGCTGTTAGTGGACTAAGCAATTACTTTCTAGTTGTTTCTCATAGAAACGTGTTTTAGTAGTTCCTAGTTTTTTAGGTATCAAGTATTGTTTGTGGTTAAGTTATTTCCTTTTCTTTAGGAGTGGGAGAAGGTGGGTTGTTGCTTGGTTTATCTACTTAAGAGTCCTATAATTAGGTTTCATCTGCAACAAAAATAGAAATTTCTCTTTGCCTTCAATATTTCTCTCTATTTTTTGTTACTTTTCTTAACATTTGGTATCCGAACCAGGTTGAGAGTTCCTCAAATCGTGTGTGATTGTTGGGAACTGCTTATTGAAAGTTCTTTTTCTTTAAGTACTATTGTAGCAACAAAACATGGCATCTGAAGTTTTGTTCAACCCGGTATTCCACGCCTTGATGGTCATTACGACCATTGGAACATGTGATGGAGAATTTCTTTAGGTTCAAGGAGTTTTGGCCAGTTGTCAGTACTGGCGTGCAAGAGCCAGCAACTAGTACTGCTTTGTTGGAAGCACCTAAAACAGAGTTGGATGGTCTAATACTTGAAAGATCTCGAAGCAAGAATTATCTTGTCCAAGCTATTGATCGCTCAATATTGGAAACTATTCTTTCCAAGGATACTTCTAAGCAAATATGGGATTCCATGAAGAAGAAGTATCAGGGAACGACAAAGGCAAAAAGGGCACTATTGCAATCTCTTCGTGCTGATTTTTGGACTCTCACTACAACAAAAAAAACTTTTAGAGGCAATAAATATAGATATTAATAAAGAGTGATAAAGTCTTTACCGGCATTAGTTAAGTGCCATTAGAATCAATGTCGCTAAAGGCTTTAGAGACGTACAAAAAGTGTTAATTGTCGCTAAAAATACATATTTAGCGGCAATTAAGTTATTGTCATTAATTAGTTACCGCTAATGATAATTTTTTATGTAGTGTCTACAAATGAAGATGGAAGAATCAATTTCAGAGTACTTCTCGAGAACGATGGCAATAGCAAATAAGATGTGGATACATGGTGAAAATCTGGAATATCTCACTATTATTGAAAAGATCCTTCGCTCCATGCCGTCGAAATTCAACTATGTTGTTTGTTCAATTGAGGAATCAAAGAAACCAATGAACTTTCCATTGATGAATTGCAAAGTTCATTGTTGATTCATGAGCAGAAAATGAATCGACAAACCAGCGAGGAACAAGCTCTTCAAGTCTCATCAAACTACCACTCTTCAAAAGGTGGTCGCCGCGGAAGAAGAAGAGGGAGAGGAAACAATGGTGCATGGAAGGCACTCGCATAAGAAATTTGAAGAAAATTCTTCAAATTATGAAAGAAGGAAAATAAGTGGTGATAACAACAATAAGCTGAAGTCAGTAGACAAGTCAAAGGTTGAATGCTACAGATGTCACAGGTATTACCATTATAAATCAGAATGTAGAACTAACTTGAATAGAGATGGTGGAAGGCAGTCCAGTTTTGCAGAAAAGGAAGAAGAAATCTCTTTAATAATGGCTTATCAAGAGAATGAACAAGTGACAGAGGAAATTCAGCAGAATATATGGCACTTAGACAATGGTTGTAGCAATCATATGTGAGGAAACAAGTCAACTTTCTCCATGGTCGGGAATGACTCAAAAGTCCAGTCATGGGAAAATGAGAGGTAAGCATTCGAACTAAAAGGGATATTGCTCAAATATTTTCTAATGTCCATTATGTTCGTGAGTTGAAGTCAAATATGTTGAGTCTTGGTTTGTTGCAAGAGAAGGGGTATGAAATTGTCATTAAAAATGGAATTCATCGGATTCAAGATGACAACTTAGGCTTAATTGCTAAAGTTAAAATGACTGCAAATAAAATGTTTCCTCTCTATCTCAATAATATACAACAATCACGCTTCTTAGCAAAACAAGGAGATGATGCTTTGGCAGTGGCATTTTCATTTTGGGCATCTTAATTTCATTGGATTAAAGACCTTGCAACAGAAGAATGTGGTGATTATTCTACCTCAAATTTCAGCTCCATCTGAAGTTTGTGAAGAGTGTGTTGTTAGCGCACTCTCGCAATTCTTTTCCACAAAGGGGTTCATGGAGAGCAAAGAAGGCACTGGAACTTGTCCATTCCGATATTTCTGGACCGACAACACCATCTTCTAATAGAGGTAAAAGATATATAATTACCTTCATTGACAATTTTACTCAGAAAAGCTGGATATACTTTTTGCAGGTGAAATATGAAGCTTTCAAAGCTTTTAAAAGCTTCAGAGTGCTTGTTGAAAAAGAGACCGGTAGCCCAATAAAAGCTCTGGGTTCATATCATGGGAGAGAATATAACTCACATGAATTTGCAAATTTATGTGAGCTTCATGGAATCAAAAGGCAACTTTCAGCAGCCTACTCGCCCCAGTGAAAATGGAGTATGTGAGAGGAAAAATTGCACTATCATGTACATGGTGCAGAGTATTTTGACAAGAAGCGGTGTTTCAAGAAGCTTCTGGCTTGAAGCAGTCAATTGGACTATTTGTATCCTGAATAGATGCCCCACATTTTCATTTAAAAATATGACTTCGGAGGAAGCATTGAGTGTACAACAACCAGTCGTAGATCACTTTAGAATCTTTGGGTGCATTTCATATGCCCATATTCCAGATCAAAAGAGAAAGAAGCCTGTCGACAAGGGAGAGAATGTATTTTTCTCGGTGTTAGTGATCAATAAAAAGCTTTATACTCCTAACGCTAAGAAAATATTAGTTAGCCGAGATGTCATCTTTGATGAAAATCAATTTTGATCGTGGAACAAAAATACCATGGGAGAAAAAGTTTCAGTATGCCTGATGGAGAAAATGGTGAAGAAGCAATTCTGCCTCAATAGAAAGTTCTAACAGTAGTAGTCCCCGAAAATGCTCAAGATAGAAATCATGGAAGTTCTAAAACTTCACATGTTATGGATGAGCAAAGAGAAACTGTAGTCGATTCACGTGCCCCTTGTGCTTGAAGAAGGCCAACATGGATGGCAGATTACGAGGTAAAAGGAATTGATCCATTGGAAGATCCTCTCACACATTTTTTTCTATTTTCATATTGTGACCCAACAAATTTTGAAAGTGTCGTCAAAGATGAAAAATGGCAAAAGGTAATGGATGATGAAAGGCTACAAACAAGAATTAGGAATGGATTGCAGAGAAGTTTTTTCTCATGTTGTCAGAATTGACACGATCAGATTGGTGATTGCATTTACCGCTCAAAATTCATGGCCCGTTGATATTCTCAAATTACAGCCCTATTAAAGAGTATAAGCGATCATTGTCAAATAAAGAACCCAACTTGTAAGTTGGGGTCGATCCTACGAGGAAAATGGTTTAGACTTAAACTTAACTTACAATTACTTCCTTTTAGTTAAACTATTTTCGAAAGAAGTAAATAAAGGGGGGGGGGGGGGAGATTTTGTAAGCAAGTAACAGATTGTTGATTTAAGTAACAAGTAAGCAAGATTCAAACTTTGAGTTATCAATATGAGAGAGAAACTAGGGTATGTGTGTTCCCCACAAGCTCTTAACGCAATAATCCTAATAATAGTAATCATTTCCTAGTGTTGTACATGCAAAGTTGGTAAGTTAGGTATCCCTAAGTGATTGGTCCTTCAAATAGGAAATTTCACTACGCACCTTGGTCCGACTACGAGTGTATACTTTACTAACCCTTACATTTACCTCAGATTAGACATCACATCAATGTATGACTTAGTTTTCACCCTCGCACCAATTGACATTAGACTATTAGATAGCATCCACTAAATCTCTGTTGTTTAATTCTTTTCTCATTAACTACCTCCTTGGTCCGGCAAGTAGCAACGAGGCGAGTTCTAACGTTGGCCACCGTTAAAAAGACTTCTAAGCGAAAGAATTAACAATACATGCATAAACACTATTCAAGAATTACTTAATTATTATTCATACTTTGTTAATTGCGCATGGTTCCCACAACCCTAGTTGTGGATTTAGCTACTCATGCTTGAAAGAACACAATTCATAATTGGGTAAAAAGAATTCATGAACTTACAAGAAGAATTGATGAAACCCAAAATCTTCAATTGAAATTCAAATTCAAAATATTATAAAATGAAATCCGGAAAATTAATTGCTAAGAGTTAGCAAATTAATTCCCAAAACACAAACTTAGAAGTATACAATAATGTCTAGCCCCAAAAAACGAGGTTTATTACTCTTATTTATAGAAAACAAGTCCTAAATAAAAAGGAAACAAAATAAGGAAATAAGTTGTCTGGAATGCGACTTCAGTTGACGACTCAGCCTACAGACTGTGGGTCGACCTGCAGTCCGTAGGTCCACTTCCATGGCCCCATATTTAGGATTTTTCATTAGGTAATGGAACGTCAACTCTCTGAATCCATCTATGGATGTGCAGGACGGCCCGTGGGTCGGCCTATGGTCCGTCAGTTGCTTCATAGTTCCACACTTAGTCAGAATTCCCTGATGCTCCATCTACGCCTTCCTAACGACGGTCCGTGGATCACTCCGTAGGTGGCTCCTTCTACATAATTTCAACTCTCATCTCCATCAACTGCATTCCAAGCTTATTTCCTACAATTATTAGACACAAAACATTAATTCTAAACACAAAATAGCCCAAGACACACACAAACTCTAAGTGAAACATATCAAAAATACTGTTAATGCATGGTATATCAACACCCTCAACTTAAACTTATTGTTTGTCCTCAAGCGACACACTAACACTCTAAACGACACTTATGTAGAAGTCGACATACAAACTCAAGCAATCACATGGCTTATTCATTCAATCCCATCACATTAGTGCACATCTTTTCATTAGACTCAACAATCTAACTCATGCGGATCAAAACATGGCATAGATAGACCAATAGACACCACAACATACACTTTTCACCATCACCAATGTACCAATTCTCCAACAATGTAACTAGTGCCCTCACTTCAAAAGAAACTCTTTTTCACTCACAATCGATACAAATTTCAAATTTAAGGATTCAGTCAACACTCATGCTCAGAAGTGACTTCAAGTATAGTTAGTGCTCAATAACATAGGCTTGCCCCTATTTTCACTGCTTAGAATCTTCAAACTAGGCGCTAGGATCACTATAGGACTTTCTTAGCTTGTAACGTAAGCTCAGGGTCAGGTAGGGTATATTTGGGTACTTTTTATTGACTTTCTGCCCTCATTGACATTACATTGGTTTTTTACCTCTCTTCTCAACCAATTCTTGACGTTTTTTTTATTTTTCTGCTCTCTCCCTTGATTCTTTTTCGCAGAGATGTGACTTTTTACTTTATAGCACTTATTTTTCACTTTCTTCTTTTTCTTTATTTCTTTTAGCACTTTTGTTATTCATCTTTTTGCTTCTTTTGCACAAAGTCACATCTTTTTTTCTATCTATTCTTCTTCTCTCTACAACACAAAACTCTTTTCTTACCCTTTTTATTTTGGTTTCCTTTTTCATAGCCACCCTCCACTTATGTATTTTGCATGAGTTGAGGTGCCCAATATCCGATGTCGGACCAAGGCCAAGATCAAGGTAACTTTTTGAATTAGCCACCCTCAACTTAGGCTTTTGGCCTAAGTCAAGGTGCACATGTCCAAGGAGGGACCGGGGCCAAGACAATTATTTAAAGGAAGGTGAATTAGGTGTATTGAAAGAAGTGGTATACATTAGGCTCAAACATTTGGATCAAAGGGAACATTTATTTCTTTTCGTTGAATCATTTAGGCTTGAGTGGACTTATTTGAAGAAGGGCCTATGATCATTTCCCAACTTTTTGCCTAGATTATCTTAGCAGGACCAACGGGGAAAGTTCTAGATTGGCACACACTGTATGAACATTCATACTTTTCTCACACACACTTAGCATATTGTTTTATTATCAAATTATTAGATTACCCAGTTCAAGTCTTAGCTTAATTCATGAGGTCAAATCGGTTTCTTATCATGTCATATTGAGATCCAACACATTCAACTCATCAAACCTATAGATCTAGCACATTTAAAAACTTTCGGACGGGTATCAATTTCATGCTCTTTATGCCATCATGCTTTCATTCTTCTACTTACTTCTACAACCTACATTCCTAAACATGCCAGTTCAACATAAAAGTAAAACAATCTCTTGGGGGAAAAGAACACAGGAAAGAAAACCCCAAGAGAGGATTATAAGTTGGGTTACTCAGATTTCACCCTATCACTCACAATCCATTTATCCCACCCCCAACAAAATAAGGTGCAATTATCCCCAATGGACAAAAATCAAAAGTAAAACATAGGGTGAAGCAAACCTGTGGCGCATATGCGCCGAAGACCTCTCAAAAAACGGGTGGGTCTGGTTTCCCGAAGCCCGCTTGATCAACTCTAGGAACGCCATCAGTAGCACTCTCATCAATTAAAGTAACACCCTCAGTAGTGCTCAAACTGCTAGATGGGCCAATATCCACCTCACGGGCCCACTGTTGTCTCATTTTCTCATCAAGTATCGACTTTCGCGTGTCCTCCTCCAACTGTTGGCACTCCTTCTTGTTCAATCTGTGATCCTCATCAACATCAGAAGTGCGGTCGAAGCGGTGGCGCTTCCCAATAGGATGAGAGGAATCATGTGGTAGCATAGTGTCACCAAAAAGAATAGTCATCACCACCTCATCCTTCGGTACCGCAGGGGCAGACTCTGGCTCAGTCTCAGTAGGGGCCAAAAGAGTAGCAATATCAACACGGAGGCTAGCCAACTCACTCCAGAAGGTGGTCACATCTGTGGTTAGGGCTGGACTCTCTAGGACTCTCAACTCAAAGGAATCCAACCGCTTATGAATGACATTGCACCTTCTGGTCCATCATCTGCTTTATCTTCACCTCAAACTCTGCAATAGAACGTTGCATCCATGGCTTCATATGCTGAAGCAAAGTGGCCATCTGTCTCTCCAACTTCTGGACTTGAGATAGAGGACGACAATGGACCCTGAAGAAGGAGTGGCTCAGGATGAGCTAGGGGCCTGACTGGTGGCCGGAGACGGTGGAGCCTGAGTGTCTATTGTAGAGGCCGGGATGGTGGTGTCATCGCTCTGCATCTGCAGCAAGATCATCACCCAAAGGCGATGCCTCAACCTGTGGCTCTCTCTGAGGTGCATCAAGGTTGGCATCATCCCGAATGAGCCTCAATGTTCAGAGTCTTGGTCGCATCAAGCAATCGGTCACAATGCTAAACGGGAACAGAAGCATCCCTGCAGAGCTGGAAAATCAAACACGGGAAAGGCAGGGTGGTGGTGGCCTTGAAGGCCCTCTCATGGATCTCCGCAATCAGGATGTGGGCGACATCAATCTCTAAACCTGCCATAATGGTTGCCAGCATCACGACCCGGTCCCATGTAACCACATTGTCCGTCTGAGTCAGGGACAGTCTATTCCGCACCAACAACCAGAAGAACTATGCAGCAAAGCTCAATGTAGCCTTCCTAACACCCAGACGAGGAGTCTGAACCCAATTAACAAACTCCCCATCCACAACAATGTGTCGTGCCAACCACCTCATAGAGACTCTCTCTGCTCAGCATTTCTCTAGAAGGACCCGCTCTGGATAATGCTCATATGGTAATCATATTCTGCCGTATTAATGGGTAGAGTGTGGGCTGGGCCATATAGAAATGGTATTGCTGCTAGGACTAAAGCCGAACTGTCACTCTGAGCCAGCCAACGCTTCAATTTGTATGGCCCCCTCCTCAGATTGGGGGCAGTGACCTTGTCGAAGCTAACCTGCTGGGCTCTGTTTTGAGTAGTGCAGGGGGCAGTGGGAGAGATCCTGGTGTTGGGTGGAATGTACTCGGTGTCTTCAATATCGTCCTCAATGATTATACGTTGCGAAGGAGCGATAGATTTGGACTTTCCCTTAGCGGCATATGTGGGAGCTTGCTTGGGTCAATGGTACCTGTGGAGGCTTAGGTAGTACCAAAACAATTCAAAAAGACTCATGGAAAATTTTTAGAACAAGAATCGAACCCAAACAAAAACTTAAAAAAATCTGGACAGTAGTTGAACTGTCGACTCACGGTGGGTACCTACGGTCCGTTAATGGAACGACGACCCATGGGTCCCCTCCATATGTCAAAGTACTAAAAATTGGGTCTTTGATGTGGGAATCACGGATGTGCAGAACGGTCCATCGATGGAACGACGGACCGTAGTCCACACCGTGGTTCTACACTTGTACAAATTTTGTGTGCATTTGACTCACGGACCCCAACCTACGGTCCGGAGGGTGACCTTCAGTTTGTGGGTTGGAGTAGCTCCTTTCAAATTGATGATCTATGACTGAAGAATGTTTTTAAGATAAAGTGTCAATGATTTGTTAAATATTTTCTCACATAGCAAAGAAATCATGATTTAGATGCTTAGATAGGTAAGTGTCATGATGATGAAGTTATGAAATCATCGTTTTGAAATGAGCTACTCAAATATGAACTTATGATTGGATTGGTAGTCTTAATTGTTGTCTTTCCGAGTATTGTGACAATGATATGATTATGACTTGTCTGTTATATTCGAATTTTACTAAGCACCGATAGAACTTTGAGATGGAGGCTCTCCCGTTAGTAGAGGCCAATTCTGTAGAAGCAATCTCCTTTTCTCAAACTATGTGCCCCATACAATTGTCTTAAATAACCTAGCTAAGGGATCCACCTTAGAAATAATGAATGATACAAAGTTCTACCTTGACAAGTAAACTCTCATTTTTTGGTGTGAGGGTTACATCAGATTTCATGTTATAGCTCACATATCTTATTGTCGGTTAACAGTAATTATCCCACAATGAGCTATGTTTTCTTCGAAAGTCTTTCCAAAGTTTTTTTTTTATGGTTTTCAATATGCATTGACCTTGTTACGAATTATGATTTCTCTTTAAAGGCTTTTAGTACGTTTCTCTTAGTCATGCATATCATGATTAAAGTTCATCATATTATTATGCATAAATTTTATGTATTTACCGATACGAAGTACATTTATAGTACTAATGAATATTTATGTCTATATTGTCTCATAATATAGGGTTTGACGCTCCTCCTCCTGAACGTGGTTAGTAGCGGGATCACTCTACAGCTGTTGTTTGGATTGGTGAGTCCTCATGGTTTGAGGACAAGACCATTAATGCTTTATTGATTTTATTGTCTCTTTTGGCTTCAGACTTGTATGTGGTGTATGAGTTACGTCTCAACCACTCCTATGCTGTTAGAAATGATATGTCAGACAAAGTTTATATTTTCACATTTATGTTTTAATCTTGTACTCACTTTGGATTTCTCTATATGATCTAGACTTTACTTTTGAGACTTCATGCTATTTTGTCGTACTTGATAGTATATAGTCTTTCCTTACATCATGCTTATGTCATGTGACTTGTTAGGGCCTCTCGAGGTTCTATTCACCATGTCACATCTAGGGGATACTTTGGGTCGTGACACAAGCGGTATGGATTCCTTAATGTCTTAGCTAATAGAAAATCCAATCCAAGCTTAGGCATTCCCACCCAAACTATTCTCGGATTGCCCTAGACTGCACTTTGCTCATATTTCGTCTGAGACTAGCCTAGCCTGAAATTTTCAAGTCACTATTCCAAAGGTTTTCTTGTCCGATTTATTTCACCAAAGGTTTACCCATAACAATGGTCAGGGATCGTTAGAAGATCCCAACAATTTGTTTTAATCTTCCTGATATTCCTCTTTCTAGTTTGTATTAAGTGAATTGTTAGAGTCTGAGACACCAAATATTTAACGACATAGATTGAATATTATTTTTCACTATTATCCTTTAGATTATTTTCAAACTATTCTCTTAGAAATGTAAAGTAATTAAGAACTTCATTAGATGAAGGGTAAATAAGAAAAAAACATTAACAATTTTCTTGAACTTTAAACAGTTCACATATTTTGAACTATCAAATAAATTTCAAAAATTAACTTAAGAGAGTAATAGTTTTCCATAATTTTTCTTGGTGTTAATGCGATATTTAAGAAATCATCATCAATTTTCTTGAATTCCCAAACCTGTATGACATCAAAAAATTTAAAATGAAACACCAAAAAGCACAAATGACCATTTCAAAATCAAAGAATAATAAGGAAAGACAATTGGAAAAATTCACAGTGTTGATATTATTAATAGCAAATTACACACCAAAATAATCTATACTTTGGTAGAATGATATATATATACTCATACATCTTATAAATTTCCAACATTATTACAAACACCATATCTTTTATTATTTTTCAATTGATAATTTAAATCCTGTATCAACAAAAGTAACAGTAGCAAACAGGACCAAACCAATCCATGTGACAAGCTCCATGAATAGCATGTTCCACATTGATACATTTGTTGTCACATTCATGAGTATCAAAGCAAGGTCCCATCCACATCATCCCCTTTTCACAACCAATTGATTCTACTACTTGCAAATCTGCTAAGAAATTAAAAGAAAGCAACCACTTTTAAAAGTTCACGATAATAATATAAAAATGTATTTCTTATGTTTTAATTTACGTAACACTTTTTCCTTATTAATTCATAATATTAATAATAATATAAAAAGGCATCTTAAATCCCATAATGACACCCTCTTATTAAATGTCGTGACATATTTAATACCACAAAGTATTTTTAATAATTGAAACGAAGAAAAGGAAGAGAGCAAGAAAGGCAGAATACTGAAATTGAGACTTAGCCATATATATCTTTGAACAATATTATGTGTAGGTGTGTATTAAAATTAAATTTAACAATTTATAGAGAAAGGGGTAGAGTTTCATTGTGGACATAAGTAATAATGGTGGCTTGTGAAACATACAAGGAAATACATTGAATTCTACAACATTGGAAATAGAGGAAGATATTATAAAGTAGTATGTTTTTTACCTTTTGGATTTTATTGTTGTCTTCTTGGACAATGATCATGTCTTAAGCTTTTGTGATGCAATCGTGCTTGCATCAATAACATGTAATATTGCAACTAGTTTTTGTTAATATAAATCCTGAACTCATGTGTTTGGCAATGTTGATAGTTCTTGCTTTTTCCTATGATGTACACAAAAGTGGCGAAATAACCTAGTTGTAGTTGTTTTAAATATAATTGTTGGGATTTAAAAATTGAAAGATAATAGTTAAATAAGGTGCAGTGTGAATTATATTGATAAATGGTGAGAAATAAAATTGTTTCATTCATTACGGGTAAGTTAATGGTGAAAGAATTTGGGTAAGAAACTTTTGAGTAGTGGCTTGAAATTTTAGGCTAGGCCAGTCTCAGATGAAATTTAAGTGAGGTGAAGTCTAGGGCAATCCGGAAAAGGATTGGATTAAATGTCTAAGTTTATGTTGGCTTTTCTATTAGCTAATAAGACGATAAAGAATCTGTAAGGCTTTTAAAGAAAAATATGGGTAAGTAGAACTCCCGATATCGAACTAGGCGTGAAAGGGTTAGTTTAGAACGTGAAGGTTCGAAATTGTGTTTTGAAATGAGGACTTTTGGAGAAAATTCTGAGTTTCTGTCATGTGCAAATCGCTAAAGCAGGTGACATGCCTCTATTGCAAGGTAATTATTGTGATTTATAGTACATTTTACATTTTTTTTTTGAATAATATATGTTAATCTTTTTGTCCCAATTTATGTGGTACTGAACTACTGATATAATATCTAGAATCAATCAAACAAATTATAAGTCTTCTTAAATATTTTAAGGTATCAATTATTGTAACTTAATTTTCAAGTATCTAACAAATTAAAAGGAAAAAATAAGACAAGTAAAGTAAAACAAATAAATTATCTATTTTATCTGAAATTGATTAAAATAACCCTTGTTCGGCAAGTTGATAGGACAACTGTGAGCTGCTTTAGGGATTGTAAGACAATTTTTAAGTACATAACAAATATATTTTTTTAAAGACAAATAAAATAAAATGGATAAAGTATATATTTTATCTGAAATAACTAAAATTGCCCTAAAACTTTTCTTTTGATTAATCTTTTTTTTTCCGGACATTTTGAATATGGTGTAAGAATAGTTTCTTACTTATGACCCAAGTTTACTTGTGACCCAAGTAATACCATAAATAATATTTAATGTAGAATAGATCTCATCCATACATCGGTTACTTGATGGACGTATCGGATTAAGTCATAACCTCTATAAATTGGTCCTCCTTCCACCTATTAGGGTAACCACATATTCTCTACATTAATTCCATCGATGACAGATGTGGTAACATAAGGCTAGGGAAAGGAGGTAGAAACAAATTTGCGACTAACGCTTCCTCTTTTCTCTGTGATGATGTCTTCCGCATCAAGTATGTGCCCCTAACGATTTCTATGTAAGATTATCGTGTTCACGATCTTGATGTGTATTAAAGTATTTAAAATTATTTACATGTAGCATCCGAGCCTGAATTGTTTGAACTAATAATCTTTGTATATGAAACGTTCAATGTTTATGATGTACTGTTTATCACATGCACCACTTCAATACTTACTATCAATGTTCCAATAATATCTATCTAAGATTATGTAAACTTGCACGAATTTTGTTGTTACATCAATGAGAACAAAGTAAAAGCAATACAGAAAAGACTCACTTCTTTGAAAGGACGTGTACTTTGAGAATAATTAAAAAAAAGTTTTAAGATCTTCTTCAGTATGCATGTCTTGTTTATGGAAAATCATGAATTATATGTCTAGTTCTAGAATTAGACCAATTAATAATTCATTGTTCGGTTACAATATTGTTTTTTATTGGTGGGCACCAACTCTGTGGTCGAACCTTCTTCCTAGTTTCTTATGGTTTAGGTTCCCGCAATGTAATAATTATGTTTTGTTTTAGACTGCGTAATAAATTAAAGTGATCGTTATTGTAACGACTTGTTCCCGTCGTTATAGAAAAGTCATCGGGGAATAATTTTGGGCCAGAAAACTTTTTTGTAGTAACTTGGAATTTCCCAACCTAGTCCAGATTTGGACGAAATCGGAGTCAGTGAGGTCTAGGAAAATCTGAACACAAATGGGAGATCTAACTATGAATTTGATCACATGAGTAGATAGCTGAGATGTTAAGGAACCCATACGACTTTACGGAATTAAATTCGATAGAGTAGAACTCCCGAAACTGATTTTAGCGTGAAAGGGTATTTTTCTGAGTGTCATGGGATGAAGGTGTGTTGTGAAATGGCGGTTTTGAAACTCTTAAATTAGCTCATTGTTTCCGTGCAAGCCGCCAAGGCGGAATTTTCCCGCAAGGGCGAGGCCGCTGTAGCGAGGTGAGGACCGCTGTGGCAGGATAGACGCGACTTAAGTCAGAAATAAACCCCAAAAACGTTTTATTCCGCAATTTTTTACCTTGAGAGCTAAGGAACGACCTAGGGGATATTTCTTGAAGGTTTTCCACCACTTCTAGCACCAAAGGTCCCAGAATCCATTTTTCGATCCGAAGAACTTAGTTTCTTGGGTAATTATCGATGGCGGAGGGTTTTGATATGGGATTTATGGTGGAAAAGGCCCTAATCTGGGTAGGGGGATCAAGGGTTCGACCTAGGGTGGATATTTTTTATTATAGTTCGAGTAATTAGGTCTTGTTTATTGATCCTTGTGTTATATTGCTTGTTTGTAGACCAAGAACAAGTGGAAAGAATCCGAAAAGGGAAGAATCAAGTTCTTAGGGGATTCAAGCTTTGTTCGAGGTAGGTGATGGTTGTGATTTCATATTGGTGTGACGTATGTTAGTAATTACTTCATTATAATTCATGTATGTATGCGAACGTTGCATTATTGATCACACTAATCGTAAATGAGTATGAATGGATGATTGTATGCCATGAATCAACACTTAATTGTATAATTATGAGAGTGTACATTGTGATTATGATTGTGGTTTGTTGAATGGATCGGGTGTTACGTTCCAACACACTAACTTGGATCAGGTGCCACGTTTCGGCACATATATGGGATCGGGTGTCACGTCCGGCATACTAACTTGGATCAGGTGCCACGTACCAGTACACTAACAATTTGGGTATGGGTTCCATGAGAGGACCATTGAATTAGGTTCCGTGAGAGGACCATTGAATTGTGTTGTGTATCTACTTGTGATGATTACGTTCATATCTAATAGTGATTGAGGTTGAAAGACTGTTTGTTGCTCTAAAATGATAACCAATGTGTATTATTGAGAACGTGGAATACTACATTGATCCTAAAAAGATGACTAATATTGTATATGTTCGGTATATGCCTTTTTTTATAATGTTGTAGTTACTTGTATGTGTTTCACTTATTGGGATAGCCGCGTGATCCTACCAGTACACTGTGGTTGTGTACTGATACTGCAATTGCTCGTTCTTTGTTGAGTACATGGCATCTTGATGCGGCTATTGATAGACCTCAGCTAGGAGATCAGTGATCGAGACCAGATTTCAAGGGTGAGACAGTTCTTTCTGGTTGCCACGAAATCCTTCATTTTTGTTTAGTCCATTCTTTTCGGACTCAGACTATTGTTAGATGTTTCCTATGCTTAGTTTTGGTTTGTACCCATTCCCTTAGACTTGTTGCACTTTAGATGTTTTAGTACAATGACTTTTAGGTTCTAAGGGTTAAGACTTCCGCATTAGTTTGGTTAAGCTATTTGTTTAAACTTTTGGAGTTTATGGGAACTCTGTATTTCTTTTGGTCATTTAAACCTGCTTCCGTATCTTAACTGCATAGTTTTTGATTAAGTTGTTTAGTCTGGGTTGTAGTAATGGTTCTCCTACTGAAGGGTTAGTGTGGGTGTCAATCACGACGGTCTGGGTTGTGACAAAATTGGTATCATAGCCCTAGGTTCGTTGATCTCATTGTACCAAAATAAGTCTAGTAGAGTCTTGCGGAACGGTACGAAGACGTCCGTACTTTTCTTCGAGAGGCTATAGGACTTTAGGAAAAACTCACTTCTTTCTACTCCTTCGTGCTATGACTTGAATCCAATTGGTATCTGGGTAATACAAATTGTTATCTTTCCTCCTTCACTCTATGGTCCAAACTAGAGCAACAAAAGTGGTAACACCATCACTAGCAATAGAGGATGTGTATAGACTACCGATAGTTTAATAGGGTCACCATTTGGAACAATTATGTGTTGCCTCGGATAGATGATCTTTTGACCAGTTGCAGGGTGCATCAGTTTGCTCTAAGATTGATCTAAGGTCTGGCTATCATCAGTTAAAGATTAGGCCTGAGGATATACCAAAAAGGGCATTTAGGACCCGCTATGGGCACTATGAGTTTCTAGTTGTCATTTGGGTTGACAAATGCGCTTGCAACTTTTGTGAGTTTGATGAATGGTGTGTTCAAACCATTTCTTGATTCGCACTACTAAAAAAACAGTGAATACCGACCTATAAATCCCGACCTCCGGAGGTCGGTATTCCTTGAAATACCGACCTAAAACCGACATCCCAACTTAGGTCGGAAAAAGCTTGGTCGCTATTCAATATCGACCTCTGGAGGTCGGTATTTACTGACCTCTCGAGGTCAGTTTTTATTTTATGTCGGAAAATTCATATATTATTATTTTCGACTTCCTGAGGTCAGAATTGGAATACCGACATCCGGAGGTCGGTATTTTTATTTTTGTAATGTTGAAATTCTAACCCCCGGAGGTCGGTATTTTTATTTTTGTAATGTTGAAATTCTGACCTCCGGAGGTCGGTATTTTTATTTTTTAATTTTTAAAATTCTGACCTCCGGAGGTCAGTTTTCTGCTACAAAACAGGCAGCAAATTGCTGGAATTTTAAGTTGCCCACCTGCATATTTATACCAAAACAACCCAAAGCCAAATAAACTTCATCCAACCAAAACAACACAATATTTTCAACATATACATTAAACTATTTCAAAATAAACTTCATCCAACTTCAAAATAAACTAAAATACGATCAAATTAAACAATTCCAAAAATATAGAAGTCTAAAATGTCAAATAGATACAACTACTCCTAATCACTCTCACTCTCCTTATCAGACGTACCATTCTCATCACCCTCACTTTCCTTACAAGACTTATCATTCTCATCACTACTGGCCGGACATGGAGAAAAAATATTTCCTGATTCAAAAAGAAAAGTTAGTTGGGCCTGAAGCGCTACATACCTCTTGTTCTCTACCTCCTTTGCTACCGCAATCTCCTCTTCTCTCTTCCTCTCTTTTTCTTCTCTCTTTAGGCTACAACAGCAAGCTCGGCATTGAGATAAGCTATCTTACTCTCCATTGCAGATATTGTCTCTTTATCCCCGCCATCAAAGCTTGAGGATGATGAACCACAATTCCAAGACTTCTTCTTCTGATACGCCTTTTCTGGATAGCCGTAGATTGATGAACCACAATACCAAGTCTTTGTTGTATGATATCTCACATTTTCACAATTAACACACGGACACCTAATCAATCTTGAAGTTAAAAAATCATCAAGTATCTTTGCATGATTTATAAATCTAGTGACACCTTCTGCGAATTCTGGAATCATACCCGTTCGACCAAGATTGTTTCTATTATACATTCAACTACGATCGGGATCCATCTACACAAACAATAATGCTAATTTTAATTCCAACAACTAAATTCACCAACTAAATCAGTTTATTTATTTTAACTTATTCAAATAACTTAACAACTTTTTCACTTTAACTAGTTTAGTTTTGACTTAATTCCGACAACTAAATTCACTAACTAACCCACAACATTTATTTTAACTTATTCAAACAACTTAACATCTTTTTCAATTTAACTAGTTTAGTTTTGACTTCATTCCGACAATTAAATTCACTAACTAACCCACAACATTTATTTTAACTTATTTAAACAACTTAACAACTTTTTCACTTTAACTAGTTTAGTTTTGACTTAATTCCGACAACTAAATTCACTAACTAACCCACAACATTTATTTTAACTTATTTAAACAACTTAACAACTTTTTCACTTTAACTAGTTTAGTTTTGACTTAATTCCGACAACTAAATTCACTAACTAACCACAACATTTATTTTAACTTATTTAAACAACTTAACAACTTTTTCACTTTAACTAGTTTAGTTTTGACTTCATTCCGACAACTAAATTCACTAACTAACCCACAACATTTAGTTTAACTTATTTAAACAACTTAACAACTTTTTCACTTTAACTAGTTTAGTTTTGACTTAGTTCCGACAACTAAATTCACTAACTAACCCACAACATTTATTTTAACTTATTCAAACAACTTAACAACTTTTTCACTTTAACTAGTTTAGTTTTGACTTAGTTCCGACAACTAAATTCACTAACTAACCCACAACATTTATTTTAACTTATTCAAACAACTTAACAACTTTTTCACTTTAACTAGTTTAGTTTTGACTTAATTCCGACAACTAAATTCACTAACTAACCCACAACATTTATTTTAACTTATTTAAACAACTTAACAACTTTTTCACTTTAACTAGTTTAGTTTTGACTTAATTCCGACAACTAAATTCACTAACTAACCCACAACATTTATTTTAACTTATTTAAACAACTTAACAACTTTTTCACTTTAACTAGTTTAGTTTTGACTAAATTCCGACAACTAAATTCACTAACTAACCACAACATTTATTTTAACTTATTCAAACAACTTAACAACTTCTTCACTTTAACTAGTTTAGTTTTGACTTAATTCCGACAACTAAATTAACTAACTAACCCACAACATTTATTTTAACTTATTTAAACAACTTAACAACTTTTTTAACTTTAACTAGTTTAGTTTTGACTTTATTCCGACAACTAAATTCACTAACTAACCACAACATTTATTTTAACTTATTTAAACAACTTAACAACTTTTTCACTTTAACTACATTAGTTTTGACTTAATTCCAACAACTAAATTCACTAACTAAACCACATTATTTATTTTAACTTATTTAAACAACATAACTTTTTAACTTTACTCAGTTTAGTTTTGACTTAATTCCAACAACTAAATACACCAACTAAATCAATTTTATCATCTATAGGATCAAATAGTGTTGGTACTTATGCTTAACAAATATATTATTTCTAAATTTAAAGCTAAGTGTCAACACTAGACGGACAGAAATCGATCTTGCAAGAAAATCAATTTTGTCATCAATAGGATTAACTAGTGTTGGTACTTATGCTTAACAAATATATTATTTCTAAATTTAAAGCTAAGTGCCAACACTAGATGGACACAAATCGATCTTGCAAGAAAATCAATTTTGTCATCAATAGGATCAACTAGTGTTGGTACTTATGCTTAATAAATATATTATTTCTAAATTTAAAGCTAAGTGCCAACACTAGATGGACACAAATCGATCTTGCAAGAAAATCAATTTTGTCATCAATAGGATCAACTAGTGTTGGTACTTATGCTCAACAAACCATCGATGGACACAAAAAAACTATCACAAAATTAAAGCTAAGTATCAATACTAGATGGACACAAACACATTATTGAAAACAATTGTACTTGAACTTTAGAAATTTAGAAGCACCAACCTTATCTCCTACTTTGATGAAAGAAGCAATATAGTCTTATATCAACTTTTTTAGATGTTGAGCTTCCTCAGTTGCCTAGCACGAAAAGTTCTAAAATTAGTTATATATAAACTTCAAATCCAAGAATATTAGTTTTATATATATATATATATATATATATATATATATATATATATATATATATATATATATATTCAAGTTTTATTAAGTTCAAGTTTTCAATTCAAGTTCCTATATAATTTCTAAAATTAATTAGTTATATATTCAAGCTAATTAGTTCCAAATTCAAGTTCTAATTTCAAGTTCAAGTCTAAGTTCAACTTCAAATTTTAAGTTCATGTTCTAAGTTCAAGTTCAAGTTCTAATTTCAAGTTCAAGTTCAAGTTCTAAGTTCAAGTTCAAATTCTAATTTCAAGTTCAAGTTCTAAGTTCAAGTTCAAATTCTAAGTTCAAGTTCTAATTTCAAGTTCAAGTTCAAGTTCAAGTTCTAAGTTCAAGTTCAAGTTCTAAGTTCTAAGTTCAAGTTCAAGTTCAAGTTCTAATTTCAAGTTCAAATTCTAAGTTCAAGTTCAAATTCTAAGTTCAAGTTCAAGTTCTAATTTCAAGTTCAAGTTCTAAGTTTAACTTCAAATTCTAAGTTCAAGTTCAAGCTCTAAGTTCAAATTCAAGTTCTAATTTCAAGTTCAAGTTCCAAGTTCACGTTCAAGTTCAAGTTCTAAGTTCAAATTCTAATTTCAAGTTCAAATTCTAAGTTTAACTTAAATTCTAAGTTCAAGTTCAAGTTCAAGTTCTAATTTCAAGTTCAAGTTCTAAGTTCAAGTTCAAGTTCTAATTTCAAGTTCAAGTTCTAATTTCAAGTTCAAGTTCTAAGTTCAAGTTCAAGTTCTAAGTTCAAGTTCAAGATCTAAATTCATGTTCAAGTTCTAATTTCAAGTTCAAGTTCAAGTTCTAATTTCAAGTTCAAGTTCTAAGTTCAAGTTCAAATTCTAAGTTCAAGTTCAAGTTCAAATTCTAATTTCAACTTCAAATTCTAAGTTTAACTTCAAATTCTAAGTTCAAGTTCAAGTTCAAGTTCTAAGTTCAAGTTCAAGTTTTAATTTCAAGTTCAAGTTCCAAGTTCAAGTTCAAGTTCTAATTTCAAGTTCAAGTTTAAATTCTAAGTTCAAGTTCAAGTTCAAGTTCTAAGTTCAAGTTCAAGTTCAAGTTCAAGTTCAAGTTCAAGTTCTAATTTCAAGTTCAAATTCTAAGTTCAAGTTCAAATTCTAAGTTCAAGTTCAAGTTCTAAGTTTAACTTCAAATTCTAAGTTCAAGTTCAAGTTCTAATTTCAAGTTCAAGTTCAAGTTCTAAGTTCACGTTCAAATTCTAAGTTCACCTTCAAATTCTAATTAAGTTCATGACATTCAAACATTCATCATCTAAATTCATGACATTCAAACATTCATCTTCTACTCATAACACTTCAATTACTAATTTCTAACTTCAAATTAACACTTTACTAACTAGTCCTAAAATCAAATCCAAAAAAATCTCAATTCAACCTCAAATTACATATTCTCAAGTTTAAACTAGTTCTAACATATAAAAATGCTAATTCTTCACTAACTAACTATCCCCAATTTAAAAATGCCTAATTTCTTTTTAAAAAAACCTTAAAATAAAAATCTTCAATTATCTATACCTAACTAACAATAATCAAATCAAATTAACAATTGAATAACACAACCAACAAACAAAAACAATAATATACTAACAAACAATCAATTATAATCACTAGAATTAAAGCTAAGTATTAATACTAGATGGACACAAACACATTATTCAAAACAATTGTACTTGAACTTGAGAAATTTAGAAGCACCAACCTTATCTCCAACTTTGATGAAAGAAGCAATATAGTCCTGTATCAACATTTTTACATGTTGAGCTTCCTCAGTTGCCTAGCACGAAAAGTTTTTAAATTAGTTAAATATAAACTTCATATCCAAGAATATTAGTTTTATATATATATATATATATATATATATATATATATATATATTCAAGTTTTAATAAGTTCAAGTTTCAATTCAAGTTCATATCTAATTTCTAAACTTAATTAGTTATATATTCAAGCTAATTAGTTCCAAGTTCAAGTTCTAATTTCAAGTTCATATTCCCAATTAAGTTCAATTTATAGTAAATTCAAGTTATAATTAATGATAAGTTCTAATTAATTGTAATTTAAATCCCTAAAATTCTAAATTCGAACTAGCTAGCTAGTGTCCCAACTTCAAACTATTAATTAGTCCTAAAATATCAAATATAATTCCAAAATCAAACTAATTAACTTAAGAAATACCGAATTTCAAACAAATCCTAAGATACCCTAATTCAAACTAGCTAACCCTAACATTAAAATTTTCAATTCACAAGCAACAAACACAAACTAACAATCAAACAATCCCTAATTCAAACTAACAATCAAAAACCCTAAATCATTCACTTACTAACTAACAATCAATCAAACTAACAATCAATAAAACTAAGTATATTAGTACTCTAATTTTGAGATACTTCAACTAAATAGAAACAAAAGTAATCTTTTATGGAGGTTCTAAAAATTCACCTTGAGTAAGAAGGTCGGGGATGGTGGCGCGAACTGAGAAAAGTGACATGGAGGCGGCGCCGGTCAGGATGGAGGCGGCGCGACCTCCTACTGCTGGGCGCGACCAGCAGCTACGCGCGACCTTCCTCTCCTCTGCAGCTGCGCGAGCTTCCTCTGCTGCTGCGTGGTGGCGTGGCGCCGGTCGGGGAGGGTGGGGATGGGCGCCAATGGGGGTGGGGCGGGGGTGAGGAGTGAGTGAGGTTTTGAGAAGTTTAATTTACCTTATGAGTTAGAGTTAGGAGTTAGACTTGATATTATCCTTTTTTTTAAGAGAATTGTTTAATTTACCGACCACGAAATGTCGGTATTTTTAAAAATAATTATCTATATTTAAAAATATTTAATAAATACCGACATATATATATATATATATATATCTATGATCAACAGAAGTTTAATTTAATAAATTTAATTTATCGATCAAGTTAATTTTATAAATTTAAATTATATAACTCCTAATTATATAAATTTATTAATTTTATTGATCAACAAAGTTTATCAATATCAAATATATATATATATATATATATATATATATATATATATATATATATATATATAATTTAACTACACATCAACAGAAGTATAATTTAACAAATTTAATTTATCGATCAAGTTAATTTTATAAATTTAAATTATATAACTCCTAATTATATAAATTTAATTTTATTGATCAACAAAAGTTTATCAATATCAAATTTAATATATAAATCTCCTTGAATTGATCATCGGTATTTCCTTAATTGATAATGTATTTCATATCTAAACCACTAGTATATAAGACTTGATTTGTTAAACTACTCGAGGATTATATATTTATTAAATTAAACTTTTGTTGATGTGTAGTTAAATTATATATATATATATATATGTATATATGGGAAAAGGCTCAAATATGCCATCGAACTTTCAGAAAAGGCTCATTTATGCCATCCGTTAAAAGTTTGGCTCATCTATGCCATTACCGTTTAAGAAAAGGCTCATTCATGCCATTATTTTTTAACGCTGGTTTTGCAAAACCATTTTTGCCACGTGGCCAATTTTAATACAGCCACGTCATTATTTTTTTCAGAATTTTGATTTTTTATTATAAAAAAAATAATGACGTGGCCGAATTATAATTGGCCACGTGGCAAAAATGATTTTGAAAAAAATGTTTGTTCAAAATTTTGATTTTTTATTATAAAAAAATAATGACGTGGCCGAATTAAAATTGGCCACGTGGCAAAAATGGTTTTGCAAAACCACCGTTAAAAAATAATGGCATTAATGAGCCTTTTCTTAAACGGTAATGGCATAGATGAGCCAAACTTTTAACGGATGGCATAAATGAGCCTTTTCTGAAAGTTCGATGGCATATTTGAGCCTTTTCCCTTATATATATATATATATATATATATATATATATATATATATATATATAAGTTTAGCTACACATCAACATAAGTTAAATTTAATAAATTTAATTTATCGATCAAGTTAACTTTATAAATTTAAATTATATAACTCTTAATTATATAAATTTAATTTTATTGATCAACAAAAGTTTATCAATATAAAATAAAAAAATAAAAAATAAAAAAATAAATATATATATATATATATATAATTTAACTACACATCAACAAAAGTTTAATTTAATAAATTTAATTTATCGATCAAGTTAATTTTATAAATTTAAATTATATAACTCCTAATTATATAAATTTAATTTTATTGATCAACAAAAGTTTATCAATATCAAATTTAATATATAAATCTCCTTGAATTGATCATCGGTATTTCTTTACTTGATAATGTATTTCATATCTAAACCACTAGTAGATAAGACTTGATTTGTTAAACTACTCAAGGAGTATATAATTAATCAACGTATTTCATACTCCGATAAGGTATCGTTTACATGTCATCATAATTAGGAGGTGATCACTACACTTAACATCCATTCAATTAGATCGAACGTATATAATAATACTATCTCGCATTTCATACTCGAATGGATTATATGTTAGCTCTTCACCTCTACATCATGACATGAGATATTAAGTTCATGATTAGACGACGGACTGATAGAATTTGTAAATAACTCTAGAAATATAAGTATAATTATCTCCTAATTCATATCAACGTAGTTTCATACTCTGAATATGGATTATACATATTTTTTTTATTTATTCCACGAATTCTAACTTTTTATTTATAAAAGTATACAAAATTGTTACACTTTTTGAACAATTAATTGTAGGTGTAAAATGAAATTTTAGTATTATGAACAATAGCAAAATTATGAGTATTAATAGGAATATTTTAAACAAACCGACCTCCAGATGTCGCTTTTATTGAAAGTAATTAGATTTAATAAAAAATACCGACGTCATGAGGTCGGCATCACATTAAATTTTAAGATAAATAAAAGTAATCATGTTAATTAAATAATATTGATATCGGGAGGTTGGTATTTTATATTAAATTATTTTTTAACTTGTATAAAATCGTCATTTGGAGGACAATTTATTTAAAGTTAATTGAAAGTATTAATTTATTACATAACACAAAATCGTCCTCCGGAAGACGATTTAAATAAAATTAAATCAAAATAGAAAATGATACCGACATCAAGAGGTCGGTTTTTATTGTAATTCATTTTCTGGGAAAAATTCCGACCTCTTGAGGTCGGAATTTGGTTTACCCGCAAATCGCAAACCGACCTCCGGATGTCGCTTTTAAAAGTAATTAGATGAAATAAAAATACCGACCTCCGGATGTCGCTTTAATTAATAGTAATTAGATGAAATAAAAATACCGACCTCATGAGGTAGGTATTTTAATTACATACTATTTAATTTTACCGACATTCGGAAGTCGGTATTATAAAATATTTAATTGAGAAAAAATTCCGACCTCCTAAGGTCGGAATTTTTAATGAATTACAATAAAAACCGACCTCTTGATGTCAGTATTATTTTCTCAATTAAATATAAAAAATACCGACCTCATGAGGTCGGTATTTTATATTAATTTATTTTTACTATTTAATTTTACCGACATATGGAAGTCGGTATTATAATTTTTTTTGTTTTTTATTTTACACAATACCTATTGAGAAAAAATAAAATATTGTTATTTATTTATTTGTTTAATACCGACATCAAGAGGTCGGTTTTTATTGTAATTCATTTTTTTCGGGAAAAATTCCGACCTCCAGAGGTCGGAATTTGGTTTTCCCGCTTTCCGCAAACCGACCTCCGGATGTCGCTTTTAAAAGTAATTAGATGAAATAAAAATACCGACCTCCGGATGTCGCTTTAATTAATAGTAATTAGATGAAATAAAAATACCGACCTCCGGATGTCGCTTTAATTAATAGTAATTAGATGAAATAAAAATACCGACCTCATGAGGTCGGTATTTTAATTACATACTATTTAATTTTACCGACATCGTGAAGTCGATATTATTTAAATAAAATAATAATTTAAATTTACCGACCTCTTTAGGTCGGTATTTATTAATTAAACATATATATATATATATATATATATGATTAACAGAAGTTTAATTTAATAAATTTAATTTATCGATCAAGTTAATTTTATAAATTTAAATTATATAACTCCTAATTATATACATTTATTAATTTTATTGATCAACAAAGTTTATCAATATCAAATATATATATATATATATATATATATATATATATATATATATATATATATATATATATAAAATTTAACTTCACATCAATAGAAGTATAATTTAACAAATTTAATTTATCGATCAAGTTAATTTTATAAATTTAAATTATATAACTCCTAATTATAAAAATTTAATTTTATTGATCAACAAAAGTTTATCAATATCAAATTTAATATATAAATCTCCTTGAATTGATCATCGATATTTCTTTAATTGATAATGTATTTCATATCTAAACCACTAGTATATAAGACTTGATTTGTTAAACTACTCGAGGATTATATATTTATTAAATTAAACTTCTGTTGACGTGTAGTTAAATTTTATATATATATATATATATATAATTTAACTACACATCAACAGAAGTTTAATTTAATAAATTTAATTTATCAATCAAGTTAATTTTATAAATTTAATTATATAACTTTAATTTTATTGATCAAAAAAAGTTTATCAATATCAAAAAATAAACAAATATATGTAAAAAAAAATTTAACTACACATCAAGAGAAGTTTAATTTACTAAATTTAATTTATCGATCAAGCTAATTTTATAAATTTAAATTATATAACTCCTAATTATATAAATTTAATTTTATTGATCAACAAAAGTTTATCAATATCAAATTTAATATATAAATCTCCTTGAATTGATCCTCGGTATTTCTTTAATTGATAATGTATTTCATATCTAAACCACTAGTATATAAGACTTGATTTGTTAAACTACTCAAGGAGTATATAATTAATCAACGTATTTCATACTCCGATAAGGTATCCTTTACATGTCATCATAATTAGGAGGTGATCACTACACTTAACATCCATTCAATTAGATCGAACGTATATAATAATACTATCTCGCATTTCATACTCGAATGGATTATATGTTAGCTCTTCACCTCTACATCATGACATGAGATATTAAGTTCATGATTAGACGACAGACTGGTAGAATTTGTACATTAATCTAGAAATATAAGCATAATTATCTCCTAATTCATATCAAAGTAGTTTCATACTCTAAATATGGATTATAGATATATTTTTTTATTCCACGAATTCTAACTTTTTATTTATAAAAGTATACAAAATTGTTACACTTTCTGAACAATTAATTGTAGGTGTAAAATGAAATTTTAGTATTATGCACAATAGCAAAATTATGAGTATTAATAGGAGTATTTTAAACAAACCGACCTCCGGATGTCGCTTTTATTGAAAGTAATTAGATTTAATAAAAAATACCGACGTCATGAGGTCGGTATCACATTAAATTTTAAGATAAATAAAAGTAATCATGTTGATTAAATAATATTGACATCGGGAGGTTGGTATTTTATATTAAATTATTTTTTAACTTGTATAAAACCGTCATTTGAGAGGACAATTTATTTAAAGTTAATTGAAAATATTAATTTATTACATAACACAAAATCGTCCTCCGGAAGACGATTTAAATAAAATTAAATCAAAATAGAAAATAATACCGACATCAAGAGGTCGGTTTTTATTGTAATTCATTTTCTGGGAAAAATTCCGACCTCTTGAGGTCGGAATTTGGTTTACCCGCAAACCGCAAACCGACCTCCAGATGTCGCTTTTAAAAGTAATTAGATGAAATAAAAATACCGACCTCCGGATGTCGGTTTAATTAATAGTAATTAGATGAAATAAAAATACCGACCTCATGAGGTCGGTATTTTAATTAAATACTATTTAATTTTACCGACATTCGGAAGTCGGTATTATAAAATATTTAATTGAGAAAAAATTCCGACCTCCTGAGGTCGGAATTTTTAATGAATTACAATAAAAACCGACCTCTTGATGTCGGTATTATTTTCTCAATTAAATATAAAAAATACCGACCTCATGAGGTCGGTATTTTATATTAATTTATTTTTACTATTTAATTTTACCGACATATGGAAGTCGGTATTATAATTTTTTTTGTTTTTTATTTTACACAAAACCTATTGAGAAAAAATAAAATATTGTTATTTATTTATTTGTTTAATACCGACATCAAGAGGTCGGTTTTTATTGTAATTCATTTTTTTCCAGAAAAATTCCGACCTCCAGAGGTCGGAATTTGGTTTTCCCGCTTTCCGCAAACCGACCTCCGGATGTCGCTTTTAAAAGTAATTAGATGAAATAAAAATACCGACCTCTGAATGTCGCTTTAATTAATAGTAATTAGATGAAATAAAAATACCGACCTCAGTAAGTCGGAATTTTTAATGAATTACAATAAAAACCGACCTCTTGATGTCGATTTTATTTTCTCAATTAAATATAAAAAATACCAACCTCATGAGGTCGGTATTTTTATTGTAATTCATTTTTTCCGGGAAAAATTCCGACCTCCAGAGGTCAGAATTTGATTTTCCCGCTTTATTTTGCATAAAAACTGACTATTTGTAAATACCGACCTCCGGAGGTCGGAAATTACCGACCTCCATTTGAGGTCGGAAATTTTTAGGTTGGTATTCACTGTTTTTTTAGTAGTGTCGTTTGTCATAGTATTTATTGATGACATATTGGTTTATTCGAAAAGTGAGGAAGACCATGCCGACCATCCTTGTTTTATTCTGGGTGTTCTTGGGAAGCAAAAGTTATATGCAAAATTTTTTAAGTGTGAATTTTGGTTGACTTCGGTTGCCTTTTTGGGGCATGTAGTTTCAAGGGAAGGGGTAATGGTAGATCCCCAAAAGATTGAAGCAGTCAGGAATTGGGTCCGACCTAATTCTGTGATTGAAATTAAGAGTTTTGTGGGGATCGCTAGCTACTATCATCGCTTGTGAAGAGATTATGGTCATATTTGCATATTTGAGTTTATAAGTGACAACATTCAAGAAGTTTTGATAAGGGACGGTTAGATAATGAACACCATTACTTTGGAAAATACATTTAGTATTGTTGTCATAACATGTATGGGTTTTTTAGCGAATGATGAAATTAAGTTATGCCAATTGAGGTTAGAAGCTATACTATGATTTCCTCTCTCTAGTTTGTATGAAGTGAATTGTTAGAGTCTGAGACACCAAATATTTAACGACATAGATTGAATATCATTTTTCACTATTATCCTTTAGATTATTTTCAAACTATTCTCTTAGAAATGTAAAGTAATTAAGAACTTCATTAGATGAAGGGTAAATAAGAAAAAAACATTAACAATTTTCTTGAACTTTAAACAATTCACATATTTTGAACTATCAAATAATTATCAAAAATTAACTTAAGAGAGTAATAGTTTTCCATAATTTTTCTTGGTGTTAATGCGACATTTAAGAAATCATCATCAATTTTCTTGAATTCCCAAACCTGTATGACATCAAAAAATTTAAAATGAAACACCAAAAAGCACAAATGACCATTTCAAAATCAAAGAATAATAAGGAAAGACAATTGGAAAAATTCACAGTGTTGATATTATTAATAGCAAATTACACACCAAAATAATCTATACTTTGGTAGAATGATATATATATACTCATACATCTTATAAATTTCCAATATTATTACAAACACCATATCTTTTATTATTTTTCAATTGATAATTTAAATCCTGTATCAACAAAAGTAACAGTAGCAAACAGGACCAAACCAATCCATGTGACAAGCTCCATGAATAGCATGTTCCACATTGATACATTTGTTGTCACATTCATGAGTATCAAAGCAAGGTCCCATCCACATCATCCCCTTTTCACAACCAATTGATTCTACTACTTGCAAATCTGCTAAGAAATTAAAAGAAAGCAACCACTTTTAAAAGTTCACGATAATAATATAAAAATGTATTTCTTATGTTTTAATTTACGTAACACTTTTTCCTTATTAATTCATAATATTATTAATAATATAAAAAGGCATCTTAAATCCCATAATGACACCCTCTTATTAAATGTCGTGATATATTTAATACCACAAAGTATTTTTAATAATTGAAACGGATAGAGTATTAAATATTTTTAAAATTGTACAATGTTACACTTTGGAGGCTACGAACCATTTGATGCAATGAGGAAGAAAAGGAAGAGAGCAAGAAAGGCAGAATACTGAAATTGAGACTTAGCCATATATATCTTTGAACAATATTATGTGTAGGTGTGTATTCAAATTAAATTTATCAATTTATAGAGAAAGGGGTAGAGTTTCATTGTGGACATAAGTAATAATGGTGGCTTGTGAAACATACAAGGAAATACATTGAATTCTACAACATTGGAAATAGAGGAAGATATTATAAAGTAGTATGTTTTTTACCTTTTGGATTTTATTGTTGTCTTCTTGGACAATGATCATGTCTTAAGCTTTTGTGATGCAATCGTGCTTGCATCAATAATATGTAATATTGCAACTAGTTTTTGTTAATACAAATCCTGAACTCATGTGTTTGGCAATGTTGATGGTTCTTGTTTTTCCTATGATGTACACAAAAGTGGCGAAATAACCTAGTTGTAGTTGTTTTAAATATAATTGTTGGGATTTAAAAATTGAAAGATAATAGTTAAATAAGGTGCAGTGTGAATTATATTGATAAATGGTGAGAAATAAAATTGTTTCATTCCTTACAGGTAAGTTAATGGTGAAAGAATTTGGGTAAGAAACTTTTGAGTAGTGGCTTGAAATTTTAGGCTAGGCCAGTCTCAGATGAAATTTAAGTGAGGTGAAGTCTAGGGCAATCCGGAAAAGGATTGGATTAAATGTCTAAGTTTATGTTGGCTTTTCTATTAGCTAATAAGACGATAAAGAATGTGTAAGGCTTTTAAAGAAAAATATGGGTAAGTAGAACTCCCGATATCGAACTTGGCGTGAAAGGGTTAGTTTAGAACGTGAAGGTTCGAAATTGTGTTTTGAAATGAGGACTTTTGGAGAGAATTCTGAGTTTCTGTCATGTGCAAATCGCTAAAGCAGGTGACATGCCTCTATTGCGAGGTAATTATTGTGATTTATAGTACATTTTACATATTTTTTTTGAATAATGTATGTTAATTTTTTTGTCCCAATTTATGTGGTACTGAACTACTGATATAATATCTAGAATCAATCAAACAAATTATAAGTTTTCTTAAATATTTTAAGGTATCAATTATTGTAACTTAATTTTCAAGTATATAACAAATTAAAAGGAAAAAATAAGACAAGTAAAGTAAAACAAATAAATTATCTATTTTATCTGAAATTGATTAAATAACCCTTGTGCGGCAAGTTGATAGGACAACTGTGAGCTGCTTTAGGGATTGTAAGACAATTTTTAACTACATAACAAATATATTTTTTTAAAGACAAATAAAAGAAAATGGATAAAGTAAATATTTTATCTGAAATAACTAAAATTGCCCTAAAACTTTTCTTTTGATTAATCTTTTTTTTTTCCGGACATTTTGAATATGGTGTAAGAATAGTTTCTTACTTATGACCCAAGTTTACTTGTGACCCAAGTAATACCATAAATAACATTTAATGTAGAATAGATCTCATCCATACATCGGTTACTTGATGGACGTATCGGATTAAGTCATAACCTCTATAAATTGGTCCTCCCTCCACCTATTAGGGTTACCACATATTCTCTACATTAATTCCATCGATGACAGCTACGGTAACATAAGGCTAGGGAAAGGAGGTAGAAACAAATTTGCGACTAACGTTTCCACTTTTCTCTGTGATGATGTCTTCCGCATCAGGTATGTGCCCTTAACTATCTCTATGTAAGATTATCGTGTTCACGATCTTGATGTGTATTAAAGTATTTAAAATTATTTACATGTAGCATCCGAGCCTGAATTGTTTGAACTGATAATCTTTGTATATGAAACGTTCAATGTTTATGATGTACTGGCTATCACATGCACCACTTCAGTACTTACTATCAATGTTCCAATAATATCTATCTAAGATTATGTAAACTTGCACGAAATTTGTTGTTACATCAATGAGAACAAAGTAAAAGCAATACAGAAGAGACTCACTTCTTTGAAAGGACGTGTACTTTGAGGATAATTAAAAAAAAAGTTTTAAGATCTTCTTCAGTATGCACGTCTTGTTTATGGAAAATCATGAATTATATGTCCAGTTCTAGAATTAGACCAATTAATAATTCATTGTTCGGTTACAATATTGTTTTTTATTGGTGGGCACCAACTCTGTGGTCGAACCTTCTTCCTGATTTCTTATGGTTTAGGTTCCGCAATGTAATAATTATGTTTTGTTTTAGACTGTGTAATAAATTAAAGTGATCGTTATTGTAACGATTTGTTCCCGACGTTATAGAAAAGTCATCGGGGAATAATTTTGGGCCGGAAAACTTTTTGGTAGTAACTTGGAATTTTCCAACCTAGTCCAGATTTGGACAAAATCGGAGTCAGTGAGATCTAGGAAAATCTGAAAACAAATGGGAGATCTAATTATGTATTTGATCACATGAGTAGATAGCTAAGATGTTAAGGAACTCATACGACTTTACGAAATTAAATTCGGGCGAGTAGAAGAATGATGGTAGTATGAGGACTGGTGATTTTATCTTAAGCCATAAAGGGGTGGATTTTGTAATGACCCTAAAGGTCATTTTTGGAAATTTTCATAAAATGACCGTTTTACCCCTCCCGATAGTTTCCCCGAGTCCTAATTGTTGTATTTTCGAAGTTGGTTTGAAGGAAAATTGATGAAAAGTTGAGTTTTTGGAAAGTTGAGTTTTTAAGAGTTAAAGTTTGGTTAAAAGTGTTATTTCGAGTCATTTGGAGTTTCGAGACTCGAATCGGATTTCCGTCGATTCCAGCAGTTTTAGAATGTCAAAACGGGTCTATGAAAATTTACAGAGTCGAATTTGGAGTTAAAACGAAGATTTGAGGTCCTAAGTTGCTAAATTTGTGAAATTTTGATCAAGAGTTGACTTTGGTCAACAAACGAGGTTTCAGTGCTCGAAATGGAATTCCGAGGTCACCGTTGGATTCAAGGGGTGCTTCTAAGTCTCGAATGAGTCTTGGTTGAATTTTTAGAGGCCCCGAGTGCGTTTCGAGTTTTTGAGCCTAAAGTTAGTTTCTTGACGCCTTATTGGATACCGGGTCAAGGAGACCTCAAATTCAAATTCCGACGATTTCATTGAGTCCGAAATGTCATTTTCAAGCTAGTAGCATATTTGGTTTGTGTTCGGGAAGTGCCAAATGAGTTTTGGGTGAACTTTTAAGCTTCTTGGATGCTTTGACACTATTTCAGCAAATTGTGACAACTAAAGGGTTCATTATTAGTTTTAAGGGTCGAAAAATTATTCCGAAGGTTCTGAAATTTTGAGCATGAATTATAAGACTTATCTGCAAATTTTGGTGCATTTTCGCTAACCCGAGATTGGCCTTTTATTGCAAATAAGAAATAATTGTTTACCGAGTAGAAATGATATTTGACTGGGCAAACGAGCATGAAATTGAGCTCCGATTGAATGAGCAGGTCCGTATCATTATTTAAGACATTTAGAAAAAAGAATCGGGTCATTTCACTATTGTATGAGGAAATTACGGCCTTTTTAGTGAAAGATTAACTGCTGTTTTCTGGTGCATAACAGCCATGCACTGTTATAAAAATCTCAGACTGTGTTCATTTGGTATTTTGAGCATATTGGGAGTTCTAGAGATCAGAATGGAGTGATTATTACGGGTTTCTTCTTGAATTAATATGAGGGTTAGTATTCAATCTTCAATTTGACATTTTCTCGTAATTTCTTTATCTGGTTTTTTTTCCTATCCGTAAATTTCTTGGGAAAAATTGGGGTTTTATCGATTTGGACTCCCTTTTTGATGAAAAAGGTATATTTACGATCCTTATGTTATGGGTAAACTGATTTTAACATAAAATTATTGATTCATCGATTATTTTCATCATATTAACCGCGTACAATTTGGACTTTTCCGGTAAAGTTAAAGTTTGATAAATTGAGAATTTCAAGGTCGATCTTAACTCCGTTTTTTGATGAAATTTCATATTTGAACTTATCTAAGCATGGATAAGATGTTTTTCAAGAAATATTTCATTTTCGAGTCGGGGTTTCGGATCCGAATATTTTGGGGTTCTTCAAGAACATGGATTTTCCTTCAAATTGAGTTTGTGAACTCATTTCAACTCCTTTTTCGAAATGGTTTTCACTATTGGATTCTAAATTTCTTGGGGAACATTTTTCACTAAAAATTTCCAGATTTTGAGAATATTTTCCGGAACGAGATTTTTGACCATTTTACCCTTTTTCTCCAAATTTCACGATATTGGTGTTGTTAGATTCGTATTGATTGTGGGATTTTATATATGAATAGATTGTGGTGATTTGGAGCATGCTCGGAAGGGTAAAACTCAAATTTGAGTTACTAGTTGAAGTGTTTTGAGGCAAGTGACTTCTAAACTTTGTTAAACTCTTAGACTACGCATGACTACTTTCCTAATTGTGTTGGGGAGTAATGGGGATTGAGGATGAGTTTTATTTGTTGATTGAAATTGTTGTAAATGAAAGATGGGGAATAAAACGAGCTAAATGTGTTATATGTGACTTGAATTTGTTGAATAAGTCATGTGATAACTGATATTGAGGGGATAGAAGAGCATGAGTAGGCTATGATTGATACAGACATTGATGTTGAGACAGATGATGTGTAATACTATGATGTGGTTGTGATTGAGACAGATGATGTGTAATACTATGATGTGGTCGTGATTGAGACAGATGATGTGTAATACTATGATGTGGTCGTGATATAGTTGTGATTGAGATAGATGATGTGTAATACTATGATTTGGCCGTGATATGGTTGTGATTGAGACAGATGATGTGTAATACTATGATGTGATCGTGATATGATTGTGATTGATGACATGTGCATATTCATTATTCATCCCATGTGTGAACTATCTGTTGCATGAGTTCTGAGACACTGATATGAGGATGGATGGATATGAGACACAGTTGAGACTAGCTCCGGCTAGAGATATATGAGATGGACTAGCTCCGGCTAGCAATTTGGATGCCGATGAGATCTGGTTCCGGCGGTGATACATGGCCCATGTGTGGCCCCCATGGGTTCTGATTTGAGTATTCAGCGCGGACTGATTACGTCAACAGATGTGTATCGTAGGACAGACATGCATCACGACTACATGACATCATTATTGCATTTGCATCGCATTTGACTTCATCTTTGTCTGTGGTGTGTGGATTTTACCTATTTGCCCCTCTTCATATGATATATGATCTATTTGCTCTTATATGAGGATATGAGGTTGATGTTGAGACACTGTTTGATATATCTGTTGATTATGAATTGTGTAGTATAGGTTGTTGGTTCGCTGTTAGAATGAAGTTTCGGTGGTTCGGTTGGGATTGAAAGGAGTTGTTTGTAGCTGCTAGTTTAGCTTAGTTTAGTGTTACTTGCGAGTACCTGTGGTTTTCGGTACTCACCCTTGCTTCTACACAATTGTGTAGGTTGACAGCTCTCTCAGATTCGACTTAGTATTTTCTTTAGCAGATTGAGCTTCGGGACATACTCGAGAGGTAGCGGTTCATTCCAGACGTGCCCTTGAGTTATCTTTACTTTCAGTTTTGTTCTATTCGAGAACTATACTCTGAGACTTGTATATTTTTATTCGAATTCTGTATTTAGAGGTTTGTATATGTGACAACCAAATTCTGGGTAGTGTTGAGTTTTAATTAAAGTGTTCCGCTTATTTATTATCTTTTATTCTCGTATTTCTACTTCTCTATCGTTGTGGTTGGGTTATGCTGACGTGTCCGGTAGGAAATGGACACGTGCCATCACATTCGAATTTGAGGTGTGACAAAATGGTATCAGAGCCACAGGTTCATAGGTCTCACGTGTACAAGCTAAGTCTAAGTAGAGTTTCGAGGATCGGTACGCAGACGTCTGTACTTATCTTCGAGAGGCTATGGTGACTTTTTAGGAAAGATCTTTATTACTTGATTCTCTATCGTGCGTCCTTGGTCCAATCTAATTCTTATCACTTCACTCTGTTCTCTCTCTCATTGTAATGACTCGTGGTTGGTCCTGCGTGGGTGCGAGTTTAGGTGTCATCGCGTGATAGTGTTAGATCTGGGTTTTGATGCGGAGGTGAGAGGCTTGTGGAAAGGAAGTGTGATTAGACATGGAATTCTCTTCGAGACGAGTGAGTAAGGTTGTGGCCAAGTGATGTGTTTTGAGTTTATGGTATTGGAAGATGAACATTTATTAAGAGACTTCAGGAACGTCTTATTTCTCCGGTCATTTATTCAACAACGAGAATAGTGCTTGTGTGACTTATACGATGGAAGTGGCTAGATAATGAAGAATGGTGTAAGTAAGAGAATGACTATGTTGAGAGTGCTGCGACTTTGGAAACTACAGTTTGTGAAGTTCGTCATAAGGGAATGGATTGCGTAGTATATTTTGATGATGAAGTTATACCAACCAAAATCAGAAGTTCTACGGTGGTTTTATAGTGTGGGTGTATATCATTACAGGGTCATTGTACGGCGACTACGACGGTACTCGTGTTATCTTGGTTAGGGTTATGGGCTATGTTGCTTCTGCCATCGATCGGGCTTACGAAATTGTGCATATCATTTTCGGCCGGAGACTGAAGTGCTTTGGTAATGTTTTGCAACTATTTAATAAGTGTAAATGAACAGGTTGTTTGAGTACGACCTTCTCAATGGATCTGATGTCTTCTAGTGGTGGATTAGCAGTTGTTCATGATGTGGTACTAGTGATATATGGAAGCGGAGAAATCTGAGTTATCAACTGTTTCACCTAATCGGGTCAGAAGGTTGATGTTGCATTCTCGATTGAGAAATCAAGTGGTTGCTACTATGAACGCTTGAATTAAGCATTAATTATAAGGAAAGTTATAGTAGTGGATCGAGTGAATCGATCCTGTCTTGTTTCTAGGACAAAGTACGACCCTTGGGTGGTCATGATTATATTGGGAACTAATGACTTCATGATGAGTCAAAAGAAATGGGCAACAATAAGCCATGGATGAAGAAAGTTTTAACAAGTATACTCGTGTAAAGGCAATTAAGGATTTTAGCGAGAAGGTACGATTAAAAAGGAATCGGGTTGGTTTTGTTAAGATGTGGGTTGGCAAGGTAAGAGATGATTGATTGTATCAACTTTTTAGCCATTGGAAGGACTTTTGCATGGTTTGAGTTGTAGCAGTTAAATACTTGTGATTGTAGAAGAGTTCGATGAAGTTTCATTTGAGAAGTTTGACTTAAGGTAAAAGGTAATATGCGGTGGATGTTTGGCCAAGAAACTATAATGATAAATGATTTACGGGAAGAACAAGAGTCTTGCGCGATGGATATAAGTTAAGAGATGTGAAGGAATAAGACATCACGTGTAGATCCTTAGTTTGAAGTTGAGGATTGTGTAAATTTCTGCTTTTATGTTAGATATGACAATGTAAGGTGGACTTGTTCAGCACAAATGTCTGACGTGTTATCAGCTACTTTCTGAACACTTGGTATTGGTGTTGGTGGTAAAAGTTGATGTATGAGGAATTCTGCAGTTTTTGAGTTGGTTTGAATTGTTCAGCTTATGGTAGGTGGCTTACAAGTGTCCAACCGGAAGGACTTATAGCTCTACATGGTTATTGAGGATTTTGAACTGGGTTGATAACTCTATTTATGGAATTATCCAGACTGTTGTAACGCGTTACATAGATCCTTAATGGTAAATAGAGGTTGTGTGCTCATAGTATACGACCAAGAACTGCTTCAAGTTTCGGCATGAGATATATGATGGTTTGATTAATAGTTGAAGCTGGGTAAGTAAAGGATCGCGTGTAATCGATATATGGTCGTGATTCAATAGTTCTATCTCAATGAAAAGGTACTATGACATTTGGAACTTGGATTATTAGCGATTGGGTGAGACCCATATCGATCGTGGAATGCTTCAATGGAAGGAGGAAGGACCATAATTCAAAATTTTGGAAGCAACGATGTGTTTCTAAGAATGACTGGATACTAGTGGCCGTCTGAGGGTAAAGTAACTGGTCGGTGTGACTATGATGTTCTGGTAGTATTGATATTGTTGGCTTTAATGGATTATTGTAAAGAGTATGAGAAAATGGATAAATTGAGTATGTCTATGATTGTTATGAGGCCGGACTGGCTGATTGTGAAGTCAGACGAATGGAAAGGTGTGTTATGGACATCGTGGAAGGGATATCTTGGGTTGTTCAATTTCGGTTCTATATATTCTTATGTGACCACCTACCTCATTTCAGACATGGTTTTGGATTATGATTCTCTGTCTATGTTCAAACGTGTTTTTACTTTTGTGGGTGGATTCCTAGTGGTGAATCGGATGGACCGATTCATGCTCTCTTGGCAGAATAGAATACTTGTGTGGGTGGGCTGATTCAGAGATAGTGGGTTCGATGTGGTATTGGGGTGGTGGAAGGTTTTCGGAAGTTCTACAAGTGTCATCTTGCTTTTGGAAAGGTATAGAGAGGCTACCGTATGTGGCTATAGTTTTTGGCTATTTTGGTATTTATCTTGCCCCTGTATGCATGGTTCAGCTAGGTATGGTTCGATGCTTAGGTGGCCCGTGGGCCTAGTTCTTCCGTTGCTGGAGTTGTCTACAATTACGGATCCTACTTCAGTGTTTTGGTGGCATCCTTAGAGGTTTTATATGCTTGGATGGGTCGATCATCAGTTGGATACTTGATCATTTCTATCTGTGGGTTAGATAAGCGTGATTATTCCAAGATGGGTGCTCGATGGATATGCATCAGATTAGTATGACTCAGACTTGTGGAAATGTGGTAATGAGAATGGAATTATTTCTAGAGTCGGTGATGGTTCGTGTGTTGTGAGAGCTTGGTGACTGATTTAGGTTCATCCTTGATTTTTCTGTGGTTATTGATTTCGAAATTTCTCTCGTGTTACATGATTAGGGGTTTGTCATGGTAAATATGTTGTGGTTTTGAGATCTTAGATTCAGATTCAGTCTTTGAGTTAGTCGGTGGTTTGAAATAACCCTTTGAGGGTTAAGTTGTCAAGATTGATTTGGGAATCTTTTTTTTTTATATGGATTTTTGGTGATAAGGTTTAAGGATGGGTTCGTTTGGAGTAGTAATTATTGAGTTCGGAAATTTCACCTCGGGGTTGATAGCGTCGAGTATTTTTGCCTTCTTCTACTTTATGTTCGAGGACGAACATGATTTTTAGTGGTGAATAATGTAATGACCCTAAAGGTCATTTTTGGAAATTTTCATAAAATGACCGTTTTACCCCTCCCGATAGTTTCCCCGAGTCCTAATTGTTGTATTTTCGAAGTTGGTTTGAAGGAAAATTGATGAAAAGTTGAGTTTTTGGAAAGTTGAGTTTTTAAGAGTTAAAGTTTGGTTAAAAGTGTTATTTCGAGTCATTTGGAGTTTCGAGACTCGAATCGGATTTCCGTCGATTCCAGCAGTTTTAGAATGTCAAAACGGGTCTATGAAAATTTACAGAGTCGAATTTGGAGTTAAAACGAAGATTTGAGGTCCTAAGTTGCTAAATTTGTGAAATTTTGATCAAGAGTTGACTTTGGTCAACAAACGAGGTTTCGGTGCTCGAAATGGAATTCCGAGGTCACCGTTGGATTCAAGGGGTGCTTCTAAGTCTCGAATGAGTCTTGGTTGAATTTTTAGAGGCCCCGAGTGCGTTTCGAGTTTTTGAGCCTAAAGTTAGTTTCTTGACGCCTTATTGGATACCGGGTCAAGAAGACCTCAAATTCAAATTCCGACGATTTCATTGAGTCCGAAATGTCATTTTCAAGCTAGTAGCATATTTGGTTTGTGTTCGGGAAGTGCCAAATGAGTTTTGGGTGAGCTTTTAAGCTTCTTGGATGCTTTGACACTATTTCAGCAAATTGTGACAACTAAAGGGTTCATTATTAGTTTTAAGGGTCGAAAAATTATTCCGAAGGTTCTGAAATTTTGAGCATGAATTATAAGACTTATCTGCAAATTTTGGTGCATTTTCGCTAACCCGAGATTGGACTTTTATCGCAAATAAGAAATAATTGTTTACCGAGTAGAAATGATATTTGACTGGGCAAACGAGCATGAAATTGAGCTCCGATTGAATGAGCAGGTCTGTATCATTATTTAAGACATTTACAAAAAAGAATCGGGTCATTTCACTATCGTATGAGGAAATTACGGCCTTTTTAGTGAAAGATTAACTTCTGTTTTCTGGTGCATAACAGCCATGCACTGTTATAAAAATCTCAGACTGTGTTCATTTGGTATTTTGAGTATATTGGGAGTTCTAGAGATCGGAATGGAGTGATTATTACGGGTTTCTTCTTGAATTAATATGAGGGTTAGTATTCAATCTTCAATTCGACATTTTCTCATAATTTCTTTATCTGGTTTTTTTTTCCTATCCGTAAATTTCTTGGGAAAAATTGGGGTTTTATCGATTTGGACTCCCTTTTTGATGAAAAAGGTATATTTACGATCCTTATGTTATGGGTAAACTGATTTTAACATAAAATTATTGATTCATCGATTATTTTCATCATATTAACCGCGTACAATTTGGACTTTTCCGGTAAAGTTAAAGTTTGATAAATTGAGAATTTCAAGGTCGATCTTAACTCCGCTTTTTGATGAAATTTCATATTTGAACTTATCTAAGCATGGATAAGATGTTTTTTAAGAAATATTTCATTTTCGAGTCCGGGTTTCGAATCCGAATATTTTGGGGTTCTTCAAGAACATGGATTTTCCTTCAAATTGAGTTTGTGAACTCATTTCAACTCCTTTTTCGAAACAGTTTTCACTATTGGATTCTAAATTTCATGGGGAACATTTTTCACTAAAAATTTTCAGATTTCGAGAATATTTTCCGGAATGAGATTTTTGACCATTTTACCCTTTTTCTCCAAATTTCACGATATTGGTGTTGTTAGATTCATATTGATTGTGGGATTTCATTTATGAATAGATTGTGGTGATTTGGAGTAGGCTCGGAAGGGTAAAACTCAAATTTGAGTTACTAGTTGAAGTGTTTTGAGGCAAGTGACTTCTAAACTTTGTTAAACTATTAGACTACGCATGACTACTTTCCTAATTGTGTTGGGGAGTAATGGGGATTGATGATGAGTTTTATTTGTTGATTGAAATTGTTGTAAATGAAAGATGGGGAATAAAACGAGCTAAATGTGTTATATGTGACTTGAATTTGTTGAATAAGTCATGTGATAACTGATATTGAGGGGATAGAAGAGCATGAGTAGGCTATGATTGATACAGACATTGATGTTGAGACAGATGATGTGTAATACTATGATGTGGTCGTGATATGGTTGTGATTGAGATAGATGATGTGTAATACTATGATGTGGTTGTGATTGAGACAGATGATGTGTAATACTATGATGTGGTCGTGATATAGTTGTGATTGAGACAGATGATGTGTAATATTATGATGTGGCCGTGATATGGTTGTGATTGAGACAGATGATGTGTAATACTATGATGTGATCGTGATATGATTGTGATTGATGACATGTGCATATTCATTATTCATCCCATGTGTGAACTATCTGTTGCATGAGTTCTGAGACACTGATATGAGGATGGATGGATATGAAACACAGTTGAGACTAGCTCCGGTTAGAGATATATGAGATGGACTAGCTCCGGCTAGCAATTTGGATGCTGATGGGATATGGTTCCGGCGGTGATACATGGTCCATGTGTGGCCCCCATGGGTTCTGATTTGAGTATTCAGCGCGGACTGATTACGTCAACAGATGTGTATCGTAGGACAGACATGCATCACGACTACATGACATCATTATTGCATTTGCATCGCATTTGACTTCATCTTTGTCTGTGGTGTGTGGATTTTACCTATTTGCCCCTTTTCATGTGATATATGATCTATTTGCTCTTATATGAGGATATGAGGTTGATGTTGAGACACTGTTGGATATATCTGTTGATTATGAATTGTGTAGTATAGGTTGTTGGTTCGCTGTTAGAATGAAGTTTCGGTGGTTCGGTTGGGATTGAAAGGAGTTGTTTGTAGCTGCTAGTTTAGCTTAGTTTAGTGTTACTTGCGAGTACCTGTGGTTTTCGGTACTCACCCTTGCTTCTACACAATTGTGTAGGTTGACAACTCTCTCAGATTCGGCTTAGTATTTTCTTTAGCAGATTGAGCTTCGGGACATATTCGAGAGGTAGCGGTTCATTCCAGACGTGCCCTTGAGTTATCCTTACTTTCAGTTTTGTTCTATTCGAGAACTATACTCTGAGACTTGTATATTTTTATTCGAATTCTGTATTTAGAGGTTTGTATATGTGACAACCAAATTCTGGGTAGTGTTGAGTTTTAATTAAAGTGTTCCGCTTATTTATTATCTTTTATTCTCGTATTTCTACTTCTCTATCGTTGTGGTTGGGTTATGCTGACGTGTTCGGTAGGAAATTGACACGTGTTATCACATTCGGATTGGGGGTGTGACAGATTTATACTGGAATAACAAGCTTATGGATAAGGAAAGTTCCATTGAGTATATTTGGGTGAAGGAAATTGAAGTATTTAGTAAGAAAGTGCATATAAAATTGGGTTAGTCCTTTGAATTTTATGAGTTTACTTGAGTTTGAGGCTTCGTGTTGATGAAAGGTTGACTTCGTAGTAATAGTCAAGGCTGACAAAGAGTAATGGTAATAAGAGTTAGTGATGGATTGTGATAGGATGCAACTATATAATAAAATTGTTGGTTAAGCGAATTTTTGTATAGTAATTACGACTTGTGAGCATCTTAGGTTGTGGTTTTCTAATATTTGGTGAGTAACGTGGTTGTATGGAAAGTTTTAAGAGATGGTGGGACACCACTCGAATAGAATTTAAAAGAGCTAGAGTCATGATGAAGAAAAAAATGGGATGTAGTACAACCTTTAAAGAGAGGCGAGAGCAAGAATATTTTATTTGATTGCAAAGGCTAAAGAGGTATTTTCAGAGGAGTAGATAATTGGGTTCAGAGACGCATGATTTCATTCATTTTGTTGTGGCTATGGTAATAGTGTCACGGGTCCATCAGATTGGTTAAAAGCGATTGAAAAAGACTTGAGAAAGGAGTGTACAGACAGTAGCTCGAGTGTGATGATAAGTGCTTTGGTTTTGTTTTTGAGTTTAGTAATGAGTACGATGGAATTTTTAGCGAAGGATATTGTAAGATCGATGGAGATGCGATCAATGATAAGCAAAGATACATGAATTCATAAAAATCTTTCCGAAATTGAATTCGGGTGAGTAGAACTCCCGAAACTGATCTTAGCGTGTAAGGGTATTTTCTTAGCTTCATGGGATGAAGGTGTGTTGTGAAATGGGGGTTTGAAACTCTTAAATTAGCTCACTGTTTCCATGCAAGCCGCCAAGGCGGGATTTTCCCGCCAGGACGGGGATGCTATGGCGAGGTAAGGACCATTGTGGCGGGACAGATGCGACTTAAGTCGGGAAAAACCCCAAAAATATTTTATTCTACAATTTTCGACCTTGAGAGTAAGGAATGACCCAGGGGTATTTCTTGAAGGTTTTCCACCTCTTCTAGCACCAAATGTAAGGTTTTTACTCCCCGAATCCATTTTTCGATCCGTAGAACTTAGTTTCTTGGGTAATTATCGATGGGGGCGGGTTTTGATCTAGGATTTATAGTGAAAAAAGCCCTAATCTGGGTAGGGGGATCAAGGGTTCAACCTAGGGTGGATATTATTGATTATAGTCCAGGTAATTAGGTCTTGTTTATTGATCCTCGTGTTATATTGATTGTTTGTAAACCAAGAACAAGCAGAAAGAATTCGGAAAGGAAGAATCAAGTTCTTAGGGGATTCAAGCTTTGTTTGAGGTAGGTGATGGTTGTGATTTCATGTTGGTGTGATGTATGTTAGCAATTACTTTATTATAATGCATGTATATGAATGTTGCATTATTGACCACACTAAACGTAAATGAGTATGAATGGATGATTGTATGCCATGAATCAACACTTACTTGTATAATTATGAGAATGTACATTGTGATTGTGATTGTGGCTTGTTGGATGGATCGGGTGTTACGTTCCAATACACTAACTTAGATCGGGTTCCACGTTCCGGTGAATATATGGGATTGGGTGTCACGTCCGGCACACTAATTTGGATCGGGTACCACGTACCGGTACACTAACAGTCTGGGTATGGGTTCTATGAGAGGACCATTGAATTAGGTTCCGTGAGAGGACCATTCAATTGTGTTGTGTATCTACATGTGATGATTACATTCATATCCAATGGTGATTGAGGTTGAAAGACTGTTTGTTGCTCTAAAATGATCACTAATGTGTATTATTGAGAACGTGGAATACATTGATCCTAAAAAGATGATTAATATTGTATATGTTCGGTATATGCCTGTTTTATAATGTTGTGGTTACCTGCATGTGTTTCACTTATTGGGATAGCCGTGTGATCCTACTAGTACAATATGGTTATGTACTGATATTGCACTTGCTCATTCTTTGTTGAGTACAGGGAATCTTCAGGCGGCTATTGATAGACCTCAAATAGGAGATCAGTGATCGAGACCGAATTTCAAGGGTGAGCCAGTTATTTTAGGCTGCCACGAAATCCTTCATTTTTGTTAAGTCCATTCTCTTCGGACTCAGACTATTGTTAGATGTTTCTTATGCTTAGTTTTGGGTTGTACCCATTCCGTTAGAGTTGTTGCACTTTAGAAGTTTTGGTACAATGACTTTCATGTTCTAAGGGTTAAGACTTCCGTATTAGTTTGGTTACGTTACTTGTTTAATGTCACGCCCCGAGCCTACACCCTGGGCGGGACCGGCACCCGGAGACCATTGCTGGCCCCCAAGCGAACCCTTGGCTTGGGCTTTCTTAACTCAACGGAAACTTAACTCAACAGCACAACTCAATGCAATGAAAGGTTATAAAACAACCAACTAATAAAATCTGGCCAAAAAGGCAACTCGAGTCTCAAAATAGAATATTTACATATATACATAGATGAGAGACTCAAAACTAACTGACTAACTGTCTATGAAGCCTCTATAATACTGAGATGGATGTTGGGACAGACCCCACAACATCCTAATAAAACAAAACTGAGAGAAACAAAATAACTGAGTCCTCCGGAAGCAAGGAGGCTCACCACTGACTCTGGAGTGCTCAACTGGATCAACGGCGTGCTGGATGCTGATCCTGGGTACCTGCGTCTGCATCATAAGAAGATGCAGGCCAACTGGCATCAGTACATGAAATGTACGAGTATGCGAGCTGGACCGCTAAACAACAACTTAAGCTTGAAAGGAGTACAAGAGAACACTTACCTTGGCTCTGTTTAACTCATGAATAACTGAACTCAATATATATTAAGCAATGAGACACATGCAATATATATTAAGCTTTGTAAAACTATTTAAAACATGACGTAAAAATCATATTTATAATATCATAAAAATACCATGCTTCCTCTCAAAGTCTACTTGTGCAATGCATGAATGAAGTCCCATACCCCCATCCACACTAAGCAGAACTTCTCGAGGAACCAAGCTCTTTCTACTGTGGGAGTTCTCTAACCGATTACCACCACTACATGCTTAAGTAGTGATACAACGTTTTACCTCACGTTGCCCAAGGACCATCTTATACCTTGCCGTGATATAGGAAGCTAACTTTACTAAGTGGATCCACTAGCTTAACTTTACGGATTCATCTAAAAAGTATGACCCGTTAAATCCCATGTTGGCTACATGGCTCTTATGGAGAGTTGAGTTAATATGAACTCGTGTCCCCAATTCGGTGCTCAAGACTACTCCCAAAAATACTTTAGCTCTTAAGTGTTTTAAACACATTTTTCTTTAGTTGAGATAATTACTCAAAACTACCCTCTTAAAAGAGGTAATTGCTCTTGAAAACTCTTTCTAAAAAGAACATCTCAAAACCATATTTTTAATATGATCATTGATGACTCGGGATATTCATACTGCTTAAACATTGATGGTATATCTAGAGACCATACTGTTTAAACATTGATGACATACTCGATTTGTCATACTAATCATGTTTTAGAAATTCTTTTGCAAAACTCATCTTTTCTCAAAAAGAGATAGTACTCAAACTTCTCAAAACTCTTTTGGAAATCTCAGTTTCCTCTCAAGGAGCAATTGTGAGGACTAGCCATTCTAGAACAATCATTTGGTTTGGTTCATTCTTTGACTGCTCTGCTATCTTAAATGTGAAAGCATTTATAAACTTCTTTGGGAAATACTTAGTTCTCTAATAACTTTTGAGAAATGAACTCAACTCTTGACTCTTGACTTAACTCGAAACTCTTGACTTAACTGAAAACTCTTGACTTAACTTGAAACTCGATACTCTTTACTCGACTTGAAACTTGAGACTCTATGCTCTTTACTCAACTTGGAACTCTATACTTAACTTGGAACTCGAGCCTTAAAATGAAATTAAAATGTTCAATAAAGACTCTTGAATAACCTTGAAGACTCGCTTTGACCTACTTCATAACCTCTAAGCTTGGTTCTAACTTCACTTGACTTCTAACTTCACTTGACTTGGAAACTAACTCTCCTTGAATTGGAATTATGGATTCAAGGTGTGTATGACCACACGCTTATGGATGAGTTCGTGACGTTTAGAAATACTTTGGAGTGTTGGAAACAACTAGGAAACATAGGTACAATACCTAGAAACATGCATGAGAAAGTGTGAAAAGAATGGGGGACCTTGGCGTCTTTGGCGCTCTGCAAGGCGTGGAGCGCCAGCCCTTGAAGCTCAGAAGGCCAGCTGAGGCGCTCTGCAGGGCGCGGTGCCCCAAGGGGTGAAGGTCAGAGCACTTCTTGGGGCGCTCTGCAAGGCGCGACGCGCCACCCCTTTTCCCCGACAACTTCGACTTTTCTCCTTCTCTTCTCCAACTCTAAACCTTCTAAATTTCAAGGTTTCCAGCCCCAAACATTTAGAATCATAAATCCCTCAACATATAATAGATTTCAACTCACAAACACATCCGGAAACATGCCCAAATCAACAAGGGACTTCATAACACAATCAACAACATCAACAACACAACCCAACAACTTCAACAACATATCCAATCTTTTATAAATAATAAAAATGAGTTTGGTGTGTGGGGGAAAGGATCAACCCAACACTAAGAACTCACATACCTTAATAGGGATCACCCCCGACGAAAATCCACGATGATCTCCTTGCTTGATCTTCCCTTTCTCCTCTTCTTCTCCTCTTCTTTCTCTCTTATCTCCCAAGAACCCTAACTCTCACTCTTTTAAAATGGGACAAAATGATCCAAAAATCATCCTAACACAACAATATAACTCCAAAAGAAATAGCTAGGGAAAAGACCAAAATGCCCTTAAAATTTCCGGACGGATCCCCTGCCAACTGCCCAACTTTCAAAGGGCATAACTCACTCATACGAACTCAGAATCGAGCAAACTCGACGGCGTTGGAAAGTTCATTTCAAGGGCTTTCCAAATATAACTGGAACTAATCCTAACTCATTCTGAGCTAGGATTTATGACTGCCCAAAGTTGGCCAAAAACTCACTTTTTCCCATACTTAGCAAATTTCCAGATTTTAAATTCTTTCCAAAAATAACTATTTCCAATTCTAAGCTTCTTCATAGCTATTCCAAAATTTCCGGATGTTACATTTAAAACTTTGGAGTTTATGGAAACTTCGTATCTCTTTTGGTCATTTAAACCTCCTTCTGTATCTTTAAATGCATAATTTTTGGTTAAGTTGTTTAGTCTGGGTTGTAGTAATGGTTCTCCCACTGGAGGGTTAGTGTGGGTGTCAATCATGGTGGTCTGGGTCGTGACGGTTATACTAAGCAAAAAATAGTATGTGTGTACTTAGTGAAAAATAGTTTGTTAGTCACCAAAGGGGACAAACTAGAGAATTTAATGTCTACACATAAAATATTTATTATCACTTGATGCATGTATATGTTTTTATAGTTTGTTAGTCACCAAAGTGGCCAAACTAAAATGTATAAAATTATTAACATGCACAAAATTTATGATATTACGTGTGTATTTGTAGTCATATAGTTTGTTAGTCATCAAAGTGGCCAAACTAGTATGGTTAAGAAAAATATGCATTCATAAAAATTGTCATTTATCTATGAAAGTTAATGAAATATCTAAATTGAAAATAAATAGATAAATTGACTTTCACTATTGCTAGAACTTAAGAATTTACCAAAGGTGAATCAATCATTCTACGAATAGTGAACATTATGAGGTAAATTAATATTAACATAGTATTGTATATCAAAAGATGTCGTGTATGTTTGATTAAAAATATTTAATAACCTATTAAAGATAAAAATGACATTAAATTATGATAGTGTGTTGTAGTATCTACCCAAAGGAGAATTATGATATACTTTTATCGTTTTACTCATGAATTCACATTATTTTTCTGATTTGTGAGCATGTATATCTGTTTTGCAGTTATACCTCTTCGTTCGCCTGCTTTGTCTGTTATTGTGTTCAATGGATTGAACTTCTTTGAATGACATGAACAAGTCCAGATCCACTTATGTGTGATGGATCTAGACTTGGCTCGCCTGAATGATAAACCTGCTGCCATTACTGATAAGAGAAGTGAGGATGAGAAATCTTTTTATAAATCATGGGAGCACTCTAACAAATTAAGCCTTATGTTTATGCGAATGACTGTTGCTAACAACATTAAGAGTACTATTTAACAAACAGAAAATGCCAGGGAATACCTGAATTTTGTGGAAGAACGTTTTCGTTCTATTGATAAGTCTCTCGCTGGTACACTAATGTCTTAACTCTGGACCATAAAGTTTGATGAATCGCGTAGTATGCAAAATCATATCATTGAGATGACTAACATTGCAACAAGACTTCGGACCTTGAGGATGAAAGTGGATGACACCTTCTTGGTTTAGTTTATTCTGAACTCATTACCTCTTGAGTATGGACCATTACAAATTAACTATAACACTATTAAGTATAAGTGGGATGTTAGTGAATTGTCCAGTATGCTTACTTTAGAAGAGTCAAGACTTAAAAAACAAGGAGGTCATTCCATTAACCTCATGGGTCGAGGAGCTGGTAAATGACTTAAAGTGAAGGCCAACAAATTTAAGAAGAAGAAAGCACCTGCTAAAGTTTCACAGGATGCTCATAGGAACTCAAGGCTGATGTTTGATGTTTCTGTAGAAAGGAATGACACTATAAAAAAGATTGCCAGAAAAATAAAGCTTGATTTGAAAAGAAAGGTACATTTAGTGCTTTTGTATGTTTCGAATCAAATTTAGTATAAGTTCCTAATAATACTTGGTGACTTGATTCTGGTGCAACTACTCATGTATCCACTATGTTGCAGAGATTCACTACGATCCATACTAAAAATCCAAATAAAGATTTATTGTTCATGGGAAATCGCATGAAGGATCAAATTGAAAGCATAGAGGCTTATCGGTTGTGTCACGTCTCGAGCCTACACCCTGGGCGGGACTGGCACTCGAGAACTATTGTTGGCCCCAAGCGAACCCTTGGCCTAAACTCTTAGCGGAAGAATTAAATGACAAGAAAACAATCTCAAAAGATAAACTCATGCAATAAACTTATAATGTCTTAAAAGAAACATTCAACTAGCCTAGATGGCAACTCAAGTCTCAAACATCAAAACATAAATGGAAAGACTCAAGAACTAACATCAACTAATTGTCTATAAATCCTCTAACAACTGAGATGGACGTCGGGACAAGACCCACGAAATCCTAATGAACTAAAATGATAAAGTAATAAATAGGGGGATCAGTCAGAAGCTAGGAGGCTCACCAACAACTCGAAAGCTCAACTAGATCAACGATACACTGGATGCTGATCCTGGTTACCTATATCTGCTTCATAAAATGATGCAGGCCAATTGGTATCAGTACATTGAATGTACGAGCATGCGAGGGGAATTCTAAATCAAGACATAAGCTTGAAAAGGAACTGAAAGAACATATATGGTTTCACCTCAACTTAACTCATTTCAATATAAAGCAGTAATATAAGTGCAATATAAAGAAAAGCTTTTAAAACATGTGGATAACAACTCTGTGTATTGAAAAATACAATAGTAACTTAGTTTCTATGCAAGGATACAATTTAAACTCTATTTGTATATGAAAATACAAAGTAAACTCTGTGTATATAAGAATACAAAATATCTCTGTGGGAGTTTCTCTAACCGGCAACCATCACTATGAGCTATGTGAAGATACATCGTTGTACCTCACGCTGCCAGGGCCGTCCTATACCTTGTCGGGGGTATAGAACCTAACTACTAAGTAGATCCACTAGTCTATGCTAAAAAGCATTAAGGAATCATCTAAAAAGTATGACCCTTTTCTACCCATGATGGCTACACAGTTTATGGAGACTATAAATTATCTGAACTCAAGTTCGTCCCCAAATCAGTGCTCAATACTTCTCCCAAAAATGTAATTAGCTCATATGTTTTAAAACATAACTATTTTTGTGGTTTGAGATAATCACTCAAAAACTAGCCCAAAGGCTCTCTTGGAAATCAGAGTTTTCTCTCTTGCATAAATGTGAAACATTTACTCTTTACTACAAAACTAGCTCAAAGGCTCTTTTGGAAATCAATGTTTCCTTTCTTGTTTAAATGTGAAAACATTTATTCTTTGGGAATACATAGTCCCCATATACTCATTTGATGAAAATGAACTTCATTTGTTACTCTTTGCTCAACTCAAAACTCAAGTCTTAAAACAAGTGTAAAGCATTTGTAAAAGACTTCTTAAAATGACTCGAAGAACCCTAAAGACTTGACTCTCAACTCTACCTTGAATTTGATTTATGAATTCAAAGTTGTGATTTGTGATAGGAAAGATCTCGTGATGTTTAGGAATGTTTTTAGATAGTTAAACATGAGAAACGATCAAGAAATCACTGTCTGGAAGCAAGTCCGCGACGCAGAGATGCATTTTAATATTTGGTCGCGAAATAAATTTTGAAGCAGAGGGGTTCGAGACCTCTCCGCGATGCGGAGAAAAAATTTGTGAAATGGTGGGGCAAGTCCACAACGTGGATTGGGATGCCATATTCGCCCGATTTTTTCCTTCTTCATTTTCTAACCCCAATTCACCTAAATTTGATTCTTTTCTCAATTTCCCTTTTTGATTCAGATACCAGTACATGCACACAAAAATCTAATCAAACACAACCCTAAAATCAACACGATTTCCTCAAGAACTCATCAATCATATCTAAACTCAAGAACGAAAGCCAATTTCATGAACTCAATTCAAGAACATCATACTTTCAACCTTCTAGAACGAATTTTGTAAAAATAAACATGATTGGCGTGTGGGTGAATGAACCAAATGCTATGAAAGTCTCACATACCTCTTTAGGGATCAACCCTTGGCGAAACGACTTCGATTCCGCAAGAAATCTCCAAGAACACCTCGACTTTTCTCGTCTTTTCTCTTCTCTCAAAGCCCTAGCGTAATTCTTAATTGCGTAAACTAAACTAACTCAGTTTAGACCCCAAATAAATTCCTAAAAACGAAATAAATTAATTGGGTAATGAAAAGACCAAAATACCCCTCTAAATCCGGTTGACTTTCCTTATCTAGACAGCCCGACTTCAAACGGGCATATCTCTCTCATACGAGCTCGAAAATTTGCAAACTTGGTGGCGTTGGAAAGATAATTCCAATACCTTTCATTTGACATCTTATCTACCACCTAACTCATCCAGTACTGAAAATTATGGTCATTTAAAGTTGACCCAAAACTCATACTTAACATACTTGCCGAATTTCAGATTTTTATTCTTTCCAAAAATGGTTCTTTCTAATTCTAGCTCTTTCAAATAGTGGGGTGTTACAGGATCTTGGAGACTAGACATCACCTTGATCTATTACAAACTCTTTATGTTCCTTCAGTTTCTAGGAATTTGATTTCTCTTTCAAGACTTGATGTTTCTAGATTTGATTTTTAAGTTTGGACATGGATGTTTCAATCTATGTAAGAATACTTTTTTGTTATGGTTCTGGTGTTCTTATTGATGGTTGATATAGATTGAAATTCAATAATAATTTTTCTGAATCCCTTCTTACTATTCATCAAACTGTAGGAATTAAACGTAGTTCACTAAATGAAAAATATTCTGTTTATTTGTGGCATAGACATTTGGATCATGTATCCAAAGAAAGATAAAAAAAGATTAGTAAAGAATGAGATTCTTCCGAATCTGAATTTTGCTGATCTTGATATATGATTGGATTGCATTAAAGGAAAGCAAACCAAACATACCAAGAAAGGCGTCACAAGGAGCACGTAACTTCTTGAAATTATTCACACTGATACTTGCGGACCCTTTGATGTTCCATCTTTTGGTGAAGAATTTTTTTTATCACCTTTATTGATTATTTTTTAACATTATGAATTTATCTATTTGTTAAAAGAAAAATCTCAAGTAGAAAACGCTCTCAAAGTGTACGTTAGTGAGGTTGAAAGACAATTTGGACGTATGGGATTAAGTCATAACCTCTATAAATTGGTCCTCCCTCCACCTATTAGGGTTACCACATATTCTCGACATTAATTCCATTGTTGACAGCTGTGGTAACATAAGGCTAGGGCAAGGAGGTAGAAACCAATTTACGACTAACGCTTCCGCTTTTCTCTGTGATGATGTCTTCCGCATCAGGTATGTGCCCCTATCGATTTCTATGTAAGATTATCGTGTTCAAGATCTTGATGTGTATTAAAATATTTAAAATTATTTACATATGAAATTAAAACTTGAATTTCTTGAATAAAGATCACTGAATTCGAGAGGACTACCTACGTATTTTATTGAAGTGAGAATTAGATTTGTGTAGTTCGTCCAGTTTGGACAGTTAAAGAAAGTTTTGAAAAATTGGAATCTTGTTGAAAAATGCAACTATATTATACTCGATCACATGTCTTATAAATTTTCAACATTATTACAAACTGCAATATATCTTTTATTTTTTTCAATTGATAGCATCCTCTATCAACAGAAGTAGCAATAGCAAGCGGGGCCAGTCCAATACCAATGACAAGCTCCATGAATAGCATGTTCCCAATTGATGCATTGATTGTTACATCCTACAGTATCAAAGCAATCCCCAGTCCATGCCGCACTCATCTTTTCACAACCAATTGATTCCCCTACTTGCATTTCTGCAACCAAATAAAATTAACAACTCAAAAGTTTAAGAATTTCTCCATTTTTTCGGGGTCTCATAGGGGCGTGGAAACGCACCGCAATAGCCAATATGGATTGAAATAGACAAACTATTAAATATTTCTTTTTATAGTTTGTGGGTTATACTCACCATTTGATGCAATGAGGAAGAAAAGTAAGAGAGCAAGAAAGGTAGAATACTGAAATTGAGACTTAGCCATATATATCTTTGAACAATTATATGTTTAAGTGAGTATTCAAATTTAACAATTAATAGAGAAATAAATACTCCCTATGTCCCTAATTACTTGTCCACTTTTCCTTTTTTAGTTGTTCCTAATTACTTGTCCATTTTGACAAATCAAGAAAGGACAAAAAATATTTCTCTATTATATCCTCAATTTATTACTTTGAAAAATGTAGAATTTCTTGAAAATCTTAACTTTTTAATTCATCTACTTCATAATTAATATGGGTAAAATGGTAAACTCACTATATAAATTATTGTTTTCTTAATAGGTGTGTCAATTGAAAAGTGCACAAGTAATTAGGGACAAAGGGAGTAAAATTTCATCGCGGACATAAGTAATTACCAGGTAATAATGATGGAAACATACAAGGAAATACATTGAATTCTACAACATTGGAACAAGAGGAAGATATTAAAAAGTAGTATGTTTTTTTACCTTAATGACAGTATAATATACTTCCCTTTTGGATTTTGTTGTTGTCTTCTTGGACAATGATCATGTCTTAATTAGCTTTTGTGATGCAATCGTGCTTGCATCAATAACATGTAATATTGCAACTAGTTTTTGTTAATATAAATCCTTAACTCATGTGTTTGGCAATGTTGATAGTTCTTGATTTTTCCTATGATGTACACAGAAGTGACAAAATAACCTAGTTATAGTTGTTTTACATATAATTGTTGGGATTTAAAAATTGAAAGATAATAGTAAAATAAGTTGCAATGTGAATTATATTGATACTAGATTGGTCATGGCCCGTGCTGAGCACAGTCCAACATACTTGATTTTATAATACAACTTACACAATATTTGTGTTATCATGGACATGAAATTTTTATATATATACAAGTGTGCAGAGACGATCTTTCACCTTAGTCTTTGAATAATATTGATTGAGCTGTTTTGTGTCTTTCGTAGATCAAGATACTAGATAAATATAGATGAAACTAAAATATTGGTTTGTACTGAAGTCTAAATAGATAATGACAGCGAAGATCAAGTAATAGTCTATGCATAATATGTGAATAATTGTGTATTTTAATCACAGTAAGTGCACAAGATCACCAATGAATCAAATATTATATTTTCTATCCACTCTGACTTAGATGAATAGGAGTGAATAGTATTCTTCAATCAAAATATTCTATCGCGGGTCTAACCTAAATATCTTTAAGGTGATATCTTTTTATCTTGTCCACATTCTTGAGTCCTTTAAGATCAACAAATTCAATGCATAAATAATCAGTATTTGTGAATTAGAAAATAGAACCGATCTATTGCTTAGCAAGAGAGGATAACATGCAAGTCGCTAGAGTGATCGTAAATGGATCTTATTTAACATTAAGAAGCGAAAACTACTAATTAGATACTAATTCTTATAGCACCTTTATCACCAACATCTCAAACATAAACAATCCTTGAGGGATGACATTCAGATGTAATACTTGAGTGTGAGCCAACATACAGTATGACACAAGCATATTCCTTAGTTTTTTCTTGGACTTGATGCTACTTGTAAAACCTCTTCAATCGATCCCTAACAATGTTGAGACAATGCAAACCACAAAGTGTCTTGACATATTCGATAACAACAACTACCACCATTATGGGTGTTTCAATTATAGTGACCGCTTAACATGTCTCTTTCTGGTGGAGTTCTACACTTCAATAGGCAAGAAAGATCATATTTAATATCGAGAAGGAATGAAATTATACCATTTTCCCTTCTACCAAACTAAAGTCATCCGAGAGTATCCAATTTACAACCGTCTTCTTATATATGATTCTCCAATCAGTAAACTCGTATATAGGAAAAATAATTACCAAAAAAAATTAAAAAAAAATAACTCTATGTACATTGTATTTTTCTTTTCTCTCTCATAGGTACAACTTTCACCAATCAAATATGTCATACCGATGTAGACTTTTTCTAAAAATAAGAAAGAAACAGGTTACCTCCAAATGTTGTCGCACATCATTTGTTTCACAAAGCAACATTTTAGGTATAACTTTCACCAATCAAATATGTCATACTGAGCAGATTTTCTAAAATAAGAAAGGGAGAGGCTACCTCAAAATGTTGTCGCACATCATTTGTTCCACGGGTGGCATACTGGTATAAACCAAGTGCTTAGAAAATTGATGCACTACAAATATATAGTAAGATAATTCTGTAAATATATTGCCTTAGGTTAATTGTTTAAGATAGTTAAATGTAACTTGCAACTCAAAGAAAGATGAGAAAAAACAACGATATTTGCCATCAATTAGTTATAACTTTTTGTCTTCGGTGGACTATTTTGCTCAAGAGTTGAAACAAAATATCATATATTGAAAATTGTCAAGCTTTCTGCATCAATATGAACTACTCATTATCCATTTATAACCCAAGACTTCTTCCTTGGCACAAGAAAGAGAGTTGGTAATTCCTAGCTTAGGTAATTCACTATTATAATAAAAGTTAGCAAGATAAATCGAAAGCATTTTCTTGTAGTCATAGAAACTTTAGAGGAGTGAATATGTGAAGAGAGTTATAACCACAAAGAAATCCAGACCTAACTTCTGTTATTTACATGAACTCCATAGTCCGTGTAATATTATTTTATTGCTAAAGATATTGAATCAAATTTTAAAAAAGTGATTTCCAATCACCTAGAGGAATCAGACAAGTCATTAAGAAAATGCAAGCGACAAGGAAAATATTAGTAAAGCTATTAGTATTAAATAGGAAAGACCATGTGTTGTGTTTGTCAAAGAAGAGTAAAGTGAATAAACAGTGAAGACTCACCTGGGAGGAAATAAAAGAGCTAAGGCAAAAAGCAAGAAAGATGTTACGTCATTAAAGACGAATTTTGTTGACAGCAGATACATTGTTGAAGCCATAAGGCCTAGTCCTTTAAAAATAACATGCTATAACTGATTAAATTTTAGTATAGAACATAAATGCACGATGGATAAGAACTTTTTAATAAACTATGGAGGATCCAAAGTAACATGAATTGCTCACGACTTTTCCTTGCTGATCTAGTGCCAACATATATGTTCTCTACCAAATGACAAACTTGTTATTCTTTACATAAATATTAAATTTTGTCAATTATCAAATCAATTTCCTTTATTTATACATTAACTACCTCTGATTCGTTTAAATAAATTAGTTTCCAACGTGACTTTGTAGAAGAAGAACAATAACTACAATCACAAGAAATATGAAAACTTATCACTGCAATACTTGTCAAAATATGGGTTGATTTATCACTTGGGACAGTCCTATATATACCATCTTAAAAGGGAGATCTAAAAATGTCAAAATATAGGTAACTTCTTTTACTTTATTATTTGATAAAAAATTGAGATTTTAACTAAACAGTAAATCCTACTAAATATGTAAAGATGCCTACTACATATGACCAATAAGGCCTTAGACTATCTCACAGGTAGTAGTCCAGTTAACATTTACTTCATAAACAACCCAATTAGGAAATTACCAAGTCCCATTTTGAACTATCGATCCACTTACAATGCTAAATAATTATGGTGTTCATATCAGTTTACATGCACGTTAACTAATATTACAGAATACATGTCATCTTCCACCTGTAGATACTGAGAAGCAATTTTAACTACTACTTGATAACTTCCCACATCATATTTTGGACAAAATGATCAAGAAAGTATCATGCTCATGAATTAAGATTAATAATGTTAATAATTATAGATAGTAAAAAGGATCCAAGATTGTAAAAAGGTCTTAAAGACGGACGAATCTTCTCTCTTCTCTGGTAACCTATAAAGCCCTAATCTTTAGAGTTTCCCCGATTTAAACATTAAGACTTGGAATAACTTACCAAGACTAAAGCCCTAGTTTAATTGAAGCGTAAATCATTTAATTTGTTTCGTCAATTTCTTTTCCATTCATTTTACAGGCAATTTCAAGAGAAAACAGAAAACGTTATTCAGATGTTTCAGGCATATCATCAAATATCTGAAAAGAATCAGTGTGCATAATATTTTGTGATCAATCAAAATGTGCATATCTTATAATACAAATATTTTATAGAAAAAGAAAATAAACTTAATGATGAATAAGTGAAATTAAAGATATATAGCTTAAGAGGAAATGACAAAGGGTTGCGGACCGTCTCAACTTCAAGGCTTCGAAAACATCATTTGAAAGTGTCATGCGCCGACATCTTCAAGCACACAAGAAGAGAGATGATACATGCAAAGAGTGAAGAAGAGAGAGAAGCTACCCAAAAGAAGATGAATGAAGAGAAATAAGGATAGAAATGGTTGCTTAAGAACTAAAGAGCAAACACGTTAAATAGTCACAAATGAGTCCAAGTTTAAACTATAAAGTACACATTTCTTAGCTTGTTGTACAATTTGTAGTGTTGTATTAGTCCCCTCAACTCCCACTTCTATATAGGAGTAATAAATGATGAGAAATAATATTGTTTCATTCGTTACGGGTAAGTCAATGGTGAAACAATTTGGGTAAGAAACTTTTGAGTAGTGACTTGAAAATTTTAGGCTAGGCCAGTCTCAGAAAAAACTGAATGAGGTGAAGTCTAGGGCAATCCGGGAAAGGATTGAGTTAAATGTCCAAGTTTAGGTTGGTTTTTCTATTAGCTAAGACAATGAAGAATCCGTAAAGCTTTTCAGAGAAAATACGGGTAAGTAGAACTTCTGATATCGAACTTGGCGTGAAAGAATTAGTTTAGAACGTGAAGGTTCGAAGTTGTGTTATGAGATGAGGACTTTTGGAGAGGATTCTGAGTTTCTGTCATGTGCAAGTCGTTTAAGCGGGTGACACCTCTATTACGAGGTAATTATTGTGATTTATAGTATATTTTACGTAATTTTTGAATAATATATGTTATTTTCTGTCCCAATTTATGTGGTACTGATAGAATATCTAAAATCAATAAAAAAATTATAAGTCTTCTTAAATATTTTAAGTTGTCAATTATTATAACGTAATTTTCAAGTACATAACAAATTAAAAGGAAAAAATAAGACAAGTAATAAAACAAATAAATTATATATTTTATCTGAAAATGACTAAAATAGCCCTTGGGCAGCAAGTTGGTAGGGTGAGCTGCTTTAGGGATTGTAACACAATTTTTAAGTATATAAAAAATTAAATTTCTCTCAAGACAAATAAATTTAAAAAATATCTATTTTATCTGAAATGACTGAAATTGCCCTTAAACTTTTCTTTTGATTAATCTTATTTATATGGACATTTTGAATAAGGAATTAAAACTTGAATTTCGTGAATCAAGGTCACTAAATTTGAGAAGGACCGCTATGGGTAGTTGTCCTGATTGGACAATTAAAAAGTTTTGACAGATTGGAACCTTGTTGAAAAATGCAACTATATTTTTCTGTAAGCTTTTTTTTTTGTAAAGATTTGTATAAAAGAAAATTCTTTTCAATTTTCTTTTTCTTTTTTACGAACTATACAAAGAAATTAAAAGATTTTTGTTTTGTGATTTTTGTTTAGAAGTGAAAAATCTTCTTTTTAAAAAAAAATAAATCGTTTTTAAGAAATGCATAAGAACTTCTAATACAAGAAATCTTTTAGTGTTTTCTCCTTTAGTTTTTTGTTAAAATTGAAGGACCATTTTTACAACCAAACAATAGTGCACTGGTAATTACACTGTAATTACACTATTGCGAATAAACAGGTCAATATAGTTATTAGATTGTATAATTATTAAGCTGGTAATTACTTCACTAGTAATTACACCAATTTCAATTACTTGATGGCTTTCCAAATAGACCCTTGGTGTTTTCTCGGTTTGTTTTTTTTGTAAAAATTGAAGGACAACTCTTTCACTCATTCCGATAACCATCCTAAAATTGGTCAACATATAAAGACCTTTCAGATAAGTGTGTTTTTTCAGATAGCAAATAAAATGAGTTAATTAGTTGGTAAAATAAGAGAGGGATACATTTCCTAAATGAATTTGACCCCTATGTTGAATTCCACTAAGTCAAATGTTAATAATGCAAATTAATCCAAGGCAATCGGAAAAGTCACAGTGTGATATTATTAGGAGCAAATCATACAAGATAACAATTTATACTTTGGTAGAATTATTATACGCACATGTCTTATACATTTTCAACATTATTACAAAGTGCAATATATCTTTTATTCTTTTCAATTGATAGCATCAATCACGATGATTAAAATTATATATATCAACAGAAGTAGCAATAGCAAGTAGGGCCAGTCCAATCCATGTGACAAGCTCCATGAATAGCATGTTCCCAATTGATGCATTGATTGTTACATCCTTGAGTATTAAAGCAAGGCCAAGACCATGTCACACTCTTCTTTTCACAACCAGTTGATTCTGCTACTTGCATTTCTACAAAGAAAAGGAAGTAACAACTCAAGCGTTTACAAATAATATTACTATATGTTTCAGTTTACGTGACACTCTTTTCTTACAATAACAACATATTCAGTGAAATTCAACATATTCAGACCTTACCGCTACCTGATTGAGCTAAAGAGTCTATTCTTGAAAGACTCTCACTTCAAGTGAAGTAAATTGATAGTAGTAATGGAAAGAGAAAATGGCATGAAGAAAAATAGAACAACTAATAGGAAAATAGTGCAGATAATATATGCAAGGAACTGTAACGTCACCAAGAAGGTGTGATTACCTAAACCTAGTAAACAACATATGATAACAAATACTAACAAAGGCGAAGATTGCATGATAAGCTAATACTATGGTAGACACGATTCTCTAGACTTCCACCAAGCCAAAGAACTACATGAATAAGTATTAATACTAAGACAAGGTTCAACTACGTACTAACCTTCTACCCTTATCCGCAACCTCCACATCCTAATAACTAAGATAATGTCCATGGTAAGCTGAAAACGTGTCATATTTTGTCTAATCATCTCTACCCAAAATTACTAAGGCCTACATGTGCCTCTACCCATTTCCACTATATTTGACCTTTCACACCTCCTGTCTAATCAGCTCTCTCCTTAGTTATACCCATAATGACATCCTCTTATTAAATGTTGCGACATATTTAATACCACAATGTATTTTTTTTAAAAAATCTTTTATTCTTAAAATTTATAATGTTATAACTGATAGTATTAGGTAGTATAATTTATAGCTTGTGGGCTATACTCACCATTTGATGCAATGAGGAAGAAAAGGAAGAGAGCAAGAAAGGCAGCATACTGAAATTGAAACTTAGCCATATATATCTTTGAACAATAATATGTTTAGGTGAATATTCAAATTTAACAATTTATAGAGAAAGGGAGAGAGTTTCATTGTGGGCTTAAGAATTGGCCAGGTAATAATGGTGGCTTTGTGAAACATACAAGGAAATACATTGAATTCTACACCATTGGAAATAGAGGAAGATATTAAAATGTAGCATGATTTTTACCTTAGTGACAATATACTCCCCTTTTGGATTTTGTTGTCTTTTTTGAACAATCACGTCTTTAGCTTTTGTGATGCAATGGTGCTTGCATCAATTGCATGAAATATATGTAAGAATAAAATATATGGTATTTACTAGAAAAATTAAGAATTCCTAAAATATATGAAAAGAACTGTCAAATAATAAATATATCGGATAAAATTAGATATCTACTTTTAATATTATGAGAAGTAAGGTAGATAGATTTTATTTATTTATAATTTGTTTGAGCATTTAAAAAAATTACAAAAATCCTCTCTCGGATACATCCCTATCCAAAGATGGTGAAAAACCAACATAGTGGACGCCCTAAACCCTAAGGCGATCGCTATGGAGACTTAGCAGTAGCCATGTCTGCGTACATCTCAGAGCCAAATCCTAACCCTAATCAACAAACATCCTTGGCTACTCAATTAACCACAAATCAAACTACCCAGAATTTGACAAAAATCCAGTTGAAACATATATGTACATGGAGAGCCTACGATTCAATTCACAAAGAGAGAACGACAGATTTTCGCACAGGAAGAAGGATTACATCAAGTTGTAATTATTAAGTTCTCTTCCGATACACTGGAAGTGAAGGATTTGACAATAGTTTTACCTAAACACTTGGGCATCAAAGGAAAATTTTTAGTTGGTTTACGTGCTTGTAGACATATTCATCTAAGGATAGACCAATATGAAGATTATGTGGTTGATCTATCAAAATTTGTAAGCTTTTGCCTTTCCATGGAGAGCAACATCTTTATAAGGTATTTCCTGGGACAATAGATTTCAATTCAAGAGAAGAAACTTCAATGGCTGCAGTGTGGATTTCATTGCCTCGATTATCACTAGATTTATTTGCCAAGAGATCCTTGTTGTCAATGGCATCAACGGTTGGAAGGCCAATAGCTATCGACAAGGCAACACAAGACAAGACAAGACCTAGCACTGCTAGGGTGAAGGTGATACTCAATCTTATGGATAAGCTGCCTAAGAGGATGCGCCTACAATATTTGGACAAGCAGACCGGTAAGATTCAAGAGGTTTTTCAGGAATTTTTTTATGATAATTTACCTTTATATTATAACCATTGCAAGCATCAAGGTCACGATGAAAACAGTTGATTGATTTTGAAAAAAGAATCAAGATCACAATCACAAAGATGATGGAGTGATTGGAGATTATCAATACAATGGGGAGAAATTCCAAGGTGATTTGCCACAAATTTTAAATAAGAAGACTAGGAAATATAGATCAAAGTACTAATGATAATACTCAAGCTGCAAATGCAAATAATAATGAAATAACAATGGTTGAAACCATTAAAAGTAATGGAGATCGAGTAGTTGATACTTGTGTTAGAGATGATACTCTTAATGCTACAGTTACACTAAATTGCACCTTAGCTACGGTCTCTCAGACTTTGGTTTTGGGTGCAAACATTGGTTTTACTAGTGATTTGGTGGTTCTTGTGATTAATTTGGAGTCTATACTACATGTTGGTGGTGTTGTATCTAGAAAAGATCCTAGCTTGGCTACGATTGAAGATCCAGGCCATGCTAATAATGTGGAGCAGCGTGGAGAAAATTTGGATCCAATTTTCGAATCTGGTGGTACATGTGATCATGACTTCACTTTGAATGATAACAATAGGGGAGGCTGGACTGAAGTACCAAGCAAAAAATTTTCTCCAGGTAGCACCAAACTTCAACAACTAGATTGCACTAACCCAACGCGCAAGGAGCATATAGTAAATTGTAAAGATAAAGTATCAAGGAATGTTGTGTGCTCTAACACCTTTGCTGCCCTAATGATCAATTCTGATCAAGAGCTTCATGCATTATCCACTCCAATTCTTCAAGTTTCTATTCTAGAAACTACTAGATAATCAAGGAGCGAAAGACCGCAATGTTGAATAAAGAAAATCCAATGGTCAAATCACCTATGGCCACAATCAACACATTAATTCATGCTTTTTCCTTCCCCATCTTTAGAGTCGCTTGGAGAGCAAATATCCGGACAACTAACAATCTCCAAGAAATGACAAGTTTGGTGAAGGAAATGAGTGCTTCTAGATGGACATATCTAGTTGAGGAAGAGGAGCATATTTTTTCACCTGTAAGGAGTAAGTTAAGTCCTCAAGCACCCATATTTGTGCCTTCAAGTAAGGCAAATTCATCTATGGACCACAAACCGTCACTATAGCTCTATGACAATAGAGTGTTATAACATGTACATCAATGATTTTTGTGGCTCATTTTTAGAAGTGTGGGTTACTTCAAGTAATTATGAGTTTGTTTGTATTTCTTCCTTTGAATTGTATATCGTATTTCAATATTAATCGTCTAAGACAATTGGAGAAGTCACAGGAGTGTTGATATTATTATAATTAAGGAGCATAATTATTTATACTATGGTAGAATGATTATACATGTCTTACAAATTTCCAACATTATTACAAAGTGCAATATATCTTTTATTTTTTTCAATTGATAGCATCAATCACGATGATTAAAATCTTATATATCAACAGAAGTAGCAATAGCAAGCGGTGCCAATCCAAGACCAATCCCAGTGACAAGCTCCATGAATGGCATGCTCCCATTTGATGCATTGGTTGTTACATCCTACAGTATTAAGGCAAGGCCCAATCCATGTCACACTCTTCTTTTCACAACCAGTTGATTCTGCTACTTGCATTTCTACAAAGAAATGAAAGTAAAAACTCAAGAGTTTACATATAATATTACAATATGCTTCCGTTTCATGACACATATTTTTTTTATAATAATAACATATTCAGTAAAATTCCTCATAGTGGGATCTTGAGATAATAGAGTGCATCCACACCTCACCGCCACCTGATTGAGGTAACTAGACTATTCTCGAAAGACTCTTAGCTCAAGTGAAGTAAATTTATAATAGTAATGGAAAGAAAAAATAACAAGGAAGGAAAATAGGACAACTAATAGAATACCTAAACCTAGTAAACATATACTCCCTCTGTCCCTAATTACTTGTCCACTTTTGAATTGGCACACCTATTAAGAAATAATTGACATAGTGAGTTTACCATTTTACCCCTATTCATTGTGAAGTGGATGAATTAAAAACTTAATATTTTCAAAAAGTTCTACCTTTTTCAAAGTAATTAATTGAGGGTATAATAGGTAAAATTTTTTGTCCTTTCTTGATTTGTCAAAATAGACAAGTAATTAGGAACAACTAAAAAGGGAAATGTGGACAAGTAATTAGGGACAGAGGGAGTAGATGATAACAAATACCAACAAAGTGGAAGACTATATGATAAGCTAATACTACGATAGACATGGTTCTCTAGACTGCCACCAAGACAAAGAACTACATGAATAAGTTAATACTCAGACAAGGTTCAATTACATAGTAACCTTCTAACCTTATTTGCGCGCGAGACCTCCACATCCTCATATCAGACCTTGTCTAATCACCTTTCCCCAAAACTGCTAAGGCCTACATATGTCTCTCCCCATCTCCACTATATCTGACCTTTCAGACCTCCTGTCTATTCAGCTCTCTCCTTAATTATACCCATAATGACATCCTCTTATAAATGTCGCGACATATTTAATACCGCAATGTATTTTTAAAACGTTTTTCTTTTATTCTTAAAATTTTACAATGTTAGAAGTGATAGTATTAGGTAGAATAATTTATAGTTTGTGGGCTATACTCACCATTTGATGCAATGAGGAAGAAAAGGAAGAGAGCAAGAAAGGCAGCATACTGAAATTGAGACTTAGACATATTATATATCTTTGAACAATTATATGTCTAAGTGAGTATTAAATTTAACAATTTATAGAGAAAGGGAAAGAGTTTCATTGTGGGCATAAGTAATTGTCAGGTAATAATGTTGGCTTGTGAAACATACAAGGAAATTGTACACCATTGGAAATAGAGGAAGATATTAAAAAGTAGCATGGTTTTTACCTTAATGACAACATAATTCCCTTTTGGATTTTGTTGTCTTGTTGAACAATCATGTCTTTAGCTTTTGTGATGCAATGGTGCTTGCATCAATTGCATGTAATATATGGTATTTGCTTGGGAAAAAAAATTAAGAATTCCAAAATATATGAAAAAGAATTGTCAAATACTCCCTCCGTTCAAAAAGAATGACTTAGTTTGATTTGGAACGGAGTTTAAGAAAAGAAAGAAGACTTTTTAATCTTGTGGATCTAAATTAAAGTTATGTCAAATTACCATAATACCCTTTTATCTTGTGGCCTTAAACATGTTGTTGACACCCAATTTTGACCCTCAACAATTTAAATTAATCATCGAGCTTCTCAAATTTCAAACGATTTGAAATAATTAGTTTTTATAAAGTTCAAATATTTTTCAAGTTACTTTTAATTAATATTATTGTTTTTATAATTTTTAGACAATATATATATATATATATATATATATATATATATATATATATATATATATATATTTCATAATTATGTATATAATTAATATATTTTATGATTACTCAAAATCGTCCCAAAAAAGATTTTAGTTTTATTTAAACATTTGGTTGTTTAGTTTAATTAATTAATAGATTATATTTTGAGTTAATTAATTTATAATTAAGTTAATTATTTTATTTTGTTAAGATTAAGAAGCTTATTAATTAATTTATATTAATTCATCTAATTTAATTTTTAGCTGAATCACCAACTAAACTCAATTTGGCTAAATTGTTAACTCTAAGTGGCTACTTCCTTAATAGCAATTCTAGCCACTTCCTTACATGCCTTCAACTCAATTTCAAGAACCAAGTTGGGCCATATAACAACAATTCTCGGCAGCCCAACTTGTCAAATAATCCAATCCAAGCCTAATTACAATACTAAATAAGCTCTTTTCTACAGCAATACCAAAACAGACCCCTATACCCCTGTGCTTCTTCTTCACGTGACAATCGACGCAGCAAGCAGAACAAACCCAGAAATCACGCTGCAAAAATCCCATCCAACTACCCTGCAGAACCCATACCCTAGTAGCCTCAATGTCAAACCCTCACGTCCCCTTTTCCCCCTTTTTCAGAGATTTCCAAATCTCTTCACTGATGGCCTTGGAAAAAGGGAATTCGGATTTCAAATTCAATTTCTCACCCGTTTTCCTTCTTAAATCGACCCTCTAATTCCTCTATATAACCACCCCTTACCCATCGGTGTAGGGGACGGAGGTTAAGAAATTCAGATTTTGAGGTCATATAGGAAAATAGCTTACAAAAGAACGACTCTCGGATTTTCTTAGCTCGCTTTCATATTCGAAGTTTGTGGTAAAAGAATTGCCTTTTCAGGCTCGTTGTTATCCTAGTTTTGCTGCACTTCGAAAGGTAAATCTTATTTTGGTTCATGTCTTTTATTTTCTGATGTGTTGATATGTTGGATTCTTGGCCGTGTAAGGCATTTGAAATGTTAAAATTTTCAGATTGTGTTTTTTTTTTTTACTTATTCCGGCTGCAAACCAGTGGCAAAGCTTTGCCTATTTTGAATATTGACTGTTTGGTTGTTCGCTTGAAGTCTTGATGAGTCCGTTCGGTCTCGAGTTCATCCCTCCCCATGCCTGTTTTGGACTCTCTCTTCTTTTTGTCTTGGATCTTATTGATTCTGACTCTCACATATTCGTATTGATTTCATCTTCAAGAGGTTGTCTTGTTAAGCTTAGTTTCGAAATTTCGGATCGATCATAATCGCTTGCCATTGTAATTAGTTTCAACTCGTTAGGACTATCAAAACTACATGTGCCTGAACTTTACTTGAACTATGTATTTGATTTGTCTCCAAGAATATGCAATTTTATAAAATAAAATTAAAAAAAAATTACATCTACTCTTTTGTCTCTTTGCGCTATTAGGAACCTGCAAATGACCATTTGTTTTGTTTTTCATGAGTACATGTATGTGTCGTGAACTTTCTGTAGGCTTAAACTTTTGATAGTTTAGTGTTAGAATTCTATTTTTTCTATCCTAATTCTAAAGTCCTCCATGCTTAGTTTCTTAAGTAAGGTTAAAATTAAAATGAACCATAATTGTTTGTTTAATACATAGTTATTCATCTCTTTTATTTTGGCCATGGATGAATTGATCAATAGTGACTTTGTTCAATTATATATGCGAGCATGTGGTTAATGTTTCCTCAAATGAAAAGTGTTCTTTCATTTCTTGAATATCATCACTGTTTATTGTTGATACATTAGAAGTGCTTATTACCCATCAAGTTGCAAAGTATTTGAATCCTTGTTTTTCCACTAAAATTAGGATTAGCCTTTCTTTTTCCTTTATCATGAGTGATCCTATTTACCATGTGAATTTAATCGTTGTATATGTGATTGGTTAAGTCACATGTCTGTCCCTTTAAATTGGTATGTTAGATAAAGAAATCACTATTATCGTACCTATTTGTGATGCACATGATTTTCATTTTTCATCTTTAAAGTCTCGATAGGTTGCGAACATATAAGTATTAGTTCAGTGTTGCAATGAGTTGTACCCCCTTTTCCTTTTCTTTTTTTTAAAATAAAAAAAAAATTCTCCTTGATTTCCATATGTAAATGATGAAGTTTGGGGTGGATGTCTTGAGTTCACTATCGCATGCCAATTTACTCATCCTTGCTTCAATTCTCCTTTAATTACAAGTAGGATTGCCCATTAATTTAGAAGCCTTCCTGGTAGTTTGTTGATTTCTTAAAAGATGAATTGTGAATATTAAGAGTCATATCTAGCTAGATACACTAAAATGATAGTTTCACACCATAGCTTTCATGCCTTTGTGCAATTTTATTTAGCAATCAATTCATTTAGTTCACTGTTGACTTTTATGTATATCATTTAGTTAATATTATATTATATATTCATCTAGTTAAGAAGCTTTCTATATGGCCTAATTTTACCTTAATAAATTTAGGATTAGTGTAGTTCTTTATCTTTAGATGTATGTTGAATATGTAATCTCTATCGGTTGATGTTCAAGTTCATTGTGGTGCTTTATTGATTTTGTTTTATTTTATTTTATTTTCTCTCTGATCATTTGAGAAATATTGCATTAGTATAGAGTGGACATTTGAGGAGGACTATTTTGTCAACCATATTAATGCTCTTATTCATTCTGTAGGCCTTACTTCTTATTAAGACAGTGTTGTAGGTTCAATCCTTAAAATTGGTATATCCATGTTGGTTAGTCTATTTTATATTAATTAGATTAAGGATGAATTTTGGCATAGCAATAGATTCAAAATGAGTGGATGAAGCTTGGCATGTGGCTTTGATAGGGCACCACCATGCGACTTAGTTTTATTAAAGGATGTGTTGTGCGAATACTCGTTTTCGATAAAATGTAGTAAATTTCTTTAAATTAGTTTGCTTGTTTAGTCAAATGATATCATGTTTTGTCTTGTATCTTAGACATTTACCTTCTTACATCCCATTGATTGCACATTTAATTATTGTTTATGACAATTCTAATTTCTTATCGTCCTTTTTTATTGCATGTGAAATATGTCCGAGCCCTCATGGGCTTCCACCCTCTCGTGGCATTCGATGATTGGGCCATAGGGACCCAATTTTTCTTTTCTTTAAGTCAGCCGGGTCATCCGAACAGGTGTACAAAGGGCTGGAAGTTAAAAAAAAAAAAAAAAAACTAGTTGTTCGGGTGGCAAAAGCAGGCTGTGAACAGCCTGTATACAATAAATGTATACTGGTATACAGGTCCAGTACAGCAAATTATAGGCCAAAAATGCGAAAATACAGGGCTGGAGTGAAATACAGGTGTTTGGAAGCAAGAAATACATGAAAAGGGCTGATATACATGCCGATATACACTGATATACATCAGCTGTATACCAAAAACGGGAATTGTGTTAAACTCCAAAATTTCAGCGAAATTGGCCCAAAAGGAGGCCCAAATTCAATTTCTCCCTTACTCTTTAATTATTTAATCGTGATTATTTATTATTTGTTGTTTAACTCTAACTTTATAATTTTTAATTAACTTAATTAGATTCCCCAAAAGACGAATTATTTTCTTTGTGTTGGTTTGCTTTGAATACTTTTTTTTTGTGTGTTGAGGTCATTTATTTTATTAATTAAATATTGGTCAAATTTTACATCCTCAATTAAGTTAAATCGTTTGTTCTTAAAAAATGTGTTATTTAACGCTTCTTCACACATTTTTGCTCATTCTAAAATTATTTTAAGTTAAAGTATTTTTCTTCAATAAACTTTGAAAAATGACTTTCTTTTACTTTGTCACTTTTTCTCAAAAAGTTAGTCAAAACTTTGCTTTTATTCTTCAATTAATTAAAAATTATTTTCATGCTTAGATTAACCAATTTGGTTTAAATTATTATTAAAAAAAATGATTCAAATAAAAACCAATTAATCTAGTTTTGTTAATATTCTAATTACTTGTCTTTAATTCAAATGGTTCAATTAAGGTCCCATTTTCCAAAAAGTAAAATAATATAAAATGTGTCATTTATTTTAATTGTTTTCTTAAAGTTAATCAAATATTATAAATTATTATTTTTATGTTAAATCAATTTCCCAAAGAATCAGTCAAAAAATTATTTTAGTCAAGTCGCAGGTCAACCGCATGTTAGCGGACACTTCGAATGCCTAAACCCTTCTCGAAGTGTAAATTGAACCCCGAACCCTCTTTGGTATTTTCAAATGATTTTTTCTGTTTAAATCTTTGAAAATTATAAGTTTTCTTAATTTCTTTAAAAAATTAAGTGGCGACTCTTTCTAAGTATTTCTCAAATTGTTTTATACTTAGAACATTTCCAAAAGTGATTTTTCTAGAAATAGTCAAATTACGACACAACACATGCTACGTGGAAAGTTGTAGTTAAAGTGTTGCCAAAAAAGGAAAGGGTCATTCTTTTTGAAACAGACTAAAAAAGAAATTGGTTAATTCTTTTTTTAAACAGAGGGAGTAATAAATATATCTCATAAAATTAGATATGTACTTTTAATATTATGAGAAGTAAGGTAGATAGATTTTATTTCACGCTCACTCACTATTACACAATGCACACAAGTAAACTGTCTCTCTAAGTTTTGTTGTTGATAAAGAAAAGGTGAGCAATGTCGTAAAGATCATTTTTGGTGTAGTGTATCATACCTTATTCGAACCAACTTGATGATGATTTTGTCGATTCATTCATGACACGTTAACTTATTTCTCAAAATATTGTAATTGATTTATATAATCATGACATTGTTAAGTAGCACTATGTATATTATTACTTCCTTATAAGAAAAAAGAACAATTACATTTGATTCATAAAAACTAGAAGTGCAATCTAATCCTTATATTGTATGTTGTCAAACAACATTTTCTAGTCATGGCGAAGACCTCTTTCTACGACAGCATCTTTGATTAGCTTTAGAGATTGTTCAAGATCGTCCAACAATTGATGTGGATCAGGAATCACGCTTTCATCGACTGATAGAACAATAGTCATCTTGTTTATATAGCTTTGACAATTAATCATCAATGCCTGAAATATAAATTTGCATGTAAATTGTTAAGATATGTAAAATTAGGCCTTGAACCTAACTCACCCTGAAAACTAGCTCAAAGGGAGGATAATTTCTCAAGTCTTATAAGGAGTCCACTCATCTCATTAACCACACTTACCTGAGGTTGTCCATAAGAACAGGGGGCAAGGTAAGCCATAGGGTGACCATAGAAGCCAATTTCTTCTTGAGGACCAGGCAAACATGAAAAGCACATTGATGTATTGGTGAAAATTCTGTGTGATATCGAACTTGATGTCTGAGAAAGGTTCAAATCTTACAAAGTTACAATTAAGAGATCACATATATATGTAGGATCAAGAATTGAGAATGAACATTAGTTACCTTAATTCCAAAAAACTTGAGTGCTAATTCTGAAATGTAACATGTATAGAAAGCTTCAAGTGAATTTTTCTTTCGATGAATAGTTGCCTTAGCTTCTCTGATATAATCTAAGGGATCATCTCGTAATGCAATTTTAAAGGATAGAAGAGCAAATCCAACCCAATTTCCCCACTTTGCCTCAGTGTCTTTCTCCAACATGTCAGCTAAAGCCTATTTGTTAATTACAAGAATGTTAATAACTTCACTTGAAGTATAAAAGTTAAGAAAATTCAAGTACTAGCTAACTAAAATTTAATGGATGTTGTTAATTAAGAAGTCACACATAGGCAAAGGGATGGGCAATTAGGTCTCTTTATATTGGCTTGGTCAATCCTTACCTTATAAGCTAACTTTTAAGGTTGACTTAGGCCCAAGTGTCATATCTTTACGTGGAATCATAATCAAATTCATTCTCATTTGGATGCCCAATCCACAATCTAGTTGGGCATGGGTGTGAAGGGGGTGATAGAATGGTTGAAGTCCCATATTAGTTCATATAAGAAAACCATATCTGGCCATCCCTTTTTCAATGTGGGTCTTTTTAACACTCACCCGCACGCTCATACCTCGCTAATTGGAACATGGACAATATAATATGGGCGTCCAACATTGATGATAAAGAATTGGGATGCATCTGGCTCTGATACCATGTGAAATTAGGTCTTGGACCTAACTCACACGTCAAAAAAGCTAACTCATGAGTTAAGGATTGTCCAAATCCATATAAATAGACCAACTGTCATTCCTTTTCTGATGTGGAACTTCTTAACAAATGTCATTACCTGTATTCCAACTGACGGTCTTAGATTCACAAGAATACTTGATCTAAGTCTGATGTTCTTCGGAAGATTATTGTTTTTCTCTGTTGCTCCCCTGTCTTTCTTGCCCTCACCTACAATAATATGTTTTTAGTATATATAGTTTTTGTTGTCTGATTTATCACTGCTAATAATTTGCAATTATTATCTTCCGAATGATGCCTTAATTACTTTCGAACCCAACAAGAAATAAGCATATATATAAAATAATAAAAGCTCAGAAGTGCTAATACATGAGACAGAAACCTACCATATCTTCTATTAAGATATACAGACAAACCAGCTTGTGTTACTCCCAAAGCAACATCAGTTACTGTCTGTACAAGAATTAATAAAAGTCCAATAACAATTTCAAAATTGAACAAGAAAGATGTTGCTATAACATAGAATTAAGTTTGTTTAAACTTACCATATTCAACGCATTTTTCACCAATTTCATATCGTCAAGACTTACTATCCTGTAAACAAGTCGTCTAGGATTAAACACAGAACAAGGTCTACCCTTAATTGGCGTAGTTGTGTCCTTCAGGAACATAATCGTAGCCATAAACATCAACACATCCACTATTGTATACCAAATCAATTTCATAAAAAACCAAATTTTCATAACATATCGATGTAATCCCTTAGTGGAATTATGCTCTGAAGAATGGATAACTCTCTTTTTATTTCCAGGAATAGTTGGAACTTTATCAGGATCAGCAGTTTGGCGAGTACACGCCAACAGAAGGGAAATAAGAGAAGTGCCATCGCCAAGTGAATGGTGGATTCGGAAAATGCCAACAGACTCAGCATCAGATTATTTGACGTTAAGGAGATGGAGATCCCACATAGGTTTTGATTTGTCAAGAATCGTTTTGCTAAGATTCCGAATATAGTTTTCCACGAATTTTTCTGGTGATTCATGAAGGTTTTGTTCATCCACTTGTGGTACTATAATGTGTTTATCTAAGTCCACCTTTGTTTGTACCCATTTCATTTCTCCAATTTTCTTCTCATCCACCACCTACAATGAACGAAACAAGCAGTGAGAAAAGAAAATATAATATTTTCATATGAAAAAATTAGGAACTTTTCTACTAGTTTACTAAGACTCTGTTCCTCATCATGAAGAAGTGGAAAAAGCAAGAGGAGGAGCAGGTCCTTCAGCATTTTAGTTATCTTATTCCCCTGCGTGGGATTGATGTTTTTGTATTTGCAACTTATCCCTTCCCTAAAAGATGTATCCATTTGCTTAACTTTGTAATGAATTCTCTATTATTTATGAATTCTGTTTTGGGGGTGCAACAATTTGTTTTAAATGGCGCAATACATCTTTCAATTCACTAGGCCTACCCTTGGCACAAAAGGGTCACATGCATGTTTAGGACGCGATATTTGCCTATTTACTTGTGTGTTTAAACTGTTTATGTGGTATTGTTGCTTTGAATGAGGACATTTTTAGCCCACTCATTTTCGAAAATTTTCTAAAAATTTCCTCGATACCAAATACAAGTCACTACCAAATGTCCGACTAAAATTCCATGAGTCTTAAGTTTCTCAGTCAGAAATAAAATCCTACTACCGAATCCTAAGCCACTACTCTATCATCTCATGAAAGGTAAAATTGCAGCTAAGATGGAAAAAAGCAAGAGTATTGACATAGAGCTAACTGAGGAGGATTTGAGGGTGAAATTACAGCGGCTCAGACAAGAGATCCAAGAAACCAGAGAAAGGAAAATAGAAGTGGAGTTTGCCACCGCGGTTGTACAAGCAGCAAATGCGGCACTAGACGCGGAGTTGGCAGCAAAGATGACAAAATGTGTTGTTATAGATGAAGAGACAGTTGTTGTGCGGAAGAAGCACGATGCCCTCAAAGATATAACCGTGATGCTTCAGAAACCACTTGGAAAACACTCTTTCTTCAACCAAGAGGACAACATCAGTGGTCCCGAAGACACCGGACCTGGAGTTACTGAAGAAGATACTGGGGAGGAAATTGTCTATAGGCCTCCTCTTCAGGGACGATGGGAATGAGAAAACCACCCTCGAAGCATATGAATTTACCCCCCGTGATTAATGCGACAATCAAAAGAAAAATGGCTTGGGTGGAGGCACATTTTATCTTTTAGGAGTTTTTTTTGCCTGTTTTTTACTTTCCTTGTAATCTTCAAGAAATGAATGAATGGAAATGAAACTTCCTTTCTATTCGAACTACGTAGGGCCTGAATTCTCCTTGGGTGATACGTAGGCAGCCTTTCAAGGCCCGACCCCTATCTTTTCAAATTCTCGTTTCCCCCTCTTTCATTTTACAAGGAAACATTGAGTTGAGATCAACAGATGCCAGAGATGCAGCAAGAAGACCTTAGCTCAACGCAATTTAACCTTTCTGAGTCACCAACCTCAACATAAAAACGAGCAAATTCCTGCTTGTTCAAAAGTCAGTCTCCATTATTCGTGGGCTAGCATGTTCTCAAACAAAGCAACTTTTATGTGTTTATCTGCTTTCTATATGATATTTTGCATTATCTGTGCCGAATCAAAACTAACAGATTTGCCTTTGAGTTGTTTTTCTCAACAGGTAATTAGAACTGGTCTGTGTCAATAAGCTGGCTGATCATCCTTATTTCACTAGATCTAAAAGTCCTACAGATTCCTTCCCCAATCAAAGTTCACAAAAGGGAAAAGCAGCAATGGGTGATAACAACGAAGAAATCAGCCTTACTGATGTCGTGGTGGCTCAACCCGCCCTTGCTGATCAGAATGAACTGATCCTACAGTTGATGCAACAAATTGCTGAGATGAGGGTCGAGATGCAGAGGAAACACGATTTGCCTCCTCCGATTTTTGCTGTCAACACTCAACCAGACGGAAGACCTCCAGCTCAAATTCCCCCTCCTAACGTGGAACAAGCTCAGAACCCGCCTTTAAGCCCTGCTCGTAATCCCTCCATCATTGACCTTACCACCCAAAACCCCCACTACGTCTCAACCTCTTATCAAACACCACCCCCTCCTCAAAATACCAACCTCCAAGCACCACTTCCTCCCCCCAATGCAAACCACCAAATTGGCCTACCCCCTCACAGCCAAAACGCTAATAACCCACACACTTCCCTCCTTCACCAAAACCAATATACCAGCCCCCAGACTTTTCCCCAAAACTATCACGTCCCTTTAAATGGCCAGAGTCCCTCTATCGCTCAACCATTACCACAAAAAGCCACTTTTCAAATATCAGTACCCAATGAGCATGATGCCCATGGTTCGGAGCTCGACCACTATGAGGAGAGGGAGAGAGAGTGGAGGTCAAAGGAAGAAACTGCCAAGATAGATATGAAGGAGGAAATCAGAAAAGCCATGAAGGAGTTGAACTGCATTCCTGAGGTCGCCGGGTTGAGTTACGAAGACCTGTGCATTCATCCGAATTTGGACCTCCCTGAAGGGTTTAAGGTACCAAAATTTGACATCTTCGGAGGAACAGGAAACCCCTTAGCACACCTGAGGGCCTACTGTGACCAACTTGTGGGAGTTGGGAGAGACGAAGCTTTGTTAATGCGGCTTTTTAGCCGAAGATTGAGCGGAGAGGCTCTAGAGTGGTTTACGTCTCATGAAACGAGACAGTGGTCTTGTTGGAATGCTCTGGCTAAGGACTTCATCGAACGATTCGCCTACAATGTGGAGATCGTTCCTGACCGTTACTCTTTGGAGAAGATGAAGCAGAAGCCAACCGAAACTTACAGAGAATTTGCATATAGATGGCGGAAGGAGGCAGCTAGAGTTAGACCTCTTATGTCGGAAAAGGAAATCGTCGAAGTGTTTGTGCGGGTGCAAGAGCCCGAATATTATGACAGAATCATGTTGCTCGTTGGAGCAAAATTTGCTGAGATAGTCAAGGTAGGTGAGACTATCGAAGATGGATTGAGAACCGGGAAGATTGCCCGTGTTGCTGCCTCGCCCGGATCTTCAGGTTTGGTAAAGAAGAAAAGAGAGGATGTGTCATCTATCTCCTATGAGGGGAAGAAGACCCCAAGGAAAACCTCATCATACCAAGGTCGTTCTCGACCTTCACAGAGCTCGTACCCGGCTTGTTATACACAGGCTGATTACCAAAATAATCCTCCCCCCAGTTATCAAAATACCCCTCCTCCCATTTACCAAACTCCCCCTACTATCTACCAAACTCCCCCTCCAATTTACCAAACTCCACCTTATCACTACCGGAATGTCGCCCCCAACTGTGCCAATGTTCAGACAAATTACCAAACTCCTCCCCTAACGTACCAAACCCCAGCTCCACTTTACCAAAATACCCCCTCGAACTACCAAGCTCCACAACCAAATTATCAAACCAACTCATATCCCAAATATCAACCCCCCCGTCTGAATGCTCCAAATTATCGCCAAATGTCTCCCCCTCAACAAGGCAATTACGATCCCTCCCGTCTTAGATTTGAGAAGAAGCCTGCTAGAACTTTCACTCCGCTCATTGAAAGCCGAACAAAGTTGTTTGAGCGATTAACTACGGCAGAATATATTCATCCAGTGGGGCCCAAGCCGGTTGACATTAGCTCAAAGTTTTACAGACCTGATCAGAGATGCGCGTATCACTCTAATAGTGTTGGTCATGATACCGAGGACTGTATCAACCTGAAGCATAAGATCCAAGACCTAATTGACCAGAACGTGGTCTCTCTTAAGACAGTCGCGCCCAATGTCAATAGCAATCCTTTGCCAAATCATGGAGGCGCTACTATCAATATAATAGAGACAGATGATGACTGGTGCGTGGCGAAGACAATAGTTTCGATTGCTCCTGATGAATTGGAAAGGGCTGTAGCTTCGTTGAGCATCAGACAGAAGAAAGAGTTTGTGATTCTAACACCCGAGAAGGCTGTAGCCTTGGTGCCACGGAAAACTCTTACCCAACCAAAGTTTGTATTGAAACGGCTGTCACCCAAGGTATGACCAGATCCGGCAGGTGCTACACACCTAAAGAGTTAGCCCAAGAGGGGCAGAAGAAGGATCAGACCAAAAGGCCGATTAGTGAAGCTGAAGCCGAAGAGTTCTGGAGGAAGATGCAGCCGAAAGATTATTCAATTGTGAAGCATTTGGAGAAGACACCAGCTCAGATTTCGGTGTGGGCTTTATTGATGAGTTCAATGTTGCATAGACAGGCTTTGATGAGAGCTTTGGATGACACTTATGTGCCTGTGGGTACTAACAGCGACAATCTAGCAGCCATGATACACCAGGTCATTCGGGGACATCGAATTAGCTTTTGTGACGAAGAGCTGCCCTTTGAAGGGAGGATGCACAACAAAGCTTTGCACGTCACCATCAAGTGCCGGGAAAAAGTTATAAATCGTGTTTTGGTCGACGATGGGTCCGGTCTCAACATATGTCCGCTTTCGACTCTCAAGCAGTTGAAATTCGACTTGGGAAAGGTTCAACAAAACCAGGTCAATGTGAGAGCTTTTGATGGAGTGCAAAGAGACACGATAGGGGCAGTAAATTTGGATGTTCAGATGGGGCCTGCAGAATTTAATGTGGAGTTTCAGGTGCTGGACATCAATACCAGCTACAATTTGCTTCTGGGGAGGCCGTTTATCCACATGGCTGGGGCTGTGCCTTCTACCCTTCACCAATTGATGAAATTTGTTTGGAAGGATCAGGAATTGGTCATTCATGGTGAGGGGAGTCATTTCGATGGGTATGCGCCGATTGTTCACGAGGTTTCTCGAGGTTGTGATTTCTACACGGTAGAGCTGGTAAATGCCACCGGTGATGATTTGGCTCCGCAACCTCCTATGCCCTCCGTGTACAAGATGATTGCTATCGTCATGCTCCAGAATGGTTTCGAACCAGGTTTTGGATTGGGGAAGTACTTTCAAGGAATCGTCGAGCTTATCCAAATTCCCTCCAAAAGAGCAAAGTTTGGTTTGGGGTATGTCCCCACAGAGGGTGATGAAGCAGAAATGAAGAATAGGAGTGTTAATCAAGCATTGGCCAGGCCAATTCCTCATCTATACCAGTCATTTTCGGTACGAGAAAATGTCAATGATGGTGGTCTCGGGGAAGAAATCTGGGGCCTTTTTGAGGAGATCGATGCGGTCATCAATGAAGAGGCTGGGACATCAGGCATCCGTGATGCAGAACCTGAGGAGCAATTGCAGAATTGGACCTCCACACCGCTCCTGATTTCCCGTGCAGCTTGGTAGAAAAGACATGTGTCTTTGTTTGTTTTTTAAAAAAAATCGATGGTAGTCTGGAATATGCCCGAGACCCACCCTTTAGGAAATTTTATTTGATTGAAGTTTTTAAATTCCCTTGTGATGTTTAAAAAGGCAAAATGACCCTCGGCCATGGCCAAAGTTTGTGCTTGTTTTTCGATTCAAATGAAAGCCTCTTTTATCGAAAATTTGTTTATTTATCTGTTTATATTTTACTTTCCTAACTTTGTTCGTTTATGATTTCAGTAATATTAATTTAAAACCTGCCAATGTCATGTCATGTCATGAACCGAGTGAACGAAATGAAGCAGGTGATGACGAATGTGAGGAATACAAAGAAGAAAATGGGATACCCGAACATATTGCTGAGGAGTTTCGACAATTCGAGAATCAACACAAGCCAAATCTTGAAGAAACTGAAACTGTGAATCTCGGAGATGAGAAATGTGTCAAAGAAGTCAGAATAAGTGTCCATCTGATTGAAGCCCAAAGAAGAGACCTGATTCGTTTGTTCGAGAAGTACATTGATGTATTCGCCTAGTCTTATAAAGACATGCCAGGGCTGAGCACCAATATGGTGTCCCACAAGTTGCCGATCAATCCAGATTTCAGTCCAGTAAAACAAAAGACTCGGAAGTTCAAGCCTGAGTTGAGTTTAAAGATCAAGGAGGAGATTACCAAACAGATTGAGTCTCAAGTAGTGGAGGTGACGCAATATCCGACTTGGTTAGCCAACGTTGTTCCGGTTGCCAAGAAGGACGGAAAAATCAGAATTTGTGTTGACTACAGAGATCTCAACAAAGCTAGCCCGAAAGACAATTTTCCATTACCAAACATCCATATTCTTATTGATAACTGTGCTAAGCATGAGATGCAGTCATTTGTGGATTGTTATGCGGGTTACCACCAAATCCTGATGGATGAAGAAGATGCAGAAAAGACAGCTTTCATTACACCTTGGGGTGTATATCATTATCGAGTGATGCCTTTTGGTCTCAAGAATGCCGACGCTACTTACATGAGGGCTATGACGACCATCTTTCACGATATGATTCATAATGAGATCGAGGTATATGTAGATGATGTCATAATCAAGTCCCGCGAGAGTTCGGATCACTTGACTCACTTGAAGAAATTCTTCGATCGCTTGCGTAGATACAATTTGAAGTTAAATCCCGCCAAATGTGCTTTTGGAGTGCCAGCCGGCAAGTTGTTGGGATTTATAGTCAGTCGAAGGGGCATTGAGCTTGACCCTTCCAAGATCAAGGCGATCTAAGAATTACCTCTTCCAAAGACAAAGAAGGAGGTGATGAGTTTTCTAGGAAGGTTGAACTACATCAGTCGGTTCATAGCTCAATCCACCGTGGTGTGTGAGCCCATCTTTAAGTTATTGAAAAAAGATGTCTCAACCAAGTGGACCGGAGAATGTCAAAATGCTTTTGATGCCATCAAGGACTATTTGTCCAATCCACCGGTGTTGGTCCCTCTACGAGAAGGGAGTCCATTATTGCTATATTTGTCGGTCTCGGATAATGCATTGGGATGCGTGCTTGGTCAACATGATGAGACTGGAAAGAAGGAGCGAGCCATTTATTACTTGAGTAAAAAGTTTACCCCATATGAGGCTCGTTACACTCTTTTGGAGAGAACATGTTGTGCTTTGACTTGGATCGCTCAAAAGTTGAGACATTATTTGTCTTCTTATACCACGTACCTTATCTCCAGGATGGATCCGTTGAAGTATATTTTCCAGAAAGCAATGCCGACCGGGAAGTTGGCTAAATGGCAAATGCTTTTGAGTGAATTTGACATTGTGTATGTGACTCAGAAGGCGATCAAGGCACAAGCCTTGGCTGATCATCTTGCGGAGAATCCAGTTGATGAAGAGTATGAACCGCTCAAGACTTATTTTCCCGATGAAGAAGTAGCGTTTGTGGGTGAAGATATTTCTGAAGCGTACTCAGGTTGGAGAGTGTTCTTTGATGGAGCGGCAAATCACCAAGGAAAAGGTATTGGAGCAGTCTTAGTATCAGAATCTGGTCAGCACTATCATATGGCAGCTAAACTCCAATTTAATTGCACGAACAACATGGCCGAGTATGAAGCTTCCATCCTCGGTTTGAAGATGGCCATCGATATGAATGTTCATGAGTTATTGGTTATTGAAGATTCAGATCTGCTGATTCACCAAGTTCAAGGAGAATGGGCCGTAAAGAACCCAAAGATCACACCGTACGTGCAATATATACAGAAATTGTGCAAAAGAATTCGCAAGATTGAATTCAGGCACACTCCCAGGACACAGAATGAGTTAGCCGATGCTCTTGCCACCATCGCCTCAATGATTAAACATCCAGATACAAGTTTTATCGATCCCTTGGATATAAAGGTAAAAGAGCATCCCGTCTATTGTTCACATGTCGAAGCAGAACCAGATGGCTTGCCTTGGTATTCTGACATCAAGAAGTATTTAGAGACCGGGACTTATCCTGAGAATGCAACGTTCAACCAGAAAAAGTCGATACGCCGTATGGCCCTCAATTTCTTTGCAAGTGGGGAAATCCTTTATAGGAGGACTTCAGATTTAGGTCTTCTCAGATGTGTCGATGCTAGTGAAGCTGCAAAGCTTCTGGAACAAATACATGCTGGAGCCTGTGGTACTCACATGAATGGACTAACTCTGGCGAGGAAGATCCTTCGAGCCGGCTATTTTTGGATGACTATGGAACACGATTGTTGCAAGTTTGTGCAGAAATGTCATAAATGTCAGGTGCATGGTGATTTGATTCGAGTTCCACCTCACGAACTTAATGCTATGAGTTCACCCTGGCCATTCGTAGCTTGGGGCATGGATGTCATTGATCCAATAGAGCCAGCCGCCTCTAACGGACACAGATTCATTTTGGTTGCCATTGACTACTTCACCAAGTGGGTGGAAGCAGCCTCGTACAAGTCGGTAACCAAGAAAGTTGTAGCTGATTTTGTTCGCAACAACCTGATATGTAGATTTGGAGTACCAGAATCCATCATTACTGATAACGGAGCGAATCTTAACAGTCTCTTGATGAGAGAGATATGTGAACAATTCAAGATTACTCACCGGAATTCCACCGCCTATCGTCCCCAAATGAATGGAGCTGTAGAAGCCGCCAACAAGAACATAAAGAAGATTTTGAGGAAAATGACTGATAATCGCAGAGGTTGGCATGAGATGCTGCCATATGCTTTGCTGGGTTACCGAACAACTGTCAGAACATCAGTTGGAGCTACTCCGTATGTGCTAGTTTATGGAATAGAAGCAGTTATACCTGCCGAAGTTGAGATACCTTCATTGAGAATCATCCAAGAAGACGAATTAAGTGATGTTGAATGGGTTCGCAAGTGGATTGACCAGCTAACATTGATTGATGAGAAGAGAATGGTTGTCGTTTGTCATGGTCAACTGTATCGACAGAGAATGACTCGTGCTTTTCACAAGAAAGTAAGATCCAGGACATTTGAAGTTGGTCAGTTAGTTCTTAAGCGCATTTTCCCTCATCAGGATGAATATAAAGGGAAATTTGCACCAAATTGGCAAGGACCCTACATGGTTCGCAAAGTGTTATCTGGAGGTGCCCTAGTCCTGTCGGAGATGGATGGCACTGAATGGCCGAAACCGATCAACTCAGATGCTGTCAAGAGAAACTACGTGTAAAGTTTCAATTTTGTATTTCTGTCATTCCCTTGTAATAATTCTATTTGCTTGTAATTGCTTTGTTTAGAATTTTATCCCTCTTGTAAGGAACTACGTTTGACCTGAATTCTCAAGAATGAGGTACGTAGGCAGTCTATGTCGGCCTCGGTCACCCTTTTATCCCTTTTTATTATTTCCTTTGTAAATGAACTACGTCTGACCTGAATTCTCAAGAATGAGATACGTAGGCGACCTATGTCGGCCTCGGTCACCCCTTTACCCCCTTTAAATATTTCTTTGTATTTGAACTACGTTTGACCTGAATTCTCAAAAATGAGATACGTAGGCGGCCTATGTCGGCCTCGGTCGGTTTCTTTGTAAATTTCCTATTTTTGTTAGTCCTCGAGGGGGAACTACGTTCGACCTGATTCCTGCTTCAACGGGATACGTAGGCGCCACAAGGGCTCGGTCATATTTCCCATAAGATTTCTATTTCTATTGCTCTTTACAATAGAAACTGGGACAGAATTTTTGAGAGGGACTCAAAAATTCTGAAGAAGAAAATCTCTTCAACAAAGTTGAGACTGAAGTTACTCTTAAATTTGCAATTGGGACAGAATTTTTGAGAAGATCTCAAAAATTATGTGATTTGCTCACCAACGATTAAAGATAAGCCAAGACAGTTAACTGGGACAGAAATTTTGAGATGACCTCAAAATTTCAACAGGGTTTATCGGCAGTTTAGAACAACTTTAAATATTTCCCAACAAGTAATCAGATGGACCTCAAGGCATCAACTTCAAAGACGTTCGCTAAAGCTCGACGTGACATGACACTTGGAAGCGATCTTTTCCAAATATTCCTTTTGAAAAATCTATTTTCTTAAAAACTTTTATTTCTTGTCTAAATTACTTCGCATAAATATGTTTTGTCTTATCTATCAAGAAGCGGGAGATCAGAAAAATCAACCGGAGATAGTCAGACAAGGAGCAGACAACTGAAGAGATCGACACAGATCAGTTCGGTTTTTTTAAACTAACAATTTTTCTGTAGATACAGGTTTATAGGTTTACCCCAACATCAACATATTCCTCCATTCAATGAATATGGGGAAGTCAAAGGGCGAGGAGCTCCCCAAAATTGACAATTCTTTGGTGGATGCAGGAAATATTTTATGTTTATTATATCAAATATTTGGGAATATGGATAGCATTATTTCATTCAAATTCCCAACAAGGCGAAATCCATAATGGACATACGATTATGTTCGGAGTGGTGACAAATAAAAACCTCGAAGAGAGAAATTTTATTTATTTTCCAGCAACTAAAGATACTTGGAGGACATTATCTGCATCATATTATTGGACATGACGATGTCACTACCCGGAGAGTCATTTGTATCGTATTGTCAAATGAGATGATACCACTACTCCGAGGGTCATTTTTATTTATATTGTCGATTGGGACGATATCACTACCCGGAGAATCGTGTATATCGTATTGTCAAATGAGATGATACCACTACTCCGATGGTCATTTTTATTTTGTCGATTGAGACGATACCGCCACCCAGAAGACACCTAGAAGATTATCTATGTTGTTCGGTGAAGCATCATCTTCGTTCGGTACTGGTGATGACATCATCAAAAGATTCATGCATCGCGGGAAAAATCCATGCATCACGGGAAGGAAAGTCATGCATCACGGAGGAAAAATTCATGCATCGCGGGAAAAGAATTCATGCATCGCGAAAAAGAGATTCATGTATTGCAAGAGAAGATTCATACATTGGAAGAGAAGATTCATGCATTGCAAGAGAAAGATCATGCATTGCAAGAGAAGACGTCATGCATAGCAAGAGAAGGGGTCATGCATCGCGAAAAAGAATTCATGCATCGCGGGAAATAAGTCATGCATCGCGGAGAAAAAAAATAAAAAAAAATCATACATCGCGAAAAAGAATTCATGCATCGTGGGAAAAGATCATGCATAGCAAGAGAAAGAATTCATGCATGTCGGGAAAAAAGATCATGCATTGCAAGAGAAAAAGATTCATGCATTGCAAGAGAAGATTCATGCATCGAAAAAAAAATAATATAAATCATGCATTGCAAGAGAAGATTCATGCATCGAAAAAAAAAAAAGTCATGCATTGCGGGAAAGGATACATGCATCGCGGGAAAGAGACTAATGCATAGCAAGAGAAGATTCATGCATCGCGGAAAAAGAATTCATACATCGCAAAAGAAGATTTATGCATCGCGGAAAAAAGATTCATGCATCGCAAGAGAAATTTCATGCATCGCGGGAAAAAGATTCCTACATCGTAAGAGAAGGATTAATGCATGACATGAGAACGAGTTATGCATCGCAAGAGAAAGATTTGCCCATCACAAGAGAATCGACATCAACTGCATCATTTTTCTTTACAAAGACGAGATCAAGAAAACCATCAACATATTACATCAGCTTATTTTATTGCTTTGATATTCAAAGGAAGAGTACATTGAAGATTATATTAGAAATACAAAATACAAGCTTTATTTCCTTCACGTCAAACTCGATAGAGTTTACGTCAAATGTTCAAGGAGAACAATTAAGTGTCAACACGGTAAAAGACACTGTCTCCCATTTGAATTGTTTTTTATGCTAATGAGTTTTATCTCAGTCTTTGTTGAGAGCATCCGAAAGGATGAATTCTCCAAAACAAACCACAGGTGCAGACGACATAAAAAAGGATGCAGCACAACGTGGAACTTTTTCTTAGCAGCGAACTGGGACGTAGTCCGAAAAGGCATGTCAAACTCTTAGGACGCGAGCAAAGGAGCGACTTCCACCACAATCAAACCACACCCTTATCAGAAGGCATGTGGGTTCTTCTTTAGGTTTCATGGTTTCATTTTCGCATCCAAAAATTTTGGTCTCCACCAGAGGCAACTTTCCAATCTGAGTGACAACGCACCAAGAGCTTTGAAAATTATGCCCGTGTAAGTTCTTAATTATGGGTGTGAAGTGCACCACATTCATAGCTAAGAGGTTGCAAGCCTCCTTTTCATAGTCGATTTACTTGTCACTCCTCCAGAACCAAAGGATATCTTGCATAATAGATTTTCTTTTCAACCAATAGAGTCGAACTACAAGCAGCCTGATTCCCTAAGTTAAGGGATATGTAGGCGAGATCGGTGTTGAAAAACTCGGCTGTATTCCGACATCCTCTCTTAAATATTATTCTCGAGCATTCCGATCCCTTCATAATTCAGTATCGAATAGCTTTTGAATTTTTTTTAAAATCATGCGTCAAATCAAACTTATCGAACTACAAATGGCCTGAATTCTCATATAGCCTGAGTTATGTAGGAAACCCGATTTCCGAGGTTCGGCCATAATTCCTATAGTCCGTACAAAATCCATCTCCTAAAGGATGAAGATGTGGTCGGTCAAAATTGGATTTGTTAATTTCATTTTCCTCGAAATTCTTGCATCAATTCAAGAAAAATGAGGGACAGTTGTTGACACCCAATTTTGACCCTCAACAATTTAAATTAATCATCGAGCTTCTCAAATTTTAAACGATTTGAAATAATTAGTTTTTAAAAAGTTCAAATATTTTTCAAGTTACTTTTAATTAATATTATTGTTTTTATAATTTTTAGACAATATATATATATATATATATATATATATTTCATAATTATGTATATATTTCATAATTATGTATATAATTAATATATTTTATGATTACTCAAAATCGTCCCAAAAAAGATTTTAGTTTTATTTAAACATTTGGTTGTTTAGTTTAATTAATTAATAGATTATATTTTGAGTTAATTAATTTATAATTAAGTTAATTATTTTATTTTGTTAAGATTAAGAAGCTTATTAATTAATTTATATTAATTCATCTAATTTAATTTTTAGTAGAATCACCAACTAAACTCAATTTGGCTAAATTGTTAACTCTAAGTGGCTACTTCCTTAATAGCAATTCTAGCCACTTCCTTACATGCCTTCAACTCAATTTCAAGAAACCAAGTTGGGCCATATAACAGCAATTCTCGGCAGCCCAACTTGTCAAATAATCCAATCCAAGCCTAATTACAATACTAAATAAGCTCTTTTCTATAGCAATACCAAAACAGACCCCTATACCCCTGTGCTTCTTCTTCACGTGACAATCGACGCAACAAGCAGAACAAACCCAGAAATCACGCTACAAAAATCCCATCCAACTACCCTGCAGAACCCATACCCTAGTAGCCTCAATGTCAAACCCTCACGTCCCCTTTTCCCCCTTTTTCAGAGATTTCCAAATCTCTTCACTGATGGCCTTGGAAAAAGGGAATTCGGATTTCAAATTCAATTTCTCACCCGTTTTCCTTCTTAAATCGACCCTCTAATTCCTCTATATAACCACCCCTTACCCATCGGTGTAGGGGACGGAGGTTAAGAAATTCAGATTTTGAGGTCATATAGGAAAATAGCTTACAAAAGAACGACTCTCGGATTTTCTTAGCTCGCTTTCATATTCGAAGTTTGTGGTAAAAGAATTGCCTTTTCAGGCTCGTTGTTATCCTAGTTTCGCTGCACTTCGAAAGGTAAATCTTATTTTGGTTCATGTCTTTTATTTTCTGATGTGTTGATATGTTGGATTCTTGGCCGTGTAAGGCATTTGAAATGTTAAAATTTTCAGATTGTGTTTTTTTTTTTTTACTTATTCCGGCTGCAAACCAGTGGCAAAGCTTTGCCTATTTTGAATATTGACTGTTTGGTTGTTCGCTTGAAGTCTTGATGAGTCCGTTCGGTCTCGAGTTCATCCCTCCCCATGCCTGTTTTGGACTCTCTCTTCTTTTTGTCTTGGATCTTATTGATTCTGACTCTCACATATTCGTATTGATTTCATCTTCAAGAGGTTGTCTTGTTAAGCTTAGTTTCGAAATTTCGGATCGATCATAATCGCTTGCCATTGTAATTAGTTTCAACTCGTTAGGACTATCAAAACTACATGTGCCTGAACTTTACTTGAACTATGTATTTGATTTGTCTCCAAGAATATGCAATTTTATAAAATAAAATTAAAAAAAAATTACATCTACTCTTTTGTCTCTTTGCGCTATTAGGAACCTGCAAATGACCATTTGTTTTGTTTTTCATGAGTACATGTATGTGTCGTGAACTTTCTGTAGGCTTAGACTTTTGATAGTTTAGTGTTAGAATTCTATTTTTTCTATCCTAATTCTAAAGTCCTCCATGCTTAGTTTCTTAAGTAAGGTTAAAATTAAAATGAACCATAATTGTTTGTTTAATACATAGTTATTCATCTCTTTTATTTTGGCCATGGATGAATTGATCAATAGTGACTTTGTTCAATTATATATGCGAGCATGTGGTTAATGTTTCCTCAAATGAAAAGTGTTCTTTCATTTCTTGAATATCATCACTGTTTATTGTTGATACATTAGAAGTGCTTATTACCCATCAAGTTGCAAAGTATTTGAATCCTTGTTTTTCCACTAAAATTAGGATTAGCCTTTCTTTTTCCTTTATCATGAGTGATCCTATTTACCATGTGAATTTAATCGTTGTATATGTGATTGGTTAAGTCACATGTCTGTCCCTTTAAATTGGTATGTTAGATAAAGAAATCACTATTATCGTACCTATTTGTGATGCACATGATTTTCATTTTTCATCTTTAAAGTCTCGATAGGTTGCGAACATATAAGTATTAGTTCAGTGTTGCAATGAGTTGTACCCCCTTTTCCTTTTCTTTTTTTTAAAATAAAAAAAAATTCTCCTTGATTTCCATATGTAAATGATGAAGTTTGGGGTGGATGTCTTGAGTTCACTATCGCATGCCAATTTACTCATCCTTGCTTCAATTCTCCTTTAATTACAAGTAGGATTGCCCATTAATTTAGAAGCCTTCCTGGTAGTTTGTTGATTTCTTAAAAGATGAATTGTGAATATTAAGAGTCATATCTAGCTAGATACACTAAAATGATAGTTTCACACCATAGCTTTCATGCCTTTGTGCAATTTTATTTAGCAATCAATTCATTTAGTTCACTGTTGACTTTTATGTATATCATTTAGTTAATATTATATTATATATTCATCTAGTTAAGAAGCTTTCTATATGGCCTAATTTTACCTTAATAAATTTAGGATTAGTGTAGTTCTTTATCTTTAGATGTATGTTGAATATGTAATCTCTATCGGTTGATGTTCAAGTTCATTGTGGTGCTTTATTGATTTTGTTTTATTTTATTTTATTTTCTCTCTGATCATTTGAGAAATATTGCATTAGTATAGAGTGGACATTTGAGGAGGACTATTTTGTCAACCATATTAATGCTCTTATTCATTCTGTAGGCCTTACTTCTTATTAAGACAGTGTTGTAGGTTCAATCCTTAAAATTGGTATATCCATGTTGGTTAGTCTATTTTATATTAATTAGATTAAGGATGAATTTTGGCATAGCAATAGATTCAAAATGAGTGGATGAAGCTTGGCATGTGGCTTTGATAGGGCACCACCATGCGACTTAGTTTTATTAAAGGATGTGTTGTGCGAATACTCGTTTTCGATAAAATGTAGTAAATTTCTTTAAATTAGTTTGCTTGTTTAGTCAAATGATATCATGTTTTGTCTTGTATCTTAGACATTTACCTTCTTACATCCCATTGATTGCACATTTAATTATTGTTTATGACAATTCTAATTTCTTATCGTCCTTTTTTATTGCATGTGAAATATGTCCGAGCCCTCATGGGCTTCCACCCTCTCGTGGCATTCGATGATTGGGCCATAGGGACCCAATTTTTCTTTTCTTTAAGTCAGCCGGGTCATCCGAACAGGTGTACAAAGGGCTGGAAGTTAAAAAAAAAAAAAAAAAAACTAGTTGTTCGGGTGGCAAAAGCAGGCTGTGAACAGCCTGTATACAATAAATGTATACTGGTATACAGGTCCAGTACAGCAAATTATAGGCCAAAAATGCGAAAATACAGGGCTGGAGTGAAATACAGGTGTTTGGAAGCAAGAAATACATGAAAAGGGCTGATATACATGCCGATATACACTGATATACATCAGCTGTATACCAAAAACGGGAATTGTGTTAAACTCCAAAATTTCAGCGAAATTGGCCCAAAAGGAGGCCCAAATTCAATTTCTCCCTTACTCTTTAATTATTTAATCGTGATTATTTATTATTTGTTGTTTAACTCTAACTTTATAATTTTTAATTAACTTAATTAGATTCCCCAAAAGACGAATTATTTTCTTTGTGTTGGTTTGCTTTGAATACTTTTTTTTTGTGTGTTGAGGTCATTTATTTTATTAATTAAATATTGGTCAAATTTTACATCCTCAATTAAGTTAAATCGTTTGTTCTTAAAAAATGTGTTATTTAACGCTTCTTCACACATTTTTGCTCATTCTAAAATTATTTTAAGTTAAAGTATTTTTCTTCAATAAACTTTGAAAAATGACTTTCTTTTACTTTGTCACTTTTTCTCAAAAAGTTAGTCAAAACTTTGCTTTTATTCTTCAATTAATTAAAAATTATTTTCATGCTTAGATTAACCAATTTGGTTTAAATTATTATTAAAAAAAATGATTCAAATAAAAACCAATTAATCTAGTTTTGTTAATATTCTAATTACTTGTCTTTAATTCAAATGGTTCAATTAAGGTCCCATTTTCCAAAAAGTAAAATAATATAAAATGTGTCATTTATTTTAATTGTTTTCTTAAAGTTAATCAAATATTATAAATTATTATTTTTATGTTAAATCAATTTCCCAAAGAATCAGTCAAAAAATTATTTTAGTCAAGTCGCAGGTCAACCGCATGTTAGCGGACACTTCGAATGCCTAAACCCTTCTCGAAGTGTAAATTGAACCCCGAACCCTCTTTGGTATTTTCAAATGATTTTTTCTGTTTAAATCTTTGAAAATTATAAGTTTTCTTAATTTCTTTAAAAAATTAAGTGGCGACTCTTTCTAAGTATTTCTCAAATTGTTTTATACTTAGAACATTTCCAAAAGTGATTTTTCTAGAAATAGTCAAATTACGACACAACACATGCTACGTGGAAAGTTGTAGTTAAAGTGTTGCCAAAAAAGGAAAGGGTCATTCTTTTTGAAACAGACTAAAAAAGAAATTGGTTAATTCTTTTTTTAAACAGAGGGAGTAATAAATATATCTCATAAAATTAGATATGTACTTTTAATATTATGAGAAGTAAGGTAGATAGATTTTATTTCACGCTCACTCACTATTACACAATGCACACAAGTAAACTGTCTCTCTAAGTTTTGTTGTTGATAAAGAAAAGGTGAGCAATGTCATAAAGATCATTTTTGGTGTAGTGTATCATACCTTATTCGAACCAACTTGATGATGATTTTGTCGATTCATTCATGACACGTTAACTTATTTCTCAAAATATTGTAATTGATTTATATAATCATGACATTGTTAAGTAGCACTATGTATATTATTACTTCCTTATAAGAAAAAAGAACAATTACATTTGATTCATAAAAACTAGAAGTGCAATCTAATCCTTATATTGTATGTTGTCAAACAACATTTTCTAGTCATGGCGAAGACCTCTTTCTACGACAGCATCTTTGATTAGCTTTAGAGATTGTTCAAGATCGTCCAACAATTGATGTGGATCAGGAATCACGCTTTCATCGACTGATAGAACAATAGTCATCTTGTTTATATAGCTTTGACAATTAATCATCAATGCCTGAAATATAAATTTGCATGTAAATTGTTAAGATATGTAAAATTAGGCCTTGAACCTAACTCACCCTGAAAACTAGCTCAAAGGGAGGATAATTTCTCAAGTCTTATAAGGAGTCCACTCATCTCATTAACCACACTTACCTGAGGTTGTCCATAAGAACAGGGGGCAAGGTAAGCCATAGGGTGACCATAGAAGCCAATTTCTTCTTGAGGACCAGGCAAACATGAAAAGCACATTGATGTATTGGTGAAAATTCTGTGTGATATCGAACTTGATGTCTGAGAAAGGTTCAAATCTTACAAAGTTACAATTAAGAGATCACATATATATGTAGGATCAAGAATTGAGAATGAACATTAGTTACCTTAATTCCAAAAAACTTGAGTGCTAATTCTGAAATGTAACATGTATAGAAAGCTTCAAGTGAATTTTTCTTTCGATGAATAGTTGCCTTAGCTTCTCTGATATAATCTAAGGGATCATCTCGTAATGCAATTTTAAAGGATAGAAGAGCAAATCCAACCCAATTTCCCCACTTTGCCTCAGTGTCTTTCTCCAACATGTCAGCTAAAGCCTATTTGTTAATTACAAGAATGTTAATAACTTCACTTGAAGTATAAAAGTTAAGAAAATTCAAGTACTAGCTAACTAAAATTTAATGGATGTTGTTAATTAAGAAGTCACACATAGGCAAAGGGATGGGCAATTAGGTCTCTTTATATTGGCTTGGTCAATCCTTACCTTATAAGCTAACTTTTAAGGTTGACTTAGGCCCAAGTGTCATATCTTTACGTGGAATCATAATCAAATTCATTCTCATTTGGATGCCCAATCCACAATCTAGTTGGGCATGGGTGTGAAGGGGGTGATAGAATGGTTGAAGTCCCACATTAGTTCATATAAGAAAACCATATCTGGCCATCCCTTTTCCAATGTGGGTCTTTTTAACACTCACCCGCACGCTCATACCTCGCTAATTGGAACATGGACAATATAATATGGGCGTCCAACATTGATGATAAAGAATTGGGATGCATCTGGCTCTGATACCATGTGAAATTAGGTCTTGGACCTAACTCACACGTCAAAAAAGCTAACTCATGAGTTAAGGATTGTCCAAATCCATATAAATAGACCAACTGTCATTCCTTTTCTGATGTGGAACTTCTTAACAAATGTCATTACCTGTATTCCAACTGACGGTCTTAGATTCACAAGAATACTTGATCTAAGTCTGATGTTCTTCGGAAGATTATTGTTTTTCTCTGTTGCTCCCCTGTCTTTCTTGCCCTCACCTACAATAATATGTTTTTAGTATATATAGTTTTTGTTGTCTGATTTATCACTGCTAATAATTTGCAATTATTATCTTCCGAATGATGCCTTAATTACTTTCGAACCCAACAAGAAATAAGCATATATATAAAATAATAAAAGCTCAGAAGTGCTAATACATGAGACAGAAACCTACCATATCTTCTATTAAGATATACAGACAAACCAGCTTGTGTTACTCCCAAAGCAACATCAGTTACTGTCTGTACAAGAATTAATAAAAGTCCAATAACAATTTCAAAATTGAACAAGAAAGATGTTGCTATAACATAGAATTAAGTTTGTTTAAACTTACCATATTCAACGCATTTTTCACCAATTTCATATCGTCAAGACTTACTATCCTGTAAACAAGTCGTCTAGGATTAAACACAGAACAAGGTCTACCCTTAATTGGCGTAGTTGTGTCCTTCAGGAACATAATCGTAGCCATAAACATCAACACATCCACTATTGTATACCAAATCAATTTCATAAAAAACCAAATTTTCATAACATATCGATGTAATCCCTTAGTGGAATTATGCTCTGAAGAATGGATAACTCTCTTTTTATTTCCAGGAATAGTTGGAACTTTATCAGGATCAGCAGTTTGGCGAGTACACGCCAACAGAAGGGAAATAAGAGAAGTGCCATCGCCAAGTGAATGGTGGATTCGGAAAATGCCAACAGACTCAGCATCATATTATTTGACGTTAAGGAGATGGAGATCCCACATAGGTTTTGATTTGTCAAGAGTCGTTTTGCTAAGATTCCGAATATAGTTTTCCACGAATTTTTCTGGTGATTCATGAAGGTTTTGTTCATCCACTTGTGGTACTATAATGTGTTTATCTAAGTCCACCTTTGTTTGTACCCATTTCATTTCTCCAATTTTCTTCTCATCCACCACCTACAATGAACGAAACAAGCAGTGAGAAAAGAAAATATAATATTTTCATATGAAAAAATTAGGAACTTTTCTACTAGTTTACTAAGACTCTGTTCCTCATCATGAAGAAGTGGAAAAAGCAAGAGGAGGAGCAGGTCCTTCAGCATTTAAGTTATCTTATTCCCTTGCGTGGGATTGATGTTTTTGTATTTGCAACTTATCCCTTCCCTAAAAGATGTATCCATTTGCTTAACTTTGTAATGAATTCTCTATTATTTATGAATTCTGTTTTGGGGGTGCAACAATTTGTTTTAAATGGCGCAATACATCTTTCAATTCACTAGGCCTACCCTTGGCACAAAAGGGTCACATGCATGTTTAGGACGCGATATTTGCCTATTTACTTGTGTGTTTAAACTGTTTATGTGGTATTGTTGCTTTGAATGAGGACATTTTTAGCCCACTCATTTTCGAAAATTTTCTAAAAATTTCCTCGATACCAAATACAAGTCACTACCAAATGTCCGACTAAAATTCCATGAGTCTTAAGTTTCTCAGTCAGAAATAAAATCCTACTACCGAATCCTAAGCCACTACTCTATCATCTCATGAAAGGTAAAATTGCAGCTAAGATGGAAAAAAGCAAGAGTATTGACATAGAGCTAACTGAGGAGGATTTGAGGATGAAATTACAGCGGCTCAGACAAGAGATCCAAGAAACCAGAGAAAGGAAAATAGAAGTGGAGTTTGCCACCGCGGTTGTACAAGCAGCAAATGCGGCACTAGACGCGGAGTTGGCAGCAAAGATGACAAAATGTGTTGTTATAGATGAAGAGACAGTTGTTGTGCGGAAGAAGCACGATGCCCTCAAAGATATAACCGTGATGCTTCAGAAACCACTTGGAAAACACTCTTTCTTCAACCAAGAGGACAACATCAGTGGTCCCGAAGACACCGGACCTGGAGTTACTGAAGAAGATACTGGGGAGGAAATTGTCTATAGGCCTCCTCTTCAGGGACGATGGGAATGAGAAAACCACCCTCGAAGCATATGAATTTACCCCCCGTGATTAATGCGACAATCAAAAGAAAAATGGCTTGGGTGGAGGCACATTTTATCTTTTAGGAGTTTTTTTTGCCTGTTTTTTACTTTCCTTGTAATCTTCAAGAAATGAATGAATGGAAATGAAACTTCCTTTCTATTCGAACTACGTAGGGCCTGAATTCTCCTTGGGTGATACGTAGGCAGCCTTTCAAGGCCCGACCCCTATCTTTTCAAATTCTCGTTTCCCCCTCTTTCATTTTACAAGGAAACATTGAGTTGAGATCAACAGATGCCAGAGATGCAGCAAGAAGACCTTAGCTCAACGCAATTTAACCTTTCTGAGTCACCAACCTCAACATAAAAACGAGCAAATTCCTGCTTGTTCAAAAGTCAGTCTCCATTATTCGTGGGCTAGCATGTTCTCAAACAAAGCAACTTTTATGTGTTTATCTGCTTTCTATATGATATTTTGCATTATCTGTGCCGAATCAAAACTAACAGATTTGCCTTTGAGTTGTTTTTCTCAACAGGTAATTAGAACTGGTCTGTGTCAATAAGCTGGCTGATCATCCTTATTTCACTAGATCTAAAAGTCCTACAGATTCCTTCCCCAATCAAAGTTCACAAAAGGGAAAAGCAGCAATGGGTGATAACAACGAAGAAATCAGCCTTACTGATGTCGTGGTGGCTCAACCCGCCCTTGCTGATCAGAATGAACTGATCCTACAGTTGATGCAACAAATTGCTGAGATGAGGGTCGAGATGCAGAGGAAACACGATTTGCCTCCTCCGATTTTTGCTGTCAACACTCAACCAGACGGAAGACCTCCAGCTCAAATTCCCCCTCCTAACGTGGAACAAGCTCAGAACCCGCCTTTAAGCCCTGCTCGTAATCCCTCCATCATTGACCTTACCACCCAAAACCCCCACTACGTCTCAACCTCTTATCAAACACCACCCCCTCCTCAAAATACCAACCTCCAAGCACCACTTCCTCCCCCCAATGCAAACCACCAAATTGGCCTACCCCCTCACAGCCAAAACGCTAATAACCCACACACTTCCCTCCTTCACCAAAACCAATATACCAGCCCCCAGACTTTTCCCCAAAACTATCACGTCCCTTTAAATGGCCAGAGTCCCTCTATCGCTCAACCATTACCACAAAAAGCCACTTTTCAAATATCAGTACCCAATGAGCATGATGCCCATGGTTCGGAGCTCGACCACTATGAGGAGAGGGAGAGAGAGTGGAGGTCAAAGGAAGAAACTGCCAAGATAGATATGAAGGAGGAAATCAGAAAAGCCATGAAGGAGTTGAACTGCATTCCTGAGGTCGCCGGGTTGAGTTACGAAGACCTGTGCATTCATCCGAATTTGGACCTCCCTGAAGGGTTTAAGGTACCAAAATTTGACATCTTCGGAGGAACAGGAAACCCCTTAGCACACCTGAGGGCCTACTGTGACCAACTTGTGGGAGTTGGGAGAGACGAAGCTTTGTTAATGCGGCTTTTTAGCCGAAGATTGAGCGGAGAGGCTCTAGAGTGGTTTACGTCTCATGAAACGAGACAGTGGTCTTGTTGGAATGCTCTGGCTAAGGACTTCATCGAACGATTCGCCTACAATGTGGAGATCGTTCCTGACCGTTACTCTTTGGAGAAGATGAAGCAGAAGCCAACCGAAACTTACAGAGAATTTGCATATAGATGGCGGAAGGAGGCAGCTAGAGTTAGACCTCTTATGTCGGAAAAGGAAATCGTCGAAGTGTTTGTGCGGGTGCAAGAGCCCGAATATTATGACAGAATCATGTTGCTCGTTGGAGCAAAATTTGCTGAGATAGTCAAGGTAGGTGAGACTATCGAAGATGGATTGAGAACCGGGAAGATTGCCCGTGTTGCTGCCTCGCCCGGATCTTCAGGTTTGGTGAAGAAGAAAAGAGAGGATGTGTCATCTATCTCCTATGAGGGGAAGAAGACCCCAAGGAAAACCTCATCATACCAAGGTCGTTCTCGACCTTCACAGAGCTCGTACCCGGCTTGTTATACACAGGCTGATTACCAAAATAATCCTCCCCCCAGTTATCAAAATACCCCTCCTCCCATTTACCAAACTCCCCCTACTATCTACCAAACTCCCCCTCCAATTTACCAAACTCCACCTTATCACTACCGGAATGTCGCCCCCAACTGTGCCAATGTTCAGACAAATTACCAAACTCCTCCCCTAACGTACCAAACCCCAGCTCCACTTTACCAAAATACCCCCTCGAACTACCAAGCTCCACAACCAAATTATCAAACCAACTCATATCCCAGATATCAACCCCCCCGTCTGAATGCTCCAAATTATCGCCAAATGTCTCCCCCTCAACAAGGCAATTACGATCCCTCCCGTCTTAGATTTGAGAAGAAGCCTGCTAGAACTTTCACTCCGCTCATTGAAAGCCGAACAAAGTTGTTTGAGCGATTAACTACGGCAGAATATATTCATCCAGTGGGGCCCAAGCCGGTTGACATTAGCTCAAAGTTTTACAGACCTGATCAGAGATGCGCGTATCACTCTAATAGTGTTGGTCATGATACCGAGGACTGTATCAACCTGAAGCATAAGATCCAAGACCTAATTGACCAGAACGTGGTCTCTCTTAAGACAGTCGCGCCCAATGTCAATAGCAATCCTTTGCCAAATCATGGAGGCGCTACTATCAATATAATAGAGACAGATGATGACTGGTGCGTGGCGAAGACAATAGTTTCGATTGCTCCTGATGAATTGGAAAGGGCTGTAGCTTCGTTGAGCATCAGACAGAAGAAAGAGTTTGTGATTCTGACACCCGAGAAGGCTGTAGCCTTGGTGCCACGGAAAACTCTTACCCAACCAAAGTTTGTATTGAAACGGCTGTCACCCAAGGTATGACCAGATCCGGCAGGTGCTACACACCTAAAGAGTTAGCCCAAGAGGGGCAGAAGAAGGATCAGACCAAAAGGCCGATTAGTGAAGCTGAAGCCGAAGAGTTCTGGAGGAAGATGCAGCCGAAAGATTATTCAATTGTGAAGCATTTGGAGAAGACACCAGCTCAGATTTCGGTGTGGGCTTTATTGATGAGTTCAATGTTGCATAGACAGGCTTTGATGAGAGCTTTGGATGACACTTATGTGCCTGTGGGTACTAACAGCGACAATCTAGCAGCCATGATACACCAGGTCATTCGGGGACATCGAATTAGCTTTTCTGACGAAGAGCTGCCCTTTGAAGGGAGGATGCACAACAAAGCTTTGCACGTCACCATCAAGTGCCGGGAAAAAGTTATAAATCGTGTTTTGGTCGACGATGGGTCCGGTCTCAACATATGTCCGCTTTCGACTCTCAAGCAGTTGAAATTCGACTTGGGAAAGGTTCAACAAAACCAGGTCAATGTGAGAGCTTTTGATGGAGTGCAAAGAGACACGATAGGGGCAGTAAATTTGGATGTTCAGATGGGGCCTGCAGAATTTAATGTGGAGTTTCAGGTGCTGGACATCAATACCAACTACAATTTGCTTCTGGGGAGGCCGTTTATCCACATGGCTGGGGCTGTGCCTTCTAGTTTTCACCAATTGATGAAATTTGTTTGGAAGGATCAGGAATTGGTCATTCATGGTGAGGGGAGTCATTTCGATGGGTATGCGCCGATTGTTCACGAGGTTTCTCGAGGTTGTGATTTCTACACGGTAGAGCTGGTAAATGCCACCGGTGATGATTTGGCTCCGCAACCTCCTATGCCCTCCGTGTACAAGATGATTGCTATCGTCATGCTCCAGAATGGTTTCGAACCAGGTTTTGGATTGGGGAAGTACTTTCAAGGAATCGTCGAGCTTATCCAAATTCCCTCCAAAAGAGCAAAGTTTGGTTTGGGGTATGTCCCCACAGAGGGTGATGAAGCAGAAATGAAGAATAGGAGTGTTAATCAAGCATTGGCCAGGCCAATTCCTCATCTATACCAGTCATTTTCGGTACGAGAAAATGTCAATGATGGTGGTCTCGGGGAAGAAATCTGGGGCCTTTTTGAGGAGATCGATGCGGTCATCAATGAAGAGGCTGGGACATCAGGCATCCGTGATGCAGAACCTGAGGAGCAATTGCAGAATTGGACCTCCACACCGCTCCTGATTTCCCGTGCAGCTTGGTAGAAAAGACATGTGTCTTTGTTTGTTTTTTAAAAAAAATCGATGGTAGTCCGGAATATGCCCGAGACCCACCCTTTAGGAAATTTTATTTGATTGAAGTTTTTAAATTCCCTTGTGATGTTTAAAAAGGCAAAATGACCCTCGGCCATGGCCAAAGTTTGTGCTTGTTTTTCGATTCAAATGAAAGCCTCTTTTATCGAAAATTTATTTATTTATCTGTTTATATTTTACTTTCCTAACTTTGTTCGTTTATGATTTCAGTAATATTAATTTAAAACCTGCCAATGTCATGTCATGTCATGAACCGAGTGAACGAAATGAAGCAGGTGATGACGAATGTGAGGAATACAAAGAAGAAAATGGGATACCCGAACATATTGCTGAGGAGTTTCGACAATTCGAGAATCAACACAAGCCAAATCTTGAAGAAACTGAAACTGTGAATCTCGGAGATGAGAAATGTGTCAAAGAAGTCAGAATAAGTGTCCATCTGATTGAAGCCCAAAGAAGAGACCTGATTCGTTTGTTCGAGAAGTACATTGATGTATTCGCCTAGTCTTATAAAGACATGCCAGGGCTGAGCACCAATATGGTGTCCCACAAGTTGCCGATCAATCCAGATTTCAGTCCAGTAAAACAAAAGACTCGGAAGTTCAAGCCTGAGTTGAGTTTAAAGATCAAGGAGGAGATTACCAAACAGATTGAGTCTCAAGTAGTGGAGGTGACGCAATATCCGACTTGGTTAGCCAACGTTGTTCCGGTTGCCAAGAAGGACGGAAAAATCAGAATTTGTGTTGACTACAGAGATCTCAACAAAGCTAGCCCGAAAGACAATTTTCCATTACCAAACATCCATATTCTTATTGATAACTGTGCTAAGCATGAGATGCAGTCATTTGTGGATTGTTATGCGGGTTACCACCAAATCCTGATGGATGAAGAAGATGCAGAAAAGACAGCTTTCATTACACCTTGGGGTGTATATCATTATCGAGTGATGCCTTTTGGTCTCAAGAATGCCGACGCTACTTACATGAGGGCTATGACGACCATCTTTCACGATATGATTCATAATGAGATCGAGGTATATGTAGATGATGTCATAATCAAGTCCCGCGAGAGTTCGGATCACTTGACTCACTTGAAGAAATTCTTCGATCGCTTGCGTAGATACAATTTGAAGTTAAATCCCGCCAAATGTGCTTTTGGAGTGCCAGCCGGCAAGTTGTTGGGATTTATAGTCAGTCGAAGGGGCATTGAGCTTGACCCTTCCAAGATCAAGGCGATCTAAGAATTACCTCTTCCAAAGACAAAGAAGGAGGTGATGAGTTTTCTAGGAAGGTTGAACTACATCAGTCGGTTCATAGCTCAATCCACCGTGGTGTGTGAGCCCATCTTTAAGTTATTGAAAAAAGATGTCTCAACCAAGTGGACCGGAGAATGTCAAAATGCTTTTGATGCCATCAAGGACTATTTGTCCAATCCACCGGTGTTGGTCCCTCTACGAGAAGGGAGTCCATTATTGCTATATTTGTCGGTCTCGGATAATGCATTGGGATGCGTGCTTGGTCAACATGATGAGACTGGAAAGAAGGAGCGAGCCATTTATTACTTGAGTAAAAAGTTTACCCCATATGAGGCTCGTTACACTCTTTTGGAGAGAACATGTTGTGCTTTGACTTGGATCGCTCAAAAGTTGAGACATTATTTGTCTTCTTATACCACGTACCTTATCTCCAGGATGGATCCGTTGAAGTATATTTTCCAGAAAGCAATGCCGACCGGGAAGTTGGCTAAATGGCAAATGCTTTTGAGTGAATTTGACATTGTGTATGTGACTCAGAAGGCGATCAAGGCACAAGCCTTGGCTGATCATCTTGCGGAGAATCCAGTTGATGAAGAGTATGAACCGCTCAAGACTTATTTTCCCGATGAAGAAGTAGCGTTTGTGGGTGAAGATATTTCTGAAGCGTACTCAGGTTGGAGAGTGTTCTTTGATGGAGCGGCAAATCACCAAGGAAAAGGTATTGGAGCAGTCTTAGTATCAGAATCTGGTCAGCACTATCCTATGGCAGCTAAACTCCAATTTAATTGCACGAACAACATGGCCGAGTATGAAGCTTCCATCCTCGGTTTGAAGATGGCCATCGATATGAATGTTCATGAGTTATTGGTTATTGAAGATTCAGATCTGCTGATTCACCAAGTTCAAGGAGAATGGGCCGTAAAGAACCCAAAGATCACACCGTACGTGCAATATATACAGAAATTGTGCAAAAGAATTCGCAAGATTGAATTCAGGCACACTCCCAGGACACAGAATGAGTTAGCCGATGCTCTTGCCACCATCGCCTCAATGATTAAACATCCAGATACAAGTTTTATCGATCCCTTGGATATAAAGGTAAAAGAGCATCCCGTCTATTGTTCACATGTCGAAGCAGAACCAGATGGCTTGCCTTGGTATTCTGACATCAAGAAGTATTTAGAGACCGGGACTTATCCTGAGAATGCAACGTTCAACCAGAAAAAGTCGATACGCCGTATGGCCCTCAATTTCTTTGCAAGTGGGGAAATCCTTTATAGGAGGACTTCAGATTTAAGTCTTCTCAGATGTGTCGATGCTAGTGAAGCTGCAAAGCTTCTGGAACAAATACATGCTGGAGCCTGTGGTACTCACATGAATGGACTAACTCTGGCGAGGAAGATCCTTCGAGCCGGCTATTTTTGGATGACTATGGAACACGATTGTTGCAAGTTTGTGCAGAAATGTCATAAATGTCAGGTGCATGGTGATTTGATTCGAGTTCCACCTCACGAACTTAATGCTATGAGTTCACCCTGGCCATTCGTAGCTTGGGGCATGGATGTCATTGATCCAATAGAGCCAGCCGCCTCTAACGGACACAGATTCATTTTGGTTGCCATTGACTACTTCACCAAGTGGGTGGAAGCAGCCTCGTACAAGTCGGTAACCAAGAAAGTTGTAGCTGATTTTGTTCGCAACAACCTGATATGTAGATTTGGAGTACCAGAATCCATCATTACTGATAACGGAGCGAATCTTAACAGTCTCTTGATGAGAGAGATATGTGAACAATTCAAGATTACTCACCGGAATTCCACCGCCTATCGTCCCCAAATGAATGGAGCTGTAGAAGCCGCCAACAAGAACATAAAGAAGATTTTGAGGAAAATGACTGATAATCGCAGAGGTTGGCATGAGATGCTGCCATATGCTTTGCTGGGTTACCGAACAACTGTCAGAACATCAGTTGGAGCTACTCCGTATGTGCTAGTTTATGGAATAGAAGCAGTTATACCTGCCGAAGTTGAGATACCTTCATTGAGAATCATCCAAGAAGACGAATTAAGTGATGTTGAATGGGTTCGCAAGTGGATTGACCAGCTAACATTGATTGATGAGAAGAGAATGGTTGTCGTTTGTCATGGTCAACTGTATCGACAGAGAATGACTCGTGCTTTTCACAAGAAAGTAAGATCCAGGACATTTGAAGTTGGTCAGTTAGTTCTTAAGCGCATTTTCCCTCATCAGGATGAATATAAAGGGAAATTTGCACCAAATTGGCAAGGACCCTACATGGTTCGCAAAGTGTTATCTGGAGGTGCCCTAGTCCTGTCGGAGATGGATGGCACTGAATGGCCGAAACCGATCAACTCAGATGCTGTCAAGAGAAACTACGTGTAAAGTTTCAATTTTGTATTTCTGTCATTCCCTTGTAATAATTCTATTTGCTTGTAATTGCTTTGTTTAGAATTTTATCCCTCTTGTAAGGAACTACGTTTGACCTGAATTCTCAAGAATGAGGTACGTAGGCAGCCTATGTCGGCCTCGGTCACCCTTTTATCCCTTTTTATTATTTCCTTTGTAAATGAACTACGTCTGACCTGAATTCTCAAGAATGAGATACGTAGGCGGCCTATGTCGGCCTCGGTCACCCCTTTACCCCCTTTAAATATTTCTTTGTATTTGAACTACGTTTGACCTGAATTCTCAAAAATGAGATACGTAGGCGGCCTATGTCGGCCTCGGTCGGTTTCTTTGTAAATTTCCTATTTTTGTTAGTCCTCGAGGGGGAACTACGTTCGACCTGATTCCTGCTTCAACGGGATACGTAGGCGCCACAAGGGCTCGGTCATATTTCCCATAAGATTTCTATTTCTATTGCTCTTTACAATAGAAACTGGGACAGAATTTTTGAGAGGGACTCAAAAATTCTGAAGAAGAAAATCTCTTCAACAAAGTTGAGACTGAAGTTACTCTTAAATTTGCAATTGGGACAGAATTTTTGAGAAGATCTCAAAAATTATGTGATTTGCTCACCAACGATTAAAGATAAGCCAAGACAGTTAACTGGGACAGAAATTTTGAGATGGCCTCAAAATTTCAACAGGGTTTATCGGCAGTTTAGAACAACTTTAAATATTTCCCAACAAGTAATCAGATGGACCTCAAGGCATCAACTTCAAAGACGTTCGCTAAAGCTCGACGTGACATGACACTTGGAAGCGATCTTTTCCAAATATTCCTTTTGAAAAATCTATTTTCTTAAAAACTTTTATTTCTTGTCTAAATTACTTCGCATAAATATGTTTTGTCTTATCTATCAAGAAGCGGGAGATCAGAAAAATCAACCGGAGATAGTCAGACAAGGAGCAGACAACTGAAGAGATCGACACAGATCAGTTCGGTTTTTTTAAACTAACAATTTTTCTGTAGATACAGGTTTATAGGTTTACCCCAACATCAACATATTCCTCCATTCAATGAATATGGGGAAGTCAAAGGGCGAGGAGCTCCCCAAAATTGACAATTCTTTGGTGGATGCAGGAAATATTTTATGTTTATTATATCAAATATTTGGGAATATGGATAGCATTATTTCATTCAAATTCCCAACAAGGCGAAATCCATAATGGACATACGATTATGTTCGGAGTGGTGACAAATAAAAACCTCGAAGAGAGAAATTTTATTTATTTTCCAGCAACTAAAGATACTTGGAGGACATTATCTGCATCATATTATTGGACATGACGATGTCACTACCCGGAGAGTCATTTGTATCGTATTGTCAAATGAGATGATACCACTACTCCGAGGGTCATTTTTATTTATATTGTCGATTGGGACGATATCACTACCCGGAGAATCGTGTATATCGTATTGTCAAATGAGATGATACCACTACTCCGATGGTCATTTTTATTTTGTCGATTGAGACGATACCGCCACCCAGAAGACACCTAGAAGATTATCTATGTTGTTCGGTGAAGCATCATCTTCGTTCGGTACTGGTGATGACATCATCAAAAGATTCATGCATCGCGGGAAAAATCCATGCATCACGGGAAGGAAAGTCATGCATCACGGAGGAAAAATTCATGCATCGCGGGAAAAGAATTCATGCATCGCGAAAAAGAGATTCATGTATTGCAAGAGAAGATTCATACATTGGAAGAGAAGATTCATGCATTGCAAGAGAAAGATCATGCATTGCAAGAGAAGACGTCATGCATAGCAAGAGAAGGGGTCATGCATCGCGAAAAAGAATTCATGCATCGCGGGAAATAAGTCATGCATCGCGGAGAAAAAAAATAAAAAAAAATCATACATCGCGAAAAAGAATTCATGCATCGTGGGAAAAGATCATGCATAGCAAGAGAAAGAATTCATGCATGTCGGGAAAAAAGATCATGCATTGCAAGAGAAAAAGATTCATGCATTGCAAGAGAAGATTCATGCATCGAAAAAAAAATAATATAAATCATGCATTGCAAGAGAAGATTCATGCATCGAAAAAAAAAAAAGTCATGCATTGCGGGAAAGGATACATGCATCGCGGGAAAGAGACTAATGCATAGCAAGAGAAGATTCATGCATCGCGGAAAAAGAATTCATACATCGCAAAAGAAGATTTATGCATCGCGGAAAAAAGATTCATGCATCGCAAGAGAAATTTCATGCATCGCGGGAAAAAGATTCCTACATCGTAAGAGAAGGATTAATGCATGACATGAGAACGAGTTATGCATCGCAAGAGAAAGATTTGCCCATCACAAGAGAATCGACATCAACTGCATCATTTTTCTTTACAAAGACGAGATCAAGAAAACCATCAACATATTACATCAGCTTATTTTATTGCTTTGATATTCAAAGGAAGAGTACATTGAAGATTATATTAGAAATACAAAATACAAGCTTTATTTCCTTCACGTCAAACTCGATAGAGTTTACGTCAAATGTTCAAGGAGAACAATTAAGTGTCAACACGGTAAAAGACACTGTCTCCCATTTGAATTGTTTTTTATGCTAATGAGTTTTATCTCAGTCTTTGTTGAGAGCATCCGAAAGGATGAATTCTCCAAAACAAACCACAGGTGCAGACGACATAAAAAAGGATGCAGCACAACGTGGAACTTTTTCTTAGCAGCGAACTGGGACGTAGTCCGAAAAGGCATGTCAAACTCTTAGGACGCGAGCAAAGGAGCGACTTCCACCACAATCAAACCACACCCTTATCAGAAGGCATGTGGGTTCTTCTTTAGGTTTCATGGTTTCATTTTCGCATCCAAAAATTTTGGTCTCCACCAGAGGCAACTTTCCAATCTGAGTGACAACGCACCAAGAGCTTTGAAAATTATGCCCGTGTAAGTTCTTAATTATGGGTGTGAAGTGCACCACATTCATAGCTAAGAGGTTGCAAGCCTCCTTTTCATAGTCGATTTACTTGTCACTCCTCCAGAACCAAAGGATATCTTGCATAATAGATTTTCTTTTCAACCAATAGAGTCGAACTACAAGCAGCCTGATTCCCTAAGTTAAGGGATATGTAGGCGAGATCGGTGTTGAAAAACTCGGCTGTATTCCGACATCCTCTCTTAAATATTATTCTCGAGCATTCCGATCCCTTCATAATTCAGTATCGAATAGCTTTTGAATTTTTTTTAAAATCATGCGTCAAATCAAACTTATCGAACTACAAATGGCCTGAATTCTCATATAGCCTGAGTTATGTAGGAAACCCGATTTCCGAGGTTCGGCCATAATTCCTATAGTCCGTACAAAATCCATCTCCTAAAGGATGAAGATGTGGTCGGTCAAAATTGGATTTGTTAATTTCATTTTCCTCGAAATTCTTGCATCAATTCAAGAAAAATGAGGGACAGTTGTTGACACCCAATTTTGACCCTCAACAATTTAAATTAATCATCGAGCTTCTCAAATTTTAAACGATTTGAAATAATTAGTTTTTAAAAAGTTCAAATATTTTTCAAGTTACTTTTAATTAATATTATTGTTTTTATAATTTTTAGACAATATATATATATATATATATATATATATATATATATTTCATAATTATGTATATATTTCATAATTATGTATATAATTAATATATTTTATGATTACTCAAAATCGTCCCAAAAAAGATTTTAGTTTTATTTAAACATTTGGTTGTTTAGTTTAATTAATTAATAGATTATATTTTGAGTTAATTAATTTATAATTAAGTTAATTATTTTATTTTGTTAAGATTAAGAAGCTTATTAATTAATTTATATTAATTCATCTAATTTAATTTTTAGTAGAATCACCAACTAAACTCAATTTGGCTAAATTGTTAACTCTAAGTGGCTACTTCCTTAATAGCAATTCTAGCCACTTCCTTACATGCCTTCAACTCAATTTCAAGAAACCAAGTTGGGCCATATAACAGCAATTCTCGGCAGCCCAACTTGTCAAATAATCCAATCCAAGCCTAATTACAATACTAAATAAGCTCTTTTCTATAGCAATACCAAAACAGACCCCTATACCCCTGTGCTTCTTCTTCACGTGACAATCGACGCAACAAGCAGAACAAACCCAGAAATCACGCTACAAAAATCCCATCCAACTACCCTGCAGAACCCATACCCTAGTAGCCTCAATGTCAAACCCTCACGTCCCCTTTTCCCCCTTTTTCAGAGATTTCCAAATCTCTTCACTGATGGCCTTGGAAAAAGGGAATTCGGATTTCAAATTCAATTTCTCACCCGTTTTCCTTCTTAAATCGACCCTCTAATTCCTCTATATAACCACCCCTTACCCATCGGTGTAGGGGACGGAGGTTAAGAAATTCAGATTTTGAGGTCATATAGGAAAATAGCTTACAAAAGAACGACTCTCGGATTTTCTTAGCTCGCTTTCATATTCGAAGTTTGTGGTAAAAGAATTGCCTTTTCAGGCTCGTTGTTATCCTAGTTTCGCTGCACTTCGAAAGGTAAATCTTATTTTGGTTCATGTCTTTTATTTTCTGATGTGTTGATATGTTGGATTCTTGGCCGTGTAAGGCATTTGAAATGTTAAAATTTTCAGATTGTGTTTTTTTTTTTTTACTTATTCCGGCTGCAAACCAGTGGCAAAGCTTTGCCTATTTTGAATATTGACTGTTTGGTTGTTCGCTTGAAGTCTTGATGAGTCCGTTCGGTCTCGAGTTCATCCCTCCCCATGCCTGTTTTGGACTCTCTCTTCTTTTTGTCTTGGATCTTATTGATTCTGACTCTCACATATTCGTATTGATTTCATCTTCAAGAGGTTGTCTTGTTAAGCTTAGTTTCGAAATTTCGGATCGATCATAATCGCTTGCCATTGTAATTAGTTTCAACTCGTTAGGACTATCAAAACTACATGTGCCTGAACTTTACTTGAACTATGTATTTGATTTGTCTCCAAGAATATGCAATTTTATAAAATAAAATTAAAAAAAAATTACATCTACTCTTTTGTCTCTTTGCGCTATTAGGAACCTGCAAATGACCATTTGTTTTGTTTTTCATGAGTACATGTATGTGTCGTGAACTTTCTGTAGGCTTAGACTTTTGATAGTTTAGTGTTAGAATTCTATTTTTTCTATCCTAATTCTAAAGTCCTCCATGCTTAGTTTCTTAAGTAAGGTTAAAATTAAAATGAACCATAATTGTTTGTTTAATACATAGTTATTCATCTCTTTTATTTTGGCCATGGATGAATTGATCAATAGTGACTTTGTTCAATTATATATGCGAGCATGTGGTTAATGTTTCCTCAAATGAAAAGTGTTCTTTCATTTCTTGAATATCATCACTGTTTATTGTTGATACATTAGAAGTGCTTATTACCCATCAAGTTGCAAAGTATTTGAATCCTTGTTTTTCCACTAAAATTAGGATTAGCCTTTCTTTTTCCTTTATCATGAGTGATCCTATTTACCATGTGAATTTAATCGTTGTATATGTGATTGGTTAAGTCACATGTCTGTCCCTTTAAATTGGTATGTTAGATAAAGAAATCACTATTATCGTACCTATTTGTGATGCACATGATTTTCATTTTTCATCTTTAAAGTCTCGATAGGTTGCGAACATATAAGTATTAGTTCAGTGTTGCAATGAGTTGTACCCCCTTTTCCTTTTCTTTTTTTTAAAATAAAAAAAAATTCTCCTTGATTTCCATATGTAAATGATGAAGTTTGGGGTGGATGTCTTGAGTTCACTATCGCATGCCAATTTACTCATCCTTGCTTCAATTCTCCTTTAATTACAAGTAGGATTGCCCATTAATTTAGAAGCCTTCCTGGTAGTTTGTTGATTTCTTAAAAGATGAATTGTGAATATTAAGAGTCATATCTAGCTAGATACACTAAAATGATAGTTTCACACCATAGCTTTCATGCCTTTGTGCAATTTTATTTAGCAATCAATTCATTTAGTTCACTGTTGACTTTTATGTATATCATTTAGTTAATATTATATTATATATTCATCTAGTTAAGAAGCTTTCTATATGGCCTAATTTTACCTTAATAAATTTAGGATTAGTGTAGTTCTTTATCTTTAGATGTATGTTGAATATGTAATCTCTATCGGTTGATGTTCAAGTTCATTGTGGTGCTTTATTGATTTTGTTTTATTTTATTTTATTTTCTCTCTGATCATTTGAGAAATATTGCATTAGTATAGAGTGGACATTTGAGGAGGACTATTTTGTCAACCATATTAATGCTCTTATTCATTCTGTAGGCCTTACTTCTTATTAAGACAGTGTTGTAGGTTCAATCCTTAAAATTGGTATATCCATGTTGGTTAGTCTATTTTATATTAATTAGATTAAGGATGAATTTTGGCATAGCAATAGATTCAAAATGAGTGGATGAAGCTTGGCATGTGGCTTTGATAGGGCACCACCATGCGACTTAGTTTTATTAAAGGATGTGTTGTGCGAATACTCGTTTTCGATAAAATGTAGTAAATTTCTTTAAATTAGTTTGCTTGTTTAGTCAAATGATATCATGTTTTGTCTTGTATCTTAGACATTTACCTTCTTACATCCCATTGATTGCACATTTAATTATTGTTTATGACAATTCTAATTTCTTATCGTCCTTTTTTATTGCATGTGAAATATGTCCGAGCCCTCATGGGCTTCCACCCTCTCGTGGCATTCGATGATTGGGCCATAGGGACCCAATTTTTCTTTTCTTTAAGTCAGCCGGGTCATCCGAACAGGTGTACAAAGGGCTGGAAGTTAAAAAAAAAAAAAAAAAAACTAGTTGTTCGGGTGGCAAAAGCAGGCTGTGAACAGCCTGTATACAATAAATGTATACTGGTATACAGGTCCAGTACAGCAAATTATAGGCCAAAAATGCGAAAATACAGGGCTGGAGTGAAATACAGGTGTTTGGAAGCAAGAAATACATGAAAAGGGCTGATATACATGCCGATATACACTGATATACATCAGCTGTATACCAAAAACGGGAATTGTGTTAAACTCCAAAATTTCAGCGAAATTGGCCCAAAAGGAGGCCCAAATTCAATTTCTCCCTTACTCTTTAATTATTTAATCGTGATTATTTATTATTTGTTGTTTAACTCTAACTTTATAATTTTTAATTAACTTAATTAGATTCCCCAAAAGACGAATTATTTTCTTTGTGTTGGTTTGCTTTGAATACTTTTTTTTTGTGTGTTGAGGTCATTTATTTTATTAATTAAATATTGGTCAAATTTTACATCCTCAATTAAGTTAAATCGTTTGTTCTTAAAAAATGTGTTATTTAACGCTTCTTCACACATTTTTGCTCATTCTAAAATTATTTTAAGTTAAAGTATTTTTCTTCAATAAACTTTGAAAAATGACTTTCTTTTACTTTGTCACTTTTTCTCAAAAAGTTAGTCAAAACTTTGCTTTTATTCTTCAATTAATTAAAAATTATTTTCATGCTTAGATTAACCAATTTGGTTTAAATTATTATTAAAAAAAATGATTCAAATAAAAACCAATTAATCTAGTTTTGTTAATATTCTAATTACTTGTCTTTAATTCAAATGGTTCAATTAAGGTCCCATTTTCCAAAAAGTAAAATAATATAAAATGTGTCATTTATTTTAATTGTTTTCTTAAAGTTAATCAAATATTATAAATTATTATTTTTATGTTAAATCAATTTCCCAAAGAATCAGTCAAAAAATTATTTTAGTCAAGTCGCAGGTCAACCGCATGTTAGCGGACACTTCGAATGCCTAAACCCTTCTCGAAGTGTAAATTGAACCCCGAACCCTCTTTGGTATTTTCAAATGATTTTTTCTGTTTAAATCTTTGAAAATTATAAGTTTTCTTAATTTCTTTAAAAAATTAAGTGGCGACTCTTTCTAAGTATTTCTCAAATTGTTTTATACTTAGAACATTTCCAAAAGTGATTTTTCTAGAAATAGTCAAATTACGACACAACACATGCTACGTGGAAAGTTGTAGTTAAAGTGTTGCCAAAAAAGGAAAGGGTCATTCTTTTTGAAACAGACTAAAAAAGAAATTGGTTAATTCTTTTTTTAAACAGAGGGAGTAATAAATATATCTCATAAAATTAGATATGTACTTTTAATATTATGAGAAGTAAGGTAGATAGATTTTATTTCACGCTCACTCACTATTACACAATGCACACAAGTAAACTGTCTCTCTAAGTTTTGTTGTTGATAAAGAAAAGGTGAGCAATGTCATAAAGATCATTTTTGGTGTAGTGTATCATACCTTATTCGAACCAACTTGATGATGATTTTGTCGATTCATTCATGACACGTTAACTTATTTCTCAAAATATTGTAATTGATTTATATAATCATGACATTGTTAAGTAGCACTATGTATATTATTACTTCCTTATAAGAAAAAAGAACAATTACATTTGATTCATAAAAACTAGAAGTGCAATCTAATCCTTATATTGTATGTTGTCAAACAACATTTTCTAGTCATGGCGAAGACCTCTTTCTACGACAGCATCTTTGATTAGCTTTAGAGATTGTTCAAGATCGTCCAACAATTGATGTGGATCAGGAATCACGCTTTCATCGACTGATAGAACAATAGTCATCTTGTTTATATAGCTTTGACAATTAATCATCAATGCCTGAAATATAAATTTGCATGTAAATTGTTAAGATATGTAAAATTAGGCCTTGAACCTAACTCACCCTGAAAACTAGCTCAAAGGGAGGATAATTTCTCAAGTCTTATAAGGAGTCCACTCATCTCATTAACCACACTTACCTGAGGTTGTCCATAAGAACAGGGGGCAAGGTAAGCCATAGGGTGACCATAGAAGCCAATTTCTTCTTGAGGACCAGGCAAACATGAAAAGCACATTGATGTATTGGTGAAAATTCTGTGTGATATCGAACTTGATGTCTGAGAAAGGTTCAAATCTTACAAAGTTACAATTAAGAGATCACATATATATGTAGGATCAAGAATTGAGAATGAACATTAGTTACCTTAATTCCAAAAAACTTGAGTGCTAATTCTGAAATGTAACATGTATAGAAAGCTTCAAGTGAATTTTTCTTTCGATGAATAGTTGCCTTAGCTTCTCTGATATAATCTAAGGGATCATCTCGTAATGCAATTTTAAAGGATAGAAGAGCAAATCCAACCCAATTTCCCCACTTTGCCTCAGTGTCTTTCTCCAACATGTCAGCTAAAGCCTATTTGTTAATTACAAGAATGTTAATAACTTCACTTGAAGTATAAAAGTTAAGAAAATTCAAGTACTAGCTAACTAAAATTTAATGGATGTTGTTAATTAAGAAGTCACACATAGGCAAAGGGATGGGCAATTAGGTCTCTTTATATTGGCTTGGTCAATCCTTACCTTATAAGCTAACTTTTAAGGTTGACTTAGGCCCAAGTGTCATATCTTTACGTGGAATCATAATCAAATTCATTCTCATTTGGATGCCCAATCCACAATCTAGTTGGGCATGGGTGTGAAGGGGGTGATAGAATGGTTGAAGTCCCACATTAGTTCATATAAGAAAACCATATCTGGCCATCCCTTTTCCAATGTGGGTCTTTTTAACACTCACCCGCACGCTCATACCTCGCTAATTGGAACATGGACAATATAATATGGGCGTCCAACATTGATGATAAAGAATTGGGATGCATCTGGCTCTGATACCATGTGAAATTAGGTCTTGGACCTAACTCACACGTCAAAAAAGCTAACTCATGAGTTAAGGATTGTCCAAATCCATATAAATAGACCAACTGTCATTCCTTTTCTGATGTGGAACTTCTTAACAAATGTCATTACCTGTATTCCAACTGACGGTCTTAGATTCACAAGAATACTTGATCTAAGTCTGATGTTCTTCGGAAGATTATTGTTTTTCTCTGTTGCTCCCCTGTCTTTCTTGCCCTCACCTACAATAATATGTTTTTAGTATATATAGTTTTTGTTGTCTGATTTATCACTGCTAATAATTTGCAATTATTATCTTCCGAATGATGCCTTAATTACTTTCGAACCCAACAAGAAATAAGCATATATATAAAATAATAAAAGCTCAGAAGTGCTAATACATGAGACAGAAACCTACCATATCTTCTATTAAGATATACAGACAAACCAGCTTGTGTTACTCCCAAAGCAACATCAGTTACTGTCTGTACAAGAATTAATAAAAGTCCAATAACAATTTCAAAATTGAACAAGAAAGATGTTGCTATAACATAGAATTAAGTTTGTTTAAACTTACCATATTCAACGCATTTTTCACCAATTTCATATCGTCAAGACTTACTATCCTGTAAACAAGTCGTCTAGGATTAAACACAGAACAAGGTCTACCCTTAATTGGCGTAGTTGTGTCCTTCAGGAACATAATCGTAGCCATAAACATCAACACATCCACTATTGTATACCAAATCAATTTCATAAAAAACCAAATTTTCATAACATATCGATGTAATCCCTTAGTGGAATTATGCTCTGAAGAATGGATAACTCTCTTTTTATTTCCAGGAATAGTTGGAACTTTATCAGGATCAGCAGTTTGGCGAGTACACGCCAACAGAAGGGAAATAAGAGAAGTGCCATCGCCAAGTGAATGGTGGATTCGGAAAATGCCAACAGACTCAGCATCAGATTATTTGACGTTAAGGAGATGGAGATCCCACATAGGTTTTGATTTGTCAAGAGTCGTTTTGCTAAGATTCCGAATATAGTTTTCCACGAATTTTTCTGGTGATTCATGAAGGTTTTGTTCATCCACTTGTGGTACTATAATGTGTTTATCTAAGTCCACCTTTGTTTGTACCCATTTCATTTCTCCAATTTTCTTCTCATCCACCACCTACAATGAACGAAACAAGCAGTGAGAAAAGAAAATATAATATTTTCATATGAAAAAATTAGGAACTTTTCTACTAGTTTACTAAGACTCTGTTCCTCATCATGAAGAAGTGGAAAAAGCAAGAGGAGGAGCAGGTCCTTCAGCATTTAAGTTATCTTATTCCCCTGCGTGGGATTGATGTTTTTGTATTTGCAACTTATCCCTTCCCTAAAAGATGTATCCATTTGCTTAACTTTGTAATGAATTCTCTATTATTTATGAATTCTGTTTTGGGGGTGCAACAATTTGTTTTAAATGGCGCAATACATCTTTCAATTCACTAGGCCTACCCTTGGCACAAAAGGGTCACATGCATGTTTAGGACGCGATATTTGCCTATTTACTTGTGTGTTTAAACTGTTTATGTGGTATTGTTGCTTTGAATGAGGACATTTTTAGCCCACTCATTTTCGAAAATTTTCTAAAAATTTCCTCGATACCAAATACAAGTCACTACCAAATGTCCGACTAAAATTCCATGAGTCTTAAGTTTCTCAGTCAGAAATAAAATCCTACTACCGAATCCTAAGCCACTACTCTATCATCTCATGAAAGGTAAAATTGCAGCTAAGATGGAAAAAAGCAAGAGTATTGACATAGAGCTAACTGAGGAGGATTTGAGGATGAAATTACAGCGGCTCAGACAAGAGATCCAAGAAACCAGAGAAAGGAAAATAGAAGTGGAGTTTGCCACCGCGGTTGTACAAGCAGCAAATGTGGCACTAGACGCGGAGTTGGCAGCAAAGATGACAAAATGTGTTGTTATAGATGAAGAGACAGTTGTTGTGCGGAAGAAGCACGATGCCCTCAAAGATATAACCGTGATGCTTCAGAAACCACTTGGAAAACACTCTTTCTTCAACCAAGAGGACAACATCAGTGGTCCCGAAGACACCGGACCTGGAGTTACTGAAGAAGATACTGGGGAGGAAATTGTCTATAGGCCTCCTCTTCAGGGACGATGGGAATGAGAAAACCACCCTCGAAGCATATGAATTTACCCCCCGTGATTAATGCGACAATCAAAAGAAAAATGGCTTGGGTGGAGGCACATTTTATCTTTTAGGAGTTTTTTTTGCCTGTTTTTTACTTTCCTTGTAATCTTCAAGAAATGAATGAATGGAAATGAAACTTCCTTTCTATTCGAACTACGTAGGGCCTGAATTCTCCTTGGGTGATACGTAGGCAGCCTTTCAAGGCCCGACCCCTATCTTTTCAAATTCTCGTTTCCCCCTCTTTCATTTTACAAGGAAACATTGAGTTGAGATCAACAGATGCCAGAGATGCAGCAAGAAGACCTTAGCTCAACGCAATTTAACCTTTCTGAGTCACCAACCTCAACATAAAAACGAGCAAATTCCTGCTTGTTCAAAAGTCAGTCTCCATTATTCGTGGGCTAGCATGTTCTCAAACAAAGCAACTTTTATGTGTTTATCTGCTTTCTATATGATATTTTGCATTATCTGTGCCGAATCAAAACTAACAGATTTGCCTTTGAGTTGTTTTTCTCAACAGGTAATTAGAACTGGTCTGTGTCAATAAGCTGGCTGATCATCCTTATTTCACTAGATCTAAAAGTCCTACAGATTCCTTCCCCAATCAAAGTTCACAAAAGGGAAAAGCAGCAATGGGTGATAACAACGAAGAAATCAGCCTTACTGATGTCGTGGTGGCTCAACCCGCCCTTGCTGATCAGAATGAACTGATCCTACAGTTGATGCAACAAATTGCTGAGATGAGGGTCGAGATGCAGAGGAAACACGATTTGCCTCCTCCGATTTTTGCTGTCAACACTCAACCAGACGGAAGACCTCCAGCTCAAATTCCCCCTCCTAACGTGGAACAAGCTCAGAACCCGCCTTTAAGCCCTGCTCGTAATCCCTCCATCATTGACCTTACCACCCAAAACCCCCACTACGTCTCAACCTCTTATCAAACACCACCCCCTCCTCAAAATACCAACCTCCAAGCACCACTTCCTCCCCCCAATGCAAACCACCAAATTGGCCTACCCCCTCACAGCCAAAACGCTAATAACCCACACACTTCCCTCCTTCACCAAAACCAATATACCAGCCCCCAGACTTTTCCCCAAAACTATCACGTCCCTTTAAATGGCCAGAGTCCCTCTATCGCTCAACCATTACCACAAAAAGCCACTTTTCAAATATCAGTACCCAATGAGCATGATGCCCATGGTTCGGAGCTCGACCACTATGAGGAGAGGGAGAGAGAGTGGAGGTCAAAGGAAGAAACTGCCAAGATAGATATGAAGGAGGAAATCAGAAAAGCCATGAAGGAGTTGAACTGCATTCCTGAGGTCGCCGGGTTGAGTTACGAAGACCTGTGCATTCATCCGAATTTGGACCTCCCTGAAGGGTTTAAGGTACCAAAATTTGACATCTTCGGAGGAACAGGAAACCCCTTAGCACACCTGAGGGCCTACTGTGACCAACTTGTGGGAGTTGGGAGAGACGAAGCTTTGTTAATGCGGCTTTTTAGCCGAAGATTGAGCGGAGAGGCTCTAGAGTGGTTTACGTCTCATGAAACGAGACAGTGGTCTTGTTGGAATGCTCTGGCTAAGGACTTCATCGAACGATTCGCCTACAATGTGGAGATCGTTCCTGACCGTTACTCTTTGGAGAAGATGAAGCAGAAGCCAACCGAAACTTACAGAGAATTTGCATATAGATGGCGGAAGGAGGCAGCTAGAGTTAGACCTCTTATGTCGGAAAAGGAAATCGTCGAAGTGTTTGTGCGGGTGCAAGAGCCCGAATATTATGACAGAATCATGTTGCTCGTTGGAGCAAAATTTGCTGAGATAGTCAAGGTAGGTGAGACTATCGAAGATGGATTGAGAACCGGGAAGATTGCCCGTGTTGCTGCCTCGCCCGGATCTTCAGGTTTGGTGAAGAAGAAAAGAGAGGATGTGTCATCTATCTCCTATGAGGGGAAGAAGACCCCAAGGAAAACCTCATCATACCAAGGTCGTTCTCGACCTTCACAGAGCTCGTACCCGGCTTGTTATACACAGGCTGATTACCAAAATAATCCTCCCCCCAGTTATCAAAATACCCCTCCTCCCATTTACCAAACTCCCCCTACTATCTACCAAACTCCCCCTCCAATTTACCAAACTCCACCTTATCACTACCGGAATGTCGCCCCCAACTGTGCCAATGTTCAGACAAATTACCAAACTCCTCCCCTAACGTACCAAACCCCAGCTCCACTTTACCAAAATACCCCCTCGAACTACCAAGCTCCACAACCAAATTATCAAACCAACTCATATCCCAGATATCAACCCCCCCGTCTGAATGCTCCAAATTATCGCCAAATGTCTCCCCCTCAACAAGGCAATTACGATCCCTCCCGTCTTAGATTTGAGAAGAAGCCTGCTAGAACTTTCACTCCGCTCATTGAAAGCCGAACAAAGTTGTTTGAGCGATTAACTACGGCAGAATATATTCATCCAGTGGGGCCCAAGCCGGTTGACATTAGCTCAAAGTTTTACAGACCTGATCAGAGATGCGCGTATCACTCTAATAGTGTTGGTCATGATACCGAGGACTGTATCAACCTGAAGCATAAGATCCAAGACCTAATTGACCAGAACGTGGTCTCTCTTAAGACAGTCGCGCCCAATGTCAATAGCAATCCTTTGCCAAATCATGGAGGCGCTACTATCAATATAATAGAGACAGATGATGACTGGTGCGTGGCGAAGACAATAGTTTCGATTGCTCCTGATGAATTGGAAAGGGCTGTAGCTTCGTTGAGCATCAGACAGAAGAAAGAGTTTGTGATTCTGACACCCGAGAAGGCTGTAGCCTTGGTGCCACGGAAAACTCTTACCCAACCAAAGTTTGTATTGAAACGGCTGTCACCCAAGGTATGACCAGATCCGGCAGGTGCTACACACCTAAAGAGTTAGCCCAAGAGGGGCAGAAGAAGGATCAGACCAAAAGGCCGATTAGTGAAGCTGAAGCCGAAGAGTTCTGGAGGAAGATGCAGCCGAAAGATTATTCAATTGTGAAGCATTTGGAGAAGACACCAGCTCAGATTTCGGTGTGGGCTTTATTGATGAGTTCAATGTTGCATAGACAGGCTTTGATGAGAGCTTTGGATGACACTTATGTGCCTGTGGGTACTAACAGCGACAATCTAGCAGCCATGATACACCAGGTCATTCGGGGACATCGAATTAGCTTTTCTGACGAAGAGCTGCCCTTTGAAGGGAGGATGCACAACAAAGCTTTGCACGTCACCATCAAGTGCCGGGAAAAAGTTATAAATCGTGTTTTGGTCGACGATGGGTCCGGTCTCAACATATGTCCGCTTTCGACTCTCAAGCAGTTGAAATTCGACTTGGGAAAGGTTCAACAAAACCAGGTCAATGTGAGAGCTTTTGATGGAGTGCAAAGAGACACGATAGGGGCAGTAAATTTGGATGTTCAGATGGGGCCTGCAGAATTTAATGTGGAGTTTCAGGTGCTGGACATCAATACCAACTACAATTTGCTTCTGGGGAGGCCGTTTATCCACATGGCTGGGGCTGTGCCTTCTAGTTTTCACCAATTGATGAAATTTGTTTGGAAGGATCAGGAATTGGTCATTCATGGTGAGGGGAGTCATTTCGATGGGTATGCGCCGATTGTTCACGAGGTTTCTCGAGGTTGTGATTTCTACACGGTAGAGCTGGTAAATGCCACCGGTGATGATTTGGCTCCGCAACCTCCTATGCCCTCCGTGTACAAGATGATTGCTATCGTCATGCTCCAGAATGGTTTCGAACCAGGTTTTGGATTGGGGAAGTACTTTCAAGGAATCGTCGAGCTTATCCAAATTCCCTCCAAAAGAGCAAAGTTTGGTTTGGGGTATGTCCCCACAGAGGGTGATGAAGCAGAAATGAAGAATAGGAGTGTTAATCAAGCATTGGCCAGGCCAATTCCTCATCTATACCAGTCATTTTCGGTACGAGAAAATGTCAATGATGGTGGTCTCGGGGAAGAAATCTGGGGCCTTTTTGAGGAGATCGATGCGGTCATCAATGAAGAGGCTGGGACATCAGGCATCCGTGATGCAGAACCTGAGGAGCAATTGCAGAATTGGACCTCCACACCGCTCCTGATTTCCCGTGCAGCTTGGTAGAAAAGACATGTGTCTTTGTTTGTTTTTTAAAAAAAATCGATGGTAGTCCGGAATATGCCCGAGACCCACCCTTTAGGAAATTTTATTTGATTGAAGTTTTTAAATTCCCTTGTGATGTTTAAAAAGGCAAAATGACCCTCGGCCATGGCCAAAGTTTGTGCTTGTTTTTCGATTCAAATGAAAGCCTCTTTTATCGAAAATTTATTTATTTATCTGTTTATATTTTACTTTCCTAACTTTGTTCGTTTATGATTTCAGTAATATTAATTTAAAACCTGCCAATGTCATGTCATGTCATGAACCGAGTGAACGAAATGAAGCAGGTGATGACGAATGTGAGGAATACAAAGAAGAAAATGGGATACCCGAACATATTGCTGAGGAGTTTCGACAATTCGAGAATCAACACAAGCCAAATCTTGAAGAAACTGAAACTGTGAATCTCGGAGATGAGAAATGTGTCAAAGAAGTCAGAATAAGTGTCCATCTGATTGAAGCCCAAAGAAGAGACCTGATTCGTTTGTTCGAGAAGTACATTGATGTATTCGCCTAGTCTTATAAAGACATGCCAGGGCTGAGCACCAATATGGTGTCCCACAAGTTGCCGATCAATCCAGATTTCAGTCCAGTAAAACAAAAGACTCGGAAGTTCAAGCCTGAGTTGAGTTTAAAGATCAAGGAGGAGATTACCAAACAGATTGAGTCTCAAGTAGTGGAGGTGACGCAATATCCGACTTGGTTAGCCAACGTTGTTCCGGTTGCCAAGAAGGACGGAAAAATCAGAATTTGTGTTGACTACAGAGATCTCAACAAAGCTAGCCCGAAAGACAATTTTCCATTACCAAACATCCATATTCTTATTGATAACTGTGCTAAGCATGAGATGCAGTCATTTGTGGATTGTTATGCGGGTTACCACCAAATCCTGATGGATGAAGAAGATGCAGAAAAGACAGCTTTCATTACACCTTGGGGTGTATATCATTATCGAGTGATGCCTTTTGGTCTCAAGAATGCCGACGCTACTTACATGAGGGCTATGACGACCATCTTTCACGATATGATTCATAATGAGATCGAGGTATATGTAGATGATGTCATAATCAAGTCCCGCGAGAGTTCGGATCACTTGACTCACTTGAAGAAATTCTTCGATCGCTTGCGTAGATACAATTTGAAGTTAAATCCCGCCAAATGTGCTTTTGGAGTGCCAGCCGGCAAGTTGTTGGGATTTATAGTCAGTCGAAGGGGCATTGAGCTTGACCCTTCCAAGATCAAGGCGATCTAAGAATTACCTCTTCCAAAGACAAAGAAGGAGGTGATGAGTTTTCTAGGAAGGTTGAACTACATCAGTCGGTTCATAGCTCAATCCACCGTGGTGTGTGAGCCCATCTTTAAGTTATTGAAAAAAGATGTCTCAACCAAGTGGACCGGAGAATGTCAAAATGCTTTTGATGCCATCAAGGACTATTTGTCCAATCCACCGGTGTTGGTCCCTCTACGAGAAGGGAGTCCATTATTGCTATATTTGTCGGTCTCGGATAATGCATTGGGATGCGTGCTTGGTCAACATGATGAGACTGGAAAGAAGGAGCGAGCCATTTATTACTTGAGTAAAAAGTTTACCCCATATGAGGCTCGTTACACTCTTTTGGAGAGAACATGTTGTGCTTTGACTTGGATCGCTCAAAAGTTGAGACATTATTTGTCTTCTTATACCACGTACCTTATCTCCAGGATGGATCCGTTGAAGTATATTTTCCAGAAAGCAATGCCGACCGGGAAGTTGGCTAAATGGCAAATGCTTTTGAGTGAATTTGACATTGTGTATGTGACTCAGAAGGCGATCAAGGCACAAGCCTTGGCTGATCATCTTGCGGAGAATCCAGTTGATGAAGAGTATGAACCGCTCAAGACTTATTTTCCCGATGAAGAAGTAGCGTTTGTGGGTGAAGATATTTCTGAAGCGTACTCAGGTTGGAGAGTGTTCTTTGATGGAGCGGCAAATCACCAAGGAAAAGGTATTGGAGCAGTCTTAGTATCAGAATCTGGTCAGCACTATCCTATGGCAGCTAAACTCCAATTTAATTGCACGAACAACATGGCCGAGTATGAAGCTTCCATCCTCGGTTTGAAGATGGCCATCGATATGAATGTTCATGAGTTATTGGTTATTGAAGATTCAGATCTGCTGATTCACCAAGTTCAAGGAGAATGGGCCGTAAAGAACCCAAAGATCACACCGTACGTGCAATATATACAGAAATTGTGCAAAAGAATTCGCAAGATTGAATTCAGGCACACTCCCAGGACACAGAATGAGTTAGCCGATGCTCTTGCCACCATCGCCTCAATGATTAAACATCCAGATACAAGTTTTATCGATCCCTTGGATATAAAGGTAAAAGAGCATCCCGTCTATTGTTCACATGTCGAAGCAGAACCAGATGGCTTGCCTTGGTATTCTGACATCAAGAAGTATTTAGAGACCGGGACTTATCCTGAGAATGCAACGTTCAACCAGAAAAAGTCGATACGCCGTATGGCCCTCAATTTCTTTGCAAGTGGGGAAATCCTTTATAGGAGGACTTCAGATTTAAGTCTTCTCAGATGTGTCGATGCTAGTGAAGCTGCAAAGCTTCTGGAACAAATACATGCTGGAGCCTGTGGTACTCACATGAATGGACTAACTCTGGCGAGGAAGATCCTTCGAGCCGGCTATTTTTGGATGACTATGGAACACGATTGTTGCAAGTTTGTGCAGAAATGTCATAAATGTCAGGTGCATGGTGATTTGATTCGAGTTCCACCTCACGAACTTAATGCTATGAGTTCACCCTGGCCATTCGTAGCTTGGGGCATGGATGTCATTGATCCAATAGAGCCAGCCGCCTCTAACGGACACAGATTCATTTTGGTTGCCATTGACTACTTCACCAAGTGGGTGGAAGCAGCCTCGTACAAGTCGGTAACCAAGAAAGTTGTAGCTGATTTTGTTCGCAACAACCTGATATGTAGATTTGGAGTACCAGAATCCATCATTACTGATAACGGAGCGAATCTTAACAGTCTCTTGATGAGAGAGATATGTGAACAATTCAAGATTACTCACCGGAATTCCACCGCCTATCGTCCCCAAATGAATGGAGCTGTAGAAGCCGCCAACAAGAACATAAAGAAGATTTTGAGGAAAATGACTGATAATCGCAGAGGTTGGCATGAGATGCTGCCATATGCTTTGCTGGGTTACCGAACAACTGTCAGAACATCAGTTGGAGCTACTCCGTATGTGCTAGTTTATGGAATAGAAGCAGTTATACCTGCCGAAGTTGAGATACCTTCATTGAGAATCATCCAAGAAGACGAATTAAGTGATGTTGAATGGGTTCGCAAGTGGATTGACCAGCTAACATTGATTGATGAGAAGAGAATGGTTGTCGTTTGTCATGGTCAACTGTATCGACAGAGAATGACTCGTGCTTTTCACAAGAAAGTAAGATCCAGGACATTTGAAGTTGGTCAGTTAGTTCTTAAGCGCATTTTCCCTCATCAGGATGAATATAAAGGGAAATTTGCACCAAATTGGCAAGGACCCTACATGGTTCGCAAAGTGTTATCTGGAGGTGCCCTAGTCCTGTCGGAGATGGATGGCACTGAATGGCCGAAACCGATCAACTCAGATGCTGTCAAGAGAAACTACGTGTAAAGTTTCAATTTTGTATTTCTGTCATTCCCTTGTAATAATTCTATTTGCTTGTAATTGCTTTGTTTAGAATTTTATCCCTCTTGTAAGGAACTACGTTTGACCTGAATTCTCAAGAATGAGGTACGTAGGCAGCCTATGTCGGCCTCGGTCACCCTTTTATCCCTTTTTATTATTTCCTTTGTAAATGAACTACGTCTGACCTGAATTCTCAAGAATGAGATACGTAGGCGGCCTATGTCGGCCTCGGTCACCCCTTTACCCCCTTTAAATATTTCTTTGTATTTGAACTACGTTTGACCTGAATTCTCAAAAATGAGATACGTAGGCGGCCTATGTCGGCCTCGGTCGGTTTCTTTGTAAATTTCCTATTTTTGTTAGTCCTCGAGGGGGAACTACGTTCGACCTGATTCCTGCTTCAACGGGATACGTAGGCGCCACAAGGGCTCGGTCATATTTCCCATAAGATTTCTATTTCTATTGCTCTTTACAATAGAAACTGGGACAGAATTTTTGAGAGGGACTCAAAAATTCTGAAGAAGAAAATCTCTTCAACAAAGTTGAGACTGAAGTTACTCTTAAATTTGCAATTGGGACAGAATTTTTGAGAAGATCTCAAAAATTATGTGATTTGCTCACCAACGATTAAAGATAAGCCAAGACAGTTAACTGGGACAGAAATTTTGAGATGGCCTCAAAATTTCAACAGGGTTTATCGGCAGTTTAGAACAACTTTAAATATTTCCCAACAAGTAATCAGATGGACCTCAAGGCATCAACTTCAAAGACGTTCGCTAAAGCTCGACGTGACATGACACTTGGAAGCGATCTTTTCCAAATATTCCTTTTGAAAAATCTATTTTCTTAAAAACTTTTATTTCTTGTCTAAATTACTTCGCATAAATATGTTTTGTCTTATCTATCAAGAAGCGGGAGATCAGAAAAATCAACCGGAGATAGTCAGACAAGGAGCAGACAACTGAAGAGATCGACACAGATCAGTTCGGTTTTTTTAAACTAACAATTTTTCTGTAGATACAGGTTTATAGGTTTACCCCAACATCAACATATTCCTCCATTCAATGAATATGGGGAAGTCAAAGGGCGAGGAGCTCCCCAAAATTGACAATTCTTTGGTGGATGCAGGAAATATTTTATGTTTATTATATCAAATATTTGGGAATATGGATAGCATTATTTCATTCAAATTCCCAACAAGGCGAAATCCATAATGGACATACGATTATGTTCGGAGTGGTGACAAATAAAAACCTCGAAGAGAGAAATTTTATTTATTTTCCAGCAACTAAAGATACTTGGAGGACATTATCTGCATCATATTATTGGACATGCCGATGTCACTACCCGGAGAGTCATTTGTATCGTATTGTCAAATGAGATGATACCACTACTCCGAGGGTCATTTTTATTTATATTGTCGATTGGGACGATATCACTACCCGGAGAATCGTGTATATCGTATTGTCAAATGAGATGATACCACTACTCCGATGGTCATTTTTATTTTGTCGATTGAGACGATACCGCCACCCAGAAGACACCTAGAAGATTATCTATGTTGTTCGGTGAAGCATCATCTTCGTTCGGTACTGGTGATGACATCATCAAAAGATTCATGCATCGCGGGAAAAATCCATGCATCACGGGAAGGAAAGTCATGCATCACGGAGGAAAAATTCATGCATCGCGGGAAAAGAATTCATGCATCGCGAAAAAGAGATTCATGTATTGCAAGAGAAGATTCATACATTGGAAGAGAAGATTCATGCATTGCAAGAGAAAGATCATGCATTGCAAGAGAAGACGTCATGCATAGCAAGAGAAGGGGTCATGCATCGCGAAAAAGAATTCATGCATCGCGGGAAATAAGTCATGCATCGCGGAGAAAAAAAATAAAAAAAAATCATACATCGCGAAAAAGAATTCATGCATCGTGGGAAAAGATCATGCATAGCAAGAGAAAGAATTCATGCATGTCGGGAAAAAAGATCATGCATTGCAAGAGAAAAAGATTCATGCATTGCAAGAGAAGATTCATGCATCGAAAAAAAAATAATATAAATCATGCATTGCAAGAGAAGATTCATGCATCGAAAAAAAAAAAAGTCATGCATTGCGGGAAAGGATACATGCATCGCGGGAAAGAGACTAATGCATAGCAAGAGAAGATTCATGCATCGCGGAAAAAGAATTCATACATCGCAAAAGAAGATTTATGCATCGCGGAAAAAAGATTCATGCATCGCAAGAGAAATTTCATGCATCGCGGGAAAAAGATTCCTACATCGTAAGAGAAGGATTAATGCATGACATGAGAACGAGTTATGCATCGCAAGAGAAAGATTTGCCCATCACAAGAGAATCGACATCAACTGCATCATTTTTCTTTACAAAGACGAGATCAAGAAAACCATCAACATATTACATCAGCTTATTTTATTGCTTTGATATTCAAAGGAAGAGTACATTGAAGATTATATTAGAAATACAAAATACAAGCTTTATTTCCTTCACGTCAAACTCGATAGAGTTTACGTCAAATGTTCAAGGAGAACAATTAAGTGTCAACACGGTAAAAGACACTGTCTCCCATTTGAATTGTTTTTTATGCTAATGAGTTTTATCTCAGTCTTTGTTGAGAGCATCCGAAAGGATGAATTCTCCAAAACAAACCACAGGTGCAGACGACATAAAAAAGGATGCAGCACAACGTGGAACTTTTTCTTAGCAGCGAACTGGGACGTAGTCCGAAAAGGCATGTCAAACTCTTAGGACGCGAGCAAAGGAGCGACTTCCACCACAATCAAACCACACCCTTATCAGAAGGCATGTGGGTTCTTCTTTAGGTTTCATGGTTTCATTTTCGCATCCAAAAATTTTGGTCTCCACCAGAGGCAACTTTCCAATCTGAGTGACAACGCACCAAGAGCTTTGAAAATTATGCCCGTGTAAGTTCTTAATTATGGGTGTGAAGTGCACCACATTCATAGCTAAGAGGTTGCAAGCCTCCTTTTCATAGTCGATTTACTTGTCACTCCTCCAGAACCAAAGGATATCTTGCATAATAGATTTTCTTTTCAACCAATAGAGTCGAACTACAAGCAGCCTGATTCCCTAAGTTAAGGGATATGTAGGCGAGATCGGTGTTGAAAAACTCGGCTGTATTCCGACATCCTCTCTTAAATATTATTCTCGAGCATTCCGATCCCTTCATAATTCAGTATCGAATAGCTTTTGAATTTTTTTTTAAAATCATGCGTCAAATCAAACTTATCGAACTACAAATGGCCTGAATTCTCATATAGCCTGAGTTATGTAGGAAACCCGATTTCCGAGGTTCGGCCATAATTCCTATAGTCCGTACAAAATCCATCTCCTAAAGGATGAAGATGTGGTCGGTCAAAATTGGATTTGTTAATTTCATTTTCCTCGAAATTCTTGCATCAATTCAAGAAAAATGAGGGACAGTTGTTGACACCCAATTTTGACCCTCAACAATTTAATTAATCATCGAGCTTCTCAAATTTTAAACGATTTGAAATAATTAGTTTTTAAAAAGTTCAAATATTTTTCAAGTTACTTTTAATTAATATTATTGTTTTTATAATTTTTAGACAATATATATATATAAATATATATATATTTCATAATTATGTATATATTTCATAATTATGTATATAATTAATATATTTTATGATTACTCAAAATCGTCCCAAAAAAGATTTTAGTTTTATTTAAACATTTGGTTGTTTAGTTTAATTAATTAATAGATTATATTTTGAGTTAATTAATTTATAATTAAGTTAATTATTTTATTTTGTTAAGATTAAGAAGCTTATTAATTAATTATATTAATTCATCTAATTTAATTTTTAGTAGAATCACCAACTAAACTCAATTTGGCTAAATTGTTAACTCTAAGTGGCTACTTCCTTAATAGCAATTCTAGCCACTTCCTTACATGCCTTCAACTCAATTTCAAGAAACCAAGTTGGGCCATATAACAGCAATTCTCGGCAGCCCCAACTTGTCAAATAATCCAATCCAAGCCTAATTACAATACTAAATAAGCTCTTTTCTATAGCAATACCAAAACAGACCCCTATACCCCTGTGCTTCTTCTTCACGTGACAATCGACGCAACAAGCAGAACAAACCCAGAAAATCACGCTGCAAAAATCCCATCCAACTACCCTGCAGAACCCATACCCTAGTAGCCTCAATGTCAAACCCTCACGTCCCCTTTTCCCCCTTTTTCAGAGATTTCCAAATCTCTTCACTGATGGCCTTGGAAAAAGGGAATTCGGATTTCAAATTCAATTTCTCACCCGTTTTCCTTCTTAAATCGACCCTCTAATTCCTCTATATAACCACCCCTTACCCATCGGTGTAGGGGACGGAGGTTAAGAAATTCAGATTTTGAGGTCATATAGGAAAATAGCTTACAAAAGAACGACTCTCGGATTTTCTTAGCTCGCTTTCATATTCGAAGTTTGTGGTAAAAGAATTGCCTTTTCAGGCTCGTTGTTATCCTAGTTTCGCTGCACTTCGAAAGGTAAATCTTATTTTGGTTCATGTCTTTTATTTTCTGATGTGTTGATATGTTGGATTCTTGGCCGTGTAAGGCATTTGAAATGTTAAAATTTTCAGATTGTGTTTTTTTTTTTTTACTTATTCCGGCTGCAAACCAGTGGAAAAGCTTTGCCTATTTTGAATATTGACTGTTTGGTTGTTCGCTTGAAGTCTTGATGAGTCCGTTCGGTCTCGAGTTCATCCCTCCCCATGCCTGTTTTGGACTCTCTCTTCTTTTTGTCTTGGATCTTATTGATTCTGACTCTCACATATTCGTATTGATTTCATCTTCAAGAGGTTGTCTTGTTAAGCTTAGTTTCGAAATTTCGGATCGATCATAATCGCTTGCCATTGTAATTAGTTTCAACTCGTTAGGACTATCAAAACTACATGTGCCTGAACTTTACTTGAACTATGTATTTGATTTGTCTCCAAGAATATGCAATTTTATAAAATAAAATTAAAAAAAATTACATCTACTCTTTTGTCTCTTTGCGCTATTAGGAACCTGCAAATGACCATTTGTTTTGTTTTTCATGAGTACATGTATGTGTCGTGAACTTTCTGTAGGCTTAGACTTTTGATAGTTTAGTGTTAGAATTCTATTTTTTCTATCCTAATTCTAAAGTCCTCCATGCTTAGTTTCTTAAGTAAGGTTAAAATTAAAATGAACCATAATTGTTTGTTTAATACATAGTTATTCATCTCTTTTATTTTGGCCATGGATGAATTGATCAATAGTGACTTTGTTCAATTATATATGCGAGCATGTGGTTAATGTTTCCTCAAATGAAAAGTGTTCTTTCATTTCTTGAATATCATCACTGTTTATTGTTGATACATTAGAAGTGCTTATTACCCATCAAGTTGCAAAGTATTTGAATCCTTGTTTTTCACTAAAATTAGGATTAGCCTTTCTTTTTCCCTTTATCATGAGTGATCCTATTTACCATGTGAATTTAATCGTTGTATATGTGATTGGTTAAGTCACATGTCTGTCCCTTTAAATTGGTATGTTAGATAAAGAAATCACTATTATCGTACCTATTTGTGATGCACATGATTTTCATTTTTCATCTTTAAAGTCTCGATAGGTTGCGAACATATAAGTATTAGTTCAGTGTTGCAATGAGTTGTACCCCTTTTCCTTTTCTTTTTTTTAAAATAAAAAAAATTCTCCTTGATTTCCATATGTAAATGATGAAGTTTGGGGGTGGATGTCTTGAGTTCACTATCGCATGCCAATTTACTCATCCTTGCTTCAATTCTCCTTTAATTACAAGTAGGATTGCCCATTAATTTAGAAGCCTTCCTGGTAGTTTGTTGATTTCTTAAAAGATGAATTGTGAATATTAAGAGTCATATCTAGCTAGATACACTAAAATGATAGTTTCACACCATAGCTTCTGCATGCCTTTGTGCAATTTTATTTAGCAATCAATTCATTTAGTTCACTGTTGACTTTTATGTATATCATTTAGTTAATATTATATTATATATTCATCTAGTTAAGAAGCTTTCTATATGGCCTAATTTTACCTTAATAAATTTAGGATTAGTGTAGTTCTTTATCTTTAGATGTATGTTGAATATGTAATCTCTATCGGTTGATGTTCAAGTTCATTGTGGTGCTTTATTGATTTTGTTTTATTTTATTTTATTTTCTCTCTGATCATTTGAGAAATATTGCATTAGTATAGAGTGGACATTTGAGGAGGACTATTTTGTCAACCATATTAATGCTCTTATTCATTCTGTAGGCCTTACTTCTTATTAAGACAGTGTTGTAGGTTCAATCCTTAAAATTGGTATATCCATGTTGGTTAGTCTATTTTATATTAATTAGATTAAGGATGAATTTTGGCATAGCAATAGATTCAAAATGAGTGGCATGAAGCTTGGCATGTGGCTTTGATAGGGCACCACCATGCGACTTAGTTTTATTAAAGGATGTGTTGTGCGAATACTCGTTTTCGATAAAATGTAGTAAATTTCTTTAAATTAGTTTGCTTGTTTAGTCAAATGATATCATGTTTTGTCTTGTATCTTAGACATTTACCTTCTTACATCCCATTGATTGCACATTTAATTATTGTTTATGACAATTCTAATTTCTTATCGTCCTTTTTTATTGCATGTGAAATATGTCCGAGCCCTCATGGGCTTCCACCCTCTCGTGGCATTCGATGATTGGGCCATAGGGACCCAATTTTTCTTTTCTTTAAGTCAGCCGGGTCATCCGAACAGGTGTACAAAGGGCTGGAAGTTAAAAAAAAAAAAAAAAAAACTAGTTGTTCGGGTGGCAAAAGCAGGCTGTGAACAGCCTGTATACAATAAATGTATACTGGTATACAGGTCCAGTACAGCAAATTATAGGCCAAAAATGCGAAAATACAGGGCTGGAGTGAAATACAGGTGTTTGGAAGCAAGAAATACATGAAAAGGGCTGATATACATGCCGATATACACTGATATACATCAGCTGTATACCAAAAACGGGAATTGTGTTAAACTCCAAAATTTCAGCGAAATTGGCCCAAAAGGAGGCCCAATTCAATTTCTCCCTTACTCTTTAATTATTTAATCGTGATTATTTATTATTTGTTGTTTAACTCTAACTTTATAATTTTTAATTAACTTAATTAGATTCCCCAAAAGACGAATTATTTTCTTTGTGTTGGTTTGCTTTGAATACTTTTTTTTTGTGTGTTGAGGTCATTTATTTTATTAATTAAATATTGGTCAAATTTTACATCCTCAATTAAGTAAATCGTTTGTTCTTAAAAAATGTGTTATTTAACGCTTCTTCACACATTTTTGCTCATTCTAAAATTATTTTAAGTTAAAGTATTTTTCTTCAATAAACTTTGAAAAATGACTTTCTTTTACTTTGTCACTTTTCTCAAAAAGTTAGTCAAAACTTTGCTTTTATTCTTCAATTAATTAAAAATTATTTTCATGCTTAGATTAACCAATTTGGTTTAAATTATTATTAAAAAAAATGATTCAAATAAAAACCAATTAATCTAGTTTTGTTAATATTCTAATTACTTGTCTTTAATTCAAATGGTTCAATTAAGGTCCCATTTTCCAAAAAGTAAAATAATATAAAATGTGTCATTTATTTTAATTGTTTTCTTAAAGTTAATCAAATATTATAAATTATTATTTTTATGTTAAATCAATTTCCCAAAGAATCAGTCAAAAAATTATTTTAGTCAAGTCGCAGGTCAACCGCATGTTAGCGGACACTTCGAATGCCTAAACCCTTCTCGAAGTGTAAATTGAACCCCGAACCCTCTTTGGTATTTTCAAATGATTTTTTCTGTTTAAATCTTTGAAAATTATAAGTTTTCTTAATTTCTTTAAAAATTAAGTGGCGACTCTTTCTAAGTATTTCTCAAATTGTTTTATACTTAGAACATTTCCAAAAGTGATTTTTCTAGAAATAGTCAAATTACGACACAACACATGCTACGTGGAAAGTTGTAGTTAAAGTGTTGCCAAAAAAGGAAAGGGTCATTCTTTTTGAAACAGACTAAAAAAGAAATTGGTTAATTCTTTTTTTAAACAGAGGGAGTAATAAATATATCTCATAAAATTAGATATGTACTTTTAATATTATGAGAAGTAAGGTAGATAGATTTTATTTCACGCTCACTCACTATTACACAATGCACACAAGTAAACTGTCTCTCTAAGTTTTGTTGTTGATAAAGAAAAGGTGAGCAATGTCGTAAAGATCATTTTTGGTGTAGTGTATCATACCTTATTCGAACCAACTTGATGATGATTTTGTCGATTCATTCATGACACGTTAACTTATTTCTCAAAATATTGTAATTGATTTATATAATCATGACATTGTTAAGTAGCACTATGTATATTATTACTTCCTTATAAGAAAAAAGAACAATTACATTTGATTCATAAAAACTAGAAGTGCAATCTAATCCTTATATTGTATGTTGTCAAACAACATTTTCTAGTCATGGCGAAGACCTCTTTCTACGACAGCATCTTTGATTAGCTTTAGAGATTGTTCAAGATCGTCCAACAATTGATGTGGATCAGGAATCACGCTTTCATCGACTGATAGAACAATAGTCATCTTGTTTATATAGCTTTGACAATTAATCATCAATGCCTGAAATATAAATTTGCATGTAAATTGTTAAGATATGTAAAATTAGGCCTTGAACCTAACTCACCCTGAAAACTAGCTCAAAGGGAGGATAATTTCTCAAGTCTTATAAGGAGTCCACTCATCTCATTAACCACACTTACCTGAGGTTGTCCATAAGAACAGGGGGCAAGGTAAGCCATAGGGTGACCATAGAAGCCAATTTCTTCTTGAGGACCAGGCAAACATGAAAAGCACATTGATGTATTGGTGAAAATTCTGTGTGATATCGAACTTGATGTCTGAGAAAGGTTCAAATCTTACAAAGTTACAATTAAGAGATCACATATATATGTAGGATCAAGAATTGAGAATGAACATTAGTTACCTTAATTCCAAAAAACTTGAGTGCTAATTCTGAAATGTAACATGTATAGAAAGCTTCAAGTGAATTTTTCTTTCGATGAATAGTTGCCTTAGCTTCTCTGATATAATCTAAGGGATCATCTCGTAATGCAATTTTAAAGGATAGAAGAGCAAATCCAACCCAATTTCCCCACTTTGCCTCAGTGTCTTTCTCCAACATGTCAGCTAAAGCCTATTTGTTAATTACAAGAATGTTAATAACTTCACTTGAAGTATAAAAGTTAAGAAAATTCAAGTACTAGCTAACTAAAATTTAATGGATGTTGTTAATTAAGAAGTCACACATAGGCAAAGGGATGGGCAATTAGGTCTCTTTATATTGGCTTGGTCAATCCTTACCTTATAAGCTAACTTTTAAGGTTGACTTAGGCCCAAGTGTCATATCTTTACGTGGAATCATAATCAAATTCATTCTCATTTGGATGCCCAATCCACAATCTAGTTGGGCATGGGTGTGAAGGGGGTGATAGAATGGTTGAAGTCCCACATTAGTTCATATAAGAAAACCATATCTGGCCATCCCTTTTCCAATGTGGGTCTTTTTAACACTCACCCGCACGCTCATACCTCGCTAATTGGAACATGGACAATATAATATGGGCGTCCAACATTGATGATAAAGAATTGGGATGCATCTGGCTCTGATACCATGTGAAATTAGGTCTTGGACCTAACTCACACGTCAAAAAAGCTAACTCATGAGTTAAGGATTGTCCAAATCCATATAAATAGACCAACTGTCATTCCTTTTCTGATGTGGAACTTCTTAACAAATGTCATTACCTGTATTCCAACTGACGGTCTTAGATTCACAAGAATACTTGATCTAAGTCTGATGTTCTTCGGAAGATTATTGTTTTTCTCTGTTGCTCCCTTGTCTTTCTTGCCCTCACCTACAATAATATGTTTTTAGTATATATAGTTTTTGTTGTCTGATTTATCACTGCTAATAATTTGCAATTATTATCTTCCGAATGATGCCTTAATTACTTTCGAACCCAACAAGAAATAAGCATATATATAAAATAATAAAAGCTCAGAAGTGCTAATACATGAGACAGAAACCTACCATATCTTCTATTAAGATATACAGACAAACCAGCTTGTGTTACTCCCAAAGCAACATCAGTTACTGTCTGTACAAGAATTAATAAAAGTCCAATAACAATTTCAAAATTGAACAAGAAAGATGTTGCTATAACATAGAATTAATTTTGTTTAAACTTACCATATTCAACGCATTTTTCACCAATTTCATATCGTCAAGACTTACTATCCTGTAAACAAGTCGTCTAGGATTAAACACAGAACAAGGTCTACCCTTAATTGGCGTAGTTGTGTCCTTCAGGAACATAATCGTAGCCATAAACATCAACACATCCACTATTGTATACCAAATCAATTTCATAAAAAACCAAATTTTCATAACATATCGATGTAATCCCTTAGTGGAATTATGCTCTGAAGAATGGATAACTCTCTTTTTATTTCCAGGAATAGTTGGAACTTTATCAGGATCAGCAGTTTGGCGAGTACACGCCAACAGAAGGGAAATAAGAGAAGTGCCATCGCCAAGTGAATGGTGGATTCGGAAAATGCCAACAGACTCAGCATCAGATGTTTTGACGTTAAGGAGATGGAGATCCCACATAGGTTTTGATTTGTCAAGAGTCGTTTTGCTAAGATTCCGAATATATTTTTCCACGAATTTTTCTGGTGATTCATGAAGGTTTTGTTCATCCACTTGTGGTACTATAATGTGTTTATCTAAGTCCACCTTTGTTTGTACCCATTTCATTTCTCCAATTTTCTTCTCATCCACCACCTACAATGAACGAAACAAGCAGTGAGAAAAGAAAATATAATATTTTCATATGAAAAAATTAGGAACTTTTCTACTAGTTTACTAAGACTCTGTTCCTCATCATGAAGAAGTGGAAAAAGCAAGAGGAGGAGCAGGTCCTTCAGCATTTTAGTTATCTTATTCCCCTGCGTGGGATTGATGTTTTTGTATTTGCAACTTATCCCTTCCCTAAAAGATGTATCCATTTGCTTAACTTTGTAATGAATTCTCTATTATTTATGAATTCTGTTTTGGGGGTGCAACAATTTGTTTTAAATGGCGCAATACATCTTTCAATTCACTAGGCCTACCCTTGGCACAAAAGGGTCACATGCATGTTTAGGACGCGATATTTGCCTATTTACTTGTGTGTTTAAACTGTTTATGTGGTATTGTTGCTTTGAATGAGGACATTTTTAGCCCACTCATTTTCGAAAATTTTCTAAAAATTTCCTCGATACCAAATACAAGTCACTACCAAATGTCCGACTAAAATTCCATGAGTCTTAAGTTTCTCAGTCAGAAATAAAATCCTACTACCGAATCCTAAGCCACTACTCTATCATCTCATGAAAGGTAAAATTGCAGCTAAGATGGAAAAAAGCAAGAGTATTGACATAGAGCTAACTGAGGAGGATTTGAGGATGAAATTACAGCGGCTCAGACAAGAGATCCAAGAAACCAGAGAAAGGAAAATAGAAGTGGAGTTTGCCACCGCGGTTGTACAAGCAGCAAATGCGGCACTAGACGCGGAGTTGGCAGCAAAGATGACAAAATGTGTTGTTATAGATGAAGAGACAGTTGTTGTGCGGAAGAAGCACGATGCCCTCAAAGATATAACCGTGATGCTTCAGAAACCACTTGGAAAACACTCTTTCTTCAACCAAGAGGACAACATCAGTGGTCCTGAAGACACCGGACCTGGAGTTACTGAAGAAGATACTGGGGAGGAAATTGTCTATAGGCCTCCTCTTCAGGGACGATGGGAATGAGAAAACCACCCTCGAAGCATATGAATTTACCCCCCGTGATTAATGCGACAATCAAAAGAAAAATGGCTTGGGTGGAGGCACATTTTATCTTTTAGGAGTTTTTTTTGCCTGTTTTTTACTTTCCTTGTAATCTTCAAGAAATGAATGAATGGAAATGAAACTTCCTTTCTATTCGAACTACGTAGGGCCTGAATTCTCCTTGGGTGATACGTAGGCAGCCTTTCAAGGCCCGACCCCTATCTTTTCAAATTCTCGTTTCCCCCTCTTTCATTTTACAAGGAAACATTGAGTTGAGATCAACAGATGCCAGAGATGCAGCAAGAAGACCTTAGCTCAACGCAATTTAACCTTTCTGAGTCACCAACCTCAACATAAAAACGAGCAAATTCCTGCTTGTTCAAAAGTCAGTCTCCATTATTCGTGGGCTAGCATGTTCTCAAACAAAGCAACTTTTATGTGTTTATCTGCTTTCTATATGATATTTTGCATTATCTGTGCCGAATCAAAACTAACAGATTTGCCTTTGAGTTGTTTTTCTCAACAGGTAATTAGAACTGGTCTGTGTCAATAAGCTGGCTGATCATCCTTATTTCACTAGATCTAAAAGTCCTACAGATTCCTTCCCCAATCAAAGTTCACAAAAGGGAAAAGCAGCAATGGGTGATAACAACGAAGAAATCAGCCTTACTGATGTCGTGGTGGCTCAACCCGCCCTTGCTGATCAGAATGAACTGATCCTACAGTTGATGCAACAAATTGCTGAGATGAGGGTCGAGATGCAGAGGAAACACGATTTGCCTCCTCCGATTTTTGCTGTCAACACTCAACCAGACGGAAGACCTCCAGCTCAAATTCCCCCTCCTAACGTGGAACAAGCTCAGAACCCGCCTTTAAGCCTTGCTCGTAATCCCTCCATCATTGACCTTACCACCCAAAACCCCCACTACGTCTCAACCTCTTATCAAACACCACCCCCTCCTCAAAATACCAACCTCCAAGCACCACTTCCTCCCCCCAATGCAAACCACCAAATTGGCCTACCCCCTCACAGCCAAAACGCTAATAACCCACACACTTCCCTCCTTCACCAAAACCAATATACCAGCCCCCAGACTTTTCCCCAAAACTATCACGTCCCTTTAAATGGCCAGAGTCCCTCTATCGCTCAACCATTACCACAAAAAGCCACTTTTCAAATATCAGTACCCAATGAGCATGATGCCCATGGTTCGGAGCTCGACCACTATGAGGAGAGGGAGAGAGAGTGGAGGTCAAAGGAAGAAACTGCCAAGATAGATATGAAGGAGGAAATCAGAAAAGCCATGAAGGAGTTGAACTGTATTCCTGAGGTCGCCGGGTTGAGTTACGAAGACCTGTGCATTCATCCGAATTTGGACCTCCCTGAAGGGTTTAAGGTACCAAATTTTCTTTGATTAATTGTAGGTCGATTCTTGATTTGCTTCCCATAATAGCTAAAACATGTACGTTGAAGTTGGGTTCATGAAATAACCTTGACGACGGACTTAATTGTTCTTCTTCTAAAGATGCTTTACTAGCTTTACCCTTACATTCAATCGGTTTTAGACTCGATTTTCTCCGTCTTATCGACTCCATTAATAATTAACTTGTTATATCGATCTTATGGAAAATGAGTTCTTGTTGCTACGTATATATAAAAGTTTGGATAACCAAAGTAGATAGGTTTTAATTTTATTTTACGTTGGATATTATTGGGCTTGGGATATAGGCATATAGCTGAAGGTTGATGGTTGTGTAATTAATGGCAATTGCGTCAGGTCAACAAAAAACACTAAGTATATTGCTTTATTTGCCCAAAATTAATTTCATCCTTTGGCTTTTGTTTTTTGTAACATATTTTGTGTTGGTTTTTAATCCACGTGATCGATGAGAGAGAAATTCAGTTGAAATATCCGATGTGTTTGGTAGGAAGGAAAATGTTTTCTATGCAAAATGTTTTATTTGGAAAATGTTTTCTTAGAAAATAAGTGGATTTCTGACTTATTTTCTCATTTTTGATTGCTGAGTAGAAAATATTTTTCGGAAAAGACTGTTTAGTGTTTGGTTTGTGAAAGAAAAATATTTTTCAGAAAATATCTTTTATTTTTTACTAGAGAGTAGAGCATATTTTTTAGGAAAATAATTTATGACCCGGAAACCAACCTTGATAATCGATCTACGGCATGACCCCGACACGCAAACTAGGACACAACCCCGATGAGCGATTCAAAATACGACCTTGAAATCTGACCAAGACTTGACTTTGACTTTCGACTCGAGACCAGACATTCGAATTGGGATCAGATATTTGATCGAGGAACTGATTCCGACATCAAAACTTGAACATGATAGATCAATACAAATTTCGACTTCGACACTCAAATCGAGACACAATTTCCAAATCAGGACTCGACCCTGACAACCAACAATCGATGTGAGACCCGATTCAACTTTCAAATCGAAATTTCGACCCCAACTCCCAAATCGAGATAAAATCACACCCGACTCGGGACTTAACTTTCAAACCAAGATTTTTTTTTTTCAAAAAATAAATTTTAAATTTCTTTTGTGGGAGGGGGGGGGGGGGAGGAGGGCTGATAGGGGAGTCGGGGTAGGATGGGGTAAAAAGTAGGAAGGGTCAGGGAATTGGGGGCGTAAAAAATTTAAATTTTAAATTTGATTTTTTTTTAAAAACAATCTTTTTAATTTTTTTGAGAGGGGGTGGGGGCTGGTAGTGGGGTGGGGTAGGTATGGGTTAAAGAAAATGATTTTTTTTCAAAAGCAAATTTTTAAATTTTTTTTGGGGTGGGGTGAGTAGGTACTTAGGTGTTGAGCGGGGTAAAAAATCTAAAATTTTAAAATTTGAATTATTTTTCAAAAATAAAATTTCAAATAGTTAATATTTTTTCAATGGGGATGGTCAGGATAAGGGGTGGGGTAAGAAAAAAAAAATTTATAATTTGAGGTTGGAGGAGAATTTTGAGAAATGTTTTTCTTAATTTTTAAAAGGAAGTCATTTTCCTTAAATTTGAGAAAAATAAGTTGATTTGAAAAATATTTTTCAGAACATTTAAGTCAACCAAATATGAAAAAATCGAAAAATAATTTCTTTCATACCAAACACAGCCCTCCTTTACAAATAGTGGGTGCGTACAAGCCAAATCAAATCAATGAATCAAGTCAAATCGGGAAAAATATTGACTTGTGCTTTGGCTTAGTGTTGACAAAAAAAAACAATCACCAAGCTCAAACTAAATCAACATAGTCTATATAATATATAAATGCAAAAAATCAGTATATATATATATATATATATATAAATTAAGTAGTAATTATATATCACAAAGATGGTCACTACAAAATATCTAAAGCAATATGAAAAAATGGTGATAAAAAATATATTTCCGACTCTCAAAATTCAAAAGATATCACATAAATTAAAAAACAAAATATTTAATTTGAATTTCAGGCTCCATTGATATTGCATAAAGAACTCATAGACTACGTACAATATTGTAAAATATTTCAACGTGTTATGTCATATATCTTGTGTGTGATTGACCATGCATGCAACGCCAAGCTCAATCTGCCAACTGTTTCAGTTGTTAGTAGGGGTGTCAATGGTACGGTTCTGTCGGCTATTTTTTAAAAATTATACCATTTCAATTTTTTGGGTATTTTATAATATATAACCAAAATTAAACTTTTTAAAACCATCTCAATCATATCGGTTTATCTTCAGTATCGGTACGGTTCGGTTAATTTTTCAGTTTTTTTTACTTTTAAAATATCATCGCCTCAAAATATACTACTATTAATATATTTCCTTCACAAATATGTTCTTGAAGAAACACTTTAATTCTTCACCAAAAAGACAAGAATGTAAATCCTTATTGCCGTATTGTTTGATCTTAAATATTTAATAGGAGTGTTTGGATATGCTTTGTTGTATTGTTTGATAGAGTATCTATTACAATATCTTTTAATTTTAAACTTAATTAAGTAAAGGCTAATTAAAGAGCAAAGACCCAAAGTCATCTAGTCACCAGAGGCCTAAGACCTAAGTTATATATATATATATATATATATATATATATATATATATATATATATTTGAAAAATGTTATAAAATATATTTATATATTATATTTAACATATTGTTACTATTTAAAATATATGGTAAGGTTGTTTGGTTCGGGAATTTTTCGGTTTTTTTCATAAATTAAAAAAACCAACCCAATTGTTTTGGACGGTTACACACTTAAATAAAATTCCACGATATTATTAAAAAAAATAGTGTAAATTGTTTGGTTCAGTTAGGTTCGGTTGGTTCGTTTGGTTTTTCATATTCTTTTGACACCCCTAGCTGTTAGTGGACTAAGCAATTACTTTCTAGTTGTTTCTCATAGAAACATGTTTTAGTAGTTCCTAGTTTTTTAGGTATCAAGTATTGTTTGTGGTTAAGTTATTTCCTTTTCTTTATGAGTGGGAGAAGGTGGGTTGTTGCTTGGTTTATCTACTTAAGAGTCCTATAATTAGGTTTCATCTGCAACAAAAATAGAAATTTCTCTTTGCCTTCAATATTTCTCTCTATTTTTTGTTACTTTTCTTAACATTTGGTATCCGAGCCAGGTTGAGAGTTCCTCAAATCGTGTGTGATTGTTGGGAACTGCTTATTGAAAGTTCTTTTTCTTTAAGTACTATTGTAGCAACAAAACATGGCATCTGAAGTTTTGTTCAACCCGGTATTCCACGCTTTGATGGTCATTACGACCATTGGAACATGTGATGGAGAATTTCTTTAGGTTCAAGGAGTTTTGGCCAGTTGTCAGTACTGGCGTGCAAGAGCCAGCAACTAGTACTGCTTTGTTGGAAGCACCAAAAACAGAGTTGGATGGTCTAATACTTGAAAGATCTCGAAGCAAGAATTATCTTGTCCAAGCTATTGATCGCTCAATATTGGAAACTATTCTTTCCAAGGATACTTCTAAGCAAATATGGGATTCTATGAAGAAGAAGTATCAGGGAACGACAAAGGCAAAAAGGGCACTATTGCAATCTCTTCGTGCTGATTTTTGGACTCTCACTACAACAAAAAAAACTTTTAGAGGCAATAAATATAGATATTAATAAAGAGTGATAAAGTCTTTACCGGCATTAGTTAAGTGCCATTAGAATCAATGTCGCTAAAGGCTTTAGAGACGTACAAAAGTGTTAATTGTCGCTAAAAATACATATTTAGCGGCAATTAAGCTATTGTCGTTAATTAGTTACCGCTAATGATAATTTTTTATGTAGTGTCTACAAATGAAGATGGAAGAATCAATTTCAGAGTACTTCTCGAGGACGATGGCAATAGCAAATAAGATGTGGATACATGGTGAAAATCTGGAATATCTCACTATTATTGAAAAGATCCTTCGCTCCATGCCGTCGAAATTCAACTATGTTGTTTGTTCAATTGAGGAATCAAAGAAACCAATGAACTTTCCATTGATGAATTGCAAAGTTCATTGTTGATTCATGAGCAGAAAATGAATCGACAAACCAGCGAGGAACAAGCTCTTCAAGTCTCATCAAACTACCACTCTTCAAAAGGTGGTCGCCGCGGAAGAAGAAGAGGGAGAGGAAACAATGGTGCATGGAAGGCACTCGCATCAGAAATTTGAAGAAAATTCTTCAAATTATGAAGGAAGGAAAATAAGTTGTGATAACAACAATAAGCTGAAGTCAGTAGACAAGTCAAAGGTTGAATGCTACAGATGTCACAGGTATTACCATTATAAATCAGAATGTAGAACTAACTTGAATAGAGATGGTGGAAGGCAGTCCAGTTTTGCAGAAAAGGAAGAAGAAATCTCTTTAATAATGGCTTATCAAGAGAATGAACAAGTGACAGAGGAAATTCAGCAGAATATATGGCACTTAGACAATGGTTGTAGCAATCATATGTGAGGAAACAAGTCAACTTTCTCCATAGTCGGGAATGACTCAAAAGTCCAGTCATGGGAAAATGAGAGGTAAGCATTCAAACTAAAAGGGATATTGCTCAAATATTTTCTAATGTCCATTATGTTCGTGAGTTGAAGTCAAATATGTTGAGTCTTGGTTTGTTGCAAGAGAAGGGGTATGAAATTGTCATTAAAAATGGAATTCATCGGGTTCAAGATGACAACTTAGGCTTAATTGCTAAAGTTAAAATGACTGCAAATAAAATGTTTCCTCTCTATCTCAATAATATACAACAATCACGCTTCTTAGCAAAACAAGGAGATGATGCTTTGGCAGTGGCATTTTCATTTTGGGCATCTTAATTTCATTGGATTAAAGACCTTGCAACAGAAGAATGTGGTGATTATTCTACCTCAAATTTCAGCTCCATCTGAAGTTTGTGAAGAGTGTGTTGTTAGCGCACTCTCGCAATTCTTTTCCACAAAGGGGTTCATGGAGAGCAAAGAAGGCACTGGAACTTGTCCATTCCGATATTTCTGGACCGACAACACCATCTTCTAATAGAGGTAAAAGATATATAATTACCTTCATTGACGATTTTACTCAGAAAAGCTGGATATACTTTTTGCAGGTGAAATATGAAGCTTTCAAAGCTTTTAAAAGCTTCAGAGTGCTTGTTGAAAAAGAGACCGGTAGCCCAATAAAAGCTCTGGGTTCATATCATGGGAGAGAATATAACTCACATGAATTTGCAAATTTATGTGAGCTTCATGGAATCAAAAGGCAACTTTCAGCAGCCTGCTCGCCCCAGTGAAAATGGAGTATGTGAGAGGAAAAATTGCACTATCATGTACATGGTGCAGAGTATTTTGACAAGAAGCGGTGTTTCAAGAAGCTTCTGGCTTGAAGCAGTCAATTGGACTATTTGTATCCTGAATAGGTGCCCCACATTTTCATTTAAAAATATGACTTTGGAGGAAGCATTGAGTGTACAACGACCAGTCGTAGATCACTTTAGAATCTTTGGGTGCATTTCATATGCCCATATTCCAGATCAAAAGAGAAAGAAGCCTGTCGACAAGGGAGAGAATGTATTTTTCTCGGTGTTAGTGATCAATAAATAGCTTTATACTCCTAACGCTAAGAAAATATTAGTTAGCCGAGATGTCATCTTTGATGAAAATCAATTTTGATCGTGGAACAAAAATACCATGGGATAAAAAGTTCCAGTATGCCTTGATGGAGAAAATGGTGAAGAAGCAATTCTGCCTCAATAGAAAGTTCTAACAGTAGTAGTCCCCGAAAATGCTCAAGATAGAAATCATGGAAGTTCTAAAACTTCACATGTTATGGATGAGCAGAGAGAAACTGTAGTCGATTCACGTGCCCCTTGTGCTTGAAGAAGGCCAACATGGATGGCAGATTACGAGGTAAAAGGAATTGATCCATTGGAAGATCCTCTCACACATTTTTCTCTATTTTCATATTGTGACCCAACAAATTTTGAAAGTGTCGTCAAAGATGAAAAATGGCAAAAGGTAATGGATGATGAAAGGCTACAAACAAGAATTAGGAATGGATTGCAGAGAAGTTTTTTCTCATGTTGTCAGAATTGACACGATCAGATTGGTGATTGCATTTGCCGCTCAAAATTCATGGCCCGTTGATATTCTCAAATTACACCCCTATTAAAGAGTATAAGCGATCGTTGTCAAATAAAGAACCCAACTTGTAGGTTGGGTCGATCCTACGAGGAAAATGGTTTAGACTTAAACTTAACTTACAATTACTTCCTTTTAGTCAAACTATTTCCGAAAGAAGTAAATAAAGGGGGGGGGGGGGGATTTTGTAAGCAAGTAATAGATTGTTGATTTAAGTAACAAGTAAGCAAGATTCAAACTTTGAGTTATCAATATGAGAGAGAAACTAGGGTATGTGTGTTCCCCACAAGCTCTTAACGCAATAATCCTAATAATAGTAATCATTTCCTAGTGTTGTACATGCAAAGTTGGTAAGTTAGGTATCCCTAAGTGATTGGTCCTCCAAATAGGAAATTTCACTACGCACCTTGGTCCGACTACGAGTGTATACTTTACTAACCCTTACCTTTACCTCAGATTAGACATCACATCAATGTATGACTTAGTTTTCACCCTCGCATCAATTGACATTAGAATATTAGATAGCATCCACTAAATCTCTATTGTTTAATTATTTTCTCATTAACTACCTCCTTGGTCCAGCAAGTAGCAACGAGGCGAGTTCTAACGTTGGCCACCGTTAAAAAGATTTCTAAGCGAAAGAATTAACAATACATGCATAAACACTATTCAAGAATTACTTAATTATTATTCATACTTTGTTAATTGCGCATGGTTCCCACAACCCTAGTTGTGGATTTAGCTACTCATGCTTGAAAGAACACAATTCATAATTGGGTAAAAAGAATTCATGAACTTACAAGAAGAATTGATGAAACCCAAAATCTTCAATTGAAATTCAAATTCAAAATATTATAAAATGAAATCCGGAAAATTAATTGCTAAGAGTTTGCAAATTAATTCCCAAAACACAAACTTAGAAGTATACAATAATGTCTAGCCCCAAAATATGAGGTTTATTACTCTTATTTATAGAAAACAAGTCCTAAATAAAAAGGAAACAAAATAAGGAAATAAGTTGTCTGGAATGCGACTTCAGTTGACGACTCAGCCTACGGACTGTGGGTCGACCTGCAGTCCGTAGGTCCACTTCCATGGCCCCATATTTAGGATTTTTCATTAGGTAATGGAACGTCAACTCTCTGAATCCATCTATGGATGTGCAGGACAGCCCGTGGGTAGGCCTATGGTCCGTCAGTTGCTTCATAGTTCCACACTTAGTCAGAATTCCCTGATGCTCCATCTACGCCTTCCCAACGACGGTCCGTGGATCACTCCGTAGGTGGCTCCTTCTGCATAATTTCAACTCTCATCTCCATCAACTGCATTCCAAGCTTATTTCCTACAATTATTAGACACAAAACATTAATTCTAAACACAAAATAGCCCAAGACACACACAAACTCTAAGTGAAACATATCAAAAATACTGTTAATGCATGGTATATCAACACCCTCAACTTAAACTTGTTGTTTGTCCTCAAGCGACACACTAACACTCTAAACGACACTTATGTAGAAGTCGACATACAAACTCAAGCAATCACATGGCTTATTCATTCAATCCCATCACATTAGTGCACATCTTTTCATTAGACTCAACAATCTAACCATGCGGATTAAAACATGGCATAGATAGACCAATAGACACCACAACATACACTTTTCACCATCACCAATGTACCAATTCTCCAACAATGTAACTAGTGCCCTCACTTCAAAAGAAACTTTTTTTCACTCACAATCGATACAAATTTCAAATTTAAGGATTCAGTCAACACTCATGCTCAGAAGTGACTTCAAGTATAGTTAGTGCTCAATAACATAGGCTTGCCCCTATTTTCACTGCTTAGACTCTTCAAACTAGGCGCTAGGATCACTATAGGACTTTCTTAGCTTGTAACGTAAGCTCAGGGTCAGGTAGGGTATATTTGGGTACTTTTTATTGACTTTCTGCCCTCATTGACATTACATTGGTTTTTTACCTCTCTTCTCAACCAATTCTTGACGTTTTTTTTATTTTTCTGCTCTCTCCCTTGATTCTTTTTCGCAGACTTTTGACTTTATAGCACTTATTTTTCACTTTCTTCTTTTTCTTTCACTTTATTTTTCTTTATTTCTTTTAGCACTTTTGTTATTCATCTTTTTGCTTCTTTTGCACAAAGTCACATCTTTTTTTCTATCTATTCTTCTTCTCTCTACAACACAAAACTCTTTTCTTACCCTTTTTATTTTGGTTTCCTTTTTCATAGCCACCCTCCACTTATGTATTTTGCATGAGTTGAGGTTCCCAATATCCGATGTCGGACCAAGGCCAAGATCACGGTAACTTTTTGAATTAGCCACCCTCAACTTAGGCTTTTGGCCTAAGTCAAGGTGCACATGTCCAAGGAGGGACCGGGGCCAAGACAATTATTTAAAGGAAGGTGAATTAGGTGTATTGAAAGAAGTGGTATACATTAGGCTCAAACATTTGGATCAAAGGGAACATTTATTTCTTTTCGTTGAATCATTTAGGCTTGAGTGGACTTATTTGAAGAAGGGCCTATGATCATTTCCCAACTTCTTGCCTAGATTATCTTAGCAGGACCAACGGGGAAAGTTCTAGATTGGCACACACTGTATGAACATTCATACTTTTCTCACACACACTTAGTATATTGTTTTATTATCAAATTATTAGATTACCCAGTTTAAGTCTTAGCTTAATTCATGAGGTCAAATCGGTTCCTTATCATGTCATATTGAGATCCAACACATTCAACTTATCAAACCTATAGATCTAGCACATTTAAAACTTTTGAACGGGTATCAATTTCATGCTCTTTATGCCATCATGCTTTCATTCTTCTACTTACTTCTACAACCTACATTCCTAAACATGCCAGTTCAACATAAAAGTAAAACAATCTCTTGGGGGAAAGGAACACAGGAAAGAAAACCCCAAGAGAGGATTATAAGTTGGGTTACTCAGATTTCACCCTATCACTCACAATCCATTTATCCCACCCCCAACAAAATAAGGTGCAATTATCCCCAATGCACAAAAATCAAAAGTAAAACATAGGGTGAAGCAAACCTGTGGCGCATATGCGCCGAAGACCTCTCAAAAAATGGGTGGGTCTGGTTTCCCGAAGCCCGCTTGATCAACTCTAGGAACGCCATCAGTAGCACTCTCATCAACTAAAGTAACACCCTCAGTAGTACTCAAACTGCTAGATGGGCCAATATCCACCTCACGGGCCCACTGTTGTCTCATCTTCTCATCAAGTATCGACTTTCTCGTGTCCTCCTCCAACTGTTGGCACTCCTTCTTGTTCAATCAGTGATCCTCATCAACATCAGAAGTGCGGTCGAAGCGGTGGCGCTTCCCAATAGGATGAGAGGAATCATGTGGTGGCATAGTGTCACCAAAAAGAGCAGTCATCACCACCTCATCCTTCGGTACCGCAGGGGCAGACTCTGGCTCAGTCTCAGTAGGGGCCAAAAGAGTAGCAATATCAACACGGAGGCTAGCCAACTCACTCCAGAAGGTGGTCACATCTGTGGTTAGGGCTGGACTCTCAACTCAAAGGCATCCAACCGCTTATGAATGACATGCACCTTCTGGTCCATCATCTGCTCTATCTTCACCTCAAACTCTGCAATAGAACGTTGCATCCATGGCTTCATATGCTGAAGCAAAGTGGCCATCTGTCTCTCCAACTTCTGGACTTGAGATAGAGGACGACAATGGACCCTGAAGAAGGAGTGGCTCAGGATGAGCTAGGGGCCTGACTGGTGGCCGGAGACGGTGGAGCCTGAGTGTTTGTTGTAGAGGCCGGGATGGTGGTGTCATCGCTCTGCATCTGCAGCAAGATCATCACCCAAAGGCGATGCCTCAACCTGTGGCTCTCTCTGAGGTGCATCAAGGTTGGCATCATCCCGAATGAGCCTCAATGTTCAGAGTCTTGGTCGCATCAAGTAACCGGTCACAATGCTAAACGGGAACAGAAGCATCCCTGCAGAGCTGGAAAATCAAACACGGGAAAGGCAGGGTGGTGGTCGCCTTGAAGGCCCTCTTATGGATCTCCCCAATCAGGATGTGGGCGACATCGATCTCTAAACCTGCCATAATGGTTGCCAGCATCACGACCCGGTCCCATGTAACCACATTGTCTGTCTGAGTCAGGGACAGTCTATTCCGCACCAACAACCAGAAGAACTGTGCAACAACGCTCAGTGTAGCCTTCCTAACACCCAGACGAGGAGTCTGAACCCAATTAACAAGCTCCCCATCCACAACAATGTGTCGTGCCAACCACCTCATAGAAACTCTCTCTGCTCAGCATTTCTCTAGAAGGACCCGCTCTGGATAATGCTCATATGGTAATCATATTCTGCCGTATTAATGGGTAGAGTGTGGGCTGGGCCATATAGAAATGGTATTGCCGCTAGGACTAAAGCCGAACTGTCACTCTGAGCCAGCCAACGCTTCAATCTGTATGGCCCCCTCCTCAGATTGGGGGCAGTGACCTTGTCGGAGCTAACCTGCTGGGCTCTATTTTGAGTAGTGCAGGGGGCAGTGGGAGAGATCCTGGTGTTGGGTGGAATGTACTTGGTGTCTTCAATATCGTCCTCAATGATTATACGTTGCGAAGAAGCGATAGATTTGGACTTTCCCTTAGCGGCATATGTGGGAGCTTGCTTGGGTCCATGGTACATGTGGAGGCTTAGGTAGTACCAAAACAATTCAATAAGACTCATGGAAAAATTTTAGAACAAGAATCGAACCCAAACAAAAACTTAAAAAAACCTTGACAGTAGTTGAACTGTCGACTCACGGTGGGTACCTACGGTCCGTCAATGGAACGACGACCCATGGGTCCCCTCCATATGTCAGAGTACCAAAAATTGGGTCTCTGATGTGGGAATCACGGATGTGCAGAACGGTCCATCGATGGAACGACATACCGTAGTCCACACCGTGGTTCTACACTTGTACAAATTTTGTGTGCATTTGACTCACGGACCCCGACCTACGATCCGGAGGGTGACCTTCAGTTTGTGGGTTGGAGTAGCTCCTTTCAAATTGATGATCTATGACTGAAGGACGCTTTTAAGATAAAGTGTCAATGATTTGTGAAAGATTTTCTCACATATCAAAGAAATCATGATTTAGATGCTTAGATAGGTAAGTGTCATGATGAATGAAGTTATGAAATCATCGTTTTGAAATGAGCTACTCAAATATGAACTTATGATTGGATTGGTAGTCTTAATTGTTGTCTTTCCGAGTATTGTGACAATGATATGATTACGACTTGTCTGTTATATTCGAATTTTACTAAGCACCGATAGAACTTTGAGATGGAGGCTCTCCCGTTAGTAGAGGCCAATTCTATAGAAGCAATCTCCTTTTCTCAAACTATGTGCCCCGTACAATTGTCTTAAATAACCTAGCTAGGGGATCCACCTTAGAAATAATGAATGATACAGAGTTCTACCTTGACAAGTAAACTCTCATTTTTCGGTGTGAGGGTTACATCAGATTTCATGTTATAGCTCACATGATCTTATTGCCGGTTAACAGTAATTATCCCACAATGAACTATGTTTTCTTCGAAAGTCTTTCCAAAGTTTTTTTTTATGGTTTTCAATATGCATTGACCTTGTTACGAATTATGATTTCTCTTTAAAGGCTTTTAGTACGTTTCACTTAGTCATGCATATCATGATTAAAGTTCATCATATTATTATGCATAAATTTTATGTATTTACCGATACTAAGTACATTTATAGTACTAATGAATATTTATGTCTATATTGTCTCATAATATAGGGTTTGACGCTCCTCCTCCTGAACGTGGTTAGTAGCGGGATCACTCTACAGCTGTTGTTTGGATTGGTGAGTCCTCATGGTTTGAGGACAAGACCATTAATGCTTTATTGATTTTATTGTCTCTTTTGGCTTCAGACTTGTATGTGGTGTATGGGTTACGTCTCAACCACTCCTATGCTGTTAGAAATGATATGTCAGACAAAGTTTATATTTTCACATTTATGTTTTAATCTTGTACTCACTTTGGATTTCTCTATGTGATCTAGACTTTACTTTTGAGACTTCATGCTATTTTGTCGTACTTGATAGTATATAGTCTTTCCTTACATCATGCTTATGTCATGTGACTTGTTAGGACCTCTCGAGGTTCTATTCACCATGTCACATCTAGGGGAAACTTTGGGTCGTGACACAAGCGGTATGGATTCCTTAATGTCTTAGCTAATAGAAAATCCAATCCAAGCTTAGGCATTCCCACCCAAACTATACTCGGATTGCCCTAGACTGCACTTTGCTCATATTTCGTCTGAGACTAGCCTAGCTTGAAATTTTTAAGTCACTATTCCGAAGGTTTTCTTGTCCAATTTATTTCACCAAAGGTTTACCCATAACAACGGTCAGGGATCGTTAGAAGATCCCAACAATTTGTTTTAATCTTCCTTATATTCCTCTTTCTAGTTTGTATTAAGTGAATTGTTAGAGTCTGAGACACCAAATATTTAACGACATAGATTGAATATTATTTTTCACTATTATCCTTTAGATTATTTTCAAACTATTCTCTTAGAAATGTAAAGTAATTAAGAACTTCATTAGATGAAGGGTAAATAAGAAAAAAACATTAACAATTTTCTTGAACTTTAAACAATTCACATATTTTGAACTATCAAATAAATTTCAAAAATTAACTTAAGAGAGTAATAGTTTTCCATAATTTTTCTTGTTGTTAATGCGATATTTAAGAAATCATCATCAATTTTCTTGAATTCCCAAACCTGTATGACATCAAAAAATTTAAAATGAAACACCAAAAAGCACAAATGACCATTTCAAAATCAAAGAATAATAAGGAAAGACAATTGGAAAAATTCACAGTGTTGATATTATTAATAGCAAATTACACACCAAAATAATCTATACTTTGGTAGAATGATATATATATACTCATACATCTTATAAATTTCCAACATTATTACAAACACCATATCTTTTATTATTTTTCAATTGATAATTTAAATCCTGTATCAACAAAAGTAACAGTAGCAAACAGGACCAAACCAATCCATGTGACAAGCTCCATGAATAGCATGTTCCACATTGATACATTTGTTGTCACATTCATGAGTATCAAAGCAAGGTCCCATCCACATCATCCCCTTTTCACAACCAATTGATTCTACTACTTGCAAATCTGCTAAGAAATTAAAAGAAAGCAACCACTTTTAAAAGTTCACGATAATAATATAAAAATGTATTTCTTATGTTTTAATTTACGTAACACTTTTTCCTTATTAATTCATAATATTAATAATAATATAAAAAGGCATCTTAAATCCCATAATGACACCCTCTTATTAAATGTCGTGACATATTTAATACCACAAAGTATTTTTAATAATTGAAACGAAGAAAAGGAAGAGAGCAAGAAAGGCAGAATACTGAAATTGAGACTTAGCCATATATATCTTTGAACAATATTATGTGTAGGTGTGTATTAAAATTAAATTTAACAATTTATAGAGAAAGGGGTAGAGTTTCATTGTGGACATAAGTAATAATGGTGGCTTGTGAAACATACAAGGAAATACATTGAATTCTACAACATTGGAAATAGAGGAAGATATTATAAAGTAGTATGTTTTTTACCTTTTGGATTTTATTGTTGTCTTCTTGGACAATGATCATGTCTTAAGCTTTTGTGATGCAATCGTGCTTGCATCAATAACATGTAATATTGCAACTAGTTTTTGTTAATATAAATCCTGAACTCATGTGTTTGGCAATGTTGATAGTTCTTGATTTTTCCTATGATGTACACAAAAGTGGCGAAATAACCTAGTTGTAGTTGTTTTAAATATAATTGTTGGGATTTAAAAATTGAAAGATAATAGTTAAATAAGGTGCAGTGTGAATTATATTGATAAATGGTGAGAAATAAAATTGTTTCATTCATTACGGGTAAGTTAATGGTGAAAGAATTTGGGTAAGAAACTTTTGAGTAGTGGCTTGAAATTTTAGGCTAGGCCAGTCTCAGATGAAATTTAAGTGAGGTGAAGTCTAGGGCAATCCGGAAAAGGATTGGATTAAATGTCTAAGTTTATGTTGGCTTTTCTATTAGCTAATAAGACGATAAAGAATGTGTAAGGCTTTTAAAGAAAAATATGGGTAAGTAGAACTCCCGATATCGAACTTGGCGTGAAAGGGTTAGTTTAGAACATGAAGGTTCGAAATTGTGTTTTGAAATGAGGACTTTTGGAGAGAATTCTGAGTTTCTGTCATGTGCAAATCGCTAAAGCAGGTGACATGCCTCTATTGCGAGGTAATTATTGTGATTTATAGTACATTTTACATGTTTTTTTTGAATAATATATGTTAATCTTTTTGTCCCAATTTATGTGGTACTGAACTACTGATATAATATCTAGAATCAATCAAACAAATTATAAGTCTTCTTAAATATTTTAAGGTATCAATTATTGTAACTTAATTTTCAAGTATATAACAAATTAAAAGGAAAAAATAAGACAAGTAAAGTAAAACAAATAAATTATCTATTTTATCTGAAATTGATTAAAATAACCCTTGTGCGGCAAGTTGATAGGACAACTGTGAGCTGCTTTTGGGATTGTAAGACAATTTTTAAGTACATAACAAATATATTTTTTTAAAGACAAATAAAATAAAATGGATAAAGTATATATTTTATCTGAAATAACTAAAATTGCCCTAAAACTTTTCTTTTGATTAATCTTTTTTTTTTCCGGACATTTTGAATATGTTGTAAGAATAGTTTCATGAGAGGACCATTGAATTGGGTTCCGTGAGAGGACCATTGAATTGTGTTGTGTATCTACTTGTGATGATTACGTTCATATCTAATGGTGATTGAGGTTGAAAGACTGTTTGTTGCTCTAAAATGATAACCAATGTGTATTATTGAGAACGTGGAATACTACATTGATCCTGAAAAGATGACTAATATTGTATATGTTCGGTATATGCCTTTTTTTATAATGTTGTGGTTATTTGTATGTGTTTCACTTATTGGGATAGCCGCGTGATCCTACGAGTACACTGTGGTTGTGTACTGATACTGCAATTGCTCGTTCTTTGTTGAGTACATGGCATCTTGATGCGGCTATTGATAGTCCTCAGCTAGGAGATCAGTGATCGAGACTAGATTTCAAGGGTGAGATAGTTCTTTCTGGTTGCCACGAAATCCTTCATTTTTGTTTAGTCCATTCTTTTCGGACTCAAACTATTGTTAGATGTTTCCTATGCTTAGTTTTGGTTTGTACCCATTCCCTTAGACTTGTTGCACTTTAGATGTTTTAGTACAATGACTTTTAGGTTCTAAGGGTTAAGACTTCCGCATTAGTTTGGTTAAGCTATTTGTTTAAACTTTTGGAGTTTATGGGAACTCCGTATTTCTTTTGGTCATTTAAACCTGCTTCCGTATCTTAACTGCATAGTTTTTGATTAAGTTGTTTAGTCTGGGTTGTAGTAATGGTTCTCCTACTGAAGGGTTAGTGTGGGTGTCAATCACGACGGTCTGGGTCGTGACAAAATTGGTATCATAGCCCTAGGTTCGTTGATCTCATTGTACCAAAATAAGTCTAGTAGAGTCTTGCGGAACGATACGAAGACGTCCGTACTTTTCTTCGAGAGGCTATAGGACTTTAGGAAAAACTCACTTCTTTCTACTCCTTCGTGCTATGACTTGAATCCAATTGGTATCTGGGTAATACAAATTGGTATCTTTCCTCCTTCACTCTATGGTCCAATCTAGAGCAACAAAAGTGATAACACCATCACTAGCAATAGAGGATGTGTATAGACTACCGATAGTTTAATAGGGTCACCATTCGGAACAATTATGTGTTGCCTCGGATAGATGATCTTTTGACCAGTTGCAGGGTGCATCAGTTTGCTCTAAGATTGATCTAAGGTCTGGCTATCATCAGTTAAAGATTAGGCCTGAGGATATACCAAAAAGGGCATTTAGGACCCGCTATGGGCACTATGAGTTTCTAGTTGTCATTTGGGTTGACAAATGCGCTTGCAACTTTTGTGAGTTTGATGAATGGTGTGTTCAAACAATTTCTTGATTCGCACTCCTAAAAAAATAGTGACTACCGACCTCCGGAGAATACCGACCTAAAACCGACATCCCAACTTAGGTCGGAAAAAGCTTGGTCGCTATTCAATATCGACCTCTGGAGGTCGGTATTTACTGACCTCTCGAGGTCAGTTTTTATTTTATGTCGGAAAATTCATATATTATTATTTTCGACTTCCTGAGGTCAGAATTGGAATACCGACATTCGGAGGTCGGTATTTTTATTTTTGTAATGTTGAAATTCTAACCTCCGGAGGTCGGTATTTTTATTTTTGTAATGTTGAAATTCTAACCTCCGGAGGTCGGTATTTTTATTTTTGTAATGTTGAAATTCTGACCTCCGGAGGTCGGTATTTTTATTTCTGTATTTTTAAAATTCCTACCTCCGGAGGTCGGTATTTTTATTTTTGTATTTTTAAAATTCCGACCTCCGGAGGTCGGTAATTTTATTTTTTGTAATGTTGATATTCTGACCTCCGGAGGTCGGTATTTTTATTTCTGTATTTTTAAAATTCCGACCTCCGGAGGTCGGTATTTTTATTTTTGTAATGTTGAAATTCCGACCTCCGGAGGTCAATTTTCTGCTACAAAACATGCATCAAATTGCTGCAATTTTTAGTTGCCCACCTGCATATTTATACCAAAATAACCCAAAGTAAAATAAACTTCATCCAACCAAAACAACACAATATTTTCAACATATACATTAAACTATTTCAAAATAAACTTCATCCAACTTCAAAATAAACTAAAATACGATCAAATTAAACAATTCCAAAAATATAGAAGTCTAAAATGTCAAATAGATACAACTACTCCTAATCACTCTCACTCTCCTTGTCAGACGTACCATTCTCATCACCATCACTTTCCTTACAAGACTTATCATTCTCATCACTACTGGCCGGACATGGAGAAAAAATATTTCCTGATTCAAAAAGAAAAGTTAGTTTTCCTGAAGCGCTGCATACCTCTTGTTCTCTACCTCCTTTGCTACCGCAATCTCCTCCTCTCTCTTCCTCTCTTTTTCTTCTCTCTTCTTCTCTCTTTAGGCTACAACAGCAAGCTTGGCATTGAGATAAGCTATCTTACTCTCCATTGCAGATATTGTATCTTTATCCCCGCCATCAAAGCTTGAGGATGATGAACCACAATTCCAAGACTTCTTCTTCTGATACGCCTTTTCTGGATAGCCGTAGATTGATGAACCACAATACCAAGTCTTTGTTGTATGATATCTCACATTTTCACAATTAACACACGGACACCTAATCAATCTTGAAGTTAAAAAATCATCAAGTGTCTTTGCATGATTTATAAATCTAGTGACACCTTCTGCGAATTCTGGAATCATACCCGCTCGACCAAGATTATTTCTATTATACATTCAACTACGATCGGGATCCATCTACACAAACAATAATGCTAATTTTAATTCCAACAACTAAATTCACCAACTAAATCAGTTTATTTATTTTAACTTATTCAAACAACTTAACAACTTTTTCACTTTAACTAGTTTAGTTTTGACTTAATTCCGACAACTAAATTCACTAACTAACCCACAACATTTATTTTAACTTATTCAAACAACTTAACAACTTTTTCAATTTAACTAGTTTAGTTTTGACTTCATTCCGACAACTAAATTCACTAACTAACCCACAACATTTATTTTAACTTATTTAAACAACTTAACAACTTTTTCACTTTAACTAGTTTAGTTTTGACTTAATTCCGACAACTAAATTAACTAACTAACCCACAACATTTATTTTAACTTATTTAAACAACTGAACAACTTTTTCACTTTAACTAGTTTAGTTTTAACTTTATTCCGACACCTAAATTCACTAACTAACCCACAACATTTATTTTAACTTATTTAAACAACTTAACAACTTTTTCACTTTAACTAGTTTAGTTTTGACTTCATTCCGACAACTAAATTCACTAACTAACCCACAACATTTAGTTTAACTTATTTAAACAACTTAACAACTTTTTCACTTTAACTAGTTTAGTTTTTACTTAATTCCGATAACTAAATTCACTAACTAACCCACAACATTTATTTTAACTTATTTAAACAACTTAACAACTTTTTCACTTTAACTAGTTTAGTTTTGACTAAATTCCGACAACTAAATTCACTAACTAACCACAACATTTATTTTAACTTATTCAAACAACTTAACAACTTTTTCACTTTAACTAGTTTAGTTTTGACTTAATTCCGACAACTAAATTAACTAACTAACCCACAACATTTATTTTAACTTATTTAAACAACTTAACAACTTTTTTAACTTTAACTAGTTTAGTTTTGACTTTATTCCGACAACTAAATTCACTAACTAACCCACAACATTTATTTTAACTTATTTAAACAACTTAACAACTTTTTCACTTTAACTACATTAGTTTTGACTTAATTCCAACAACTAAATTCACTAACTAAACCACATTATTTATTTTAACTTATTTAAACAACATAACTTTTTAACTTTACCCAGTTTAGTTTTGACTTAATTCCAACAACTAAATACACCAACTAAATCAATTTTATTATCTTTAGGATCAAATAGTGTTGGTACTTATGCTTAACAAATATATTGTTTCTAAATTTAAAGCCAAGTGTCAACACTAGACGGACAGAAATCGATCTTGCAAGAAAATCAATTTTGTCATCAATAGGATCAACTAGTGTTGGTACTTATGCTTAACAAATATATTATTTCTAAATTTAAAGCTAAGTGCCAACACTAGATGGACACAAATCGATCTTGCAAGAAAATCAATTTTGTCATCAATAGGATCAACTAGTGTTGATACTTATGCTTAACAAATATATTATTTCTAAATTTAAAGCTAAGTGTCAACACTAGATGGACACAAATCGATCTTGCAAGAAAATCAATTTTGTCATCAATAGGATCAACTAGTGTTGGTACTTATGCTTAACAAATATATTATTTCTAAATTTAAAGTCAAGTGTCAACACTAGATGGACAGAAATCGATCTTGCAAGAAAATCAATTTTGTCATCAATAGGATCAACTAGTGTTGGTACTTATGCTTAATAAATATATTATTTCTAAATTTAATGCTAAGTGTCAACACTAGATGGACAGAAATCGATCTTGCAAGAAAATCAATTTTGTCATGAATAGGATCAACTAGTGTTGGTACTTATGCTTAATAAATATATTATTTCTAAATTTAAAGCTAAGTGCCAACACTAGATGGACAGAAATCGATCTTGCAAGAAAATCAATTTTGTCATCAATAGGATCAACTAGTGTTGGTACTTATGCTTAATAAATATATTATTTCTAAATTTAAAGCTAAGTGCCAACACTAGATGGACAGAAATCGATCTTGCAAGAAAATCAATTTTGTCATCAATAGGATCAACTAGTGTTGGTACTTATGCTCAACAAACCATCGATGGACACAAAAAAATTATCACAAAATTAAAGCTAAGTATCAATACTAGATGGACACAAACACATTATTGAAAACAATTGTACTTGAACTTTAGAAATTTAGAAGCACCAACCTTATCTCCTACTTTGATGAAAGAAGCAATATAGTCTTATATCAACTTTTTTAGATGTTGAGCTTCCTCAGTTGCCTAGCACGAAAAGTTCTAAAATTAGTTATATATAAACTTCAAATCCAAGAATATTAGCTTTATATATATTCAAGTTTTATTAAGTTCAAGTTTTCAATTCAAGTTCCTATATAATTTCTAAAATTAATTAGTTATATATTCAAGCTAATTAGTTCCAAATTCAAGTTCTAATTTCAAGTTCAAGTCTAAGTTCAACTTCAAATTTTAAGTTCATGTTCTAAGTTCAAGTTCAAGTTCTAATTTCAAGTTCAAGTTCTAAGTTCAAGTTCAAATTCTAATTTCAAGTTCAAGTTCTAAGTTCAAGTTCAAATTCTAAGTTCAAGTTCTAATTTCAAGTTCAAGTTCAAGTTCTAAGTTCAAGTTCAAGTTCAAGTTCAAGTTCTAAGTTCTAAGTTCTAAGTTCAAGTTCAAGTTCTAAATTCATGTTCAAGTTCTAATTTCAAGTTCAAGTTCTAAGTTCAAGTTCAAATTCTAAGTTCAAGTTTAAGTTCTAAGTTCAAGTTCTAATTTCAAGTTCAAGTTCTAAGTTTAACTTCAAATTCTAAGTTCAAGTTCAAGTTCTAAGTTCAAGTTCAAGTTCTAAGTTCAAATTCAAGTTCAAGTTCCAAGTTCACGTTCAAGTTCAAATTCTAAGTTCAAGTTCAAGTTCTAAGTTCAAATTCTAATTTCAAGTTCAAATTCTAAGTTTAACTTCAAATTCTAAGTTCAAGTTCAAGTTCAAGTTCTAAGTTCAAGTTCAAGTTCTAATTTCAAGTTCAAGTTCTAAGTTCAAGTTCAAGTTCTAATTTCAAGTTCAAGTTCTAATTTCAAGTTCAAGTTCTAAATTCATGTTCAAGTTCTAATTTCAAGTTCAAGATCTAAGTTCAAGTTCAAGTTCTAATTTCAAGTTCAAGTTCTAAGTTCAAGTTCAAATTCTAAGTTCAAGTTCAAGTTCTAAGTTCAAATTCTAATTTCAAGTTCAAATTCTAAGTTTAACTTCAAATTCTAAGTTCAAGTTCAAGTTCAAGTTCTAAGTTCAAGTTCAAGTTTTAATTTCAAGTTCAAGTTCCAAGTTCAAGTTCAAGTTCTAATTTCAAGTTCAAGTTCTAAGTTCAAGTTTAAATTCTAAGTTCAAGTTCAAGTTCAAGTTCAAGTTCTAAGTTCAAGTTCAAGTTCAAGTTCAAGTTCAAGTTCAAGTTCTAATTTCAAGTTCAAATTCTAAGTTCAAGTTCAAATTCTAAGTTCAAGTTCAAGTTCTAAGTTTAACTTCAAATTCTAAGTTCAAGTTCAAGTTCTAATTTCAAGTTCAAGTTCTAAGTTCACGTTCAAATTCTAAGTTCACCTTCAAATTCTAATTAAGTTCATGACATTCAAACATTCATCTTCTACTCATAACACTTCAATTACTAATTTCTGACTTCAAATTAACACTTTACTAACTAGTCCTAAAATCAAATCCAAAAAAATCTCAATTCAACCTCAAATTACATATTCTCAAGTTTAAACTAGTTCTAAAATATAAAAATTCTAATTCTTCACTAACTAACAATGCCCAATTTAAAAATGCCTAATTTCTTTTTAAAAAAACCTTAAAATAAAAATCTTCAATTATCTATACCTAACTAACAATAATCAAATCAAATTAACAATTGAATAACACAACCAACAAACAAAAACAATAATATACTAACAAACAATCAATTATAATCACTAGAATTAAAGCTAAGTATTAATACTAGATGGACACAAACACATTATTCAAAACAATTGTACTTGAACTTGAGAAATTTAGAAGCACCAACCTTATCTCCAACTTTGATGAAAGAAGCAATATAGTCCTGTATCAACTTTTTTACATGTTGAGCTTCCTCAGTTGCGTAGCACGAAAAGTTCTTAAATTAGTTAAATATAAACTTCATATCCAAGAATATTAGTTTTATATATATATATATATTCAAGTTTTAATAAGTTCAAGTTTCAATTCAAGTTCATATCTAATTTCTAAACTTAATTAGTTATATATTCAAGCTAATTAATTCCAAGTTCAAGTTCTAATTTCAAGTTCATATTCCCAATTAAGTTCAATTTATAGTAAATTCAAGTTATAATTAATGATAAGTTCTAATTAATTGTAATTTAAATCCCTAAAATTCTAAATTCAAACTAGCTAGCTAGTGTCCCAACTTCAAACTATTAATTAGTCCTAAAATATCAAATATAATTCCAAAATCAAACTAATTAACTCAAGAAATACCGAATTTCAAACAAATCCTAAGATACCCTAATTCAAACTAGCTAACCCTAACATTAAAATTTTCAATTCACAAGCAACAAACACAAACTAACAATCAAACAATCCCTAATTCAAACTAACAATCAAAAACCCTAAATCATTCACTTACTAACTAACAATCAATCAAACTAACAATCAATAAAACTAAGTATATTAGTACTCTAATTTTGAGATACTTCAACTAAATAGAAACAAAAGTAATCTTTTATGGAGGTTCTAAAAATTCACCTTGAGTAAGAAGGTCAGGGATGGTGGCGCGAACTGAGAAAAGTGACATGGAGGCGGCGCCGGTCGGGATGGAGGCGGCGCGACCTCCTACTGCTGGGCGCGACCAGCAGCTGCGCGCGACCTTCCTCTCCTCTGCAGCTGCGCGAGCTTCCTCTGCTGCTGCGTGGTGGCGTGGCGCCGGTCGGGGAGGGTGGGGATGGGCGCAGATGGGGGTGGGTCGGGGGTGAGGAGTGAGTGAGGTTTTGAGAAGTTTAATTTACCTTATGAGTTAGAGTTAGGAGTTAGACTTGATATTATCCTTCTTTTTTTAAGAGAATTGTTTAATTTACCGACCACGAAATGTCGGTATTTTTAAAAATAATTATCTATATTTAAAAATATTTAATAAATGCCGACATATATATATATATATATATATATGATCAACAGAAGTTTAATTTAATAAATTTAATTTATCGATCAAGTTAATTTTATAAATTTAAATTATATAACTCCTAATTATATAAATTAATTAATTTTATTGATCAACAAAGTTTATCAATATCATATATATATATATATATATATATATATATATATATATATATATATATATATGTATAATTTAACTACACATCACAGAAGTATAATTTAACAAATTTAATTTATCGATCAAGTTAATTTTATAAATTTAAATTATATAACTCCTAATTATATAAATTTAATTTTATTGATCAACAAAAGTTTATCAATATCAAATTTAATATATAAATCTCCTTGAATTGATCATCGGTATTTCTTTAATTGATAATGTATTTCATATCTAAACCACTAGTATATAAGACTTGATTTGTTAAACTACTCGAGGATTATATATTTATTAAATTAAACTTTTGTTGATGTATAGTTAAATTATATATATATATATATATATATATATATATATATATATATATATATATATATATATATATATATATATATATATATATATATATAATTTAACTACACATCAACATAAGTTTAATTTAATAAATTTAATTTATCGATCAAGTTAATTTTATAAATTTAAATTATATAACTCCTAATTATATAAATTTAATTTTATTGATCAACAAAAGTTTATCAATATCAAACTTAATATATAAATCTCCTTGAATTGATCATTGGTATTTCTTTACTTGATAATGTATTTCATATCTAAACCACTAGTATATAAGACTTGATTTGTTAAACTACTCAAGGAGTATATAATTAATCAACGTATTTCATACTCTGATAAGGTATCGTTTACATGTCATCATAATTAGGAGGTGATCACTACACTTAACATCCATTCAATTAGATCGAACGTATATAATCATACTATCTCGCATTTCATACTCGAATGGATTATATGTTAGCTCTTCACCTCTACATCATGACATGAGCTATTAAGTACATGATTAGACGACGGACTGATAGAATTTGTAAATTACTCTAGAAATATAAGTATAATTATCTCCTAATTCATATCAACGTAGTTTCATACTCTAAATATGGATTATACATATTTTTTTTTTTATTCCACGAATTCTAACTTTTTATTTATAAAAGTATACAAAATTGTTACACTTTTTGAACAATTAATTGTAGGTGTAAAATGAAATTTTAGTATTATGAACAATAGAAAAATTATGAGTATTAATAGGAATATTTTAAACAAACCGACCTCCAGATGTCGCTTTTATTGAAAGTAATTAGATTTAATAAAAAATACCGACGTCATGAGGTCGGTATCACATTAAATTTTAAGATAAATAAAAGTAATCATGTTAATTAAATAATATTGATATCGGGAGGTTGGTATTTTATATTAAATTATTTTTTAACTTGTATAAAATCGTCATTTGGAGGACAATTTATTTAAAGTTAATTGAAAATATTAATTTATTACATAACACAAAATCGTCCTCCGGAAGACGATTTAAATAAAATTAAATCAAAATAGAAAATGATACCGACATCAAGAGGTCGGTTTTTATTGTAATTCATTTTCTGGGAAATATTCCGACCTCTTGAGGTCGGAATTTGGTTTACCCGCAAATCGCAAACCGACCTCCGGATGTCGCTTTTAAAAGTAATTAGATGAAGTAAAAATACCGACCTCCGGATGTCGCTTTAATTAATAGTAATTAGATGAAATAAAAATACTGACCTCATGAGGTAGGTATGTTAATTACATACTATTTAATTTTACCGACATTCGGAAGTCGGTATTATAAAATATTTAATTGATAAAAAATTCCGACCTCCTGAGGTCGGAATTTTTAATGAATTACAATAAAACCTGACCTCTTGATGTCGGTATTATTTTCTCAATTAAATATAAAACATACCGACCTCATGAGGTCGGTATTTTTTATTAATTTATTTTTACTATTTAATTTTACTGACATACGGAAGTCGGTATTATAATTTTTTTTGTTTTTTATTTTACACAAAACCTATTGAGAAAAAATAAAATATTGTTATTTATTTATTTGTTTAATACCGACATCAAGAGATCGGTTTTTATTGTAATTCATTTTTTTTGGGAAAAATTCCGACCTCCAGAGGTCGGAATTTGGTTTTCCCGCTTTCCGCAAACCGACCTCCGGATGTCGCTTTTAAAAGTAATTAGATGAAATAAAAATACCGACCTCCGGATGTCGCTTTAATTAATAGTAATTAGATGAAATAAAAATACCGACCTCATGAGGTCGGTATTTTAATTACATACTATTTAATTTTACCGACATCGTGAAGTCAATATTATTTAAATAAAATAATAATTTAAATTTGCCGACCTCTTTAGGTCGGTATTTATTAATTAAACATATATATATATATATGATTAACAGAAGTTTAATTTAATAAATTCAATTTATCGATCAAGTTAATTTTAAAAATTTAAATTATATAACTCCTAATTATATACATTTATTAATTTTATTGATCAACAAAGTTTATCAATATCAAATATATATATATATATATATATAAAATTTAACTTCACATCAATAGAAGTATAATTTAACAAATTTAATTTATCGATCAAGTTAATTTTATAAATTTGAATTATATAACTCCTAATTATAAAAATTTAATTTTATTGATCAACAAAAGTTTATCAATATCAAATTTAATATATAAATCTCCTTGAATTGATCATCGATATTTCTTTAATTGATAATGTATTTCATATCTAAACCACTAGTATATAAGACTTGATTTGTTAAACTACTCGAGGATTATATATTTATTAAATTAAACTTCTGTTGATGTGTAGTTAAATTTTATATATATATATATATATATATATATATATATATATATATATATATATATATATATATATATATATATATATATATATATATAAAATTTAACTACACATCAACAGAAGTTTAATTTAATAAATTTAATTTATCGATCAAGTTAATTTTATAAATTTAATTATATAACTTTAATTTTATTGATCAAAAAAAGTTATCAATATAAAAAAATAAACAAATATATATATATATATATATATATATATATATATATATATATATATATATATATATAAAATTTAACTACACATCAACAAAAGTTTAATTTACTAAATTTAATTTATCGATCAAGTTAATTTTATAAATTTAAATTATATAACTCCTAATTATATAAATTTAATTTTATTGATCAACAAAAGTTTATCAATATCAAATTTAATATATAAATCTCCTTGAATTGATCCTCGGTATTTCTTTAATTGATAATGTATTTCATATCTAAACCACTAGTATATAAGACTTGATTTGTTTAACTACTCAAGGAGTATATAATTAATCAACGTATTTCATACTCCGATAAGGTATCGTTTACATGTCATCATAATTAGGAGGTGATCACTACACTTAACATCCATTCAATTAGATCGAACGTATACAATAATACTATCTCGCATTTCATACTCGAATGGATTATATGTTAGCTCTTCACCTCTACATCACGACATGAGATATTAAGTTCATGATTAGACGACAGACTGATAGAATTTGTACATTACTCTAGAAATATAAGTATAATTATCTCCTAATTCATATCAAAGTAGTTTCATTCTCTAAATATGGATTATAGATATTTGTTTTTTATTCCACGAATTCTAACTTTTTGTTTATAAAAGTATACAAAATTGTTACACTTTTTGAACAATTAATTGTAGGTGTAAAATGAAAATTTAGTATTATGCACAATAGCAAAATTATGAGTATTAATAGGAATATTTTAAACAAACCGACCTCCAGATGTCGCTTTTATTGAAAGTAATTAGATTTAATAAAAAATACCGACGTCATGAGGTCGGTATCACATTAAATTTTAAGATAAATAAAAGTAATCATGTTAATTAAATAATATTGATATCGGGAGGTTGGTATTTTATATTAAATTATTTTTTAACTTGTATAAAACCGTCATTTGGAGGACAATTTATTTAAAGTTAATTGAAAATATTAATTTATTACATAACACAAAATCGTCCTCCGGAAGACGATTTAAATAAAATTAAATCAAAATAGAAAATAATACCAACATCAAGAGGTCGGTTTTTATTGTAATTCATTTTCTGGGAAAAATTCCAACCTCTTGAGGTCGGAATTTGGTTTACCCGCAAACCGCAAACCGACCTCCGGATGTCGCTTTTAAAAGTAATTAGATGAAATAAAAATACCGACCTCCGGATGTCGCTTTAATTAATAGTAATTAGATGAAATAAAAATACCGACCTCATGAGGTCGGTATTTTAATTACATACTATTTAATTTTACCGACATTCGGAAGTCGGTATTATAAAATATTTAATTGAGAAAAAATTCCGACCTCAGGAGGTCGGAATTTTTAATGAATTACAATAAAAACCGACCTCTTGATGTCGGTTTTATTTTCTCAATTAAATATAAAAAATACCAACCTCATGAGGTCGGTATTTTTATTGTAATTCATTTTTTCCGGGAAAAATTCCGACCTCCAGAGGTCGGAATTTGATTTTCCCGCTTTATTTTGCATAAAAACCGACTATTTGTAAATACCGACCTCCGGAGGTCGGAAATTACCGACCTCCATTTGAGGTCGGAAATTTTTAGGTCGGTATTCACTGTTTTTTTAGTAGTGTCGTTTGTCATAGTATTTATTGATGACATATTGGTTTATTCGAAAAGTGAGGAAGACCATGCCGACCATCCTTGTTTTATTCTGGGTGTTCTTGGGAAGCAAAAGTTATATGCGAAATTTTTAAGTGTGAATTTTGGTTGACTTCGGTTGCCTTTTTGGGGCATGTAGTTTCAAGGGAAGGGGTAATGGTAGATCCCCAAAAGATTGAAGCAGTCAGGAATTGGGTCCGACCTAATTCTGTGATTGAAATTAAGAGTTTTGTGGGGATCGCTAGCTACTATCGTCGCTTGTGAAGAGATTATGGTCATATTTGCAGATTTGAGTTTATAAGTGACAACATTCAAGAAGTTTTGATAAGGGACGGTTAGATAATGAACACCATTACTTTGGAAAATGCATTTAGTATTGTTGTCATAACATGTATGGGTTTTTTAGTGAATGATGAAATTAAGTTATACCTATTGAGGTTAGAAGCTATACTATGATTTCCTCTCTCTAGTTTGTATGAAGTGAATTGTTAGAGTCTGAGACACCAAATATTTAACGACATAGATTGAATATCATTTTTCACTATTATCCTTTAGATTATTTTCAAACTATTCTCTTAGAAATGCAAAGTAATTAAGAACTTCATTAGATGAAGGGTAAATAAGAAAAAAACATTAACAATTTTCTTGAACTTTAAACAATTCACATATTTTGAACTATCAAATAATTTTCAAAAATTAACTTAAGAGAGTAATAGTTTTCCATAATTTTTCTTGGTGTTAATGCGACATTTAAGAAATCATCATCAATTTTCTTGAATTCCCAAACCTGTATGACATCAAAAAATTTAAAATGAAACACCAAATAGCACAAATGACCATTTCAAAATCAAAGAATAATAAGGAAAGACAATTGGAAAAATTCACAGTGTTGATATTATTAATAGCAAATTACACACCAAAATAATCTATACTTTGGTAGAATGATATATATATACTCATACATCTTATAAATTTCCAATATTATTACAAACACCATATCTTTTATTATTTTTCAATTGATAATTTAAATCCTGTATCAACAAAAGTAACAGTAGCAAACAGGACCAAACCAATCCATGTGACAAGCTCCATGAATAGCATGTTCCACATTGATACATTTGTTGTCACATTCATGAGTATCAAAGCAAGGTCCCATCCACATCATCCCCTTTTCACAACCAATTGATTCTACTACTTGCAAATCTGCTAAGAAATTAAAAGAAAGCAACCACTTTTAAAAGTTCACGATAATAATATAAAAATGTATTTCTTATGTTTTAATTTACGTAACACTTTTTCCTTATTAATTCATAATATTATTAATAATATAAAAAGGCATCTTAAATCCCATAATGACACCCTCTTATTAAATGTCGTGACATATTTAATACCACAAAGTATTTTTAATAATTGAAACGGATAGAGTATTAAATATTTTTAAAATTGTACAATGTTACACTTTGGAGGCTACGAACCATTTGATGCAATGAGGAAGAAAAGGAAGAGAGCAAGAAAGGCAGAATACTGAAATTGAGACTTAGCCATATATATCTTTGAACAATATTATGTGTAGGTGTGTATTCAAATTAAATTTATCAATTTATAGAGAAAGGGGTAGAGTTTCATTGTGGACATAAGTAATAATGGTGGCTTGTGAAACATACAAGGAAATACATTGAATTCTACAACATTGGAAATAGAGGAAGATATTATAAAGTAGTATGTTTTTTACCTTTTGGATTTTATTGTTGTCTTCTTGGACAATGATCATGTCTTAAGCTTTTGTGATGCAATCGTGCTTGCATCAATAACATGTAATATTGCAACTAGTTTTTGTTAATACAAATCCTGAACTCATGTGTTTGGCAATGTTGATAGTTCTTGATTTTTCCTATGATGTACACAAAAGTGGCGAAATAACCTAGTTGTAGTTGTTTTAAATATAATTGTTGGGATTTAAAAATTGAAAGATAATAGTTAAATAAGGTGCAGTGTGAATTATATTGATAAATGGTGAGAAATAAAATTGTTTCATTCATTACAGGTAAGTTAATGGTGAAAGAATTTGGGTAAGAAACTTTTGAGTAGTGGCTTGAAATTTTAGGCTAGGCCAGTCTCAGATGAAATTTAAGTGAGGTGAAGTCTAGGGCAATCCGGAAAAGGATTGGATTAAATGTCTAAGTTTATGTTGGCTTTTCTATTAGCTAATAAGACGATAAAGAATGTGTAAGGCTTTTAAAGAAAAATATGGGTAAGTAGAACTCCCGATATCGAACTTGGCGTGAAAGGGTTAGTTTAGAACGTGAAGGTTCGAAATTGTGTTTTGAAATGAGGACTTTTGGAGAGAATTCTGAGTTTCTGTCATGTGCAAATCGCTAAAGCAGGTGACATGCCTCTATTGCGAGGTAATTATTGTGATTTATAGTACATTTTACATATTTTTTTTGAATAATGTATGTTAATTTTTTTGTCCCAATTTATGTGGTACTGAACTACTGATATAATATCTAGAATCAATCAAACAAATTATAAGTCTTCTTAAATATTTTAAGGTATCAATTATTGTAACTTAATTTTCAAGTATATAACAAATTAAAAGGAAAAAATAAGACAAGTAAAGTAAAACAAATAAATTATCTATTTTATCTGAAATTGATTAAAATAACCCTTGTGCGGCAAGTTGATAGGACAACTGTGAGCTGCTTTAGGGATTGTAAGATAATTTTTAACTACATAACAAATATATTTTTTTAAAGACAAATAAAATAAAATGGATAAAGTATATATTTTATCTGAAATAACTAAAATTGCCCTAAAACTTTTCTTTTGATTAATCTTTTTTTTTTCCGGACATTTTGAATATGGTGTAAGAATAGTTTCTTACTTATGACCCAAGTTTACTTGTGACCCAAGTAATACCATAAATAACATTTAATGTAGAATAGATCTCATCCATACATCGGTTACTTGATGGACGTATCGGATTAAGTCATAACCTTTATAAATTGGTCCTCCCTCCACCTATTAGGGTTACCACATAATCTCTACATTAATTCCATCGATGACAGCTACGGTAACATAAGGCTAGGGAAAGGAGGTAGAAACAAATTTGCGACTAACGTTTCCGCTTTTCTCTGTGATGATGTCTTCCGCATCAGGTATGTGCCCTTAACTATCTCTATGTAAGATTATCGTGTTCACGATCTTGATGTGTATTAAAGTATTTAAAATTATTTACATGTAGCATCCGAGCCTGAATTGTTTGAACTGATAATCTTTGTATATGAAACGTTCAATGTTTATGATGTACTGGCTATCACATGCACCACTTCAGTACTTACTATCAATGTTCCAATAATATCTATCTAAGATTATGTAAACTTGCACGAAATTTGTTGTTACATCAATGAGAACAAAGTAAAAGCAATACAGAAGAGACTCACTTCTTTGAAAGGACGTGTACTTTGAGGATAATTAAAAAAAAAGTTTTAAGATCTTCTTCAGTATGCACGTCTTGTTTATGGAAAATCATGAATTATATGTCCAGTTCTAGAATTAGACCAATTAATAATTCATTGTTCGGTTACAATATTGTTTTTTATTGGTGGGCACCAACTCTGTGGTCGAACCTTCTTCCTGATTTCTTATGGTTTAGGTTCCCGCAATGTAATAATTATGTTTTGTTTTAGACTGTGTAATAAATTAAAGTGATCGTTATTGTAACGATTTGTTCCCGACGTTATAGAAAAGTCATCGGGGAATAATTTTGGGCCGGAAAACTTTTTGGTAGTAACTTGGAATTTTCCAACCTAGTCCAGATTTGGACGAAATCGGAGTCAGTGAGGTCTAGGAAAATCTGAAAACAAATGGGAGATCTAATTATGAATTTGATCACATGAGTAGATAGCTAAGATGTTAAGGAACTCATACGACTTTACAGAATTAAATTCGGGCGAGTAGAAGAATGATGGTAGTATGAGGACTGGTGATTTTATCTTAAGCCATAAAGGGGTGGATTTATACCGGAATGACAAGCTTATGGATAAGGAAAGTTCCATTGAGTATACTTGGGTGAAGGAAATTGAAGTATTTAGTAAGAAAGTGCATATAAAATTGGGTTAGTCCTTTGAATTTTATGAGTTTACTTGAGTTTGAGGCTTCGTGTTGATGAAAGTTTGACTTCGTAGTAATAGTCAAGGCTGACAAAGAGTAATGGTAATAAGAGTTAGTGATGGATTGTGATGGGATGCAACTATATAATAAAATTGTTGGTTAAGCGAATTTTTGTATAGTAATTACGACTTGTGAGTATCTTAGGTTGTGGTTTTCTAATATTTGGTGAGTAACGTGGTTGTATGGAAAGTTTTAAGAGATGGTGGGACACCACTTGAATAGAATTTAAAAGAGCTAGAGTCATGATGAAAAAAAAAGTGGGATGTAGTACAACCTTTAAAGAGAGGCGAGAGCAAGAATATTTTATTTGATTGCAAAGGCTAAAGAGGTATTTTCAGAGGAGTAGATAATTGGGTTCAGAGACGCATGATTTCATTCATTTTGTTGTGGCTATGGTAATAGTGTCACGGGTCCATCAGATTGGTTAAAAACGATTGAAAAAAACTTGAGAAAGGAGTGTACAGACATTAGCTCGAGTGTGATGATAAGTGCTTTGATTTTGTTTTTGAGTTTAGTAATGAGTACGATGGAATTTTTAGCGAAGGATATTGTGAGATCGATGGAGATGCGATCAATGATAAGCAAAGATACATGAATTCATAAAAATCTTTCCGAAATTGAATTCGGGTGAGTAGAACTCCCGAAACTGATCTTAGCGTGTAAGGGTATTTTCTGAGCTTCATGGGATGAATGTGTGTTGTGAAATGGGGGTTTGAAACTCTTAAATTATCTCATTGTTTCCGTGCAAGCCGCCAAGGCGGGATTTTCCCGCCAGGACGGGGATGCTATGGCGAGGTAAGGACCGTTGTGGCGGGACAGACGCGACTTAAGTCGGGAAAAACCCCAAAAATATTTTATTCTACAATTTTCGACCTTGAGAGTAAGGAACGACCCAGGGGTATTTCTTGAAGGTTTTCCACCTCTTCTAGCACCAAATGTAAGGTTTTTACTCCCCGAATCCATTTTTTGATCCGTATAACTTAGTTTCTTGGGTAATTATCGATGGGGGAGGGTTTTGATCTAGGATTTATAGTGAAAAAAGCCCTAATCTGGGTAGGGGGATCAAGGGTTCAACCTAGGGTGGATATTATTGATTATAGTCCAGGTAATTAGGTCTTGTTTATTGATCCTCGTGTTATATTGATTGTTTGTAAACCAAGAACAAGCAGAAAGAATTCGGAAAGGGAAGAATCAAGTTCTTAGGGGATTCAAGCTTTGTTTGAGGTAGGTGATGGTTGTGATTTCATGTTGGTGTGATGTATGTTAGCAATTACTTCATTATAATGCATGTATGTAAATGTTGCATTATTGACCACACTAAACGTAAATGAGTATGAATGGATGATTGTATGCCATGAATCAACACTTAATTATATAATTATGAGAATGTACATTGTGATTGTGATTGTGATTGTGGCTTGTTGGATGGATAGGGTGTTACGTTCCAATACACTAACTTAGATCGGGTTCCACGTTCCGGTGAATATATGGGATTGGGTGTCACGTCCGGCACACTAATTTGGATCGGGTACCACGTACCGGTACACTAACAGTCTGGGTATGGGTTCTATGAGAGGACCATTGAATTAGGTTCCGTGAGAGAACCATTCAATTGTGTTGTGTATCTACATGTGATGATTACATTCATATCCAATGGTGATTGAGGTTGAAAGACTGTTTGTTGCTCTAAAATGATCACTAATGTGTATTATTGAGAACGTGGAATACATTGATCCTAAAAAGATGATTAATATTGTATATGTTCGGTATATGCCTATTTTATAATGTTGTGGTTACCTGCATGTGTTTCACTTATTGGGATAGCCGTGTGATCCTACTAGTACACTGTGGTTATGTACTGTACTGCACTTGCTCATTCTTTGTTGAGTACAGGGAATCTTCAGGCGGCTATTGATAGACCTCAGATAGGAGATCAGTGATCGAGACCGAATTTCAAGGGTGAGCCAGTTATTTTAGGCTACCACGAAATCCTTCATTTTTGTTAAGTCCATTCTCTTCGGACTCAGACTATTGTTAGATGTTTCTTATGCTTAGTTTTGGGTTGTACCCATTCCGTTAGACTTGTTGCACTTTAGAAGTTTTGGTACACTGACTTTCATGTTCTAAGGGTTAAGACTTCCGTATTAGTTTGGTTACGATACTTGTTTAATGTCACGCCCCGAGCCTACACCCTGGGCGGGACCGGCACCCGGAGACCATTGCTGGCCCCCAAGCGAACCCTTGGCTTGGCTTTCTTAACTCAACGGAAACTTAACTCAACAGCACAACTCAATGCAATGAAAGGTTATAAAACAACCAACTAATAAAATCTGGCCAAAAAGGCAACTCGAGTCTCAAAATAGAATATTTACATATATACATAGATGAGAGACTCAAAACTAACTGACTAACTGTCTATGAAGCCTCTATAATACTGAGATGGATGTTGGGACAGACCCCACAACATCCTAATAAAACAAAACTAAGAGAAACAAAATAACTGAGTCCTCCGGAAGCAAGAAGGCTCACCACTGACTCTGGAGTGCTCAATTGGATCAACGGCGGGCTGGATGCTGATCCTGGGTACCTGCGTCTGCATCATAAGAAGATGCAGGCCAACTGGCATCAGTACATGGAATGTACGAGTATGCGAGCTGGACCGCTAAACAACAACTTAAGTTTGAAAGGAGTACAAGAGAACACTTACCTTGACTCTGTTTAACTCATGAATAACTGAACTCGATATAAAGCAATGAGACACATACAATATATATAAAGCTTTGTAAAACTATTTAAAACATGACGTAAAAATCATATTTATAATATCATAAAAATACCATGCTTCCTCTCAAAGTCTACTTGTGCAATGCATGAATGAAGTCCCATACCCCTATCCACACTAAGCAGAACTTCTCGAGGAACCAAGCTCTTTCTACTGTGGGAGTTCTCTAACCGATTACCACCACTACATGCTTAAGTAGTGATACAACGTTTTACCTCACGTTGCCCAAGGACCATCTTATACCTTGCCGTGATATAGGAAGCTAACTTTACTAAGTGGATCCACTAGCTTAACTTTACGGATTCATCTAAAAAGTATGACCCGTTAAATCCCATGTTGGCTACATGGCTCTTATGGAGAGTTGAGTTAATATGAACTCGTGTCCCCAATTCGGTGCTCAAGACTACTCCCAAAAATACTTTAGCTCTTAAGTGTTTTAAACACATTTTTCTTTAGTTGAGATAATTACTCAAAACTACCCTTTTAAAAGAGGTAATTGCTCTTGAAAACTCTTTCTAAAAAGAACATCTCAAAACCATATTTTTAATATGATCATTGATGACTCGGGATATTCATACTGCTTAAACATTGATGGTATATCTAGAGACCATACTGTTTAAACATTGATGACATACTCGATTTGTCATACTAATCATGTTTTAGAAATTCTTTTGCAAAACTCATCTTTTCTCAAAAGGAGATAGTACTCAAACTTCTCAAAACTCTTTTGGAAATCTCAGTTTCCTCTCATCTTAAATGTGAAAGCATTTATAAACTTCTTTGGAAAATACTTAGTTCCCTAATAACTTTTGAGAAATGAACTCAACTCTTGACTCTTGACTTAACTCGAAACTCTTGACTTAACTGAAAACTCTTGACTTAACTTGAAACTCGATACTCTTTACTCGACTTGAAACTTGAGACTCTATGCTCTTTACTCAACTTGAAACTCTATACTTAACTTGGAACTCGAGCCTTAAAATGAAATTAAAACGTTCAATAAAGACTCTTGAATAACCTTGAAGACTCGCTTTGACCTACTTCATAACCTCTAAGCTTGGTTCTAACTTCACTTGACTTCTAACTTCACTTGACTTGGAAACTAACTCTCCTTGAATTGGAATTATGGATTCAAGGTGTATGACCACACGCTTATGGATGAGTTCTTGACGTTTAGAAATACTTTGGAGTGTTGGAAACAACTAGGAAACATAGGTACAATACCTAGAAACATGCATGAGAAAGTGTGAAAAGAATGGGGGACCTTGGTGTCCTTGGCGCTCTGCAAGGCGTGGAGCGCCAGCCCTTGAAGCTCAGAAGGCCAGCTGAGGCGCTCTGCAGGGCGCGGCGCCCCAAGGGTTGAAGGTCAAAGCACTTCTTGGGGCGCTCTGCAAGGCGCGACGCGCCACCCCTTTTCCCCGACAACTTCGACTTTTCTCCTTCTCTTCTCCAACTCTAAACCTTCTAAACTTCAAGGTTTCCAGCCCCAAACATTTAGAATCATAAATCCCTCAACATAAAATAGATTTCAACTCACAAACACATTCGGAAACATGCCCAAATCAACAAGGGACTTCACAACACAATCAACAACAACAACAACACAACCCAACAACTCAACAACATATCCAATCTTTTCTAAATAATAAAAATGAGTTTGGTGTGTGGGGGAAAGGATCAACCCAACACTAAGAACTCACATACCTTAATAGGGATCACCCCCGACGAAAATCCACGATGATCTCCTTGCTTGATCTTCCCTTTCTCCTCTTCTTCTCCTCTTCTTTCTCTCTTATCTCCCAAGAACCCTAACTCTCACTCTTTTAAAATGGGACAAAATGATCCAAAAATCAGCCTAACACAACAATATAACCCCAAAAGAAATAGCTAGGGAAAAGACCAAAATGCCCTTAAAATTTCCGGATGGATCCCCTGCCAACTGCCCAACTTTCAAAGGGCATAACTCACTCATACGAACTCGGAATCGAGTAAACTTGACGGCGTTGGAAAGTTCATTTCAAGGGATTTCCAAATATAACTGGAACTAATCCTAACTCATCCTGAGCTAGGATTTATGACTGCCCAAAGTTGGCCAAAAACTCACTTTTTCCCATACTTAGCAAATTTCCAGATTTTAAATTCTTTCCAAAAATAACTATTTCCAATTCTAAGCTTCTTCATAGTTATTCCAAAATTTCCGGATGTTACATTTAAACCTTTGGAGTTTATGGAAACTTCGTATCTCTTTTGGTCATTTAAACCTCCTTCTGTATCTTTAAATGCATAATTTTTGGTTAAGTTGTTTAGTCTGGGTTGTAGTAATGGTTCTCCCACTGGAGGGTTAGTGTGGGTGTCAATCACGGCGGTCTGGGTCGTGACGGTTATACTAAGCAAAAAATAGTATGTGTGTACTTAGTGAAAAATAGTTTGTTAGTCACCAAAGGGGACAAACTAGAGAATTTAATGTCTACACATAAAATATTTATTATCACTTGATGCATGTATATGTTTTTATAGTTTGTTAGTCACCAAAGTGGCCAAACTAAAATGTATAAAAGTATTAACCTGCACAAAATTTATGATATTACGTGTGTATTTGTAGTCATATAGTTTGTTAGTCATCAAAGTGGCCAAACTAGTATGGTTAAGAAAAATATGCATCCATAAAAATTGTCATTTATCTATGAAAGTTAATGAAATATCTAAATTGAAAATAAATAGATAAATTGACTTTCACTATTGCTAGAACTTAAGAATTTACCAAAGGTGAATCAATCATTCTACGAATAGTGAACATTATGAGGTAAATTAATATTAACATAGTATTGTATATCAAAAGATGTCGTGTATGTTTGATTAAAAATATTTAATTACCTATTAAAGATAAAAATGACATTAAATTATGATAGTGTGTTGTAGTATCTACCCAAAGGAGAATTATGATATACTTTTATCGTTTTACTCATGAATTCACATTATTTTTCTGATTTGTGAGCATGTATATCTGTTTTGCAGTTATTCCTCTTCATTCGCCTGCTTTGTCTGTTACTGTGTTCAATGGATTGAACTTCTTTGAATGACATGAACAAGTCCAGATCCACTTATGTGTGATGGATCTAGACTTGGCTCGCCTGAATGATAAACCTGCTGCCATTACTGATAAGAGCAGTGAGGATGAGAAATCTTTTTATAAATCATGGGAGCACTCTAACAAATTAAGCCTTATGTTTATGCGAATGACTGTTGCTAACAACATTAAGAGTACTATTTAACAAACAGAAAATGCCAGGGAATACCTGAATTTTGTGGAAGAACGTTTTCATTCTATTGATAAGTCTCTCGCTGGTACACTAATGTCTTAACTCTGGACCATGAAGTTTGATGAATCGCGTAGTATGCAAAATCATATCATTGAGATGACTAACATTGCAACAAGACTTCGGACCTTGAGGATGAAAGTGGATGACACCTTCTTGGTTTAGTTTATTCTGAACTCATTACCTCTTGAGTATGGACCATTACAAATTAACTATAACACTATTAAGGATAAGTGGGATGTTAGTGAATTGTCCAGTATGCTTACTTAAGAAGAGTCAAGACTTAAAAAACAAGGAGGTCATTCCATTAACCTCATGGTCGAGGAGCTAGTAAATGACTTAAATTGAAGGCCAACAAATTTAAGAAGAAGAAAGCACCTGCTAAAGTTTCACAGGATGCTCATAGGAACTCAAGGCTGATATTTGATGTTTCTGTAGAAAGGAATGACACTATCAAAAAGATTGTCAGAAACATAAAGCTTGATTTGAAAAGAAAGGTACATTTAGTGCTTTTGTATGTTTCAAATCAAATTTAGTAGAAGTTCCTAATAATACTTGGTGACTTGATTCTGGTGCAACTACTCATGTATCCACTATGTTGCAGAGATTCACTACGATCCATACTAAAAATCCAAATAAAGATTTATTGTTCATGGGAAATCGCATGAAGGATCAAATTGAAAGCATAGAGACTTATCGATTGTGTCACGTCTCGAGCCTACACCCTGGGCGGGATTGGCACTCGAGAACTATTGTTGGCCCCAAGCGAACCCTTGGCCTAAACTCTTAGCAGAAGAGTTAAATGACAAGAAAACAATCTCAAAAGATAAACTCATGCAATAAACTTATAATGTCTTAAAAGAAACATTCAACTAGCCTAGATGGCAACTCAAGTCTCAAACATCAAAACATAAATGGAAAGACTCAAGAACTAACATCAACTAATTGTCTATAAATCCTCTAACAACTGAGATGGACGTCGGGACAAGACCCACGAAATCCTAATGAACTAAAATGATAAAGTAATAAATAGGGGGATCAGTCGGAAGCTAGGAGGCTCACTAACAACTCGAAAGCTCAACTGGATCAACGATACGCTGGATGCTGATCCTAGTTACCTATATCTGCATCATAAAATGATGCAGGCCAATTGGTATCAGTACATTGAATGTACGAGCATGCGAGGGGAATTCTAAATCAAGACATAAGTTTGAAAAGGAACTGAAAGAACATATATGGTTTCACCTCAACTTAACTCATTTCAATATAAAGCAGTAATATAAGTGCAATATAAAGAAAAGCTTTTAAAACATATGGATAACAACTCTGTGTATTGAAAAATACAATAGTAACTTAGTTTCTATGCAAGGATACAATTTAAACTCTATTTGTATATGAAAATACAAAGTAAACTCTGTGTATATAAGAATACAAAATATCTCTGTGGGAGTTTCTCTAACCGGCAACCATCACTATGAGCTATGTGAAGATACATCGTTGTACCTCACGCTGCCAGGGCCGTCCTATACCTTGTCGGGGGTATAGAACCTAACTACTAAGTAGATCCACTAGTCTATGCTAAAAAGCACTAAGGAATCATCTAAAAAGTATGACCCTTTTCTACCCATGATGGCTACACGGTTTATGGAGTCTATAAATTATCTGAACTCAAGTTCGTCCCCAAATCGGTGCTCAATACTTCTCCCAAAAATGTAATTAGCTCATATGTTTAAAAACATAACTATTTTTGTGGTTTGAGATAATCACTCAAAAACTAGCCCAAAGGCTCTCTTGGAAATCAGAGTTTTCTCTCTTGCATAAATGTGAAACATTTACTCTTTACTACAAAACTAGCTCAAAGGCTCTTTTGGAAATCAATGTTTCCTTTCTTGTTTAAATGTGAAAATATTTATTCTTTGGGAATACATAGTCCCCATATACTCATTTGAAGAAAATGAACTTCATTTGTTACTCTTTGCTCAACTCAAAACTCAAGTCTTAAAACAAGTGTAAAGCATTTGTAAAAGACTTCTTAAAATGACTCGAAGAACCCTAAAGACTTGACTCTCAACTCTACCTTGAATTTGATTTATGAATTCAAAGTTGTGATTTGTGATAGGAAAGATCTCGTGATGTTTAGGAATGTTTTTAGATAGTTAAACATGAGAAACGATCAAGAAATCACTGTCTGGAAGCAAGTTCGCGACGCAGAGATGCATTTTAATATTTGGTCGCGAAATAAATTTTGAAGCAGAGGGGTTCGAGACCTCTCCGCGACGCGGAGAAAAAATTTGTGAAATGGTGGGGCAAGTCCGCGACGTGGATTGGGATGCCATATTCGCCCGATTTTTTCCTTCTTCATTTTCTAACCCCAATTCACCTAATTTGATTCTTTTCTCAATTTCCCTTTTTGATTCAGATACCAGTACATGCACACAAAAATCTAATCAAACACAACCCTAAAATCAACACGATTTCCTCAAGAACTCATCAGTCATATCTAAACTCAAGAACGAAAGCCAATTTCATGAACTCAATTCAAGAACATCATACTTTCAACCTTCTAGAACGAATTTTGTAAAAATAAACATGATTGGAGCGTGGGTGAATGAACCAAATGCTATGAAAGTCTCACATACCTCTTTAGGGATCAACCCTTGGCGAAACGACTTCGATTCCGCAAGAAATCTCCAAGAACGCCTCGACTTTTCTCCTCTTTTCTCTTCTCTCAAAGCCCTAGCGTAATTCTTAATTGCGTAAACTAAAATAACTCAGTTTAGACCCCAAATAAATTCCTAAAAACGAAATAAATTAATTGGGTAATGAAAAGACCAAAATACCCCTCTAAATCCGGTTGACTTTCCTTATCTAGACAGCCTGACTTCAAACGGGCATATCTCTCTCATACGAGCTCGAAAATTTGCAAACTTTGTGGCGTTGGAAAGATAATTCCAATACCTTTCATTTGACATCTTATCTGCCACCTAACTCATCCAATACTGAAAATTATGGTCATTTAAAGTTGACCCAAAACTCATACTTAACATACTTGCCGAATTTCAGATTTTTATTCTTTCCAAAAATGGTTCTTTCTAATTCTAGCTCTTTCAAATAGTGGGGTGTTACAGGATCTTGGAGACTAGACATCACCTTGATCTATTACAGACTCTTTATGTTCCTTCAGTTTCTAGGAATTTGATTTCTCTTTCAAGACTTGATGTTTCTAGATTTGATTTTTAAGTTTGGACATGGATGTTTCAATCTATGTAAGAATACTTTTTTGTTATGGTTCTGGTGTTCTTATTGATGGTTGATATAGATTGAAATTCAATAATAATTTTTCTAAATCCCTACTTACTATTCATCAAACTGTAGGAATTAAACGTAGTTCACTAAATGAAAATTCTGTTTATTTGTGGCATAGACATTTGGATCATGTATCCAAAGAAAGATAAAAAAAGATTAGTAAAGAATGAAATTCTTCCAAATCTGAATTTTGCTGATCTTGATATATGATTGGATTGCATTAAAGGAAAGCAAACCAAACATACCAAGAAAGGCGTCACAAGGAGCACGTAACTTCTTGAAATTATTCACACTGATACTTGCGGACCCTTTGATGTTCCATCTTTTGGTGAAGAATTTTTTTTATCACCTTTATTGATTATTTTTTAACATTATGAATTTATCTATTTGTTAAAAGAAAAATCTCAAGTAGAAGACGCTCTCAAAGTGTATGTTAGTGAGGTTAAAAGACAATTTGGACGTATGGGATTAAGTCATAACCTCTATAAATTGGTCCTCCCTCCACCTATTAGGGTTACCACATATTCTCAACATTAATTCCATTGCTGACAGCTGTGGTAACATAAGGCTAGGGCAAGGAGGTAGAAACCAATTTACGACTAACGCTTCCGTTTTTCTCTGTGATGATGTCTTCCGCATCAGGTATGTGCCCCTATCGATTTCTATGTAAGATTATCGTGTTCAAGATCTTGATGTGTATTAAAATATTTAAAATTATTTACATATGAAATTAAAACTTGAATTTCTTGAATAAAGATCACTGAATTCGAGAGGACTACCTACGTATTTTATTGAAGTGAGAATTAGATTTGTGTAGTTCGTCCAGTTTGGACAGTTAAAGAAAGTTTTGAAAGATTGGAATCTTGTTGAAAAATGCAACTATATTATACTCGATCACATGTCTTATAAATTTTCAACATTATTACAAACTGCAATATATCTTTTATTTTTTTCAATTGATAGCATCCTCTATCAACAGAAGTAGCAATAGCAAGCGGGGCCAGTCCAATACCAATGACAAGCTCCATGAATAGCATGTTCCCAATTGATGCATTGATTGTTACATCCTACAGTATCAAAGCAATCCCCAGTCCATGCCGCACTCATCTTTTCACAACCAATTGATTCCCCTACTTGCATTTCTGCAACCAAATAAAATTAACAACTCAAAAGTTTAAGAATTTCTCCATTTTTTCGGGGTCTCATAGGGGCGTGGAAACGCACCGCAATAGCAAATATGAATTGAAATAGACAAACTATTAAATATTTCTTTTTATAGTTTGTGGGTTATACTCACCATTTGATGCAATGAGGAAGAAAAGTAAGAGAGCAAGAAAGGTAGAATACTGAAATTGAGACTTAGCCATATATATCTTTGAACAATTATATGTTCAAGTGAGTATTCAAATTTAACAATTAATAGAGAAATAAATACTCCCTATGTCCCTAATTACTTGTCCACTTTTCCTTTTTTAGTTGTCCCTAATTACTTGTCCATTTTGACAAATCAAGAAAGGACAAAAAAAATTTCTCTATTATATCCTCAATTTATTACTTTGAAAAATGTAGAATTTCTTGAAAATCTTAAGTTTTTAATTCATCTACTTCATAATTAATATGGGTAAAATGGTAAACTCACTATATCAATTATTGTTTTCTTAATAGGTGTGTCAATTGAAAAGTGCACAAGTAATTAGGGACAAAGGGAGTAAAATTTCATCGCGGACATAAGTAATTACCAGGTAATAATGGTGGAAACATACAAGGAAATACATTGAATTCTACAACATTGGAACAAGAGGAAGATATTAAAAAGTAGTATGTTTTTTTACCTTAATGACAGTATAATATACTTCCCTTTTGGATTTTGTTGTTGTCTTCTTGGACAATGATCATGTCTTAATTAGCTTTTGTGATGCAATCGTGCTTGCATCAATAACATGTAATATTGCAACTAGTTTTTGTTAATATAAATCCTTAACTCATGTGTTTGGCAATGTTGATAGTTCTTGATTTTTCCTATGATGTACACAGAAGTGACAAAATAACCTAGTTGTAGTTGTTTTACATAATATTGTTGGGATTTAAAAATTGAAAGATAAGAGTAAAATAAGTTGCAATGTGAATTATATTGATACTAGATTGGTCATGGCCCGTGCTGAGCACGGTCCAACATACTTGATTTTATAATACAACTTACACAATATTTGTGTTATCATGGACATGAAATTTTTATATATATACAAGTGTGCAGAGACGATCTTTCACCTTAGTCTTTGAATAATATTGATTGAGTTGTTTTGTGTCTTTCGTAGATCAAGATACTAGATAAATATAGATGAAACTAAAATATTGGTTTGTACTGAAGTCTAAATAGATAATGACAGCGAAGATCAAGTGATAGTCTATGCATAATATGTGAATAATTGTGTTTTTTTAATCACAGTAAGTGCACAAGATCACCAATAAATCAAATATTATATTTTCTATCCACTCTGACTTAGATGAATAGGAGTGAATAGTATTCTTCAATCAAAATATTCTATCGCGGGTCTAACCTAAATATCTTTAAGGTGATATCTTTTTATCTTGTCCACATTCTTGAGTCCTTTAAGATCAACAAATTCAATGCATAAATAATCAGTATTTGTAAATTAGAAATTAGAACCGATCTATTGCTTAGCAAGAGAGGATAACATGCAAGTCGCTAGAGTGATCGTAAATGGATCTTATTTAACATTAAGAAGCGAAAACTACTAATTAGATACTAATTCTTATAGCACCTTTATCACCAACATCTCAAACATAAACAATCCTTGAGGGATGACATTCAGATGTAATACTTGAGTGTGAGCCAACATACAGTATGACACAAGCATATTCCTTAGTTTTTTCTTGGACTTGATGCTACTTGTAAAACCTCTTCAATCGATCCCTAACAATGTTGAGACAATGCAAACCACAAAGTGTCTTGACATATTCGATAACACCAACTATCACCATTATGGGTGTTTCAATTATAGTGACCGCTTAACATGTCTCTTTCTGGTGGAGTTCTACACTTCAATAGGCAAGAAATATCATATTTAATATCGAGAAGGAATGAAATTATACCATTTTCCCTTCTACCAAACTAAAGTCATCCGAGAGTATCCAATTTACAACCGTCTTCTTATATATGATTCTCCAATCAGTAAACTCGTATATAGGAAAAATAATTACCAAAAAAAATTTAAAAAAATAACTCTATGTACATTGTATTTTTCTTTTCTCTCTCATAGGTACAACTTTCACCAATCAAATATGTCATACCGATGTAGACTTTTTCTAAAAATAAGAAAGAAACAGGTTACCTCCAAATGTTGTCGCACATCATTTGTTTCACAAAGCAACATTTTAGGTATAACTTTCACCAATCAAATATGTCATACTGAGCAGATTTTCTAAAATAAGAAAGGAAGAGGCTACCTCAAAATGTTGTCGCACATCATTTGTTCCACGGGTGGCATACTGGTATAAACCAAGTGCTTAGAAAATTGATGCACTACAAATATATAGTAAGATAATTCTGTAAATATATTGCCTTAGGTTAATTGTTTAAGATAGTTAAATGTAACTTGCAACTCAAAGAAAGATGAGAAAAAACAACGATATTTGCCATCAATTAGTTATAACTTTTTGTCTTCGGTGGACTATTTTGCTCAAGAGTTGAAACAAAATATCATATATTGAAAATTGTCAAGCTTTCTGCATCAATATGAACTACTCATTATCCATTTATAACCCAAGACTTCTTCCTTGGCACAAGAAAGAGAGTTGGTAATTCCTAGCTTAGGTAATTCACTATTATAATAAAAGTTAGCAAGATAAATCGAAAGCATTTTCTTGTAGTCATAGAAACTTTAGAGGAGTGAATATGTGAAGAGAGTTATAACCACAAAGAAATCCAGACCTAACTTCTGTTATTTACATGAACTCCATAGTCTGTGTAATATTATTTTATTGCTAAAGATATTGAATCAAATTTTAAAAAAGTGATTTCCAATCACCTAGAGGAATCAGACAAGTCATTAAGAAAATGCAAGCGACAAGGAAAATATTAGTAAAGCTATTAGTATTAAATAGGAAAGACCATGTGTTGTGTTTGTCAAAGAAGAGTAAAGTGAATAAACAGTGAAGACTCACCTGGGAGGAAATAAAAGAGCTAAGGCAAAAAGCAAGAAAGATGTTACGTCATTAAAGACGAATTTTGTTGACAGCAGATACATTGTTGAAGCCATAAGGCCTAGTCCTTTAAAAATAACATGCTATAACTGATTAAATTTTAGTATAGAACATAAATGCACGATGGATAAGAACTTTTTAATAAACTATGGAGGATCCAAAGTAACATGAATTGCTCACGACTTTTCCTTGCTGATCTAGTGCCAACATATATGTTCTCTACCAAATGACAAACTTGTTATTCTTTACATAAATATTAAATTTTGTCAATTATCAAATCAATTTCCTTTATTTATACATTAACTACCTCTGATTCGTTTAAATAAATTAGTTTCCAACGTGACTTTGTAGAAGAAGAACAATAACTACAATCACAAGAAATATGAAAACTTATCACTGCAATACTTGTCAAAATATGGGTTGATTTATCACTTGGGACAGTCCTATATATACCATCTTAAAAGGGAGATCTAAAAATGTCAAAATATAGGTAACTTCTTTTACTTTATTATTTGATAAAAAATTGAGATTTTAACTAAACAGTAAATCCTACTAAATATGTAAAGATGCCTACTACATATGACCAATAAGGCCTTAGACTATCTCACAGGTAGTAGTCCAGTTAACATTTACTTCATAAACAACCCAATTAGGAAATTACCAAGTCCCATTTTGAACTATCGATCCACTTACAATGCTAAATAATTATGGTGTTCATATCAGTTTACATGCACGTTAACTAATATTACAGAATACATGTCATCTTCCACCTGTAGATACTGAGAAGCAATTTTAACTACTACTTGATAACTTCCCACATCATATTTTGGACAAAATGATCAAGAAAGTATCATGCTCATGAATTAAGATTAATAATGTTAATAATTATAGATAGTAAAAAGGATCCAAGATTGTAAAAAGGTCTTAAAGACGGACGAATCTTCTCTCTTCTCTGGTAACCTATAAAGCCCTAATCTTTAGAGTTTCCCCGATTTAAACATTAAGACTTGGAATAACTTACCAAGACTAAAGCCCTAGTTTAATTGAAGCGTAAATCATTTAATTTGTTTCGTCAATTTCTTTTCCATTCATTTTACAGGCAATTTCAAGAGAAAACAGAAAACGTTATTCAGATGTTTCAGGCATATCATCAAATATCTGAAAAGAATCAGTGTGCATAATATTTTGTGATCAATCAAAATGTGCATATCTTATAATACAAATATTTTATAGAAAAAGAAAATAAACTTAATGATGAATAAGTGAAATTAAAGATATATAGCTTAAGAGGAAATGACAAAGGGTTGCGGACCGTCTCAACTTCAAGGCTTCGAAAACATCATTTGAAAGTGTCATGCGCCGACATCTTCAAGCACACAAGAAGAGAGATGATACATGCAAAGAGTGAAGAAGAGAGAGAAGCTACCCAAAAGAAGATGAATGAAGAGAAATAAGGATAGAAATGGTTGCTTAAGAACTAAAGAGCAAACACGTTAAATAGTCACAAATGAGTCCAAGTTTAAACTATAAAGTACACATTTCTTAGCTTGTTGTACAATTTGTAGTGTTGTATTAGTCCCCTCAACTCCCACTTCTATATAGGAGTAATAAATGATGAGAAATAATATTGTTTCATTCGTTACGGGTAAGTCAATGGTGAAACAATTTGGGTAAGAAACTTTTGAGTAGTGACTTGAAAATTTTAGGTTAGGCCAGTCTCAGAAAAAACTGAATGAGGTGAAGTCTAGGGCAATCCGGGAAAGGATTGAGTTAAATGTCCAAGTTTAGGTTGGTTTTTCTATTAGCTAAGACAATGAAGAATCCGTAAAGCTTTTCAGAGAAAATACGGGTAAGTAGAACTTCTGATATCGAACTTGGCGTGAAAGAATTAGTTTAGAACGTGAAGGTTCGAAGTTGTGTTATGAGATGAGGACTTTTGGAGAGGATTCTGAGTTTCTGTCATGTGCAAGTCGTTTAAGCGGGTGACACCTCTATTACGAGGTAATTATTGTGATTTATAGTATATTTTACGTAATTTTTGAATAATATATGTTATTTTCTGTCCCAATTTATGTGGTACTGATAGAATATCTAAAATCAATAAAAAAATTATAAGTCTTCTTAAATATTTTAAGTTGTCAATTATTATAACGTAATTTTCAAGTACATAACAAATTAAAAGGAAAAAATAAGACAAGTAATAAAACAAATAAATTATATATTTTATCTGAAAATGACTAAAATAGCCCTTGGGCAGCAAGTTGGTAGGGTGAGCTGCTTTAGGGATTGTAACACAATTTTTAAGTATATAAAAAATTAAATTTCTCTCAAGACAAATAAATTTAAAAAATATCTATTTTATCTGAAATGACTGAAATTGCCCTTAAACTTTTCTTTTGATTAATCTTATTTATATGGACATTTTGAATAAGGAATTAAAACTTGAATTTCGTGAATCAAGGTCACTAAATTTGAGAAGGACCGCTATGGGTAGTTGTCCTGATTGGACAATTAAAAAGTTTTGACAGATTGGAACCTTGTTGAAAAATGCAACTATATTTTTCTGTAAGCTTTTTTTTTTGTAAAGATTTGTATAAAAGAAAATTCTTTTCAATTTTCTTTTTCTTTTTTACGAACTATACAAAAGAAATTAAAAGATTTTTGTTTTGTGATTTTTGTTTAGAAGTGAAAAATCTTCTTTTTTAAAAAAAATAAATCGTTTTTAAGAAATGCATAAGAACTTCTAATACAAGAAATCTTTTAGTGTTTTCTCCTTTAGTTTTTTGTTAAAATTGAAGGACCATTTTTACAACCAAACAATAGTGCACTGGTAATTACACTGTAATTACACTATTGCGAATAAACAGGTCAATATAGTTATTAGATTGTATAATTATTAAGCTGGTAATTACTTCACTAGTAATTACACCAATTTCAATTACTTGATGGCTTTCCAAATAGACCCTTGGTGTTTTCTCGGTTTGTTTTTTTTGTAAAAATTGAAGGACAACTCTTTCACTCATTCCGATAACCATCCTAAAATTGGTCAACATATAAAGACCTTTCAGATAAGTGTGTTTTTTCAGATAGCAAATAAAATGAGTTAATTAGTTGGTAAAATAAGAGAGGGATACATTTCCTAAATGAATTTGACCCCTATGTTGAATTCCACTAAGTCAAATGTTAATAATGCAAATTAATCCAAGGCAATCGGAAAAGTCACAGTGTGATATTATTAGGAGCAAATCATACAAGATAACAATTTATACTTTGGTAGAATTATTATACGCACATGTCTTATATATTTTCAACTTTATTACAAAGTGCAATATATCTTTTATTCTTTTCAATTGATAGCATCAATCACGATGATTAAAATTATATATATCAACAGAAGTAGCAATAGCAAGTAGGGCCAGTCCAATCCATGTGACAAGCTCCATGAATAGCATGTTCCCAATTGATGCATTGATTGTTACATCCTTGAGTATTAAAGCAAGGCCAAGACCATGTCACACTCTTCTTTTCACAACCAGTTGATTCTGCTACTTGCATTTCTACAAAGAAAAGGAAGTAACAACTCAAGCGTTTACAAATAATATTACTATATGTTTCAGTATACGTGACACTCTTTTCTTACAATAACAACATATTCAGTGAAATTCAACATATTCAGACCTTACCGCTACCTGATTGAGCTAAAGAGTCTATTCTTGAAAGACTCACTTCAAGTGAAGTAAATTGATAGTAGTAATGGAAAGAGAAAATGGCATGAAGAAAAATAGAACAACTAATAGGAAAATAGTGCAGATAATATATGCAAGGAACTGTAACGTCACCAAGAAGGTGTGATTACCTAAACCTAGTAAACAACATATGATAACAAATACTAACAAAGGCGAAGATTGCATGATAAGCTAATACTATGGTAGACACGATTCTCTAGACTTCCACCAAGCCAAAGAACTACATGAATAAGTATTAATACTAAGACAAGGTTCAACTACGTACTAACCTTCTACCCTTATCCGCAACCTCCACATCCTAATAACTAAGATAATGTCCATGGTAAGCTGAAAATGTGTCATATTTTGTCTAATCATCTCTACCCAAAATTACTAAGGCCTACATGTGCCTCTACCCATTTCCACTATATTTGACCTTTCACACCTCCTGTCTAATCAGCTCTCTCCTTAGTTATACCCATAATGACATCCTCTTATTAAATGTTGCGACATATTTAATACCACAATGTATTTTTTTTTTAAAATCTTTTATTCTTAAAATTTATAATGTTATAACTGATAGTATTAGGTAGTATAATTTATAGCTTGTGGGCTATACTCACCATTTAATGCAATGAGGAAGAAAAGGAAGAGAGCAAGAAAGGCAGCATACTGAAATTGAAACTTAGCCATATATATCTTTGAACAATAATATGTTTAGGTGAATATTCAAATTTAACAATTTATAGAGAAAGGGAGAGAGTTTCATTGTGGGCTTAAGAATTGGCCAGGTAATAATGGTGGCTTTGTGAAACATACAAGGAAATACATTGAATTCTACACCATTGGAAATAGAGGAAGATATTAAAATGTAGCATGATTTTTACCTTAATGACAATATACTCCCCTTTTGGATTTCGTTGTCTTGTTTGAACAATCACGTCTTTAGCTTTTGTGATGCAATGGTGCTTGCATCAATTGCATGTACTATATGTAAGAATAAAATATATGGTATTTACTAGAAAAATTAAGAATTCCTAAAATATATGAAAAGAACTGTCAAATAATAAATATATTGGATAAAATTAGATATCTACTTTTAATATTATGAGAAGTAAGGTAGATAGATTTTATTTATTTATAATTTGTTTGAGCATTTAAAAAAATTACAAAAATCCTCTCTTGGATACATCCCTATCCAAAGATGGTGAAAAACCAACATAGTGGGCGCCCTAAACCCTAAGGCGATCGCTATGGAGACTTAGCAGTAGCCATGTCTGCGTACATCTCAGAGCCAAATCCTAACCCTAATCAACAAACATCCTTGGCTACTCAATTAACCACAAATCAAACTGCCCAGAATTTGACAAAAATCCAGTTGAAACATATATGTACATGGAGAGCCTACGATTCAATTCACAAAGAGAGAACGACAGATTTTCGCACAGGAAGAAGGATTACATCAAGCTGTAATTATTAAGTTCTCTTCCGATACACTGGAAGTGAAGGATTTGACAACAGTTTTACCTAAACACTTGGGTATCAAAGGAAAATTTTTAGTTGGTTTACGTGCTTGTAGACATATTCATCTAAGGATAGACCAATATGAAGATTATGTGGTTGATCTATCAAAATTTGTAAGCTTTTGCCTTTCCATGGAGAGCAACATCTTTATAAGGTATTTCCTGGGACAATAGATTTCAATTCAAGAGAAGAAACTTCAATGGCTGCAGTGTGGATTTCGTTGCCTCGATTATCACTAGATTTATTTGCCAAGAGATCCTTGTTGTCAATGGCATCAACGGTTGGAAGGCCAATAGCTATCGACAAGGCAACACAAGACAAGACAAGACCTAGCACTGCTAGGGTGAAGGTGATACTCAATCTTATGGATAAGCTGCCTAAGAGGATGCGCCTACAATATTTGGACAAGCAGACCGGTAAGATTCAAGAGGTTTTTCAGGAATTTTTTTATGATAATTTACCTTTATATTATAACCATTGCAAGCATCAAGGTCACGATGAAAACAGTTGATTGATTTTGAAAAAAGAATCAAGATCACAATCACAAAGATGATGGAGTGATTGGAGATTATCAATACAATGGGGAGAAATTTCAAGGTGATTTGCCACAAATTTTAAATAAGAAGACTAGGAAATATAGATCAAAGTACTAATGATAATACTCAAGCTGCAAATGCAAATAATAATGAAATAACAATGGTTGAAACCATTAAAAGTAATGGAGATCGAGTAGTTGATACTTGTGTTAGAGATGATACTCTTAATGCTACAGTTACACTAAATTGCACCTTAGCTACGGTCTCTCAGACTTTGGTTTTGGGTGCAAACATTGGTTTTACTAGTGATTTGGTGGTTCTTGTGATTAATTTGGAGTCTATACTACATGTTGGTGGTGTTGTATCTAGAAAAGATCCTAGCTTGGCTACGATTGAAGATCCAGGCCATGCTAATAATGTGGAGCAGCGTGGAGAAAATTTGGATCGAATTTTCGAATCTGGTGGTACATGTGATCATGACTTCACTTTGAATGATAACAATAGGGGAGGCTGGACTGAAGTACCAAGCAAAAAAATTTCTCCAGGTAGCACCAAACTACAACAACTAGATTGCACTAACCCAACGCGCAAGGAGCAGATAGTAAATTGTAAAGATAAAGTATCAAGGAATGTTGTGTGCTCTAACACCTTTGCTGCCCTAATGATCAATTCTGATCAAGAGCTCCATGCATTATCCACTCCAATTCTTCAAGTTTCTATTCTAGAAACTACTAGATAATCAAGGAGCGAAAGACCGCAATGTTGAATAAAGAAAATCCAATGGTCAAATCACCTATGGCCACAATCAACACATTAATTCATGATTTTTCCTTCCCCATCTTTAGAGTCGCTTGGAGAGCAAATATCCGGACAACTAACAATCTCCAAGAAATGACAAGTTTGGTGAAGGAAATGAGTGCTTCTAGATGGACATATCTAGTTGAGGAAGAGGAGCATATTTTTTCACCTGTAAGGAGTAAGTTAAGTCCTCAAGCACCCATATCTGTGCCTTCAAGTAAGGCAAATTCATCTATGGACCACAAACCGTCACTATAGCTCTATGACAATAGAGTGTTATAACATGTACAGCAATGATTTTTGTGGCTCATTTTTAGAAGTGTGGGTTACTTCAAGTAATTATGAGTTTGTTTGTATTTCTTCCTTTGAATTGTATATCGTATTTCAATATTAATCGTCTAAGACAATTGGAGAAGTCACAGGAGTGTTGATATTATTATAATTAAGGAGCATAATTATTTATACTATGGTAGAATGATTATACATGTCTTACAAATTTCCAACATTATTACAAAGTGCAATATATCTTTTATTTTTTTCAATTGATAGCATCAATCACGATGATTAAAATCTTATATATCAACAGAAGTAGCAATAGCAAGCGGTGCCAATCCAAGAGAGTGTTATAGCTCTATGACAATAGAGTGTTATAACATGTACAGCAATGATTTTTGTGGCTCATTTTTAGAAGTGTGGGTTACTTCAAGTAATTATGAGTTTGTTTGTATTTCTTCCTTTGAATTGTATATCGTATTTCAATATTAATCGTCTAAGACAATTGGAGAAGTCACAGGAGTGTTGATATTATTATAATTAAGGAGCATAATTATTTATACTATGGTAGAATGATTATACATGTCTTACAAATTTCCAACATTATTACAAAGTGCAATATATCTTTTATTTTTTTCAATTGATAGCATCAATCACGATGATTAAAATCTTATATATCAACAGAAGTAGCAATAGCAAGCGGTGCCAATCCAAGACCAATCCCAGTGACAAGCTCCATGAATGGCATGCTCCCATTTGATGCATTGGTTGTTACATCCTACAGTATTAAGGCAAGGCCCAATCCATGTCACACTCTTCTTTTCACAACCAGTTGATTCTGCTACTTGCATTTCTACAAAGAAATGAAAGTAAAAACTCAAGAGTTTACATATAATATTACAATATGCTTCCGTTTCATGACACATATTTTTTTTATAATAATAACATATTCAGTAAAATTCCTCATAGTGGGATCTTGAGATAATAGAGTGCATCCACACCTCACCGCCACCTGATTGAGGTAACTAGACTATTCTCAAAAGACTCTTAGCTCAAGTGAAGTAAATTTATAATAGTAATGGAAAGAAAAAATAACAAGGAAGGAAAATAGGACAACTAATAGAATACCTAAACCTAGTAAACATATACTCCCTCTGTCCCTAATTACTTGTCCACTTTTGAATTGGCACACCTATTAAGAAATAATTGACATAGTGAGTTTACCATTTTACCCCTATTCATTGTGAAGTGGATGAATTAAAAACTTAATATTTTCAAGAAGTTCTACCTTTTTCAAAGTAATTAATTGAGGGTATAATAGGTAAAAAAAATTTCCTTACTTGATTTGTCAAAATAGACAAGTAATTAGGAACAACTAAAAAGGGAAATGTGGACAAGTAATTAGGAACAGAGGTAGTAGATGATAACAAATACCAACAAAGTGGAAGACTGTATGATAAGCTAATACTACGATAGACACGATTCTCTAGACTGCCACCAAGCCAAAGAACTACATGAATAAGTTAATACTCAGACAAGGTTCAATTACATAGTAACCACCTAACCTTATTTGTGCGCGAGACCTCCACATCCTCAGATCAGATCTTGTCTAATCACCTTTCCCCAAAACTACTAAGGCCTACATGTGTCTCTCCCCATTTCCACTATATCTGACCTTTCAGACCTCCTGTCTATTCAGCTCTCTCCTTAATTATACCCATAATGACATCCTCTTATTAAATGTCGCGACATATTTAATACCACAATGTATTTTTAAAACGTTTTTCTTTTATTCTTAAAATTTTACAATGTTAGAAGTGATAGTATTAGGTAGAATAATTTATAGTTTGTGGGCTATACTCACCATTTGATGCAATGAGGAAGAAAAGAAAGAGAGCAAGAAAGGCAGCATACTGAAATTGAGACTTAGACATATTATATATCTTTGAACAATTATATGTCTAAGTGAGTATTAAATTTAACAATTTATAGAGAAAGGGAAAGAGTTTCATTGTGGGCATAAGTAATTGTCAGGTAATAATGTTGGCTTGTGAAACATACAAGGAAATTGTACACCATTGGAAATAGAGGAAGATATTAAAAAGTAGCATGTTTTTTACCTTAATGACAACATAATTCCCTTTTGGATTTTGTTGTCTTGTTGAACAATCATGTCTTTAGCTTTTGTGATGCAATGGTGCTTGCATCAATTGCATGTAATAAATGGTATTTACTTGAAAAAAAATAATTAAGAAATCCAAAATATATGAAAAAGAATTGTCAAATACTCCCTCCGTTCAAAAAGAATGACTTAGTTTGATTTGAAACGGAGTTTAAGAAAAGAAAGAAGGCTTTCTAATCTTGTGGATCTAAATTAAAGTTATGTCAAATTACCATAATACCCTTTTATCTTGTGGCCTTAAACATGCCACGTGGAAAGTTGTAGTTAAAGTGTTGCCAAAAAAAGAAAGGGGTCATTCTTTTTGAAACAGACTAATTAAAAAGAAATTGGTTCATTCTTTTTTTAAACAGAGGGAGTAATAAATATATCTCATAAAATTAGATATCTACTTTTAATATTATGAGAAGTAAGGTAGATAGATTTTATTTCACGCTCACTCACTATTACACAATGCACACAAGTAAACTGTCTCTCTAAGTTTTGCTGTTGATAAAGAAAAGGTGAGCAATGTCGTAAAGATCATTTTTGGTGTAGTGTATCATACCTTATTCGAACCAACTTGATGATGATTTTGTCGATTCATTCATGACACGTTAACTTATTTCTCAAAATATTGTAATTGATTTATATAATCATGACATTGTTAAGTAGCACTATGTATATTATTACTTCCTTATAAGAAAAAAGAACAATTACATTTGATTCATAAAAACTAGAAGTGCAATCTAATCCTTATATTGTATGTTGTCAAACAACATTTTCTAGTCATGGCGAAGACCTCTTTCTACCACAGCATCTTTGATTAGCTTTAGAGATTGTTCAAGATCGTCCAACAATTGATGTGGATCAGGAATCACGCTTTCATCGACTGATAGAACAATAGTCATCTTGTTTATATAGCTTTGACAATTAATCATCAATGCCTGAAATATAAATTTGCATGTAAATTGTTAAGATATGTAAAATTAGGCCTTGAACCTAACTCACCCTGAAAACTAGCTCAAAGGGAGGATAATTTCTCAAGTCTTATAAGGAGTCCACTCATCTCATTAACCACACTTACCTGAGGTTGTCCATAAGAACAGGGGGCAAGGTAAGCCATAGGGTGACCATAGAAGCCAATTTCTTCTTGAGGACCAGGCAAACATGAAAAGCACATTGATGTATTGGTGAAAATTATGTGTGATATCGAACTTGATGTCTGAGAAAGGTTCAAATCTTACAAAGTTACAATTAAGAGATCACATATATATGTAGGATCAAGAATTGAGAATGAACATTAGTTACCTTAATTCCAAAAAACTTGAGTGCTAATTCTGAAATGTAACATGTATAGAAAGCTTCAAGTGAATTTTTCTTTCGATGAATAGTTGCCTTAGCTTCTCTGATATAATCTAAGGGATCATCTCGTAATGCAATTTTAAAGGATAGAAGAGCAAATCCAACCCAATTTCCCCACTTTGCCTCAGTGTCTTTCTCCATCATGTCAGCTAAAGCCTATTTGTTAATTACAAGAATGTTAACTTCACTTGAAGTATAAAAGCTAAGAAAATTCAAGTGCTTGCCAACTAAAATTTAATGGATGTTATTAAGAAGCCACACATAGGAAAATGGATGGGCAATTAGGTCTCTGTATATTGACTTGTCAATCGTTATTTTATGAGCTAACTTTTGAGGTTGACTTAGACCCAAGTGTCGTATCTTTACATGGAATCAGAACCAGGTTCATCTCCATTTGGACGCCCGATCCACAATCTAGTTGGGCATGGGCGTGAAGGGGGTGATAGAGTGGTTGAAGTCCCACATTAGTTCATATAAGAAGACCATAACTGCCATCCCTTTTCCAATATGGGGCTTTTTAACACTCCTCCGCACGCCAATACCTCGTTAATTGGAACATGGACAATATAATATGGACATCCAACATCGATGATAAAGAATTGTGATGCATCTGACTCTGATATCATGTGAAATTAGGTCTTGGACCTAACTCACGTGCCGAAAAAGTTAGCTCATGAGGTAAGGATTGTCCAGATCCATATAAGTAGACCAACTGTCATCCCTTTTATGATGTGGGACTTCTTAACAGATGTCATTACCTGTATTCCAACTGACGGTCTTAGATTCACAAGAATACTTGATCTAAGTCTGATGTTCTTCGGAAGATTATTGTTTTTCTCTGTTGCTCCCCTGTCTTTCTTGCCCTCACCTACAATAATATGTTTTTAGTATATATAGTTTTTTTCGTCTGATTTATCACTGCTAATAATTTGCAATTATTACCTTCCGAATGATGCCTTAATTACTTTCGAACCCAACAAGAAATAAACATATATAAAAAATAATAAAAGCTCAGAAGTGCTAATACATGAGACAGAAACCTACCATATCTTCTATTAAGATATACAGACAAACCAGCTTGTGTTACTCCCAAAGCAACATCAGTTACTGTCTGTACAAGAATTAACAAAAGTCCAATAACAATTTCAAAATTGAACAAGAAAGATGTTGCTATAACATAGAATTAATTTTGTTTAAACTTACCATATTCAACGCATTTTTCACCAATTTCATATCGTCAAGACTTACTATCCTGTAAACAAGTCGTCTAGGATTAAACACAGAACAAGGTCTACCCTTAATCGGCGTAGTTGTGTCCTTCAGGAACATAATCGTAGCCATAAACATCAACACATCCACTATTGTATACCAAATCAATTTCATAAAAACCCAAATTTTCATAGCATATCGATGTAATCCCTTAGTGGAATTATGCTCTGAAGAATGGATAACTCTCTTTTTATTTCCAGGAATAGTTGGGACTTTATCAGGATAAGCAGTTTGGCGAGTACACGCCAACAGAAGGGAAATAAGAGAAGTGCCATCGCCAAGTGAATGGTGGATTCGGAAAATGCCAACAGACTCAGCATCAGATGTTTTGACGTTAAGAAGATGGAGATCCCACATAGGTTTTGATTTGTCAAGAGTGGTTTTGCTAAGATTCCGAATATAGTTTTCCACGAATTTTTCTGGTGATTCATGAAGGTTTTGTTCATCCACTTGTGGTACTATAATGTGTTTATCTAAGTCCACCTTTGTTTGTACCCATTTCATTTCTCCATTTTTCTTTTCATCCACCACCTACAATGAATGAAACATGCAATTTAAGAAACATATACTGAATTAACTTGGTATGACATTTTGGTACATTTGACGTATTTTTAATTTAATATCACACGATTCAAAACTCTTTACTTTTTTAAACTTCATGTCAAGTTAAACCAGGCCAAACAAATATTTTTAATTTAATATCACACGAATTTTTACCTGAAGGCTTGAGAAACGAGGATGCTTAAGCAAAGTATGAACCAAATTGTCTTTGATTAATTGAAGGTCATTGATTCTTGATTTGCTTCCCATAATAGCTAAAACATGCACGTTGAAGTTGGGCTCATGAAATAACCTTGACGACGGACTCAATACCTCTTCTTCAGATGCTTTACTGGCTTTACCCTTACATTCTATCAATTTCAGACTCGGTTTTCTCTGTCTTATCGACTCCATTAGTATTTAGCTTGTTATTATCTATCTTATGGAAAATGAGTTCTTGTTGCTTCTTATATATAAAAGTTTGGATAACCAAAGTAGATAGGTTTTAATTTTATTTTACGTTGGATATTATTAATTGGGCTTGGGATATATAGGCATATAGCTGAAGGTTGATGGTTGTGTAATTAATGGCAATTGCGTCAGGTCAACAAAAAACACTAATTATATTGCTTTATTTGCACAAAATTAATTTCATACTGTTTTTTGTAACATATTTTGTGTTGGTTTTTAATCCATGTGATCGATGAGAGAGAAATTCAATTGAAATATCGGGTGTGTTTGGTACGAAGGAAAATGTTTTCTTGGAAAATAAGTTGATTTTTGACTTATTTTCTCATATTTGGTTGCTGAGTACAAAATATTTTTAGTGATCGGTTTGTGAATGAAATTTTTTTTCTTCAAAAAATATCTTTTATTTTTTACTAGAGTGTAGAAAATACATTTTAGGAAAAATTTGTGGCATGTTTAAGGCCACAAGATTAAATGACAAGTTTGTACATTTGACATAACTTTAATTTGGGACCACAATATTCAAAAATGTTCTTTATTTTCTTAAACTTCGTACCAAGTCAAATTAGGTCTTTTTTTTTTAAACGGAGGGAGTAATGTATTTCAACGTGTTATGTCATATATCTTGTGTGTGATTGACCATGCATGCAACGTCAAGCTCAACCTGCCAACTGTTTGAGTCTTCGATTGTTTTTGTCTAATTTTCAACTAAGTGATGGACTGAGGTTACAAAAAAAAAAAAGAGAATAGAAAATTATGAGGTGTAAATAAATTCATCGTCTTTAAAGAAATATTATCCGTATATTCTTTAGAGGGATATAAGTAAGTTTTTCCAGAATTCCTCAAAATTAAATATGTTAATGAAGATGTTTGAAGTCATTTTCTGTTGAGATAACAATTATCAGATGCGGATCCAGAATTTTGAGATTTTGAATACTATACAACCTATAAGCTATATATAAGAGGGAGTTTCGAAAGTGAAGCAGGCGCAACTCGTTCGATGGGCCTGCTTAAGCAAGGCATTATCTGGAAAAGTTAAAAAAAATAAAATTCCTTGTTTTATTTTAATTTGATTACTGTATTATTTAAAATTATGCAACTCGCTTTAGATTTGCCCTTTAGTTTAAAATCCATATATCCTTTAGTTGTAGCTTTATTATTTTGAATGTCGTTAATATTTATGTAAACTTTATAACTATTTTTATTAAAACATCAATTATCATTTATCAATAAAAGAAATACTTTAATTATGGACATTCCAATGAGTCTCTTCACATTAGACCAAGCACGAAACTTATAAACTAGGACAATTAACTATGTACAATATTTATTATTGTCGAGTATAATATAAATGTACTTAAAATTAGTTCAATACATAGTGTTTACTCAAGATTTTTTTCTTAAAAAGGGTAATAAACCGAGTGTTTAAGTAAAAAAAATACTACTCAAACACATACCACATCAATCAACTATATATTAATTTCCCAATATTTTAACTGAGGCAACGCACTAGTAGTCACCACAATGTGGTATCATGAAACAACACCCAACAAGGGTGTGTTTGCCATGAATTTGGATATATTCACACCCACAATGGGTGTGTTGGCATTTCAAAAAATTGGTTATCAAGAATTGAAGAATTCATGGTGGCACACTCAAAGTGCCCATCCACCATGGGTGGGCTAATTATTTTAAATCATGGGCCGATCAAACTCGCAATAGATGGACACGTAACAGAGCAAATATAAGAGAAACATAGAGAAAACGGACTTGAGAATAGTTGAGCTAACAAGAAAGATAGATAGGGCATGGGAGGTTTTGTAAAGTTTGTACGTATTCATTCGCGTAAAGTTTATATACGGAAAATCAGTTATTGGGCCAAAGAGGTTGATTTGGGATCCAGGCCCAATTAGCGACGAATTTAAAAGGAAGAGAAGTTAGAAAGTGAGGTTATGTGTATTATGAAGAAACCGTCTTGTTCCTCTCTTCTTCTTTCTAGAGTCTTAACTTCTTATCCTCATTCTTATCTCTATCTCTAGTTATTTGATATTTCAGTACTTCTCCTTGTAATTCAAGTATTGTTATTGTAATTTGACTTTCTTATTATATAATGTTTGGATATTTGTGTTGAGAATTCGAGTTTGTTTCAGGTATACAACTGACATTGGTGTTATGATGAGTGATGTTACTAAGGAGGAACTAACTTCCTTCCGTAATCAGAAAAACTCGAAGAAGTCCTCTATCAATAAGAAACATTATGATTCCGGAATGGTTACTCTCAATCATAAACCAGCTATATAGCATCAAGGATGGATGTATGTGTTTTATGGTGTTTAACTTTTTGTTGATCTTTGATTCCCATGAAGATGAAAAGCTTTTTTGTCAGAAGAACAACGTTAACATGGATTTGGGAATCTGATGATGTTTGGATTAGTATTGTTAGTTATCCCCTCCAGCAAGACTTGAACCCTCAACTAATGATAGAGGTGTTCAACCATTTTACCAGACTTTATAATTAAGTTATCAAATTTTATATATAATATCAAAATACAAATAATTCCATTTTCTATTATTATTATTATAGTAATTATGAAAATGTATATAGTTAGACCCACAAATATTATAAGAATTAAAATCAGAATTTGTTAAAATTTGAGGGATTAAAAGTACCAATTTCCCATCAAATAAAGATAGAACAAGAATGTATTTCCTATCATGACTCAATTTAGAAAAACGTGTAAATTAAAGTCTTTCAGAAACTATTTTATTCCCATAAATAATTCTTTTCCAAAACCAAAACTAATTCGGAAACCAAACCAAATAAAAAGAGATAAAATAATTTGTATATATTCCAAATTCGAATGAAATTAGGAAAACAAACACAATTATAAATAGAGAGGCTCTTTACATTGATAAAAGGCACACCAAACAAATACAATTGTATAGAAATTGTACAATTATTGTATAGAATATATAGGTATTTGTATAGGTAGTCTATAGAAATTGTATCATTGTTGTATAAAATATGTATTTGTATTAGATGTGTATAGAATATATATTTGTATAGGATGTGTATAGAATATTTATTTGTATAGGATGTGTATAGAAATTATATAATTATTGTATATAATATGTATGTATTTGTATAGGTAGTGTATAGAAATTGTATAATAGTCGTATATATATGTATTTGTAAAGGAATATACGAGAGAAAATGATCAAAATGATCCTTAATGTATGGGAGTTGAAGTGTTTTGGTCCTTTATCTATCCCACTTAATAGATATAGTCCTTAATGTATGTAAAATATGATCATTTTGGTCCTAAACCTAAAACTTAATACTTATTCGTTAACTTTAACGGGAAAAACTAAAAAAACATCCTCCTCCTCTACGCATTCTCTCCTCCTTTCTTCTTTGGCGTTGCAGCTTCTATAATTGAATTTCTATGTTCTTTTTTTTTTCAAATTGTTTCACAATTGGTTCTAAACAAAAATTAATTTTCTTTTGTTTATAAGCAGCATACATTTTAAATTGATTATGAAAACTCTTAAAAGTAGTATTGTCTGTGTTTGTGTCGCGTTTCTTCCATCAGGTCTGCCCAATTTCTCCTAAAATAATTATTGAATCGACGGGGCTTATCTTTTGCCTCCATGGATCGATTTCTGATTCTAAATCGTGATCTTAAACTTGATTCTTGTTGTAAGTTGGCCAAATTTATTTTTTTTCTCTTTAATCCCCTTCATCATCAATGTCTATTTTTCTCTAGGAGTGTGTGGGAGTTTCTTAAATTTTAAATTGTTTTGTTGAAATCCATGTCGTGGTAGAAGCAGTAGCAGGGAGGAAGAAAGGAGGAGAGAGTAGAGGATTTGAGTTTATCTGTTAAACTTTAATGGATATTGTTAAATGATCACATTTTATATACATTAAGGACTATATCTATTAAGTGGTATATATCAAGGATCAAAACACTTCAACCTCCATACATTAAGGATCATTTTGATCATTTTCTCGAATATAAGATGTGTATAAATTATGTATTTGTATAGGATAAGTATAGAATATGTATTTGTATAGGATGTGTATATAATACATTTATGGTTGTATAAAACTGTATTTAAATAATCTTCAATTATCCACCATTTTGCTGTCATGAAGGATGTGTAGAATGTCTTATTGATATCAAGAATTTGATCGGAGAGGCCATCTGCTATATGAGCAGGAATTTGTATTGGTGGGAGCAAAGTTGTCCATTTCACATAGCAAAATATTGGAGAGGTCTTCTTGATGAATGACATTGGTATCACGATGAGTGATATTACTAGGGTGAAAGGGGAGGAACTAACTTATTTTCATAATCAGAAACTGTGTTATTGTTGTATAGAATATGTATTTGTATAGGATGTGTATCTAATATGTATTTGTATAGGATAGGTATAGAAACTGTACAATTATTGTACATAATGTGTATAAAATTTGTATCATTGTTGTATACAATTATATTTGACAAGAGTGTATATGTATAAAGAATGTATTATTGTTGTATAAAAATTGTAGATGTACTATATACATATTGTTTAAAAAGTGATTGTAAAATTATATGAAAAGTATACTCATAAAAGTATATTTAATGTGTGTGTATATATATATATATATATATATATATATATATTGTATAAAGAATGTTTATATAATTGTTAATGTATATATTTTATAATATTCCAAAGTTTTTTCTTTACTAAAAAATAAATAGCAAGAGGAAGTCAAGAATTTGATTTGAGAGGCCATCGGTTACTATTGATATATATTGAGAATGAATTGATGAATGTGAACATGTCAATAAGAGACGATATGTTCTCAAATAAATTTATGGATAAACTACCTTATCAGACATACATCACTACTATATATACTAATATTAGCTTTACTTTCAAACAATTACATATATTATCACTTTTAGTATTTTATATTATATATTAATATATTATTTGAAGATATAATTAGATACCCACACCCCTTAAAACTAGAATTAATTAATTATCTGCTTAATTAACTCTTTCACTCTTAAATCAACCACTATCTCTTAATTCTCCCCTCTCATATTTATCACTCAACTATGTCTCCTCCTTTCTGATTCAAGAATTTCACCGTACAATTTCATTCCAACAATAGCTAATCTACTCGCTTCTTCTCAAGATATCATCACCATGGCCGATAAATTCTCCTGAACCCAAATGTTATTATGTATTGTTCATTTATAACGAGATCAAATCAAAGTAACTGCTATAGAGAAAACATTCAATTCAGAGTGGGTCTTGATTGTTTGTCTCCGAAAGAAATGGATCTTAGTTTTGATTATGTTATGCCACAACGCAAAAGGATCAAAGGAAGTATTGTAGAGAGTTTTTGTTTGTTGGTGTTCTTCTAAGGCTTTCTTTGGTTATTGTGACATGGATGTGGTAGGCCATCTGCTATATGACCAGGAATTAACAACTTGTGTATTTTTCGAGTACTAATAGTTATAAGACAATGATTTCCGTTGTTATTAGTTTTGCTGCAACTTTGTTGGTTTAGCATGCAAATGCACCTTTTATCGTAGATGTTTATTTCGTCAAAGGTGGATATGAAGTCATCCGAGTGCATTATCTCTAATGTCGGACTTTTCGGAGTGAATTCAAATTTAATCTGACTTCAAGGTGAATACCGAACACCAGATGAAAAACCAAAAGAAAAATTGATGAAACATATATATAAGCTAATTCTCCGTATTTCCATGGAGTGAGTATAAGTACGGTTTAATGTGGCACCAAGAGCAGCAAAACCAATACCATCATAAGTCATTTCAAAAGAATGTAAATAGAACAATTTAAAGAGTTGTTTTGCCATGAGAAATATTCATTTTTTGGGAATAAATTTCTCTATAAATATAAATAGAAATAAATTGATAAAACATTCTTACGAAACAGACTTCTACTACTTTTTTTCACCAAGAGGAGGAGTATTCTTAACTAGTGTTTGACTCCAAATTCTCAAATATTTTTGGCAAATCATATTTATGTGAAGTTTTTGTTTGGCCTCAAATATTTGCCTATTTCAAAAAATATGATGTATACCCATAAGTTTTAAAAATTATTTAAAATGCCCATAAATTTATATTATCGTTTTATAATGAATATGTTCCATTATAAAATAACCTTATAACATAATTGATGATAATCAACAACAACAAAATAACAATATATGCAAGACAATGCATTAATCGCACACTCAAACTTGTCATTAATTCAATTATAATTATAATTTATTGAACACAAATTGCTTTTTTTTCTCAATTTTATCACTCAAATAAGAACTCAAACTTTTTCGGAGGAGTTAGTAACAAATATTAGTTGGAACTAAAAAATGGTGAGATTTTTATAAAATATAAAAGTATCTGGTAACTTTTAATTTTTTTGAAAATTTCCAAATATTAGAACTTGGCCCAATACTAATTTTTTTCTAGTATTTGGAAAGTTGGGATACTTGCAAAATATATTTGTCAAGTTATATGACCAAACACTTCTTTTTCCAAGTTTTCCCCAAATTTTTCTCAAATTTTTTTGGGGCCAAACGGGTCCTTACTTTAACTTATCTTCAATTGTGACTCGAACCCTCAATTAATGATAGAGGTTGACCATACTTGATAATTAAGTTAACAAATTTTATATAGAATATCAAAATAAAAATAGTTCCATTTTCTACTATTGTTATAATTACGAAAATATATACAGTAAGACCCAAAAATACAATAAAAATTAAAATTAGAATTTGTTAAAATTTGAGGGCCTAAAAGTACTAATTTCCCACCAAATAAGGATAGAACAAGAATTTATTTCCTAATTTGACTCAATTTGGGAATACGTGTAAAATCCTTCAGAAACTATTTTATTTCCATAAATAACTCTTTTTCTAAACCAAAACTAATTGGGAAACCAAACCAAATAAAAAAGAGATAAAAAGAATTTGTATATATTCCAAATTCGAATGAATTTAGGAAAACAAAAACAATTATAAATAGGGGGCTCTTTACATCGGAAACAGATACAACCAAACAATTACAATTGTATAGAAATTGTACAATTATTGTATAGAATATATACATATATATATATATATATATATATGTACATATATATATATATAGAAATTGTATAACTGTTCTATAGAATATGTATTTGTATAGGAATATAGGATGTGTATAGATTATATATTTGTATAGGATGTGTATAGATTATGTATTTGTATAGGATGTGTATAGATTATGTATTTGTATAGGATCTGTATATATTATGTATTTGTATAGGATGTGTATAGTTTATGTATTTGTATAGGATGTGTATAGATTATGTATTTGTATAGGATGTGTATAGAATATGTATTTGTATAAGGTGTGTATATAATACATTCATGGATGTATAAGATTGTATTTTAAACAATCTTCAATTATTCATTTTGTTGTCACAAAGGAGGTGTTGGATGTCCTATTGATATAAAAAAAGTTGATCGAAGAGGCCATCTACTACATGAGCAGGAATTTATGTTGGTGGGAGCAAAGTTATCCATTTCACACAGCAAAATATTGGAGAGGTCTTCTTGATGAATGACATTGGTATCACGATGACTATGAGTTATGTTCCTAAGGTGAAAGTGGAGGAACGCGGAATCAAGAACTATATTATTATTGAATAAAATATGTATTTGTATAGAATGTGTAAATAATATGTATTTGTATAGGATGTGTATAGAAACTATACAATTATTGTATAGAACGTGTATGAAATTTGTACCATTGTTGTATAGAATTATATTTATCACGAGTGTATATGTATAAATAATGTATTATTGTTGTACTTGTGGTACCATTTTGTTATGACATGATGTTGGTTCTTTTTTCATCATAGTACGTATGTAGTTACTTTATGATGTATGTTAGTTGATGAATATTTTGTCTTATAATGCTTTAGACATAATACATACAGTTTCTTTTAACTTTGTCGCAATTGACTTATTTGTCCTTTAATTTTTGGTGTGCACAAGTAGAGATTTAAACATGTACTATAAAGTTGAACTAGTAGATACGCTTTTTCGACATGACATACTAAAGCTGAGATATAAATTTGCAACCTAAAATAATTTTCAAACCATTTTTGAGATAAGGAAATCACGCCTCGAAATTAACAAGTCGAGCTGTCACGCGGATGAAATTTTATGAACAAATTAAGTTTTTTACACGCCTTTCTGACAATTATATTCAAACACTTGATGTAATCAACTTTAAGATGGAGGAACTAACTTTCTTCTGTGATTAAAAAAAAAAGCGTGAGGAAAATCCACCAGTAAGAACCATTCTAATTCCGAAAAGGTCACCCTCAATCAAACAGATACACTAGCTAAAAACAGCAATGTTGCATGCGATTGAAACAAATCTCAACTTCTTACCTGATTTTCGATGTTACCGTTCTTGCTGCAATTAGCGTCAAAATCAATTTTTTTCATTAAGAAATTCAAAATATAAAAAATAAATACATGAAAAGGTCAAAAGGAGTTCAACATCTATTACTCTCTCTCTCTCTCTCTCTCTCTCTCTCTCTCTATATATATATATATATATATATATATATATATATATAAATAATATAATTTTTCGCGTCGAAGGGGATTTGAAACCCCTCAGCCCTTGCTAGCTTCACTCCTTCATGCAACTTTGTTGGTTTAGTATGGCTCAGTCCCATGTGAGATTAGCTATCTTAATCTCAACATCTTCCACGAGTTTCACTGTCATCATTATTGTTGCAAGTACCGTTGGAGTCATAATTTTTATTAAGGGTTCGCAGCATAAAAAGTAAACATAAGGAGAGGTTAAAGATGATTTAACGTCTAAAAAATAATTTTAAATATGTATAAATGGTATATTTTCCACTGAAGGGGATTTGAATCCCCTCGGTTCTTGCTATCTCCGCCTGTGGGTGCAATTTTATTGGTTAAGCATGCCTCAATCCGAGACAAGACTCAAACCCTCAACTAGTAATATAGATGTTCAATCACTCGACTAAACTTAATAAAGTTATCAAATTTATATAGGATATCAAAATAAAAGTACTTTCATTTTCTACTAGTATTATAATTGTGAAATAGAGAAATTGCCATAAATAGTCCCTAAAATATAGGAGTAGGTCTAAAATGATCCCTTAACTATATATTTATTGGATTACAGTCTCCAATTGTATTTTATAAACAAACATAGATTCCATTATCTCAATTGGTAATTTGTCTGTTTTGATTTATTTCCTATATTTATTGAACTAAATAATTTGTGAAATCTACTAGAAGAAGAAAACGAAAACTATATTCTATTGAAGCATCTTGTGTTCATTACATTGTGATCTAAAAATGGAACGAATCTCACATTATTTTATTACTTAACATTTACATAGGTACCTCTATATAGAGAGGATTATATTTATTATAACTTACTATTGTGCTAATCACGTGACTCCATGAGCTAATATGTAACTACCTAACAAACTCTAAGCAACTTTAAACTGGCCAATAACAAACAACAACTCTGCCATCTGTAATTCAACACACACCCTCAAACTGAAGGGTCTAATTAACACACCAAGTTTGGTCATAAGGAGATGATGTTGATTAGCTCCTAACCCTTTTGTAAGAATATCAGTTGGTTTCATAATAGTGCACAAATGTTTAAGATCAATGAAGCCCGATTTCACTTTCGCTTGAATGAAGTGACAATCAATATCTATATATTTTGTATGCTCATGAAACACTGGATTTTCAGCTGTTTGTATAGCTGATTTGTTGTCTGTAAATACTGAGATTGGGATGGCAATTGGAAAGTGCAATTCGTCTAGTAATCATGCTAACCAGATTAGTTTTCCAACATGAGCTGCCAGACTCCTATACTTTGCTTCAGCTGAGCTCCCACTCATTGTTTGTTGCTTCTTTGATTTCCATGAAATAAGAGAATCTCCAAGTTTTACCATGTAATCAGTGACTGATCTTCGTGTGTTAGGACATGAAGTCCAGTATGAGTCACAATATCCAGTGATTTCTATAATACCAATCCCTCTTTTGATCAGTATCCAAAGTCCTGTAGATTTTTTGACATATCTGACAACCCTTAGTGTAGCCTTCCAGTGTGAAACCTTAGGGTGTTGCATGGATTGGCTCAAAACTTGTACACTAAAGCAAATGTCAGGTCTGGTGATTGTTATGTACAATAGTTTACCAATCAATCTTTGGTATGCTTTAATATCTTCTAACTCTGAATCATCAGAGCCACCAATGTGTTGATCAAATTATACACTGATCAATTTGTGGTTAAATTCGAAAGGAGTGCTTACAGTCTTTGCTCCACTCAATCTAGTCTCTGAAATAAGTTGTAAAGCATATTTCCTTTGATTCAACAATATCCCCTCTTTTGACTTCAAAACTTCAATCCCCGAAAAATACCTGACACTTCCCAAGTCTTTCATTTTGAAATTTCGGTGTAGTGTGCCTTTTGCTTCTTGAATCATCCTTGAACTATTCCTAGTTATTGAGAGGTCATCAACATACACTAAAATCACAGCCATGTCAGTTTCCTCCTTTCTAATGAATAAAGAGTGATCATGAGCACTTTGAAAGTAACATGCCACTAATAATGCCTAGTGAACTTGACATTCTACTGTTTAGATGTTTGTTTGAGACCATATAGTGATTTCCTCAGCTTGCAAGAGGAAGTTCCATATAGATGTCTTCAACTAAATCAGCTTGCAAGAAGGCATTGTTAACATCTATTTGAGATAGATCCCAACCATGGGAAACGGCTAGGCTAAGAACAATTCTAATGGTAACCATTTCAGCAACTGGAGAGAGTGTCATGATAATCAAGTCCTTCTCTTTGTGTACCTTTTTGCAACTAGTCTGGCCTTGTATCTATCCACATCACCATTGTACTTGTACTTGATCTTGTATACCCATTTGGAACTAAATTTTTTCTCACCTGGTGGCAAGTCAACAATTGTCCAAGTATTGTTATCCTTCAAAGCTTGGATTTCTTGTTGCATGGCATCAATCCACAACTTGTCTTTAGATGCTTCATTAAAGGATTGGGGCTCCACAGTTGCTAAAAAGCATGTAAGTAAGACTGATAACCTGTGAAAACAATATCATAACAAACATGATTAGTGATTGAGTGGGGGCTGGACTTTTTGGGAACAATATAGTATTTGATCCACAAAAGAGGCTTGCAAGTCCTGGTAGTCTTTCTTGAACCAGTGGTGTGAATAACATTATAAGCAGGCACTGGTATTGTTTGTATTGATTCTATCGGATCATGTGTAGAAGGGTCACCTTGTAAGGCTTCTAAGTCATCAGTGTCATGCATAGGAGACTCAAAATATCGGTTGCTTGGCTCTGCAGTTCTTGTGTCTATAGGTTGAGATGAGGAATCTGTTGGGATATCTTGGTCTAGAGCATCAGTGGCATTATTTGTATTATTTTGAAAAGGGGGAAAAAAGAAATGAACATTCATCATGAGTCTGCATAACTTTAAAAAGGGAATACTTCCTCTCTGAAAACAACATCCTTATTGATAAACACAGCCTTGGCATATTATACAACTTATAGCCTTTTTGTGTGGAAGAAAAACCAATAAGATAACTCTTTTTGCTCTAGCTTCAAACATTCCACCCCTAGGCAAGGTAGTACCAAAACACAAACACCCAAATACTTCTATGTGATCCAGTCTGAGAGGTTTTACAAATAACCTTTCATAAGGAGAATTTCCATCTAGTACAGTTGTAGGAAATTTGTTAATTAAGTATACTGCAGTTTTCACACACTCACCCCAAAATATACTAGGAACATGAGATTGTATCTTTAAGGCTCTACCTATGTCCAGAATGTGTCTATGTTTTCTCTGTACAATGAAATTTTATTATGGAGTATAAGGACAACTAATTTGATGTATGATGCATAAGGAAGATAGCAAATCATTTACTTGACTTTTAAAGAATTTAGTGTCATTGTCAAATCTCAAAACCTTTATTGCACAATCAAACTGATTACAAGTCATGGATATAAAACTTCTCAATACAACTATTACATCCTTCTTAGTGTGTAGTAAAGAGATCCATGTAAATCTACTAAAATCATCAACTATAGTCAGAAAATAGTAATTTCTATCATAAGTGGGATCCCTATGAGGTCCCTAAACATCTAAATATACTAGCTGAAACATTTTAGAAGTTTGAGTAACAGTAGAAGGGAATTTGAGTCTACATTGCTTTGCCAAAGGACAAATCATACACTCTTCTTGCATTGCCTCATCAACTTTATTCTGCAACATAGGAAGATGCTACATTACTTTCAAGGAAGGATGCCCCAACCTAAGGTGCCAACGTCTATATTCTTCTAAGCAGTTGGTTTTTAGCACTGCTCTAACAATAGGTATGGCTTCATGCCTAAGGATAAATAGGCCTTCCTACTTTTTACCAATCCCAATCACCTCTCCAGTAGAGAGAGACTGCATTACACATAAATCAGGATAAAATGACACCATGCATTTCAGATCCTTAAACAGCTTGGAGACTGAAAATTAGTTGAACCTGAAGTCTGGTACATGTAAAACATTTTTTAACCTGCAATTCCCCAAAATTACAGCATTGTCAATATGTTCTATATGAATTTTATTTCAATTAGTACCTGCACCTTATTAAAATTGGACTATGATAATTTTCTACAATCACTTAGAGGATTTTCATAGTATATAACATGATGTATGGCTCTTGAATCAACAATCTACTTTATTGCATTACCACTAGCACTATCAAGTAAAAGATTCATACCTGCCGCAACATTAGCCCTACATGTTACTGATAGTGAAGGAAACTCTATCATCTTGATCAACTTGCTCATACTGTTACTTTGTGAAGTAACCTCCTGGGAAATAGATCTGGGATAATGATCTAGATCTAGATGCTTCAGGTTCATCCTTATCTGATTCTAGAGAAGTACAATTATTTGCATAAGCCTCATTCATATACATCTTCCTGTTACTCTTAAAGTCAGTAGGAAATCCTACAATTATATAGCAATTGTCTTTGGTGTGACCTTTATACCCACAGTGATCACATACTAATCCCAATCTCCTACCTTGTGAAGTCTGACCCTGTGCCTTCCAAGCTTGAAAATTGTATTTGGTTTGAGTCTGGGTGTAGAAACCATATTGTTGATTGCCTCTTCCTGCCATTATTGTCAAAGGTTCCTTTCCTCCTTCTGTATGTCCTTGCTTCCTTTGGCTCTCTTTCTGAATTGTCATTGCATAGGCTTGATTCACACAGGGAATAGGGGAGCTGAGTAAGATAGAACTCCTCACCTGTGTACAACTTTCATTCAGCCCTACCAAAAACTGCAATAGTACGTCATTGTTGTTTAACATGTTCAACATGTGAGCTTGACTCATCACATTCACATGATGGAGAAGGTACCATTACATCCATCTCATCCGATAAATCTCTCACCCTTGAGTAATAAGAGGTCACCGTATCCGTTTCTTGAGTCAATATACTGATCTCTTTCTATAAATGAAAAATCCTAGTCAAATTTGATTTGTCAAATCTCTCCTTGAAATCACTTCACATCTTCTTAGAGCTAGAAGCATACACAATGGTTGTCATGATTAGTTCTGGTGCTACAACTACATTAATCCATGATAAAACAATTGAATCACAACACTACCATGAATTGTCGGATCTCCTTTGTATGAGCTTTTAGCACACGTGTCATCAAAAAATTCTAGTTTGTCTTTTACTAGAAGTGCCAATCGCATGGATTTGCTCCAAACACCATAGTTCTCTGACCTTGTGAGATCATAGGAATCAAGGCAACACCAGGAGTATCTGAGGTTTGAAGATGAAGAGGATGATTATGATTAGTTTGGAGATTATCTTCTGGATTTAAACCATGTGGTTCCACCATTGTTGTAGCTACAATGATCAATGATTTACAGCTTCAAGTAATCTTCGATCTAGGCTCTGATACCATAAACAATTTGTGAAATCTACTAGAAGAACAAAACGAAAACTAAATTCTGTTGAAGCATCTTGTATTCATTACATTGTGATCTAAAAATGGAATGAATCTCACATTTTTTTCTTACTTAAAATTTACATAGCTACTTCTATATATAGAGGATTATAGTTACTGTAAGTCTGTAACTAACTATTGTACTAACCACGTGACTCCTAAGCTAATCTGTAACTACCTAACAAACTCCAACTAACTTTTAAACTAGCCAATAGCAATGCAACAACTCTGTCATCTGTAATTCAACATGAAAAAGTTTATTTTTAGTGTATTAATTCATCTTGTTCTAAACTTTGACATCTAAGCAAAATATAAGAGATAAAGGGACATGTGAAACCTGCAAATTTTTTGCACTCATGAAAATGATACTGATAAGAGTTGAAATAAAGGGAGGTAATCAACTTTTTTCTTTTTGTTTTGAAATTTATATTACTATCACCTTCTTTTTTTTTTGGTAACTAAAAGATTTTATTTACCAAATGGAGAAATGTACAGCTCAAAGAAAAGAAACAAAACAACAAATTCTAGCTGGGAAGGACATATTGCTCCTAGCCCAGAAGTAGCTAGCATCCCATATCCTCTTCTCTAATAATTCTTCCTGAGCTAGCTAGGATGGGTAGTTATCAAACTGTATTATGTACGTAGCTATCTTGGGGTGCATAGTAGCTCTATAATAGATCTCTTGAATGATTTGCCTGATGATACTTTCCTCTGCCCTATGTCTATTCTGGAAGATACGATGGTTTCGCTCTTGCCATACATAGTAAATAGTTGCAGCCAATGTCATTTTATACAATACAACGCCTCTACTCCTTCCTTTGCAGTGTTCAATTGCCCAAGCAAGTTCTCCTTGCCAATCAAGACTTAAAAAACAAGGAGGTCATTCCATTAACCTCATGGGTCGAGGAGCTGGTAAATGACTTAAAGTGAAGGCCAACAAATTTAAGAAGAAGAAAACACCTGCTAAAGTTTCACAGGATGCTCATAGGAACTCAAGGCTGATGTTTGATGTTTCTGTAGAAAGGAATGACACTATCAAAAAGATTGCCAGAAACATAAAGCTTGATTTGAAAAGAAAGGTACATTTAGTGCTTTTGTATGTTTCGAATCAAATTTAGTAGAAGTTCCTAATAATACTTGGTGACTTGATTTTGGTGCAACTACTTATGTATCCACTATGTTGCAGAGATTCACTACGATCCATACTAAAAATCCAAATAAAGATTTATTGTTCATGGGAAATCGCATGAAGGATCAAATTGAAAGCATAGAGACTTATCGGTTGTGTCACGTCTCGAGCCTACACCCTGGGCGGGACTGGCACTCGAGAACTATTGTTGGCCCCAAGCGAACCCTTAGCCTAAACTCTTAGCGGAAGAGTTAAATGACAAGAAAACAATCTCAAAAGATAACCTCATGCAATAAACTTATAATGTCTTAAAAGAAACATTCAACTAGCCTAGATGGCAACTCAAGTCTCAAACATCAAAACATAAATGGAAAGACTCAAGAACTAACATCAACTAATTGTCTATAAATCCTCTAACAACTAAGATGGACGTCGGGACAAGACCCACGAAATCCTAATGAACTAAAATGATAAAGTAATAAATAGGAGGATCAGTCGGAAGCTAGGAGGCTCACCAACAACTCGAAATCTCAACTGGATCAACGATACGCTGGATGTTGATCCTGGTTACCTATATCTGCATCATAAAATGATGCAGGCCAATTGGTATCAGTACATTGAATGTACGAGCATGCGAGGGGAATTCTAAATCAAGACATAAGCTTGAAAAGGAACTGAAAGAACATATATGGTTTCACCTCAACTTAACTCATTTCAATATAAAGCAGTAATATAAGTGCAATATAAAGAAAAGCTTTTAAAACATGTGGATAACAACTCTGTGTATTGAAAAATATAATAGTAACTTAGTTTCTATGCAATGATACAATTTAAACTCTATTTGTATATGAAAATACAAAGTAAACTCTGTGTATATAAGAATACAAAATATCTCTGTGGGAGTTTCTCTAACCGGCAACCATCACTATGAGCTATGTGAAGATACATCGTTGTACCTCACGCTGCCAGGGCCGTCCTATACCTTGTCGGGGGTATAGAACTTAACTACTAAGTAGATCCACTAGTCTATGCTAAAAAGCACTAAGGAATCATCTAAAAAGTATGACCCTTTTCTACCCATGATGGCTACACGGTTTATGGAGACTATAAATTATCTGAACTCAAGTTCGTCCCCAAATCGGTGCTCAATACTTCTCCCAAAAATGTAATTAGCTCATATGTTTAAAAACATAACTATTTTTTGTGGTTTGAGATAATCACTCAAAAACTAGCCCAAAGGCTCTCTTGGAAATCAGAGTTTTCTCTCTTGCATAAATGTGAAACATTTACTCTTTACTACAAAACTAGCTCAAAGGCTCTTTTGGAAATCAATGTTTCCTTTCTTGTTTAAATGTGAAAATATTTATTCTTTGGGAATACATAGTCCCCATATACTCATTTGAAGAAAATGAACTTCATTTGTTACTCTTTGCTCAACTCAAAACTCAAGTCTTAAAACAAGTGTAAAGCATTTGTAAAAGACTTCTTAAAATGACTCGAAGAACCCTAAAGACTTGACTCTCAACTCTACCTTGAATTTGATTTATGAATTCAAAGTTGTGATTTGTGATAGGAAAGATCTCGTGATGTTTAGGAATGTTTTTAGATAGTTAAACATGAGAAACGATCAAGAAATCACTGTCTGGAAGCAAGTTCGCGACGCAGAGATGCATTTTAATATTTGGTCGCGAAATAAATTTTGAAGCAGAGGGGTTCGAGACCTCTCCGCGACGCGGAGAAAAAATTTGTGAAATGGTGGGGCAAGTCCGCGACGTGGATTGGGATGCCATATTCGCCCGATTTTTTCCTTCTTCATTTTCTAACCCCAATTCACCTAATTTGATTCTTTTCTCAATTTCCCTTTTTGATTCAGATACCAGTACATGCACACAAAAATCTAATCAAACACAACCCTAAAATCAACACGATTTCCTCAAGAACTCATCAATCATATCTAAACTCAAGAACGAAAGCCAATTTCATGAACTCAATTCAAGAACATCATACTTTCAACCTTCTAGAACGAATTTTGTAAAAATAAACATGATTGGCGCGTGGGTGAATGAACCAAATGCTATGAAAGTCTCACATACCTCTTTAGGGATCACTCCTTGGCGAAACGGCTTCGATTCCACAAGAAATCTCCAAGAACGCCTCGACTTTTCTCCTCTTTTCTCTTCTCTCAAAGCCCTAGCGTAATTCTTAATTGCGTAAACTAAACTAACTCAGTTTAGACCCCAAATAAATTCCTAAAAATGAAATAAATTAATTGGGTAATGAAAAGACCAAAATACCCCTCTAAATCCGGTTGACTTTCCTTATCTAGACAGCCCGACTTCAAACGGGCATATCTCTCTCATTCGAGCTCGAAAATTTGCAAACTTGGTGGCGTTGGAAAGATAATTCCAATACCTTTCATTTGACATCTTATCTGCCACCTAACTCATCCAGTACTGAAAATTATGGTCATTTAAAGTTGACCCAAAATTCATACTTAACATACTTGCCGAATTTCAGATTTTTATTCTTTCCAAAAATGGTTCTTTCTAATTCTAGCTCTTTCAAATAGTGGGGTGTTACAGGATCTTGGAGACTAGACATCACCTTGATCTATTACAGACTCTTTATGTTCCTTCAGTTTCTAGGAATTTGATTTCTCTTTCAAGACTTGATGTTTCTAGATTTGATTTTTAAGTTTGGACATGGATGTTTCAATCTATGTAAGAATACTTTTTTGTTATGGTTCTGGTGTTCTTATTGATGGTTGATATAGATTGAAATTCAATAATAATTTTTCTGAATCCCTTCTTACTATTCATCAAACTGTAGGAATTAAACGTAGTTCACTAAATGAAAATTTTGTTTATTTGTGGCATAGACATTTGGATCATGTATCCAAAGAAAGATAAAAAAAAGATTAGTAAAGAATGAGATTCTTCCGAATCTGAATTTTGCTGATCTTGATATATGATTGGATTGCATTAAAGGAAAGCAAACCAAACATACCAAGAAAGGCGTCACAAGGAGCACGTAACTTCTTGAAATTATTCACACTGATACTTGCGGACCCTTTGATGTTCCATCTTTTGGTGAAGAATTTTTTTTATCACCTTTATTGATTATTTTTTAACATTATGAATTTATTTTTTAAGATTATCGTGTTCAAGATCTTGATGTGTATTAAAATATTTAAAATTATTTACATATGAAATTAAAACTTGAATTTCTTGAATAAAGATCACTGAATTAGAGAGGACTACCTACGTATTTTATTGAAGTGAGAATTAGATTTGTGTAGTTCATCCAGTTTGGACAGTTAAAGAAAGTTTTGAAAGATTGGAATCTTGTTGAAAAATGCAACTATATTATACTCGATCACATGTCTTATAAATTTTCAACATTATTACAAACTGCAATATATCTTTTATTTTTTTCAATTGATAGCATCCTCTATCAACAGAAGTAGCAATAGCAAGCGGGGCCAGTCCAATACCAATGACAAGCTCCATGAATAGCATGTTCCCAATTGATGCATTGATTGTTACATCCTACAGTATCAAAGCAATCCCCAGTCCATGCCGCACTCATCTTTTTACAACCAATTGATTCCCCTACTTGCATTTCTGCAACCAAATAAAATTAACAACTCAAAAGTTTAAGAATTTCTCCATTTTTTCGGGGTCTCATAGGGGCGTGGAAACGCACCGCAATAGCCAATATGAATTGAAATAGACAAACTATTAAATATTTCTTTTTATAGTTTGTGGGTTATACTCACCATTTGATGCAATGAGGAAGAAAAGTAAGAGAGCAAGAAAGGTAGAATACTGAAATTGAGACTTAGCCATATATATCTTTGAACAATTATATGTTTAAGTGAGTATTCAAATTTAACAATTAATAGAGAAATAAATACTCTCTATGTCCCTAATTACTTGTCCACTTTTCCTTTTTTAGTTGTCCCTAATTACTTGTCCATTTTGACAAATCAAGAAAGGACAAAAAACATTTCTCTATTATATCCTCAATTTATTACTTTGAAAAATGTAGAATTTCTTGAAAATCTTAAGTTTTTAATTCATCTACTTCATAATTAATATGGGCAAAATGGTAAACTCACTATATCAATTATTGTTTTCTTAATAGGTGTGTCAATTGAAAAGTGCACAAGTAATTAGGGACAAAGGGAGTAAAATTTCATCGCGGACATAAGTAATTACCAGGTAATAATGGTGGAAACATACAAGGAAATACATTGAATTCTACAACATTGGAACAAGAGGAAGATATTAAAAAGTAGTATGTTTTTTTACCTTAATGACAGTATAATATACTTCCCTTTTGGATTTTGTTGTTGTCTTCTTGGACAATGATCATGTCTTAATTAGCTTTTGTGATGCAATCGTGCTTGCATCAATAACATGTAATATTGCAACTAGTTTTTGTTAATATAAATTCTTAACTCATGTGTTTGGCAATGTTGATAGTTCTTGATTTTTCCTATGATGTACACAGAAGTGACAAAATAACCTAGTTGTAGTTGTTTTACATATAATTGTTGGGATTTAAAAATTGAAAGATAATAGTAAAATAAGTTGCAATGTGAATTATATTGATACTAGATTGGTCATGGCCCGTGCTGAGCACGGTCCAACATACTTGATTTTATAATACAACTTACACAATATTTGTGTTATCATGGACATGAAATTTTTATATATATACAAGTGTGCAGAGACGATCTTTCACCTTAGTCTTTGAATAATATTGATTGAGCTGTTTTGTGTCTTTCGTAGATCAAGATACTAGATAAATATAGATGAAACTAAAATATTGGTTTGTACTGAAGTCTAAATAGATAATGACAACGAAGATCAAGTAATAGTCTATGCATAATATGTGAATAATTGTGTTTTTTTAATCACAGTAAGTGCACAAGATCACCAATAAATCAAATATTATATTTTCTATCCACTCTGACTTAGATGAATAGGAGTGAATAGTATTCTTCAATCAAAATATTCTATCACGGGTCTAACCTAAATATCTTTAAGGTGATATCTTTTTATCTTGTCCACATTCTTGAGTCCTTTAAGATCAACAAATTCAATGCATAAATAATCAGTATTTGTGAATTAGAAAATAGAACCGATCTATTATTTAGCAAGAGAGGATAACATGCAAGTCGCTAGAGTGATCGTAAATGGATCTTATTTAACATTAAGAAGCGAAAACTACTAATTAGATACTAATTCTTATAGCACCTTTATCACCAACATCTCAAACATAAACAATCCTTGAGGGATGACATTCAGATGTAATACTTGAGTGTGAGCCAACATACAGTATGACACAAGCATATTCCTTAGTTTTTTCTTGGACTTGATGCTACTTGTAAAACCTCTTCAATCGATCCCTAACAATGTTGAGACAATGCAAACCACAAAGTGTCTTGACATATTCGATAACACCAACTATCACCATTATGGGTGTTTCAATTATAGTGACCGCTTAACATGTCTCTTTCTGGTGGAGTTCTACACTTCAATAGGCAAGAAATATCATATTTAATATCGAGAAGGAATGAAATTATACCATTTTCCCTTCTACCAAACTAAAGTCATCCGAGAGTATCCAATTTACAACCGTCTTCTTAAATATGATTCTCCAATCAGTAAACTCGTATATAGGAAAAATAATTACCAAAACAAAAAATAAAAAAATAACTCTATGTACATTGTATTTTTCTTTTCTCTCTCATAGGTACAACTTTCACCAATCAAATATGTCAAACCGATGTAGACTTTTTCTAAAAATAAGAAAGAAACAGGTTACCTCCAAATGTTGTCGCACATCATTTGTTCCACGGGTGGCATACTGGTATAAACCAAGTGCTTAGAAAATTGATGCACTACAAATATATAGTAAGATAATTCTGTCAATATATTGCCTTAGGTTAATTGTTTAAGATAGTTAAATGTAACTTAATTGTTTAAGATAGTTAAATGTAACTTGCAACTCAAAGAAAGATGAGAAAAAACAACGATATTTGCCATCAATTAGTTATAACTTTTTGTCTTCGGTGGACTATTTTGCTCAAGAGTTGAAACAAAATATCATATATTGAAAATTGTCAAGCTTTCTGCATCAATAAGAACTACTCATTATTCATTTATAACCCAAGACTTCTTCCTTGGCAGAAGAAAGAGAGTTGGTAATTCCTAGCTTAGGTAATTCACTATTATAATAAAAGTTAGCAAGATAAATCGAAAGCATTTTCTTGTAGTCATAGAAACTTTAGAGGAGTGAATATGTGAAGAGAGTTATAATCACAAAGAAATCCAGACCTAACTTCTGTTATTTACATGAACTCCATAGTCTGTGTAATATTATTTTATTGCTAAAGATATTGAATCAAATTTTAAAAAAGTGATTTCCAATCACCTAGAGGAATCAGACAAGTCATTAAGAAAATGCAAGCGACAAGGAAAATATTAGTAAAGCTATTAGTATTAAATAGGAAAGACCATGTGTTGTGTTTGTCAAAGAAGAGTAAAGTGAATAAACAGTGAAGACTCACCTGGGAGGAAATAAAAGAGCTAAGGCAAAAAGCAAGAAAGATGTTACGTCATTAAAGACGAATTTTGTTGACAGCAGAAACATTGTTGAAGCCATAAGGCCTAGTCCTTTAAAAATAACATGCTATAACTGATTAAATTTTAGTATAGAACTTAAATGCACGATGGATAAGAACTTTTTAATAAACTGTGGAGGATCCAAAGTAACATGAATTGCTCACGACTTTTCCTTGCTGATCTAGTGCCAACATATATGTTCTCTACCAAATGACAAACTTGTTATTCTTTACATAAATATTATATTTTGTCAATTATCAAATCAATTTCCTTTATTTATACATTAACTACCTCTGATTCGTTTAAATAAATTAGTTTCCAACGTGACTTTGTAGAAGAAGAACAATAACTACAATCACAAGAAATATGAAAACTTATCACTGCAATGCTTGTCAAAATATGGGTTGATTTATCACTTGGGACAGTCCTATATATACCATCTTAAAAGGGAGCTCTAAAAATGTCAAAATATAGGTAACTTCTTTTACTTTATTATTTGATAAAAAAATGAGATTTTAACTAAACAGTAAATCCTACTAAATATGTAAAGATGCCTACTTATGAAAGGTTAAGCTCTTCCAAGGAACTCTAGGGTGTTGCTGCTGCAAATAGTGATAAGCTTCCTTAATCTGAAATTTACCTTTCTTTTCCATCTTTTTGATCTCCTGAGCAAGTACCCCAGTAGCACTAGTTGAATTGATCAACACTTCTCGACTGTCAATTATCTTCCTTACCACCCAAGATTCAAATTCTTTGCTATTAGGGGATAAGAAAAGTTGAAGTAATTTCTTAATCGCTTAGACATCACCCACTCGTTTTCACCTTTACAAGTCTCAACTGCTCCATTGACCTTAACACTAAGATCGATGTCCCACAACGGAGATAAATCTCTCTGAATTACAATATCATCGTCTAAGAAAACCACTTTGTCATGGTTTGGGAAGAGCTCCAAAAGACGAGATCACAGAAATCTCAGATTGCTATTTAAAAACATGCATATCTACATAATTACAGGACCGGAGAGTGAATTGCATACAAGTATCAACAACAACAACATACCCAACGTAATCTCACAAGTGGACTTTAGGATAACATACAAGTATAGAAGAGGTAAATATTACAAAGTGAAATCCATACTAAAACTTAAATGCTAGCAAGTAGAAGAAAGGAAAAGCAAAAATTATTGCTGCGTGGAACTCTTCTAGAAAAGATAGGAGTGCCTGGAGATGCAAGCTAAGATTTAAATTATCATCATCAAAAGAAGAGAACAACAAACAAAAGTTTGATTATAACTGTCCTTCACACTCCATAAAGTTTTTAAAAATAACCATGGTATCCGGGCCAACTTAAACAAATATGCATGTAAGACTTTCATATGATATCCCAAGCCAAGCATGTGCCACCAAATCCTTTATTATTGCATTTGTTACATCCAAATTCCATTCAGTTGCTTCTAATAGAGAATCAAACCATGTTTTTCGAGCTAACTGAGAGAGGGATCACTTATTCCAGCCTAGCCCTTTCATCTTAAACGTTGTCGATACTAGTGTTAGCATGATTGGACATATTCTAAATATCTGTACAAATCTATGTTATAACTCTAACTATTTGTGTAATGATGATAGAAGATAGCATAGATTAATGTAGCATCTTTTCAGAGATATTACAATTAGGAATAACATATATTTAGGGATAGATAGTAGATTTTTAGGCATGTAATTTAAAATTCTTTCTATTTAATGGAAGAACTCTCATTTGAGAGAACTTCTTTAGAAAAATTAACATGGTATCAGAGCCAGGTCCATCCCCATTTGGGCTCCCGGTCCACGCGCCAGTTGGGCCTGGTCGTGAAGGGGGTTTTAAGAGTGGGTAAAAGTCCCACATCGATTGGGGAATGGATTGGTGGTCTCCTTATATGGACTTGGGCAATCCTCCCCTCATGAGCTAGCTTTTGGGGCTGAGTTAGGCCCAGGTGCCATATCTTGGAAGTGGGAATGTCGGAAATCGGAGTGGAGGTAGTTGTCGCATTGGTGGGAATGTCGGAAATCGGAGTGGAGGTAGTTGTCGCATTGGTGGAATTGTGAATGGAGGTACTTGTGGAAATGGTGGAAGAAAAACTGGGAATGAAGGTAGTTTTGGCAATGGTGGAATAATTATTTGAAACGGAGGAGGCGGGGATTTAACTGGATGTCGTGGAGATGGAGAAGGTGGTGGAGGTGGAGATGGCGTTGGAGGAGGCGGAGACTTAACTGGAGGTGGTGGAGATGGAGAAGGTGGTGGAGGTGCATATGGCGATGGAGGAGGGGGGGACTTAATGGGAGGTGGTGGAGATGGCGATGGAGGAGGCGGGGACCTAACTGGTGGTGGTGGAGATGGAGAAGGTGGTGGAGGTGGAGGTGGAGATGGAGAAGGTGGTGGAGGTGGAGATGGCGATGGAGGAGGCGGGGACCTAACTGGAGGTGGTGGAGATGGAGAAAGTGGTGGAGGTGGAGATGGCGATGGAGGAGGCGGGGACTTAACTGGCGATGGAGGAGGCGGGGACCTAACTGGTGGTGGTAGAGATGGAGAAGGTGGTGGAGGTGGAGATGGCGATAGAGGAGCGGAGACCTAACTGGAGGTGGTGGAGATGGTGATGGAGGAGGCGGGGACCTAACTGGAGGTGGTGGAGATGGTGATGGAGAAGGTGGGGACCTAACTGGAGGTGGTGGAGATGGAGAAGGTGGTGGAGGTGGAGGTGGAGATGGTGATGGAGGAGGCGGGGACCTAATTAGAGGTTGTGGAGATGGCGATGGAGGACGCGGGGACCTAATTAGAGGTTGTGGAGATGGCGATGGAGGACGCGGGGACCTAACTGGAGGTAGAGGAGATGGAGAATGTGTTGGAGGTGGAGATAGCGATGGAGGTGGTGGAGAAGGAGAAGGTGGTGGAGGTGGAGATGGCGATGGAGGAGGCGGGGACCTAACTAGAGGTGGTGGAGATAGAGGAGGCTGAAACCTAACTGGAGATGGTGGAGATGGAGAAGGTGGTGGAGGTGGAGATGGCGTGTAACATCCGACAATTTGAAGTGGCTTTGAAGAAGCTTGAAATTTGGAAATAGTCAATTTTTGGAAAAATTTAAAAATCTGGAAATTTGGCTAAGTGTGGAAATCAGTGAGTTTTTGGCCAACTTTGAGCAGTCGTAACTCCTAGCTCAGGATAAGTTAGGAGTAGTTCCAGTTATGGTTGCGAAGCCCTTGGAACGATCTTTCCAACGCCACCGAGTTTGCTCAATACCGAGTTCGTATGAGAGAGTTATGCCTTATAGAAGTTGGGTAGTTGGAAGGGAATTTCGTCCGGAAATTTAAGGGCATTTTGATCCTTTCACAAATTATTTATTTTGAGCTCTTATTGTTGAGTTAGGATGATCTTGGATCATTTTTGTCCCATTTTTGAAAGAGAAGAGTTAGGGTTCTTGAGTTTAAAGAAGAGAAGAAGGAGAAGAAAAAGGAGAGAAGAAAGAGGAGATTAGTCAAGATCATTGTGGACTTTCGTCGGGGGTGATCCCTATTAAAGGTATGTGAGTTTTTCGTGTGGGTTGATTCTTTCCCCCACACACACCAAGTTTATTTCATTGATTGAGAAAGATTGGGGATTTTTGTGGAAGTGTTGAAGTTGTTAGTTGTTGTTGATGTTGTTGGTGATGTTATTGAAATTATTGTTCGTTGTGAGACATGATTGGGTCGTATATTTTCATTGAAATCCTATGGTATGTTGAGGGAATTACGATTCTTAGAGTTATGACCCTTAAAAAGTTGATTTATCATCGAATTGCAGAAATTCTGGGCTGTCGATCCCCATCTACGGGACTGACCTACGGACCGTAGATCAATCGACGGTCCGTATTGGTCAACCGTCGATTGGTACAGAAGTTGGGTTTTTGGGGCATCGATCTACGGGCCCGACCTACGGTCTGTAGATCAATCAACGGACCGTAAGTCAGGACCGTAGGTCAACACTTAGACTTTTGTTCAAAAATCAATTTTTTTTTGGGGAAAACTCTCTGACGCGATCTACGGACCCGCAGTACGGACCGTAAGTCCATCTACGGTCCGTCGATGGCTTCCGTAGATGCCGCCTGTGTCACCAGAAATCTGAAGTCTCAGCCAAGTTTCCCCATTCCTTTTCTCACTTTCTCAAACAAGTTCCAAGGTATTATACCTATGTTCTATGGTCGTTTCCGACACTCCATAGTACGTCTAAGTGTTCAGGAATCCCTCCATAACATGTGATCGAACACCTTGAATTCATATTTCTGATTCAAGGAAAGATAGTTCCAAGTCAAGTGAAGTTAGCAGTCAAGTTTCAAGTCGAGTAAGAGTCCCAGTTTCAAGCTAAGTCAAGAGTTTAAAGTTGAGTTCATTTCTCAAAGTTATTAGGGAACTATGTATTCCCAAAGAAGTTTTAAAGAAAGGTCTTTACATCTAAACAAGGTTGGAAACTGAGATTTCCAAAGAGCCTTCGGGCTAGTTTTTGAGTAATTATCTCATATCAGCAGGAATAAATATGTTTTAAAAACATAAGAGCCAGTACATTTTTGGGAGTAGTATTGAGCACCGAATTGGGGGAGCGTTCAAAGAACCCACCGCCCCCATAGAACCATGTTAGCCACCATGGGTAGAAAAGGATCATGCTTTTTAGATGAATCCTTTTCAGATTAGACTAGTGGATCCATTAGGCAGTTCAAGTCTTATACCTTTGGCCGGGTATAAGATGCTCTGGCAGCGTGAGGTCGATCGCTGTATCATCACTATAGCTCTTATGTGATGGTTGTCGGTTAGAGAAACTCCCACAGCAGTTATTGTATTTTCATACTCAGAGATTATTGTATTTTTATATACATCAGTTCATTGCATTTCTATATACATTTCAGGCTTATTGTATCTTGTATACACACAGAGTTTATAGCATGTTTTAAACCGTCTTTCTTTATATCGCACTTGTTTTAAATTGCCTTATATTGAAAGAAGTCAGTCAGGTTGAGTTGAGTTGAGATAGGTAAGCTATTCAGTTTCTTCCAGATTTTCCTTCTAGCCGTTGTTGCTTAGTTTTCCAGCTTGCATACTCGTACATTCCATGTACTGATGCCAGTTGGCCTGCATCGTTTCATGATGCAGATTCAGGTATCCCAGATCAGCAGCCTGCACGTCGTTAATCCAGCTGAGCACTCCAGAGTCAGTGGTGAGCCTCCTTGCATTCCGGAGGGCTCAATTATTGTGTGTTCTTAGTTTTGGTTTTACTAGGATGTTGCGGGGTCTGTCCCAACATCCATCTCAGTGTTTTTAGAGGCTTCATAGACAGAAAGTCAGTCAGCTAGTTTTGAGTCTCTTATCTATATATATGTAAAAATCCTATTTTGAGACTCGGGTTGCCTTATGGCCATACTTTATAAGTTATGTTCTTTTGCAATATTGCATTGCTTTTAGTTATTCTGTTGAGTTAGGTTTCCGCTGAGTTAAGAAAGCCAGGCCAAGGGTTCGCTTGGGGCCAGGAATGGTCTCCAGGTGCCGATCCCGCCCAGGGTGTAGGCTCGGGGCGTGACATGGCGATGGAGAAGGCGGGGACCTAATTGGAGGTGGTGGAGATGGATAAGGTGGTGGAGGTGGAGATGGCGATGGAGGAGGTGGGGACCTAACCGGAGGTGGTGGAGATGGCAATGGAGGAGGTGGGGACCTAACTGGATGTGGTGGAGATGGAGAAGGTGGTGGAGGAGGCGGGGACATAATTAGAGGTGGTGGAGGTGGAGATGGCGATGGAGGATGTGGGGACCTAACTGGAGGTGGTGTAGATGAAGAAGGTGGTGGAGGTAGAGATGGGGATGGAGGAGGCGGGGACCTAATTGGAGGTGGTGGAGATGGAGAAAGTGGTGGAGGTGGAGATGGCGATGGAGGAGGTGGTGACCTAACTGGAGGTGGTGGAGATGGCGATGGACGAGGCGGGGACCTAATTGGAGGTAGTGGAGATGGCGATGAAGGAGGCGGAGACCTAACTGGAGGTGGTAGAGATAGAGAAGGTAGTGGAGGTAGAGATGGCAATGGAGGAGGCGGGGACCTAACTTGAGGTGGTGGAAATGGCGATGGAGGAGGCGGGGACCTAACTAGAGGTGGTGGAAATGGAGAAGGTGGTGGCGGTGGAGATGGCGATAGAGGAGGCGGGGACCTAACTGGAGGTAGAGGAGATGGAGAAGGTGGTGGAGGTGGAGATGGCGATGAAGGAGGCGGGAACCTAACTATAGGTGGTGGAGATGGAGAAGGTGGTGGAGGTGGAAATAACGATGGAGTAAGCGGGGACCTAACTGGAGCTGGTGGAGATGGAGAAGGTGGTGGGGGTGGAGATGGCAATGGAGCAGGAGGAGACTTCACTAGAGGTGGTGATAGTGGAGAAGGTGATGGAGGTGGAGATGGCAATGAAGGAGGTGGTAGAGATGGAGAAGGTGGTGGAGATGGAGATGGCGATGGAGGAGTACAATTAGGTGGTGGAAGTGGAGTTCGAATCCAGGGAAATGGTATTGGAAAAGGTAATAAAGATGGTGGGGGAGGAGATTTATTATTGCAAGGCGGTGGTGGAGGTGGGGATGGCGATGAAGGAGGTGGAGGGGATGGAGAAAGTGGTGGAGACTTAACTAGAGGTGGTGGCTGTGGAGGAGCTGGTGATGGAGGAGGTGGTGGAGATGAAGAAGGTTGTGGAGGTGGAGATGGAAATACAGGAGGTGGTGGAGAAGGAGAAGGTGGTGGAGGTGGAGATGGCGATGGGGGAGGTGAGCAATTAACTAGAGGTGGTGGATATGGAGATGGTCCAGTGGTAGGTGCAATCAATGGTGGTGATGGCAACGGAGATAGAGATGGAGATGGTCCATCGGTAGGCGCAATCAATGGTGGTGATGGCAACGGAGATGGAGATGGTCCATAAGTAGGTTCAATCAATGGTGGTAATGGCAATGGAGATGGAGATGGTCCATTGGTAGGTGGAATCAATGGTGGTGATGGCAACAAAGATGGAGATGGTCCATCGATAGGTGAAATCAATGGTGGTGATGGCAACGGAGATGGAGATAGAGATGGTCCATCGGCAAGTGAAATCAATAGTGGTGATGGCAACAGATATGGAGATAGAGATGGTCCATCGATAGGTGAAATCAATGGTGGTGATGGAGATGGTCCATCGGTAGGTGCAATCAATGGTGGAGATGGAGATGGAGATGGTTCATCGATAGGTGCAATCAATGGTGGAGATGGATATGGAGATGGTCCATCGGTAGGTGCAATCAATGGTGGTGATGGAAACAGAGATGGAGATGGAGATGGTCCATCGATAGGTTCAATCAATGGTGGTGATGGCAATGGAGTTGGAGATGGTCCATCGATAGGTGAAATCAATGGTGGTGATTGAAACGGAGATGGAGATGGAGATGGTCCATCGGTAGGTGCAATCAATGGTGGAGATGGAGATGGTCCATTGGTAGGTGCAATCAATGGTGGTGATGGAAATGGAGATGGTCCATCGATAGGTGCAATCAATGGTGGTGATGGAAACAGAGATGGAGATGGAGATGGTCCATCGATAGGTGCAATCAATGGTGGTGATGGCAACAGAGATGGAGATGGAGATGGTTCATCGACAGGTGTAGTCAATGGGGGTGATGGCAATGGAGATGGAGATGGAAGTGGTGGTGGAGGAGGGGGAGAATGGATTGGTGTGGGTGATGGATTATGGTAATAAGGTGGCGGTGGAGATGGAGAAGGTGGTGGTGGAGGATTATGGTAATAAGGTGGCGGTGGAGATGGAGAAGGCGGTGGTGGAGGATCATGGTAATAAGGTGGCGGTGGAGATGGAGAAGGCGGTGGTGGAGATTCGTAATGATATGTTGGAGGAGGAGAAAGGATTGGTGGTGGTGGTGGTGGATGATGGTAATAATTTGGTGGGGGAGGTGGAGAAGGCGGTGGTGGAGATTTGTAATAATGTGGAGGAGGTGGTGATGGTGATGGAGGTGGAGGTGATTTATAATAGTGATGAAGCCGCGGAGGCGGTGGTGGAGGTGATTTATAATAGTGATGACGTCGCGGAGGTGGTGGTGGAGGTGATTTATAATAGTGATGACGTCGTGGAGGAGGTGGTGGAGGCGATTTATAATTGTAACGACGTCGTGGAGGAGGCGGTGGAGGGGATTTATAGTAGTAACGACGTCGTGGAGTAGGAGGCGGGAGCGATTTATAATAGTAACGACGTCATGGAGGAGGTGATGGAGGCGATTGTGGCCTATAACGGTATGACAAAGATGATGAATCATCAATGTGGGCCTTATAATTAGCTGCTACACTAATGACTATCAAGCAAAAGGCAAAAGCATAACCAAGAAGGGGCCATTGCAACTTTGATGGTGTTCCCATATTGGAACTAAATTAGTTTGTTGTTCTTGCAACATTGGTGGAAGAATTAGCTCTTTATATAGCAAGAGACCCAAACAATTGATAAAGACAAGTTTGTTTGTTTTTTTTTGTAAAGAAAAAAAAAACTGGCTCAAAACATTTAGAAAAATAAGTACAAACTGGCCAAATGATATTTGAAAAAAACAAACTAAGCATATAGAATCTCATCTTAATTATTATGAAATAGATTCCTACTAAACTATGGGTTTAGTTCATGGTAGACCATGAATTAGTCAAGATCAAGGTCATGTATCATTGTTTTGTATTTGCATTTTACATATGAATTTGTATTTTTCAAAATTTAAGTTATAGCTCCAAATTCTTGAAAATCTTTTGACTTTAGGTTATCTTTTGTAAATTGGATTTCTTCGTCATACATGAGAATTTTTTCGTCAAGAGAAAAAGTAGAGGAAACCAACCAAACAAATGTTGCAACTAACTCGTTGCTATTTTTATTTTATTTAGTGTATGCCATCTTGAATTTGTATTTTTCCGTCCAATGTTCAATATGTGTCCAAAACTCGAACTCGAGATCTTTGATTAAGGGAGGAGCAGCCCTATCCATTGCACCACATTTTGAATCTGTTCTTGTCTATACACTATTATTCTAAAATCTATCCAAAACACGATGTTTGTTTAAACTTTATTTTTCAATTCGAAAATGACATTAGAAATAAGGGAAAACTACCTAATTACACAAATATGGTAACCATGCATAAGTATGAATCCACTGTATAGTTTGAAAAAATTACATATTGTCTCTCACTAATTTTATAATTTGGTACTAGATTGATACACCATTCTTTCATATTTTAAGTCAAATACATGTATCAAAGACACTAGATACATTTTGAAATACAAATACACAGGGAGAGAGCCGAGCGAGAGAATCAACATATATCTTTTGATACTAGATACATTCTAAAATACAAATACATAGGGATAAAGGTGAGTGAGAGAGTAAGTGTGTATCCTAGATACATGTGAATCACGATTAGATATGGTGTATTTAGAACAAATTACACCTAATTTAACCTGTATGCATCCGAAATACATGTATATGAGTTTACCATTTATATGTATCTGACAAAATAAATATGGTGCAGAAGGTAATTTTGAAAACTAAAAATGGCACATAATTAGGCCCTAATCTTGTGAATTTTGTATTTTTTTTCTCTAGAAATATTTTTTACTTTATAGGTGTTTCATTGATTCAGGGTGTGTACCGTTTAAGGGAAAATATTTTCTATTTTTTTTTTTTAATATTTTCATGATTGGTTGATTAAATTTTTTGAAAAACTTATTCTCTAAGATATTATATTTTTAAAATAAGGAAAATAATTACTCTAATAAAAGTAGGGAAAAAAAGTTCCACCAATGTTGTTCCACGCTGCTTGTGCCCCTCCTCACTCTCTTAACACACCGTATTTTCATTCCAAATCCACTATTCCCTATCCCCCACCCCACCCCACCCCACCCCTTGTATTATTTATTTAGATTAGACACAGATTCTTTAATGATAATTTGATTGTAATTACATATTCAATACAAGTAAATAAATTTAAAAAAATTACTTATTTGAGGAATTTCAATTCCTACATAATTAGTTATGGAGGAATTTATGAATATGAGTATTGTTTATTTGAAAAAAACGATACAATTGAATTTATTCTGAGGTTAAGAACATATGGATTGATTTCAATTACTAATTAGAGATTTATTAGATTAGAGATTCCGGTGTGAGTATTATTCTTTGTGGATCTGCCATAGAAGAGAAACTAATGAGAAAAAAAACTTAGAATGTTAATATAATGCCTTGTATATCAAAAATCCAACTTTTATAAATGAATAACTTCATTATTTATAGGCGGCAAATAGAATACTTCAACCAACAAAAATGTTTTGTGTTGTCCTTTTAGCACACACAAGTGTATGTGATCGCAAGTAATAAGTGAATACTTGTACAATTTGATTTATCAATTTCATAACGACTTAATTACTGAAAAGTTATCAATTTCATTATTTTACTTATTAGAATTAGTGTTGTTCGGTTTTAGAGAGTTTATTTTGATGATTTATTCTATTTATGAATTCGACAAAAAAAAAAGTAAAGAAGATTGAGTAGCAAAAGTTGTTCATAGAGAGATTAAGACATACAGTTGTGTCGGCCGTTTGCGTAATTCTATCCCATCTAGTTATAGTTGTTAAGCATATGTAAGATATCTAATGATTGTTGAATCACAGGGTTGATAATATGTTCATGATCTCTCTAGCCTCTAACATTTTGTCAAAATTGACCTGATCACACCTACATATTGAGCAGGGATATGGTAATCAATCCAAATCCATTTATATATCTTCATATATCTGATCCAAGTGGGCAAACTAGATACATTTCATTTTAGTCGCTAATCCATCCGAAGATGAACCCAACTCCCCTTAATTAATCGTTCTATTCCAAACTTTCTTCTCTTGAGTTTCGCTAGCAATTATCCATTTATTTTATGGATAGTGAAGCCACAAAATAGTTGAGTATAAAATTAAAAAAACAACTTATTTTGAGACAAAAAAAATTTCATAAAATAATAATTATTTTGAAATGAAGAAAATATCAACTTTTCTGAATTAACTTATAAGTAGTGTTGATAATTTTTTATTTTTGGTTTGAGACTAAAAAAATACTTTTTAGAAAAATAATTTCTGATCCAAAAATCAACCCCGATAATTGATCCAGGACCCGACCCTGACACCCAAACTAGGACAAGACCCCGATGACCGTTCCAAAATCTGACCCTGAGATTTGACCCAAGAAAAAAAATCAAAAACATTTTTAAAAAAAAATTGACGCGGGGGGGGGGGGGGGTTGGGAGGGTAGGAGGTGGTATAAAAATGAAATTTTTAAAATTTGAAATATTTTTCAAAATAATATTTTTTTCAAAAAAATTGATTGGGTGGCTTGGGTTCGGGGGGGGGGGGGGGGGTAGAGGTGAGGTTGGCGAAAAAAATGAATTTTTTCTAAATTTAAAATACTTTACAAAAACAATTTTTTTCTAAAAATATTTTTTTGACCGGACTGGCCTGGTGGGTAGGGGGTAAGGGCAGTTTTTTTTTTAATGATGTCTTAATACATTGGATATCCAATAAGGGATACTATGCTTTTTGCCAATAAAAATGGTAATTGAAGTCGTAACTCTGTTAATGGACATGAAAATATGTAAATATTGTAACTATTGTAACTAGGAGGGGCAAACATGCAAATTGAGACTGATATGAAAAGTCGAAATCGAATTAAATTAAAATGAATAAAATATTTAATTTGGTCTTATTTAACACATAAAAAATTGATTAATTGATAAGTATTCATGTTATTTATGATTTCAGAAATAATTAGATAAAAACACAAAATCAAAATCAAAATAAGTTTAAATCAGTGTTTTAAAAGGCGGGGGCGTGAGGTGGGGAGTTTTACTTAGCATAGGGCGAGTCGTAAGCCCTATGGATCTTTGAATTTTTAATTTACAATATATAGTATAATAATATAATAACACAAAATTATAAAAATGCATCAATAGTTTAAAATAATTACAAACATGATCAAGGAAACTCATAGAAAATAAAACTTCTAACATTATTATACAAGTATAAATAATCTAATATCTTAACTTTCTAATAATAAAAGAATCATTATTTCTAAATATGTATATTATCATACTATACAACTTACCCCCCTACAAGAAAATAATCAAAAAAAGCTTATTATTATTATAATAAAAACATCACCCCACCATGAATAAAAATAAAATTACATTTAAATAGCTAAATAAAATATGGAAATTTTGAGGCATATGACAAAAACATAAAAATCAATCATAAGTGAAAAGTAAAGTTTTGCTATGTATTTTTAAAAGAAATGCCCTCACAGTATTACCAAATAGTAAATATGTGATACTACAACTTGTTATTTGAGTTACTCTCAAGATTCTTATTTCTATAGATTAAAATTATTAAGTATCATTCATTTATTCAAGAATTATGAGAGTCAACAATGTTAATTAAAGAATTTAATTAACACATAATTTGTGTAAGATCTATTCGGTAAGCCTTGAACGTTGGGTGTGCTTAGGGCATACAATCGGACGCCTAAGAAGTAAGCAGGGGTTGATCTATTAAGGGGTTTGGGGGTGCCACGCCACCCACGACGGAAACCTTATGTATACATAGGTATATATATAATATTTATATAAATATATAGCGTGCCACCCAGTGAACAAAACTGGTATGTGGTGCCACGGTAGAAGGGTGACTTTATAAGGTTGATGTTGCGGGTTCGAATCCCATTGGCATCAATTAAGTTTGGAAAATTGCTGCACACATTCTTTTAAGAAGAAAAAAAAAGGCTACAGGCGTGGGAAATTGCTGTAGCTAGCGCCTTTTTTTATTTTTATTTTTAGGGAAAAAAGATTTAAAAAAATGTCCTTAAACTATGTGAAAGGAACAAAAATGTCCTCGGTTTATAATTTGGCTCAAAAATCCCCTTGCAGTCAATACTTTGGTACAGAAATGTCCCTATAGTTACTAAATGGGTCAAAAATGTCCTTTTTCGAATAATATATTATTTTTTGTTTTTGAACACATTTTCTTCTTAATTAAATTATTATAAAAGAACCATGTTCTTGTTTTCTTTAAAAACCACTTTAAAAAATAAAAATGTAGGAAATATTATTTTTCTTCTTAATCTCATCTCATCAATTAAAATAGAATACCCCATGTACCCTTTCAATAGATAATATATGTCATATATATAAGATCATAGTACATTCATAATTATTTATATTTATAGAACGATAAAATATAATTATAATAAAATAAGAAATAGTTTCATTTTTTATTTTTTTGCTGAATTTAAGTAAGATAAAACATTTGCTAATTTAAAAAAAATATTATTCGAAATGGAATGTGTTAAAAAGAAAATAAATAATATATTTATTTGAAAAAATGAGCATTTTTTACCCAAAATAACCATAAGGGTATTTTTGGACCAAAGTATTGATGGGAATGACATTTTTAGACCAAACTACAAATGAAGGGCATTTTTGTTCCTTTCGCATAGTTTAAGGGCATTTTTTTACTCTTTTTCCTTATATTTTTAATTGTTAATTTAATCGATAAGTCCATTTGGCACCCATAGACTCTATATCCTGGATCCGCCTCTGGACGTAAGTCTTACAGAACTAAGTCTCACACTTGAGTCTGAAGGCATTTTGCTAGAGCCCCGCCTCAAGACGAGTTCCGAGACGAGTCTCAACAAAGTCATTCAAAACACTAGTTTAAACTCTCAGAATTCAAAAGGCAAGGAATTATTTTTAAAAAAAATAACAAGCAAAAGACAAATGAGTATTGACAATATGGATATTTATATTTTCTGTCTAATTATCCATATTTAGTAGATAACATGGACGATATTTATATTTAATCCATTTTAAATAATTAGCTATCCAACCCATATTTTTAATATTAATAAGTCGAACGAAATGATTACATGTTTTTAAAACCATTTTATGAGCCTTAATTGGAACCATAGAAATCCAAAACTATGGTATTATCAATTACAAAGAGTTTACATCTTTCTACGAACAGAATTCTAAATTTAGATTTGAAAATTTTCGATATATATAACAAGATATAGATTTATATAAAACGCAATATAATTTCTTGCATATTGGTATAGTTCAGATTACTTTTAAACCATTAACTCTTAGAGGGTTACCTGCGACATTTTTAGCTGCTCTTCGTGATGCTAGAAATTTGAATTTTCGACAATTTTTGATGGATTCGATTGAATCCACTATGGCATATGATCTAGTATATTTTAATACTCAACCTAATTTGCATTTATCTTTAACTGATGTTAATATTCTTGATACTTTAACTTTAGAGAGCATGCTTATAGAACAACTTTTAATGTCCCATTTGGACACAGTAATATTATATTGATGGTACATTTAAGCCTTTTCTCATTATATTATAAATCTTTAATCAATTAAATTTTAAAAAATAGATCTTTTATGACCTTATATAATTTCATTATTAACCGTAATGTGATTAAACATTTCAATATTTGGGTATTTTTTTCGACGTGCTTCAAACAATTTTTTTACTATTATATTGAATAAATTTTTATGTAATGTTGTTAATTGAATATATAAAGCAAATTCCAACTTTGTTTTAAATACGTGGCAATCATCCACTACTGCATTGAAAAGTAATGAGGCTATATTTATAAATAGTGTTCATCTGGTCGTAACTTCACAATAAAAGGCTATAAGTGTTTGCTCTACCCTCTGCTCTTTCTAACTTTTTTAATATTAAATATGTTAATAAATGCATTCCTTTTTTTTATACACAAAATCATTCAATTAATTTTTTCATACTTTTATTTATAACAACTAAATGAAATTTAAATATCAAATTCTAGTAAACATATATAATATCATCTCATTATAACAATCATAAGTTCTCTCGACAATAATATAATTAATTAATTCAACATGACTAAATTTAATATAATTTTTTATATAATCTTGATCACTACTCACCATAATATAATTTTTTAACAACGTAGTTGTATACTTCGAATTTCCTTCTAAAGTATAATCGATAATAAATCAAATTATTCTCGTAAAAATATTTAGAGTGAGGATCACGATTGCCATGTGCTTAAAGGCCAAGATCGTTTTTTTACATTTTCAAAATTCATTTTATATTTACTAATTATTTATTATTCATTATCAAAAAACCATGTTAATTTATTAAAATTAAAAGAATTTAGGGAAGATAGAATGGGTATCACATGGGTATTTATAGTACGATAGCAAAAAAATTAGTTCCATAATTTATATTTTATTTTTTGAATAATATTATATTGTTATCATATTAAATTAATTAATTCAACATGATTAAATTTAATAAAGTGCAGTACGATAAGTTGGTAACCGTAGACTTGCATTAAATTATATATTTGTACTAGCACTATTTTACTATTTTAATTTATAAACATTTGTTTGTTCTAATCCAACTTATAGTTATATTATAAGTCTTTATATTCTCTAACCAATTAAATTTAAAACTTTAGATCTTTTATGAACTTATATTTTATCATTATTATTCGTAATGTGATTAAACATTTCAATATTTGGATATTTTTTTCGACGTTGTTTCAAACATTTTTTTACTATTATATTTGATAAACATTTATTTAATGTTAATTGAGTTATGAAAATAATATAAATCAAATTTCAGCCTTTTAATTTTGTTTTAAGCACGTGGCAATCATCCAATACTCCATTGAAAAGTAATTAGACTAATTGTACTGGAGTTAATCCTCATTATTAGTATATCTTTTATGGATCCCTTCTATTGATTAGGTTCTAATAAGGGGAAATGATGAAATTAACAGGTAAAGAGTTAGGTTTTTGTTTACTTTTACTTATTATAGTTTGAGATTAGCATAACTCTAGCTAATAATAGTTCAGGGAACTATTATTAGAAGCTCTATATATGTGTATTAATCATTTTTCATAAGCATAATTAGTCATATTTTATTGCCTTATATATATATATATATATGGGGAAAATTTCTTAGGGGTCGTTTGGTAGAGTATATTAGCAAAAATAATGCCTTGTTTGGTGCATTTTTTCATGCTAAGTATAACTATTTCTTGCATTAGTAATACATGCATTAACATATGATTAAACACTCAATTACCCCTCAAAAACACTTTGACATCTTTTCCACCATAATTATGGAGGATATCTATGTAAATAAATATCTATCTATATATAATAGGAGAAGTAAAAAGTGACACATGTTAGCACCACAAAAATTCAACAATTTGAAAAATAAAAAATAATTTAAAATTCTTTTAAATTAACCAAAAATAAATAAAAAAGAGTAAACAAAAAAATAATTAATCATGTTTCTTTTGAATATAATAATCTATTTATATATAATCTATCTATATGTAATAGGAAAAGTAAAAAGCGACACATGTCAGCACCACTAAAATGCAACAATTTTAAAAATAAAAAATAATTTAAAATTCTTTTAAATTAACCCAAAATAAATAAATAAAAGTAACCAACTAAATAATCTCATGTTTCTTTTAATATAATAATATAATAATAATTTGGATAACAATGAATTTGAATTGAATTCATTGTTAGTTTCCACGAAAATTGTTTTAAATTTAAATTGTTTTAATTTTTTAATATTAATTATCTGTAATTATTTAAATAATAATAAATAACAATTTTAAAAAAGAGGTGATAACACCTATGTGTCAGCACCACAATTAATCTCTATTTTTTAACTTTTAAAATATCAATTAATTAATTATTAATTATTATTTATCTGTAGTATCTATCTATATATAATATGAGAAGTAAAAGTAACACATATTAGCACCACTAAAATTCAACAGTTTTAAAAATAAAAAATAATTTAAAATTCTTTTAAATTAACCAAAAATAAATAAAAAATAGTAAACAACTATTGACACCCAATTTTGACCTTCATTTCTTCTAATTCATTGTTTTCGAGCTTCTAATTTAATATCATATCAAACTATCCTTTTTCACAATTATTTTTACTACTACAACTATTTATCTACTACAATTATATGTTTTATCATCGATATTACTATTATCACTTCTTACACCTTCTTTTCTTAAAAAACTATTTGTTGTCGCTTTATTTCAAGTTTCGTACTTATTAAATTAATTATAAATCTTTATTTTATATTTGTATATTTTATATTAGCGTAAATTTGTAATATTGATATTTTTATTATGTAAATTATTAGTTATCATCTTTTCATATATATATATATATATTAGTTATTAAGTTAGAAGCCTAAAATAATTTAAAGGAGGAGAGGAAGACAAAATATCGGCCCAAAATCCCCAAATTAGACCAAAACGTTTCAGCCCATTATTTTATATCAAAAGCAGCCCAAATTATATTTACCCCACCGATTAAAATAAATGCACCATTCATTCTCAATATTTCACTTCCTCTTCAAACCTTACTTCCCCAATATATTCGCTTAAAATCTCAAAAAATACTACCTAAATACACTCATGTATCACCATAAAAAATTTATCAAAAAAACACACATGGTTTTTTATGGTGATACATGTGTGTATTTAGGTAGTGTTTTTCGAGATTGTAAGCGAATATATTGGGAAAGAAGGTTGGAAGATGAAGTGAAATATTGAGAATGAATGTTGTATTTGTTTTAATCAGTTGGGTAAATGTAATTTGGAACGGGTGAAATTAATTAATTTGGGTCAGGTATAATTAATAATGGGTGAGTTTGTAAATTAATTTAAGTAATTAAATTGTATCCAATATATGATCGCTATGTATTTAAAAAAAGTATTTAAATGATAATCTGTTATAAAAGTTGTCAATATTGGACCCAAAGATGGATGACAGGGGTATTTGAGAGCCAATAGGTGTATGTCAGGGGCACTTTGGGAGGCAATAGGTGGATGAAAGATAGTTTTGTACCATTTCCAATAGCTCAAGGGTATTTTAGGCCCTTTTCCGTATATATAATTGTGATCCACTATATCCTATATCCACAAAATATAATTCTTTAGAAGTCTTTGTTATTTTGTTATACAAATGTATGTGTATGAATGCTCTTTCAAATTTTATATATATAAGCATGTGTAAAATTTTTGAAGGGGTGTGATTTGATTCAAGCTCGCTCGCACTCAAAATACATGAACTTAGTTATATTTAGTTATTTCAAAAGTTATCCATGGCAAAATGGGTATCTCGTTGGATGCTTGCATATATTGTGTTCAAGATTGTATCTTTATTTGGTTGTATATCTAATTTAGTCGATATCTTTGGTCTTACTAATCTCTTTTTACCTTCTTTTTACTTGCATGAAATTTGGAGCAAAATTGGAGTCCCAATTAAGGACTCTCGCAAAAATAGAGTCTCATGGACTCGACACCGACATACCCACATATGAAGTCTTCACTATATCTTAGACTACCCAAATGACAACGAAAGCAAGCAAAACTCTTTACACTCTTTGAAAAGAAGAAACAGTTGGGGGTCTCAATTTGTGACACGACACAAGGCCTCATTTCTACTATATAATAGCAACATAACATGTGGAGAGCTTGAGTGATAAAGACTGAACTACCCTAAAACTAAATTAAATAGACAATAAGCACACATGTTGAAACTAGTTGTTTCTAATATAGTAGAAATTATTATTATTAGTTAGCATTAATTTGTTTTAACTTTCTTATGTATTTTGGATATTGTGTTAATTTTTATTTTCATAATAGCTAATATGAGGTAGATAATTGGGTTTGAGAACTTTTATTTTAGTTCTACTTACTAATGGTTTTCTTAACTTATGTATAATATTAACTTTTATTTCTAAAAACTATTTTTTTTTAAAAAGAGGAACCGACAACTATTTAACTTCAAGTATCATTTTTCAAAATATACTCATCTCCATGAGCGGCAAATTGAGTTCGTTAAGCAAGACCTTTTATTTAATCTACTATAAATACAAAAGAGTTTTCAAATGTTAAAATGTTTTCCAACTTACTTAATTGACTTTTATAATTCTTTTAGTACTCAATTTCTTTCAAAATTAATTAACCTAAGTTCGGTCGATTAACTGTTTTTAACAGATCTTAAAGGATGTCTTACGCCTCCCTTCAGGATAAGTTAGAATTATTACCATAAATTATAATTATTACCTAGAATCGCCTAAGGTTAAGTAGACTTTAATATAGAGTTAATTTAGCATAACTTTAGCAAAGTAGGTGTCCTAATTCACCTTTAACATAATTAGGTGGCGACTCTTAAAAATATCATTAAGATTCACTAATATGTTGTATACTGTTTAGACCTCGAGTTAAAATAGGTATAACACCAACCAAATAATTTCATGTTTCTTTTGAATATAATATAATATAATAATAATTTGGATAACAATGAATTTGAACTAAATTCATTGTTGGTTTCCACGAAAATTGTTTTAAGTGTGAATTGTTTTAATTTTTTAATTATTAATTATCTGTAATTATATTAAATAGTAGTAAATAATAATTTTTAAAAAGAGGTGATAGCGCCTATGTGTCAGCGTGACAATTAATCTCTATTTTTAAAATTTTAAATTATCAATTAATTAATTATTAATTATTAATTATCTATAATTATATTAAATAATAAATTACAATTTAAAAAACAAGATAGAAATTTAAAGCGGTTTAAAAAATGAGTGTGACAGTTTTTTTAAAACTATAACATATATACCTAACAGGTGGTGATGCGAGTAGCAATAGATGTGAACAATGGTTGCTACTACCTGGAGAAATATATAAGTATATCTACTATCTTGTGTTTCATTTGTCATTCTCTTTTCTCTCCTCTTTCTTTAATGATGTAATGCAGTTCTGTATGTTTCGGAAGGTTCAAGCAAGTGTAATTGTCCTTAAAATTATATGCATCTGTTTAAGGTTTTATATGGAGATAGTAAGCATTGATTTATGTGCTAGATTAGAGAATTGGGAAGAATCAAGGGTGAAAATGAATTTCTAGAATTCAAAAAGTTCTTGTGCTAGTTATTACCTACCATACTATCAACGAACCAGTCGATTTTTCCTATGATTTTTTCTGTCTTGGCTGGAAATCTTGTCTTATGTCTGCACATGTTGGTCTGTTCTATATATGCAGTTATGCGTGTTCATTGAATGTAAGATACTTATATTCTTTTATTGTCTTAGGCTTATGGTTGGTAGTTTTAAGGTTGAAAAAGTATACTTTTTATTTAGTTACAAGTGTGTTGATTAGTGAACTATATAAGTAAATTTCTATTTGGTTCTTATTTAATTCTAATTATGGCCTGCTAATGTTGATTACGTTGTACTTTTGTGTCAGTTTTGATTTCCCATATCATTACAATATGGATTCTTTTGACATAAGGCACTGAAATTGTTCTTGGAGGAATTGAAAATCTACCAAAGTTTGCACATTTTTCCCACAATGTCCTGCTTCTTAACCTCACTACTGTGAGTTTCATTCCTGCTAAACTTGAAGGAACACTAGCATTATATAAAGATCCAGTATGTTTATGAATCCAAGTATTGAAAGCATGTTCATGAAGAATAACATCTAATTATTTGTAAGGCTGTTATTATTAGAACATTGAACAAGAACAAAGAGTTTCAAGATGAGGAATAACAAAGGTATGTACAAGTTCTGCACAAAATTTGATCTCCTTGGCCATTGTGATATATTCTTGGATTTCATTGAATTTGGATAACTATTTTGTTTGCTTTACTGGCACTACTAGAAATTCGCTGTTGCCGATTACAAAATTGGTCGGAATGTAGTCGGAAAATGAGGTTTTCCGATGACCTTCCGACTACTTCATTGTAGTGTAAAGCATGATGATATGTGTTCTATCATAAACATATATCTTATTTATTATTCATGTAAACAGTATGATATTGGAATGTTTTCGCTGAGCATATTTTTCCAACACAAATAACCTATATGGATTGGTCCAAGGGCTCAAAACACAAAGGGAAACTCTACAACACAGTCAACTCGCAAGTCAAATTTGTGAACCTTAAACTCCAAATGTTCATGCCATAGTGTCAAATCGCACCCTGGCTCGGGCTCCAATCCAAACATACACACAAGTCTAAAATAATTATATGAACTTATTAAAAAATTCAATGATGAATATAAGATTGTTTTTTCAAAAATTTGACTTTGGTCAACTCCCTTAACTTTAGGCTTCTAGTTGAACAATGAATAATATACTCAGTGCAATCTCATAAAGTGCAGTCGGGAGGGTAAGATAAGCCCATACTTCGTGTGTAGATGTTTGATAAATAGATACCCCTAAACAAAAGACTTAGAGGGTGTTTGGATTGGATTAAAAATTGGTCAAATCTACTTTCAAGTTAGTTTTTGACTTCTGGCGTGTTTGGCAAATATAAAAAATAACTCAAAAATGACTTGAAATAAGTTAGAAAATATTTGGCAAGGTTAAAATATCTTAAAATAAGTTTGAAATGAATTAAAATAAGTTAAAAATCAAAAGTAGATCCCCCCAGTTTTTTTTATTTTTTGACTTAAAAATCATTTAAATTTAACTTTTTATTTTTGACTTAAAAACTACTTTTTAAAGCCAATCCTTCAGATAGTGTTGTCTTCAGATGGTGTCGTTGACTGCCCGCACTACTCATCCCCTCCTCCTCCTACTTAGATTCTAGTCACTGGATAGGTATCATCATTATATTATTTCTTGGCTTCTATTTGTGGTCTACTGGTTAGTGTTGTCAGAGCGATCAAGAAATTGCACTACTTACTTGTGTTTTATCACGCTAATTGCCTATCTTCATTTCAATGACGTTAGAAGTGGAAAATTGGGTTACATTATGTATGAGTGGTGCATGACGATACGTGGCATGAATGGCATAATTGTGCATTGGTTGTCATCATCAAAGGGGAGAAATTGTTGTAAAATAGGACAATATGTATGAAGTTTTGATGATTGACAAAGTAAACATGATTTACTAATTTTTGTCTTATGCATACTTACTAGGTGAATCAAGAACCAGGTCCTAAAGACGCGAATGTGGATAGCTTGTACAAATATGGAAATTGCAGCCAGAAGAAAATAAATCAATTGCAGAAATAAAAGAGCAATGTGGATAGCTTGTACAAATATGGAAATTGCAGCCAGAAGAAAATAAATCAATTGCAGAAATAAAAGAGCGAAAAAATAAAGAAATAAATAGCTCAAATAAAGAAGAAAAAGAGGAAAGAAATAAATAACACAGGTAAAGTCCAAAGAGGAAAGAAATAAATAGCACATGTAAAGTCCAAAGAGGAGTCAAAATTTTCTTAATGAAACATCTTTTAAGGAAGAAGAAAATCCGAAATTTCCTAATAGGAAGCCAAGTCCTAAAAAAGTCCTAGTCCTTGATATACTAGATAGGGCATGACAAATGTTCAATATATATATGACATGAAGATCATTGAGAGCCGCACTTATTACATATCCTCAAAATTCAATAGTCTGAAAAAAATTAGGGAAATTTTTTGTGCATTTCACTTCAAGAATGTTGTACATGACCTAATATATTTGTACAATTCTCCTACGTCTACATTCTCTTAAAATAGAAAAATTTGTGTAACAAAATAAAAGGAAAACTTTGTGTAACAATAAAAGAAAATAATTTATTTTCCCCTAACAACCTATAATAACTATCACATGTCATTCATGTGGAAGAAAGAGGAAGCTTGGAATCTGTAGTTCTATATACATCTTCTTGGATCTTTATGTCCTCCTTATCTCTTTCAACTCATGTGCAAGATTCATAGCCACCATAGTTATGACTTCTTCCATTCTTGTTCTCAACACCCCCCCCCCCCACTCTCTAGATGGAGGGGAGAGAAATGACACCCATCTTGGACAAGATTGAGAAATGTGAAGGAGCCCTAAGAGCCTTAGTAAACAAACCAGCTAACTGAGACATTGATGGGACAAAAGAGAGAGATTAAGCCGGATAGGAACTGATGTCTCACGAAATGGCAGTCAAGCTCCACATACTTGGTCTATCATGGAACACTGGGTTTCGTGCTATGTGTATGGTGACTTGACTATCGAAGTGGATGGGTACTGACAAAGATGGAGATACGGAGAGATCATGAAGAAGACAAGTCAACTAGGTGAGTTCTGCTATAACTTTTCTCATAGTCGTATACTCCGATTCAGTAGAGGATAATGAGACTTAGGTCTGATGGTGATCCTCCAAAATGATTTTAAAAAACCACTCACTGATCTGATTATATCCTGGCAATGCCTAGACGGCATCGCAAAAAGCCAAGAGGAAAAAACAAGAAGTGGATTTAAAAAATAAGTCACGACGGGGATCCAAATGCATATATCTTAAAACTCTTAAGGCCGCATCAAAATGATCTTGGCATGGTTGTTGCATATGTTGACTTAGAGTAAGAACAATAAATGACATATCCGGCTTGGTATGGGTGAGGTAATTCAATTTCCCCACCAGTCGCCTGTAAACAGTAGGATCCTTCAGTAAAGGTCCTGATGAAATAGTCAACTTAGATGAAGGATCTAGAGGAGATGACATTGTTGGCATGGATGCACAATCAAATCCTGTAACAATTTCAAAGCAAATTTGTGTTGACTAATGAAACATCCATGTGATTCTCGCAAAATTTCCAAACCAATAAAATAATGAAGCTTTCCTAAATCCTTGATTCGGAATTTAGTGTTGAGAAATGCCTTAGTAGTTGCAAACTTGGTAGAATCATTATCAGTAATTAATATAGGCGCAAACTCGCCATTAATATATCATCAACATATACAACAATGATAGAAATCAGTTTTTCTATTCTCTTAAAGAGTAAAGAATGGTCATTAAGAGAAGTCATGTAACCTTTAAAATTCAGTGTACCAGCAAGCTTGACATGTCATTGCCTAGAAGCTTGTTTTAGACCATATAAGAACTTTTTTAGTTTGCAAACATGGTGAGGACCGGAGGAACCATTATTCATGAAGGGAACTTCATGTAAACTTCTTCTTGAAGTTCTCCATGAAGAAAATCATTATTGAAATTGGGAGATAGACCACTCATTTTTTTTACTGCAATGGCAATGAGACACATGATTGTCGTCATCTTGACAACAGGGGAAAAAAGTCTCATTGTAATCTACTTCCTTCTGTTGTATATCCCCTAATCACAAGACTTGCCTTGTATCTCTCGATAGACGTGTTGTTTCACTTTGAAAACCTATTTGCAAGGCAAAGCCTTCCTACCTTGAGGCTAGAGTATTACCTCACATCTATGACTATCTTCCAAAATTGAAATCTATATATACATTGCTTCCCTCCAATTATGTAACACCTCAAAATCTAGTAGGCTAAGCTAGGATCTAAGTGCTAAGTCTAGAACTAGAGATTTGAGCCATGACACCCTCCACAAAGGCCTACACAGACCGTGAAGGGCACCACAATTAATTTTGAGGGTTGTGGAGCCTAGGCAGTAGCTAGCCAAGGGAGGCTCAACTCTCACGAGCACCATGACGGCTCGTGGTCGTCACCACGGGTCATGGTGACACTCATGGAGGTGGGGCAGTGAGCCCTCCAAGTCTGCCCAAAATGAGACCATCCCCACGAGCCACTAGACGGCTCGTGAAGGCCACCACAGGCCGTGGTCATGAGTTAGGTTGAGAGGGGTTTAGGGGTGGTTTGCCAAGCCATTGTTCCAAGACCACATATGGCACCATGGCTCGTGGAGCCTCACGTGGTGATGGGGTAGTTCACTGAAAGTTAAGGGCTTTTGGGTCTTTTTCGGTTTTAAGTGAACTAATACTATGTCGTTTTACCCAAGCCTAGGACTCCTATATAAGTTATTTTAACCCCAAAACTCACCCATTCAAGTCATTATTTCCAAAACCCAAAAGGAATCCTAAAGTTCTTCTCTTAAATATTTCCCTCTCTAGAACTTGAAGAAGAAGAAAGAGTTGGAGCTAGGATCAAGGTCAAGTCTCCATTCCTCAAGCATTTATGGGTTTTGTTATCAAGGTATGGCGACTTTTCATCCATGGAATCCTTTCTTCCATGGAGTCCCTAAGACTCCCCAATTGAAAAGTAGAAATTTTCCAATTTGAGTTAGGGTTCTCTTCTAATGTTGTGGGCATTGATTAATGTTGATCCAAATGTTTGGGTTATGATTGTTTATACATGAATTGATAGGATTACATGTTTTAGGATGAATTTGCATGTACCCATGCCTAACCCATTTCTAGAAAGATGAAATTGATGTAAATGGGTTTTATGCCATGTATGGAGAATTTGTGGGTTTAGATGTATTCTTATAGGATTGATGAGATACATTAAGAATTTCTTGAGATTGAAGCCTATATGATTAATTATGATTAGAATTGTCTTGAGATTTAGGCATATATGATGAGTATGAGATGTAGGGCTTTGAGAGTAAAGCTTCTATTATGAATTGATGATTTAGATGTAATTGTTGTGGAAGGGATAGTTCCCATATAAATTTCTTATGTATGAATGTGAATGTTTTTCTCATATTGAATGATTTTAGGTTGAAAGTTTTGCTCACCTAAAATGAATCTAAGAACTTATGAGTTATGATAATAAGACATAGCTTGGATTGGTAATGTGATACCTTTCCATGGATAGCTTGGATTGGTAATGTGATACCTTTCCATGGATAGCTTGGAATGGTAATATGATACCTTTTCATGGTAGCTTGGATTGGTAAGGAGATGATACATTTTCATGGTAGCTTGGATTGGTAAGGAGATGATACATTTTCATGGTAGCTTGGATTGGTAAGGAGATGATACCTTTCCATGGTAGCTTGGATTGGCATGATGATTCGCTCTTCCATGGATAGTGACTTAGATTGGTTTGGAAAGATGACGTGCCTTCCATGGATAATGAGAACAAGTAAAAATTGACTACTTCTCACATCAAGTTAGCATAGTTATGATGAAACAGGGTTACTTCAAGGAAGTATCGTAAGTATGTTTTAAGATGAGATTCACTTGTTATTGATCATGGTTTATGACTTATGTTGGCTAACTCTTATGCTTATGTTGATGTTGATGCAAGCTATCATATTTAGTACATGTTTTTACTAACGCATTCTCTTGCCTACATTTCTTATCCAAATGTAGGGTCCGGCGATCTCGACTCTCATTCCCGTGGCTAGGATCTTAGTAGAGGCAAGCAAGACTTGAAGATTGGTGAGTCTTCATAGCATTCGAGGATTCGGTCACCATTTCTCTTATGTTCTTTTGTTTTAAGTTTTGAACTTTGTTGTATGGGTTGTGTCCCAAGATATCCATGCTTTAGATGGTTTTGAGACAAAGTGTAATAGACTTCCGCTTTTGTTATGAAACTTTGATGTTGTTTAAAATGTTTTAAATTTCCACTCACTTTCTATTATCTTATGTTATGAAAGCTACGTGGCTTATATGAGGCCTCTCGAGATCTTGTAGGTCATGTTACATCTAGGGTGTACCCATGAATCGTGACAAATTAGGATATGAATAAGCTTGTTTAAAACTGGTTGGCTAAAAAATAACACTTATAAAACCAACTAAGTGTTGATTCTATAGTGATAAAGCTCCAAATGAAAAGGAAGAAGCGTATGTTGGTTGAGCAAAACATGCATCTGAAACATTAGTAAAAAGTACATGATTACAAATGAAATCACTTAAAAAAATCAGGGTTTTTGATTTCTCTGGTGGATCTTCTAGCATTCTGATTGGAAGGGGGAAGTACTACAGAAAAGAGGATTGTGAGTGGTATATGGGTTCGAGGTAGAAGGTAAAGGGTTGGTCATAGAAATAGTAGTAGGGGTAGTAGGATCATCAAAAATACCTTGGTTAGGATTAACCAACTGTTGACACCCAATTTTTATCCTCCTTTCTTCTAATTCATTGTTTTCGAGCTTCTAATTTAATAACGTATCAAATTACTCCTTTTCACATTTAATTTTACTATTACAACTATTTATCTACTACAATTATATGTTTTATTATCGAAAGTACTATTATCACTTTTTACACCTTCTTTTCTTAAAAAATTATTTGTTGTCGCTTTATTTTAAGTTTCGTACTTTTTAAACTAATTATAAATCCTTATTTATATTTGTATATTTTATATTAGCGTAAATTTGTAATATTGATATCTTTGTTATGTAAATTATTAGTTGTCATCTTTTAATATATATTGTACTAGTTATTAAGTTAGAAGCCTAAAATAATTTAAAGAAAGAGAGGAAGAAAAAATATCGGCCCAAAACCCCTAAATTAGACCAAAATGTTTCAGCTAATTACTTTAGGGGATAAATTACCTATATACACACCTTTTTTTTCCCATAATTTCCATTATTCCCTATCAGTTCTAAATTTTTCCAAAATCCCTTATTTTACTCCCAAACCCTGAATACATAAATCCTAACCCCAAAAATCAATATTTATCCCTTCCTTATTTCACTCCACAAATCTCTGTTTTTATTTAGCCTAATAAATAGCAGTCTTCGAAAATATTTTGGCTTTAAAATAATATTTTTTAAAAACATATATATTTCATTTTTTTCCTTCTTCAAACACAACAGCCACACTTTCTCCTAAACTTTAGAATTTTGATATTTCACATTTGTAATCTTGATAACATCTCGTCTTTTTTTTTTGTCATTATTATTTTTATTTCCCTTTCTTTTATTTTATAATTTTTGTCAATATTGATAATTTTTTACCTTCTTTTTGGTTTCTCAACATAATATTTCAAGTATAAAATTTATTGCCACAATTTTTTTTTGTCGATTCTCATCTTAAAGATAGTATAGTTTAATATGTTTTTAAAAAAATATAAGATGGAAATAATGATATTAATGGATATTAAAATTTATGTGGAAAATCTTGTTCTTACCAAATTTGGAAAATAGTTTACCAAAATTTGTTAACTTAACTATGGTTATAATACTTCTTAATATAATATAATCTTGACCTTTAAAAATTGAATAAGACACATTTCTCTCATCTAGAAGTGTACTTGACGAAATGGATGGAAAGTGTAATGGAGGGGAGCCAAATTCGTGTTTGTTCATGTATCTAATTGATAACTTAATTCTTATTTATTGTGATACATTTATAGATACACTTTATTTCAGCTTACATACACCCTTCTTTCACAACCTTATTGTATCAAATACATTATTATCAACTACAAAATGATACATTATGTAAGTTATACGTATCTTTCAAGGCAAACAATACAATACTTAGCAATTTAAACGAGATACATAATAGTATTGTATCATGCACTAATTTTTTTAGATATGATATATACGTAAATTCTAATTTATACTAAATGTATCAATTACATAGCAACCAGCACACGGTAATTTATCGATCTCAAATCTAACATCTTATGGGCAACAATTACTTATTTAATGTATCTAGTATAAATACAATACTTATCAAATTAAACGAGATACGTAAATAGTAATGTATCATGCACTAATATTTTAGATATGATACATAAATTCAAATTTATACTAAATGTATCAATTACATAGAAACTACCACACAGTAATGTATCGATCTCAAATCTAACATCTTATGACAATAATTATTTATTTAATGTATCTAGTATAAATACAATACTTATCAATTTAAACAAGATACATAAATAGTATATAAAATGCTAAGTAGCAAAGATATTCATGATGTATCTTCTCAATTTTTTTGACAATTTTGAATCAAAATTGAAAGGATCTTAAATAAACTAGGAGAAGAATTTTGTATCTCAAAATTTTCAACAATTTTGAATCAAAATTGAAAAGATCTTCGCTGAACTGGGAGAAGAAAGAATCTTGAATCTCAATTTTTTTGATAATCTTGAATCAAAATTGAAAGGATCTTCGATGAACTTGAAGATTCAAAAGGATATCGTTTGTCCAACAACAATTCCATCACTTTTGTATCCTTCGACAAAAGTTTTTGAATCAAATCTGAAAGGTTTCTTTGTTGAATGGGGAGAGCAATTTGAAAATTTGAATTTCTTCATTCTATTAGGATTTTCCTATGTATGATTAAGAGTAAAAATAAACATAAGCGTAATTTATGGAATTTAATTAATTTTCAGATTTTATTCCTTTTTAGTGCAACAAAAAGATTTTTCTTGTATTAGAATTAATGTATCCAGATGGGAACTTATGTATCTGGAAGGTACAAATTTTAAGGGATTATTGTAATTAGAAAAAAAATAGGGATAGAATATAATTTACTCTTTACACTATGTGATTTATGTAAGTTATACATTATTTTATATCAAAAGCAGCCCAAAAAACAAGACCAAACCAACGTTTCATTCATCAGGCAAATGCTAAAGTTCTAGAACCAAATTAGGTCATTTTTCCCCTTGACTCAGTGCCTCGTTCTCCTTTTACATTTTTGGCTAAGTTTCAGGTCTTTTTCACGTTTTGCAGATGGCTCCTCTCCATTTTCCTGCAAGCTTCGATAACCTCATCAAACTCTCCTCATTTATGACAGATTCATTCAAGAAAAGGCGAAGGATTTCTGAAATTTCTGATGGAAGTTCACTAAGCAGAGGTTTGGAATTCAAATGACCATTTTCTCAATCGAAATCCCGCCCAAATTCAATCTGAAAGGCCTAGTTTTGTCACTATATATATCAACCTCTGCACTCATTTTTAAGACCAAGTTTTTCTGCCTCCATAGCACCTTGAACCACTGATTTTTACTCTACAAAATAGCTTTGTATTCTCTTTCAATCTCGGCCAAAACTCTAGTCTCAAGCTTCCTTGAATTCGTCGATTGATTGTGTGAGCGTATACCTTCGATCGAAACTCTCTCGTTCACTGCCCTATAGCAGGTAATACTCGCCCCATTCTTCCTTTGTTGCGTCACTACTATTAAAATGCTATGTGTACTTGAGAAGTTTATTTGTTTTTTGCTTGTTTTAGCTGTACCGAGAGTTATGTTAAAAATAAATTGCATCTTCTTTGAGAACTGAAGCTATTTCTTCTCGCGTTTTAGCGGTCGTTTATTTAAGAATTTTTTTATTTCGTGATTAAATCTTCACATGAACTCACTTTCTTTCATTATGCGTTAATGGTTTATTTGCTGTTTTTGTATGATAAAAATTGCAGGCCATGTTTTCTTAGATAAAATTATGTTTAAAAGAGATGGTTGCTATTTTTGCATAATTAGAAAAATGTAAATATAATGTGATTAAAAACATTGTTGTTACATCTGTTCTATTTTTGTTAATCAAATTTTATATAAATAAGCATGTGTAAATTTTTTGAAGGGGTGTGATTTGATTATTATTATTATTATTATTATTATTATTATTATTATTATTATTATTATTATTATTATTATTATTTAGCATTTATTTGTTTTAACTTGCTTATGTGTTTTGGATATTGTGTTAATTTTTGTTTTCATAATAGCTAACATGAGGTAGATAATTGGTTTTGAGAACTTTTATTTAGTTCTAGTTACTACTGGTTTTCTTAACTTATGCATAATATTAACTTTTATTTCTAAAAAATATATTTTTTAAAAAGAGGAACCAAAAACTATTTAACTTCAAATATCATTTTTTTTAAAATATACTCATCTCCATGAGCGGCAAATTGATTTCGTAAGAAAGACCTTTTTTTAATCTACTATAAATACAAAAGAGTTTTCAAATGTTAAAATGTTTTCCAACTTACTTACTTGACTTTTCAAATTCTTTTAGCACTCACTTTCTTTTAAAATTAATAATCTAAGTTTGGCCGGTTAACTGTTTTTAACAGATCTTATAGGATGTCTTACCCCTTTCCTTTAGGATAAATTAGAACCATTACCTAGAATCGCATAAGGTTAAGTAGACTTTAATATAGAGTTAATTTAGCATAACTTTAGCAAAATAGGTGTCCTAATTCAACTTTAACATAATTAGGTGACGACTCTTAAAAATAATATTAAGATTCACCAATATGTTGTACACCGTTTAGACCTCGAGTTAAAATGGGGTATAACACCAACTAAATAATTTCATATTTCTTTTGAATATAATAATATATTAATAATTTGGATAACAATGAATTTGAATTGAATTCATTGTTGGTTTCCACGAAAATTGTTTTAATTTTTTAATAATTAATTATCTGTAATTATATTAAATAATAATTTTAAAAAAGAGGTGACAGTGCCTACGTGTCAGCGCCACAATTAATCTCTATTTTTTAACTTTTAAAATATTAATTAAGTAATTATTAATTATTAATTATTATTTATCTTTATTTATATTAAATATAAATTACAATTTAAAAAAACAAGATAGAAATTTAAAGCAGTTTCAAGAATCAGCGTGATAGATTTTTTAAAACTAAAACATATAAACCTAACAAAATCCACGTTCATCTAACCATTCATTTTTCTTGCCCACTTCTGTATATTAGTTTTCTCTGAAATAGAAAAATCCATTAAAGAAATAGTTCACAAAATAGATTATAGAATGCATCATAAGTTCTACCATGAACGTACTACGGTACTAGTCATGTTTGAAATGTTACCAAATGTGTCATTGGTGTCGAAGTCAACAAGCAGGTTCGTAACAAGATCTTAAGAAAGAGGATACATGTGAAGATTGAGCACGTCCAGTAGTCTCGATGCATCGAAGAAGTCAAAGAAAGGATTAAGAAGAATGATGTGGTTAATGATTTCATTTATGGTTGATACAACTTCCTGCATAAAAGAGATTAAAGACATTGAATTTCATATTTATTGGGCTTTCTCTTATTCTTTCTTCATGTTCCAGTGATATTTGACCATTTTCAGAATTAAAAAAAAAAGCATCTCAATGACATGTTTTCTGGCCAAATCATTGAGCTAAAGAAGACTATTCCTTCAATTCACCTTCCCCGAGTAAATCGTTTAACTTTGCTTTGGCCCTAGTCCCTTCTTGGACATTGTGTATCTCAACTTAGGCTAAAAACCTAAATAGAGGGTGGCTACTTCAGAGTTCTTCACCTTTGTTTTGGCATTGGTCCTTCCTGGGACATTGTGCACCTCAACTCATGCTAAAAACCAAAGTTGAGGGCGACTATTATGGAGGAAAACAAGAAAAGAAAGGGGTATGAAAAGAATTGTGTGTAGAGAAAAGAAGAAAAATGTTTGAGATGGTGTGATTGAATATAAAAATAAAAGAATGAGAAGCTCAAATGAAAAATATTTGAAGAAAAGTTGAATCAAGCAAGAAAATCAAGTTAAAGTCACACCCGAGCTTCAATAAATAATACGAAGAAAAGCAAAAAGTAAGAAGATGTCAGGATTGGTTGTAAAATAGGAAAATAGCCGATGTAATTTCAAGGAGGGCAGATAAGTTACTTAAATTCTAAATATACCATACCTTACCCTAAGCATATGTTACAAACTAAGAAAACCCTATAGTGATCCTAATCTAACGGTCTGAAAATTGAAGTGTAGGAAATAAGGGCAATCTTATGGTATTATGCATGTACTGTGTTGAATTTGATTCTGAGTGTGAGCATATACTGAGTCCCTAAAATTAAACTATAATTCAAATTATGTGTGAACAAAGGGATTTCTTTGCGGTGAGGGCACAAGTTACATAATTGAAGAGTTAGTATCTTGATGATTATTATTTGTGTATGTGAATGTGTCTATTGGTACATCTATGTCATATATTGATCCGCATGTGTTGGTTTGTGCTTGAACATAATAATTGCATTGTGCTGAACATCTCTAAAGGAAGGTTGATTTTTAACATAATAATTGCACTGTGCTGAACATAGCTTGAGTTTTTGAGCTGCTTCTGCATAGTGTCATTTAGAATAAATAGTGTCGTTTTGAGTTTGTTGTGTCACTTGAGGACAAGAAATGATTTTAATTTGAGGGTGTTGATGTACTGTGGATTTACGGTACTTTTAATGCTTTAAACTTGGGGTTTCGCGTGCGTCTTAAGCATTTGTTAGTAGATGTGATGGTGAATTTGCTCGGATTTAGAAGGAAATAGTTTTTTGGAGCAGTTAGTACTAAAATGTGCAGCAGCAGTGATTTTTGGTGTTTGACGACTCGACCTATGAGCTGTAGGATAGTCTACGAGCCGTAGGAATGAGCCGTGGTTTTGAAGAGATAATTTATGAAGCTAAGTGTAAAACGACGGAAGCTACTAACGAGCCATAGTCCCTTCTACGAGTCGTACACATGAGTCGTAGAAAGGTTCAGAGAAGTTGATCTCCAATACTTGGTTGACGAGATGACAGGAACGTTCGTACTAAGTTCTACAGGTCGTAGAACATAAATCGTAGAAAATTTCAGAAGAAAGTTGAAGTTGCTGTTTTTAACGGACGGTTCCCACAAACCGTTGAATGTTCTACGGGCCGTAGGATTGAACTGTAGAGACCATTGCCCAAACCGAATTTCCTTCGGTTCTTTTTCCTACTATGAGTAGGATTTCATGTCTATAAATATTAGTTGTAATATTTCATTTTCGGGTTCTTAGACGATTTCAGACCTTTTATTTGGCTTTGAGAATTATCTTGCAAACATTTTTAGCATTTAATTATTAAAGTGTTGGTTTATAAAATTTGTTTTTGTTTATCAATTCAAGATTTCAGACTTCATCAACCCTATTTGTAAGTTCATTATTTATTCTATTAACTATATTATGAATTTTGATCACCCAAGCATGAGTAGCTAAATCCACAACTAGGGTTGTGGGAACCATGAGTAATTAACAAAGTAGACCTAATAATTAAGTAATTCTTGAAAAGTGTTGATGCATGTATTGTTGATCTCTTCGTTTTGAATGTTTTTTAACGGTGCACAACATTAGAACTCGCCTTGTTCGGATTGAACGACCAAGGAAGTAATGAATGGGAAAATAGATTAAACAACAATGATTTACCATTGATAATCCACTATCTAATAACCTAACACAAATATGTGAGGGCTAATCTGGGTCAAGGGTAAGGGTTAGTAAACCATACACCCATAGACCGATCAAGTTGCGTGGTGAAATTCCTTACTTGGATGACCAATCACTTAGGAGATACCTAACTTACCGACTTTGCATGTAAAACACTAAGAAAGAGTTACTATTATAAAGGTTTACTGCGTTAAGAACTTGTGGGGAACACATATAATCTAGTTTCATCTCATATTGATCTTACAAACTGCGAATCTTGTTACTGGGTTACTTGTTACGAAACAATATCAATCATTTTTTTTGTGTTACAAAACTCCACTTTTTATAGAAATAATCTAGCTAAAAGTACAATTAATAGTAAATTGGCCTAAGTATAGACTATATTCCTCGTGGGATCGATGCTAACCTTTTTTAGGTTCTTTATTTGACAACGACCGCTTATACTTCTTTAGAGAGGTGTAATTTGGGCGTATCAGTGGTGCATGATGATGTGTGGAATGAATGACATAAATATGCATTGTTTGTCATCATCAAAAAGGGAGAAATTGTTGAAAAATTGGACAATATGTGTATAGTTTTGATGATTGACAAAGTGAATCTGATTTACTATTTTATGTCTTATGCATACTTACCAAGTGAATCAAAAACTAGGTCTCCAAGACGCGAAACGGATAGCTTGTACAAATATGAAAGATTGCATCAAAAGAAAATAAATAAATCGCATAAATGAAAGAGCAAAAAAAAGAGAGAAATAAATAGCTCAAATAAAGGACCAAAAGAGGAAAGAAATAAAGAAATAAAGAGCACAAATCCAAATAGGAGTCAAAGTTTCCTTATAAGATGAAACTTCTTTTAAGGAAGGAAATTTGAAATTTCCTTGTAGCAAGTCAAGTCCTATTTGAAGTAAAAATCATAGTCAGTGATATACTAGATAGGGCATAGCAAATCTTCAATGTATATATATGACATGAAGACCATTGAGAGCCTCACCTATTACATATCCACAAAATTCATTATCTTGAGAGCGATAGTCATTGGAGAAAAACTACAAGACTTCGTCACTGCAGCACTGAAACCTGCTTCACGAGTTGTGTTCGAGTCTATACTATAGAATATTAAAGTTTGATTAGTTAAAGACTAGAGTTATAGGTTTTTGTTGAGTTAATTGATAAGTTATTTTGTGTGATGTTTGGGCAGTTAAAGGCTAGGGCAATTAGTCTTTATTGAGTTGTTCTAGGGTTATTATTGAGTTGTAATAATTTCTAGATCGAAGTGAGTAGTTGTGTGGGTAAGGTTTGTGTTGGTCTTTTTGAGCATTTTAATATTTATTTATTATTAAAATTGTCTCATAATTGTGTCCTCGGCTTAATTGCATTTCAGCCTTAGTGAATGTGCAGAGAACGTTGGAAATTATGTCATTTTCTTTTGTTGTACGTTAGTGGACTTTTCTTATGCCTAATTACTCACTTTGGTTACTCATTGTGCATGTGTTTTATTGCCCATTATTTGGTGGTTACAAAACGTTCAACTTGAGGTTGCCGTTAGTGGCAGAAGGTGGTCAACTATGACCACTAATTCTTTTCCATTACTTCTCCATTATTCCTTGTAACCTATGTAACTCTTAGGCCATTTATCTTCATTATTTAGTACCCCATTATCTTCTTATTCATAGTTAAGAAGACTTTCTCAACTATAAATAGTGGTGGTCTTCATTTGGTTTAGATACACAAGAAAAATATAGAGAGGAAAATGTTAGTCAAAAAAGAGACTTCTTATTAGTTGAAGGGAGGTGTTCTTTTTGTGGAGCTTTGGACTCAACTCTTGTCCAGAGTTGTTGAGTTATATTTTGTGTTAAGGCGTTGTATCCTGGAGGGGACAAGTCAAGAAGGACTACTGTTGGACTGGTGAAAAACATTTGTTGCAGTGAGCTCGAATCTCCTTAAAGATAGCGAGATATCCGCGCCTCAGCCTGAAGAGATTTATTTCTTCATTTTTATTTTCAATTGTAATCTTGTAATTATGTTATTTTGTAAATTTTTCACTAACAATTTTAAGGAGATTCACCAATGTCTATAATTGAAAAAATCGCGGATGTCAAGATGGGAAACCTTAACAAGCCATTTCTGTTCAATGGTAACTATTTCAAGAGATGGAAGGGTAAAGTGCTTTTCTACTTAGCCCCCAAGGCCTAGCTCAAGTGGCAAAAGGTGGAGGATTTATTGCTTAGGTCGCAGGTTCAAGGCCCACACCATGCAAAGCGAAGCCCGGTATTTAAGTGGAGAAGGGTAGAGGGGCGGGCCCATTATCCACCGAGTTTAGAAGGCTGTGATTGGTCCAAAGGGCGGGTCACAGACGAATTTCTTGGTTATAAAAAAAGTATTTTTCTACTTAAGTCTTCTCAATGTTTCTTATGTGTTAACTGAGAAGAATCTTAATAAAGAAGATATCACCTCTATGAATGATGATGAAACTATTTCTCATCTAGAGAAAGTTGAAAAGTACAATGGTGATTCCTATAAGTGTCGGTATTATATTCTTAATTGTCTATCTAATAATTTTTATGATTATTATGATAGAACTTACTCTAGTGCAAAGAAAATTTGGAAAGCATTGCAGAGTAAGTATGATATCAAAGAGGTTGGAACGAAAATATATGCGGCTAGTAGATTTTTTCGTTTCCAAATGGTGGACAATAAATCAGTGGTGGACCAAGCTCAAGACTTTATAATGATTGTTGGAGAACTTAGGTCTGAGGAGGTAAAAATTGGAGATAACCTTGATGTTTGTGGCATAGTAGATAAACTTTCACCTTCTTGGAAGGAATTTCAAAAACTATGCGCCACAAACAAAAGGAAACCTCTCTTGAGACGTTGATAATGAAAATTTGTATGGAAGAAAAGGCAAGGGGACAAGTGTAATGACCTGATTCCGTCGTTAGGTAAAAGCCAATGGGGAAAGAATTGGGACCAGAAAACTTTTGAGTAGTAACTTAGGAATTTCTAGCTTAGTCTAGATTTGGACGAAATCTGTGTCAGTAAGGTCTAGGGAAATCTGGTAATAAACGGGAGATCAAATTATGAATTTGATCATATAAGTAGATAGCTAAGACGTTAAGGAACCCGTATGATTTTACAGAATCGAATTCGGACGAGTGGAACTCCCGAAAATGATCTTAGCGTGAGCAGATATTTTTTGAGTGTCGTGGGATGAAGGTGTGTTGTGAATTAGGGTTTGGAATTGTTAAATTTGCTTACTAGTTCCGTGCAAGTAGCTTAAGCGAGATTTTCCCGCCAGGGCGAGGCCGCAACAGCGAGGTGAGGGCCACTGTGGCGGGGCAGGCGCGACTTAAAGTCGGAAAGAAATCCCAAAAATGTTTTATTATGCAATTTTCGAACTTAAGAGCTAAGGAATGAACCTAGGTGTTTTCTTGACGGGTTTTCACCATTCTTGAGGCTAAAGGTAAGGTTTTCACTCCCCGAATCCATCTTTCGATCTGTAGAACCTAGTTTCTTGGGTAATTATCGATGGGGGAGGGTTTTAATTTGAGATTTATGGTGGAATAAACCCTAAATTGGGTATGGGGATCAAGGGTTTGACCTAGGGTTATTTTATTGATCATGATCCGGGTAATCTAGGTCTTGTTTATTGATCCTCGCATTCTTATTATTGTTTGTAGCCCAAGATAAAGCGGAAAGAATTTGGAAGGGGAAAAATCAAGTTTCTTAGGGGATTCAAGCTTTGTTCGAGGTAGGTGATGATTGTGATTTCATGATTGTGTGATATATGTTTGTCCTTGCTTCATTATGACGCATGTATGTATGTGAATGTTGCATTATTGATCACACGAATTGTAAATGAGTATGAATGAATAACTATATGCCATGAATCACTTCTTGATTGTATGATTATTAAGAAAGTACCTCGTGATTGTGATTGTAGTATGTTAATGGGATCGGATGCCACGTTCCGACATACTAACTGGGATCGGTTGCCACGTATCGACATAAACTTGGAACGAGTGTCACGATCCGACACACTAACTTTGGAACGGGTACCACGATCTGGTACACTAATTGTTTTAGTATGGGTTCCATGAGAGGACCATTGAACTGAGTTCCGTGAGAGGACCATTGACTTGTCATATATACTTGTTATTGAGAATGTGAAATTGTACGTTGCTCGTAAATGATAATTGATATTGTATATGTTCTGTGTATGCATGTTTGTGATGTTGTAATGACTTATATATGTTTCACTTAATGGGATAGCCACGTGATCCTACCTGTACACTATGGTTGTGTACTGATACTACACTTGCTCTTTTTTTGTTGAGTACATGGCATCATCAGGCGGCTATTGACAGACCTCAGTTAGGTGACTGTTGAGCATGACCAGATTCAAGGGTGAACCAGTTCTTTCAGGCTGCCATTGATCTCTCTTGTTAAGTCCACTCTTTTCGGACTCAAACTATTTGTTTAAGGTGTTAGCTTAGTGTCGAGGTTGTACCCCTTGTTCTTAGACTTGTTGTTAGTAGAGTTTTGGTACAATGACTTTCAGGTTCTAGGGGTTATTCTTCCGCATTAGTTTGGCTAGTTTATTTAAATCTTTGAAGTTTATGGGAACTCTATATAATTTCTACATTTAAACCTGCTTCCGTATCTCTAAATGTGTAATATTTTGTTTAAGGCTGCTTAGTTGGGTTGCAGTAATGGTTCTCCCATCGGAGGGTTAGTGTGGGTGCCAATCACGATGGTATGGGTCGTGACACCAAGATGCACTTTTACAAACAGAAGAGAGCAACATCACAACGAAGGTAAATTTAATTACTTCAAATAATGCTACTCCCGAATCTCACAAAAATACTTCTTTGAAGCCTAAGAAGAAAAAATTCAAGAAAAATAATAGTAGACTTCCCAAGAAAAATAATGGTGAAAATAACCAAGCAAAAATCAACAAGTTCAAGATAAGGGACCGTGCTTTGTTTGTGGCAAGAGTGAGCATATTGCTCGATTTTGCAGATTCCGAAAACATGGTCCTAACCCTCAGGCAAACGTTATCGAAGAACCTTTTGTGGCAGTGATTACCGACATAAACATGGTTGAAAGTGTTGATGGATGGTGGATTGATTCTGGTGCAAACCTTCATGTCTGTTATGACAAAGACTGGTTTAAAAAATATACTCATGTTGAGGAGCCCAAAACCATCATGCTTGGTGATTCACACACAACAAGTCAAATTGTGTTTTACTTTTGGAAGGGTATTAACTTTGAAAGATGTACTTTATACTCCTTCCATGAGAAAAAAATTGATGTCTAGTTTTCTTCTTAATAAAGCAGGCTTTAAACAGATTATTGAATCTGATCAATATGTAATTGTGAAGAAGGGTATTTTTGTGGGAATGGGGTATGCTTGTGATGGGAAGTTTAAACTGAATGTTGAAATGAATAATGTTTCTACTTCTGTTTATATGTTTTCTTCTACCAATTTTTGGCATGCTCGTTTGTGTCATATTAATAATCGTTATGTTGGAATCATGAGTAGTTTAGGATTAATCCCAATGGTTAAAAAGAATTTTGAAAAGTGTGAGGCTTGTAGTAAAGCCAAAATCACTAAAAAACCTCATTTTCAAGTTGAAAGAAAAACTTATGTCAGAATTAGTTCATACTGATATTTGTGAACTTGGAGAAATTTTAACTCGTGGAGGTAATAGATATTTTATCACTTTCATTGATGATTTTTCTAAGTTTACATATGCTTACTTGATGAAAAATAAAAGTGATGTTTTTGAAAATTTCAAAACTTATCTCCATGAGGTTGAAAATCGGTTTGGAAGAAAAATAAAAAGAATTAGAAGTGATAGAGGTCGTGAATATGAATCAAATGAGTTTAATTATTTTGTTAGATCATTGAGAATAATTCATGAAACTACTCCTCCTTGCTCTTTTTCATCTAATGGTGTAGCGGAAAGGAAAAATAGAACTTTGGTTGAATTGACTAATGCCATGCTTATTGAGTCACATGCACCTTTAAATTTTTGGGGTGAATCTATTTTGACTGCTTGTTATGTGTTGAATCGTGTGCCTCATAAAAAATCTAAATTGACCCCTTTTGAATTGTGGAAAGATCACAAGCCAAGTTTGGATATCTAAGAGTTTGGGGTTGTCTAGCCTTTGTGAGGCTAATGGATCCCAAAATTACAAAGTTGGGTAAGAAAGTTACTACTTGTGCTTTTCTTGGTTATGCTTCAAATAGTACAGCCTATAGATTTTTTAATCTTGAAGATAACATTATAATTGAATCGGGTGATGCTTTTTTTCATGAGAATAAATTCCCTTTTGATTCTAAAAATAGTGGGGGTCAAAGAATTGAACAAAATATTCTGTCACTACCTAGTTCTTTTACTTCTATTTTGAAAAATAAAGAAGTTAATTATTTTGAGTTAAGAAGAAGTAAAGAACTAGAGTAGAAAAAGATTTTCGTCATGATTTTTATGTTTAATATTGGAGGATGACCTCTCACTTTGAAAGAAGCATTATCTTCACATGATTCTATTTTTTAGAAAGAGGTTGTAAATGATGAAATGGAATTACTGATTTCTAATAAAACTTGGAAGTTAGTTGATTTACCACCGGGTTGTAAAACTATTGGTTGCAAATGGGTCTAACGAAAAAAGTTGAAACCAGTTGGATCTATTGATAAATATAATGCTAGATTAGTTGCAAAAGGTTTTTAACAACTAGAAGGCCTAGAACTTTTTGATACTTTTTCACCGGTAACAAGAATTACATCCATAAGACTTTTAATTGCTATGACTGCAATTTTTATTTGCAAATTCATCAAATGAATGTAAAAACTGTTTTTATTTTAAATGGAGACTTAAATGAGGAAATTTATATGGAACAACCCAAGTCTTTTGTGGAAGCAGGCCAAGAAAGCAAAGTGTGTAAACTTACTAAATCCCTATATGGCTTGAAACAAGCACCAAAACAATGGCATGAAAAGTTTGATTCCTTCATGATTGAAAATGGTTTTAAAACAAATGAGTGTGATAAGTGCATATATCATAAGTCTTGGAATAATTCACATGTGATTATTTTCCTATATGTTGATGATTTATTGATCTTTGGCTCTAACATGAATGTTATTGATGAAGCTAAAGATATTCTTAGAAGCCATTTTGATATGAAAGATCTTGGTGAGGCAAATTTTATTCTTGGAATAAAAATAACAAGAACATGTGATGGTATTTTCCTTGACCAGTCATATTATGTTGAGAAAATTTTGAAAAAATACAACTTTCTTGATTGCAAGCATGTTGCTACTCCTTTTGATTCATGTGTTCACTTATTTCCTGTTGTAAATGAAAATGATGTAAGAAATCAAAAGGAATATGCTAGCATAATTGGAAGTTTGAGATATGTGACTGATTGCACTAGGCCTGATATTGCATATGCAGTAGGAGTACTTGGCAGATTTACAAGCAAGCCAGGTAATGAATATTGACATGCTATAACAAGAGTTATGAGATATTTAATTGGAACAAAAAAATTTGGTTTGTTCTATAAAAAATATCATGTTGTACTTGAAGGCTTTTGTGATGCAAATTGGAATACTTTATCAGATGATTCCTGTTCTACCACTGGTTATATCTTTACTTTGGGTGGTGGTGCTATTTGTTGGAGATCAAAAAAGCAAACTATAATTGCTAGCTCTACCATGGAGGCTGAACTAATTGTTTTAGCTTCAGTTAGTGAGGAAGCGAATTGGTTAAGAGATTTATTGTTTCAAATACCTTATTTTGAAAAACCAATTCCTCCTATTTTAATTCATTGTGATAGCACCACTGCAATTGGAAAAGTTCAAAACTATTATTACAACGGTAAATCCAGACCTATAAGGAGGAAACAGAGTAATGAAAGATCATATTTGACAAATGGTACCATTAATGTTGATTATGTCAAATCTTGTGATAATCTTGCAGATCCTCTTACTAAGGCCTTAACAAGAGAAAAGGTCTGGAGCACATTGAGGGGGATGGGATTGAAGCCTATAAATCCTTGAGTCATATATGAGGAAACTTAACCTGGGGACTAGAGATCCTAAAACCAGGTTCAAAGGAAAAAACTAATCATATGATGACTTGTTGTGAAAAAAATGTACTATTTTTTTATTCCCTCCCTATGATGTGAGTGCACTGTGTCCTGTAGTAATTTGTGAAGGTTGAGTTGATAAAACTCTTAATGAATATATGTAACCCGTATGGGTGGAGTGTTAAACTTATAGGAGCACTCTCGACATATTTCACCTATGTGATGTGTGTAAGTAGGTCGCTTCCTATGAGAATTTGGCTTATTCTCAAAAGCACTCATGAAACCGGGATAGCACAAGGCCGTAACGTTCTGGCTTTAAAGCTCATGTCAAACCTTGATTATTATGTGTGAGTAGTGATATTTTATTTTCCTTAAGCAGTCATAGTTCAAGTATGAGACCACTACAACTCTAGAGTAAAAGTTACTGTTTCACTAAGTAGAGGTTCAATGCAGAGCACACCTTCATTATGCATAATAGTCTTCCTTCAGCTGATAAACTCTCTTGATTAATATTAAAATGAATGAGGGATTGTTGGTCTTTTTGAGCATTTTAGTATTTATTTATTATTGAAATTGTCTCATAATTGTGTCCTAGGCTTAATTGCATTTCAGCCTTAGTGGGAGTGCAGAGAACATTGGAAATTATGGCATTGCCTTTTGTTGTCCCTTAGTGGACTTTTCTTATGCCTAATTACTCACTTTGGTTACTCACTGTGCATGTGTTTTATTGCCCATTATTTGGTGGTTACAAAACGTTCAACTTGAGGTTGCCGTTAGTGGCAGAAGGTGGTCAACTATGACCACTAATTCTTTTCCATTACTTCTCCATTATTTCTTGTAACCTATGTAGCTCTTAGGCCATTTATCTTCACTATTTACTACCCTATTATCTTCCTATTCATAGTTAGAAAGACTTTCTCAACTATAATTAGTAATGGTCGTCATTTGGTTTAGATACACAAGAAGAATATAGAGAGGAAAAAGTTAGTCAAAAAAGAGAATTCTTATTAGTTGAAGGGAGGTGTTCTTTTTGTGGAGCTTTGGACTCAACTCTTGTCGAGAGTTGTTGAGTTATATTTTGTGTTAAGGCTGTTGTATACTGGAGGGGACAATCAAGAAGGACTACTGCTAGACCAGTGGAAAACATTTGTTGCAATGGACTTGAATCTCCTTAAAGAGAGCAAGATATCCGCGCCTCAGCCTGAAGAGATTTATTTCTTCATTTTTATTTTCAATTGTAATCTTGTAATTTTGTAAATTTTTCACTAACAGTTTGTAACAAGAAGCGAGTTTTACTTCTTGAAGAGTTGTTAGAATAGTTAGAGTAATTGTTTAGTTGAAGTACTAGAGTTAGTCCCTTAGCTTAGATAGTTGAGTTGTAATCTAAAATGTTGCAATTGAGAAGTTAGTGGAGGTTTGTGGTTGAAATCCTACGCAGTGTAGGTCGTAATTTTTTACTCCCTTGAGCAAATAGTTTTTCATGATAAACTTGTGTCTTGCTAATTTTATTTCTCTACTGCTTAATGCATCTATAGGTCGTAATTATTTCAATGTCTCTAAATGATGAGGCAACACAACATACGTGGAATCATTTTGAAAAGGCATTGGGAATCAGAGGACAATCAAGAACCATCAGACACAAGAACCACGACTACAAGCTAAGTGGTGGAATAAAGCCTTTAGCGACATTTATATAAAGTACTGGTTATAAATATTTATCTTTATTATTGACACTAAATATAATATAACAAAAATTAGTTGATTGACTCTATACCCTTTATTTGTGGTAGTGAAGGTTCAACAAAAGATTAAACAAGTTAACCTCAAATAGCTACTCACTACCTAAGAGAGGCAAATAAAGTAGTGGGTCATTTGGCAAAGCTAGAAATGAATAATCAGAATAGCTCTTTTTTATTTTCTACAACATCTTTTGTAGCACACATAATGGAAAAATAAGGGATGCCTATTCACCACAAGGCACCATACCACAACAATTGAAAGGAAGTGTTGAAGGAAGATTATGTCTAATTACATTTTTTAATCTTTTGATGTACCTTAGTTCCTTTATAAATTAGTGTAAGAGAAGGGTCTCCCTTACTTATGTTATTTATGTTGGATATGTCAAAATGTAAATAGGAAGAGTCGTCGTCTTAGTTAGTTGTTAGGTTTGCATATATCCTACACACCCGATAAGATGAGCATATACTCTCTAGCGATGTGGAGGCAAAGTCATAGTCCTCCTTTTATGTGTATTTTTTATTTTGAATGATAATATTTAAGGTAGGAGTCAATGACAAAACCCTGTAACGACATGCTAGTACGAAGTGTAGGATTGACTTTAATTAAAAAAGAAACTTAAGAGTTTTCCTATGTTAAATCTGTTGAATCCCTTTTACCAATGAAATTTTATGATATAACATTCTAAAGGTTTATACTTTGAAATGTACGTGTACTTTTCCATTTTCTGGAAACATTACTAATTTATAATAATAAGGGAAAATGGTCAAATATGCCCCTAAACTATTCAAAAAGGTTTAAATATACCCTCTGTTTAAAGTTTGGCTCACTCATGCCCTCACCGTCCAACTTTTCGCCCATATATGCCCTTGTAGACGTTAGTTGGTCTGCTGGACATATCCAGCTCATTTTTCAATTCTTTAAATGTCACATGGAATTGTCATGTTATATTGACCTTACCACATGACATTTATATGAAAATGGAAAGGGATCAATTATGCCCCTAAAAAATTTGGACTCATAAATTAACCCCTCTTTTAAATAAACTATCCGACCCGTTTTCAATAATTTTGTTTAATTTTTATTTTTTCGGTAAATTTCGAAAATGAGTAATTGATTAATAAAAAATATGAAAAAAATATAAAATTAATGCCAAAAATTTACAAATAAATATAGTAACCTTAAATTCAACAATTTCAATAATTTTTATAAATTTTTATTTTTTTCGGTAAATCTCGAAAATGAGCAATTGATTAATAAAAAATATGAAAAGTATGAAAAATATATAAAATTAACGCAAAAAATTCACAAATAAATATAGTAATCTTAAATTCAACAATTTCAACAATTTTTTTTAATTTTTATTTTTTTTCAGCAAATCCCGAAAATGAGTAATTTATTAATAAAAAAGGAAAAATATGAAAACAATAATAAAATTTACGCCAAAAATTCACAAATAAATATAGTAACCTTAAATTCAACAATTTCAACAATTTTTTTTAATTTTTTTTTTGTAAATCCCGAAAATGAGTAATTGATTAATAAAAAATAGGAAAAATATATAAAATTAACGCCAAAAATTCACAAATAAATATAGTAACTTTAAATTCAACAATTTCAACAATTTTTTTAATTTTATATTTTTTTCATTTTTTTCCTATTTTTTATTAATCAATTACTCATTTTTGGGATTTACCAAAAAAATAAAAATTAAAAAAAATTTGTTGAAATTATTGAATTTAAGGTTACTCTATTTATTTATGAATTTTTGGCGTAAATTTTAAATTTTTTTATTAATAAATTACTCATTTTGGGATTTGCCAAAAAAAAATTGTAGAAATTTTTGAATTTGAGGTTACTATATTTATTTTTATTTTTTGGCGTTAATTTTATATTTTTTCATATTTTTTAGTAATCAATTACTCATTTTCGGGATTTACCAAAAAAAAATTAAAAAAATTGTTGAAATTGTTGAATTTAAGGTTACAATATTTATTTGTGAATTTTTGGCATTAATTTTATATATTTTTTTTATATATTTTTCCTATTTTTTATTAATCAATTACTCATTTTCTGAATTTACCGAAAAAAATAAAAATTTAAACAAAATTATTGAAAACGGGTTGGATAGTTTATTTAAAAGGGGATTGATTTATGGGTTGGATTAGGTGTTTATGGGTCCGAATTTTTTAGGGGCATAATTGATCTCTTTCCATTTTCTTATAAATGCCATGTGGTAAGGTCAACATGACATGACAATTCCATGTGGCATTTAAATAAATGGAAAATGAGCTGGATATGTCCAACAAAGCAACTAACGTCTGCAAGGGCATAAATGGGCGAAAAGTTGGACGGCGAGGGCATGAGTGAGCCAAACTTTAAACGGAGGGTATAACTAGACCTTTTCGAATAGTTTAGGGGCATATTTGATCCTTTTCCCTAATAATAGTAATAGATAGATGGTAATCTTTGGGTGAAATATTTAAAAGATATTTGAATTAAAAGAATAATATAACATATAGTTTTTCCAAAATAACTTTTCAACTATAGGTTGATAGTATGTTACCCTACTACTAATAAATGTATAACTCAGATTAACATACAAATCTAGTCATATAGTGTTCAATAAAATAGAAAGTAGAGAATATTATGATTGCAAAATAAACAGAACTGAAGCCGAATTTCATTCGAATCCTTTTTATTTAGAATATACACTAAATCCGTAAGAAAAAGCATTACAATATCAAAAAGTAAATCTCTCAAAAGAGAAACACCAATTGATTACATAGTTCAAATTAGACAAGATGCAATATCATGCAATTATTGTAAAGTCAAACGTGTTTTAGTTGTGAAGGAGGAGGAGATGATGTGTAATGATAACCATGAGATTTCAATGTTAGTGGAGGTGGGTTGTAGTACTAGGGTTGCCGACCAAAGGAAAATGGAAGAAATTGGAATGGAGGTAGTCGTGGCGATGGATGAATTGGGATTGGAGGTAGTCGTGGCGATGGATGAATTGGGATTGGAGGTAGTCGTGGCAGTGGAGGAATGTGAAGTGGAGGTAGTCTTGGAAATGGTGGAGGCGGGGACTTAACTGGAGGTGGTGGAGATGGAGAAGGTGGTGGAGGTGGAGACTTAACTGGAGGTGGTGGAGATGGAGTACAATTAGGTGGCGGAGGTGGAGTTCTCAACCAGGGAAATGGTAATGGAAAAGGGAATAAAGATGGTGGGGGAGGAGATTTATTATTGCAAGGCGGAGGTGGAGGTGGAGATTTCGATGGAGGGGGTGGTGGGGATGGAGAAGGTGGTGGAGGTGGAGATGGTGATGGAGGAGGTGGAGACTTAACTGGAGGTGGTGGAGATGGAGAAGGTGGCAGAGGAGTACAATTAGGTGGCGGAGGTGGAGTTCTCAACCAGGGAAATGGTATTGGAAAAGGAAATAAAGATGGTGGGGGAAGAGATTTATTATTGCAAGGCGGAGGTGGAGGTGGAGATTTCGATGGAGGAGGTGGTGGGGATGGAGAAGGTGGTGGAGGTGGAGATGGTGATGGAGGAGGTGGAGACTTAACTGGAGGTGGTGGAGATGGAGAAGGTGGTGGAGGAGTACAATTAGGTGGCGGAGGTGGAGTTCTCAACCAGGGAAATGGTATTGGAAAAGGAAATAAAGATGGTGGGGGAGGAGATTTATTATTGCAAGGCGGAGGTGGAGGTGGAGATTTCGATGGAGGAGGTGGTGGGGATGGAGAAGGTGGTGGAGGTGGAGACTTAACTGGAGGTGGTGGAGATGGAGAAGGTGGTGGAGGAGTACAATTAGGTGGCGGAGGTGGAGTTCTCAACCAGGGAAATGGTATTGGAAAAGGAAATAAAGATGGTGGGGGAGGAGATTTATTATTGCAAGGTGGAGGTGGGGGTGGAGATTTCGATGGAGGAGGTGGTGGGGATGGAGAAGGTGGTGGAGGAGGTGGAGACTTAACTGGAGGTGGTGGAGATGGAGAAGGTGGTGGAGGTGGTGGTGGAGATGGAGGAAGTGGAGGTGGAGATGGCAATGGAGGAGGTGGTGGAGATGGAGGAGGTGGGGAATTAATTGGAGGTGGCCCATTAGTAGGTGCAATCAATGGTGGTGATGGCAACGGAGATGGAGGTGGAGATGGTCCATCGGTAGGTTCAATCAATGGTGGTGATGGCAACGGAGATGGTCCATCGGTTGGTGCAATCAATGGTGGAGATGGAGATGGTCCATCGGTAGGTTCAATCAATGGTGGTGATGGCAATGGAGATGGTCCATCAGTAGGTTCAATCATTGGTGGTGATGGCAATGGAGATGGAGATGGAGATGGTCCATCGGTAGGTTCAATCAATGGTGGTGATGGCAATGGAGATGGTCCATCGGTAGGTGCAATCAATGGTGGTGATAGAAATGGAGATGGAGGTGGAGATGGCCCATTCATAGGTGCAATCAATGGTGATGATGGCAACGGAGATGGAGAAGGAGATGGCTCATCAACAGGTGTAGTCAATGGGGGTGATGGCAATGGAGATGGAGATGGAGATGGAAGTGGTGGTGGAGGAGGAGAATGGATTGGTGGTGGTGGTGGTGGATTATGGTAATAAGGTGGCGGTGGATATGGAGTAGGCGGTGGTGGAGGATTATGGTAATAAGGTGGCGGTGGAGACGGAGAAGGTGGTGGTGGAGATTCGTAATGATATGTTGGAGGTGGTGGTGGATGATGATAATAATTTGGTGGGGGAGGTGGAGAAGGCGGTGGTGGAGATTTGTAATAATGTGGAGGAGGTGGAGGTGATTTATAATAGTGATGACGTCGCGGAGGTGGTGGTGGAGGTGATTTATAATAGTGGTGACGTCGCGGAGGAGGTGGCGGAGGCGATTTATAATAGTAACTACGTCGTGGAGGAGGCGGTGGAGGCGATTTGTAATAGTAACGACGTCGTGGAGGAGGAGGTGGGGGCGATTTATAATGGTAACGACGTCGTGGAGGAGGTGGTGGAGGAGATCGTGGCCTATAACGGTATGACAAAGATGATGAATCATCAATGTGAGGCTTATAATCAGCTGCTACACTAATGGCTATCAAGCAAAAGGCAAAAGCATAAACAAGCAGGGGCCACTGCCCCAACTTTGATGGTGTTCCCATATTGGAACTAAACTAGTTTGTTGTTTTTGCAACATTGGTGGAAGAATTAGCTCTTTATATAGCAAGAAACACAAACAATTGATAATGACAAGTTTATTTTTTATTTTAAAAAAATAAAATAAAAGTGGCTCAAAACAGTTAGAAAAACAAGTATGGTTCATTTGGAAGAGGAAAGTACAAACTGGCCAAATGATCTTTGAAAAATACACACTAATAGAATCTCATCTTAATTATTATGAAATATATTCCTACTAAACTATGGGTTTAGTTCATGGTAGACTATGAATTAGTCAAGATCAAGAGCATGTATCATTCATTGTTTTGTATTTGCACTTTACATATAAAAAAAAATTGCCAACTTATAATGGCATTTAGATTTTGTAGAAGCACTAATAATAACGCATCTATGCGTTTTTAAAAAGAAATTAATATATATATATAGCATGTTTGATTAAAATTTATTTATTTTAAAAAATAATTTTCTCAAAAAGGATTTTTCAAAAATATGTACTTTTGGTGATAAGCAACTAATCAATTTAAAAGGCACTGATTATGTTTGGTCAAATTTATAAAAATATTTTTAAATATTTTTTTAAAATGATCTTTTTGGGAAATACTAATTTTTAAATTTAAACAAAAAACAACTTTTGTTACTCTTAAAAATTATTTTTTTTAAAAAACTTGATCAAGTATTTTCGTTTTTTAAATAAATATTTTTGACTTTTTAAAACCTTGATTGAACAAGCTAGCACTAAGTTCATGTAAAATTAATCAAGTGTCCTTACTTTATAATGATGTCTTAATACATCTAGTGTCAACTATTAGTTATCACTTATTCAATAAGGGATACTATAAAAAGGACTAGTTAAGTGTTGCTATACTTTTTGCCAATAAAATGGTAATTGAAGTCGTAACTTTGTTAATTTTGATCATACATGGACATAAAAATATGTACATATTCTAACTAGGAGGGGCAAACATGTAAATTTAGACTGATATAAGAAGTCGAAATCAGATTAAATGACAATGAATAAAGTATTTAATTTGTTCTTATTTAACATATACAAATTTGATTAATTGATCAATATTTATGTTATTTATGATTTCAGAAATAATTAAGTAAAAGCATACGACAAAAATCAAAATAAGCTTAACCTCTCATAATCCAGAAAGCAAGGAATTATTAAAAAACAAAAAACAAGTAAAAGACAATTGAGTGTTGACAATATAGATATTTATATTTTCTGTCTAAATATCCATATTTTAGTAGATAGCATGGACAATATTCATATTTAATCCATTTTAAATAATTAGTTATCCAACTCATATTTAATAAGTCGAAATAAATGATTACATATTTTTTAAACCATGTTATGAGCAATTGGAGCCATAGAAATCCAAAACTATGGTATTATCAAAACACCATAGATTCAGATAAAATTATTTAAAATTTTAATTGTCATACACAATTTTTAAATAGAAATGTTTGAAGTTTGAAATATTCATGTTAAAACTTTAGACAAAAATGCCTAAAGTTTGCTTGATTTCAAATTGTTTGAAGATTACTTGCTTTCAAATTATATGGCGTTTGCTTTGACAAGTCCCAGACACGTACACCTGATGCTCATAACTTCAAGTCGGATTTTAACTTCAATCTCATAGATTTTAAATCAAGTTTAAGTAACTGAACATACAAAATTTAATTTTGACTATACTATCGTAAAATCAACTGTACTTCTGCCAAATCTCTTTTCCAAGTCACATGTAGATAGGGTGCCAATTGATCTTTAAAAATTGAATAAATCGACTGAATAAAATTGTATAGAAATTATTAATTTTAAAAAAAAAATATATATATATAGATTTTTATATCAATTTGTATTGTAATGAATAATTAGGGTATGTTCTTAGTTTTTATACAAATGAACAAAAAAAATAATGAATTATTTATATTGTAATGAATAAATTTTATATAGGAAGTCTTAAAATAATAACCGCTATTGTTTTTCCTTGGGCTTTGGAATTATTGAAACTCTTAAAATAAATTTTATATACTTGCTACTCATGTTAAAAATAAATTAATTTTAGCATCTTAAATAGCAAATTATAAGAAATTTCAACGATCTTGAATAACAAGTCATAAAGTATCGTACATTTTCCCTCGTTTTTGCTTAGTTTATTTTACAATGTTATAGAATAGTTAAATAGATTTCTATTTTTCGGACTATTTTTTATAGGGAAAAAAGATAAATATACTTTCGAACTATTGTAAGTGGTATGCAGATACCCTCCGTCATACTTTTGGGACATTGGTGTCTCTGCCATCCAAAAACTAGAGCATATATGCCATTCACTCTAATGGAAGACTCAATAGGGACACAACCTTAAAGTATTGTTCTATGTCCCAGAGGTCTTCGAGCCTTGGTATTTCGAATCCCGTTGAATGGCTGTGGTTCCGGGACTCACACAATTTTATCCGTCAATCCGATATTTAATAAATGTCTGATCGGTGGATAAGATTATGTCACGTGTATGTCCGTTAGTATAAAGGATATTATGCTCTAGTTTTTAACGGCAGAAACATCAATGTCCCAAAAGTATAACGGAGGGTATCTGCATACCTTTTTCCATTTATATTTCTTTGATTAATTTCCATTCTATATGATAAAAATGTCTAGAGTGGTTTGGCAAAAGCCTCATGGAATTAAACATTGTAACTTCTATTAACGAGATGATTAGGCATGATAATATGTTTTCCATGGAAAATATTAATCAAAATATATTGATGCCAAACAATTTGAGATTTAATGCACACATAGACAGCCATCGACGGAAAATATTTTTCCTTTTAGTTATTTCTTAGAAGCTATTAATTTCCTTTTACTAAAAGCTATTAATTTTTCAAAGTACTTTTTAAAAATAGTTTTTAGAAAAGTGCTTTTGTAAAAAAAATAAAATAAAAATTTGTGTTTGGTTAATTCAATTAAAAAGTGTTTTTTATAAGCAGATTGTATTTGACTAACTTTTTTTAAAAGTACGTTTTTGAGTCAAATTACGAAAAAGACAAGTATTAATGTACTTTTAATATTAAGATTATTTTATAGAGAGAAACTATTAATATCTATTACAAAAATTTAATTTAATTTATTTTTATTAAATTAAAATGTATATATTCAAATTTTCAATCAGTATTTATACGTAGACAAATAAAAAGATAAATTAAATAGTGATATAATTCTACAAATATATTGTTACCTTGTTTTATAATCCTGCAAAATAATATGTAACTAATATATAACATTTTAACGTAAACTAAAATTTTAAAAATTATTATATAAAAATAAAAAGTAAAAAATAAAATTCTTAAATAAAATGTAACCAAACTTATGAGATATGCTAATTAATTAATAAGTGATATATTGGTAAATATGTATATATGGAAAGGATTTTTTGGTCTTGAAAAAAATATTTTTTTGCTTTTGCTTTTGCTTTTTTTTCTTTCTAAGAAGCAAGATTTTTTAGCTTCTTTCGAATAGCAGAAAAACTATTTCTGCTTCCATTTAAAAATATATTTATTAATTTTTCAAACGCCTTAATTTTTTCAACAAAAAAGTTTTTTTTTTTCAAAATAAATTTTTTTGGCCTCCAACAATAATGCCAAATAGGCTCTAAATTGTACAAGTAGAAACCCAGTAGAAAAACTGAATTGTCAAAGACTTCTATTTTTCAAAATAATTAGTAAACAAGATACTTTTCCATATTAACAGACAAAGAGTTATGTTTCTCTTTACTTATACTTGTTAGTTTGAGATTAGCTTAACTCTACCTAATAATAGTTCACCGCACTATAATTATTAGAAGATTTTTAATTGGGAAATTAGAATTGTGATTTGAAGCTTTGGATAAATTTATATGATTATTTGAATTTTTGTTCAGATAATCGAGGTTTAAATCAAGGCTTTGAATTATATCAGTATTATAATTTTTTTTGATAGTATCTTATGCATATAGCGATTATGAGATAAAATAATATAATTACAAAAATTAGTTCATAGGTTAATTTATTTATATTTTTAGACTTTTGCTTAATGTAATATTATTTTAAACTTATTTTGAGTCTCTTATGATTTACATATTTTTCATAAGATGTTTTTATTTAAAGGAAACCAAAAAAAAAAGAAAAGAATTTGAACGGTGACACTTAGAGATTGTTTAGCCAAGTGGTTGGGAAGTTAAATATTTTGTTTTTTTTTTGAGGAAAACACATTTCTCTTCAAAAGTTAAGATATTTGGTCACTTAGTAAAACTACTTTAAAATGAGAGAAGTAATTTTTTTGCGGTTGATAAACAATTCTGCTTCTTAAAAAAACTAGAAGAAAAAGTAGAACTTTTTTAAGATCAAAATTTCCTACCATATATACATATTATTAATATATTTTTTGTTAACTAATTTTTTTAAATATATATAAACCCTCTTTGTAAATGACATTCACTATAGCGTTACACATTTTTGTAAAATTACCCCCTATATCCATCATATTCAAATATTGTGTAATCATATTTTATAAGAAATGCTTTACGTATAAAAATAAGATATTAAATATTTATGATAATCATTATAATTTTATGCACATAATAAATTCCAAGTATGAATATCTACAAGAAAAAAAAATATATTTATAAATGGTATTCATCAATTTGATCATAACTTCACGAGAAAAGACTACAGTGTTCTCTACTTATCATAATATAATTTTTTTGACAACACATTTATATACTTGGAATTTCTTTTATAGCATAATCAATAATAATCAAATTATTATTTTCATAAATGTGTAATTGTGTTGAAGTGTAGTAAACTAGGGAGGCATTTTATTTAGGGTGAGGATCACGATTCTCATGTGCTTAAAATAAATATTTAAAAGGCCAAGATCATTTTTTACAGTTTTCATAATTCAATTTATATGTACTAATTATTTATTATTCATTGTAAAAAAAAATATGTTTATTTATTAAAATAAAAAGAATAAGCAAAAAGTCACTTCATCGATTAGGGAAGGTAGAATGGGTTTCACAGGGGTATTCGTTCCATAACTTATATTTTTATTTTTTAATAATAATATATTATTATCATATTAAAATAATTAATTCAACATGATTAGTTTAATAAAGTGCAGTACGATAAGTTGGTAACCGTAGACTATCATATATTTGTACTAGCACTATTTTACTATTTTAATTTATAAACATTTGTTAGTTCTAATCCAACTTATAATTATCAGTGTTTTAAAAGGTGGGGGCGTGAGGCAGAGCTTTTTATTTAGTATAGGGCGAGGTGTAAACTTCAAGACGTGGGGCGTAAGCCTTATGAATCTTTAAATTTTTAAGTTACAATATATAGTATAATAACATAATAACACAAAATTATACAAATGTATCTATAGTTTAAAATAATTACAAACATGATCAAAGGAAACTCATAGAAAATAAAACTTCTAACATGATTATACAAGTATAAATAATATAATATCTTAACTTTCTAATAATAAAAGAATCAGTATTTCTAAAAATATATTATTATCATACTATACAATTTACCCCACTAAAAGAAAATAATCAATAAAACTTACTAGTATTATAATAAAATTCACTCCATCATGAATAAAAATAAAATTACTTTCAAATAGCTACATAAAATATGATAATTTAGAGGCATATGACAAAAACATGAAAACTCATGATAAGTGAAAAAGTAAAATTTCACTATGTACTTTTAAAAGAAATGTTACGCAATATATAATCACCCTCACAGTGCTACCAAATAGTAAGTATGCGATACTACAACTTGTTATTTGCGTTACTCTCAATCTTCTTATTTCTATAGATTAAAAAACTATTAAATATCATTCATTTCTTCAAGAATTATGTGGGTCAACAATGTTAACTAACGAATTTAATACATAATTTGTGTAAGATCTGTTGGGCGAACCCTGCATGTTGGGTGTTAGGTGTGCTTAGGGTGTACAATCTGGCGCTTAGGGCATAAGTCTTACAGAACTAAGTCTCACACTTGAGTCTCAAGGCGCTTTGCTAGAGCCCCGCTCCAGGGCGAGCCTCGAGGCGAGTCCCAACAGAGTCTTTTAAAACACTGATAATTATATTATAAGTCTTTAATATTCTCTAACCAATTAAATTTGAAATTTTAGATCTTTTATGAGCTTATAATTTTTGGAAAAATTACCTAATTTACACATCTTATTTTATCATAATTTCTAAAATTTCCTACCATTTAAAAAAGTTTCAAAAATGTCATATCGGATACATCATTCTTCTCTCACTGATACATGCCTCCCTTCTTTGATACATCCCTCACGGATGTATCTGGATGTCTGCTAATGTATTCGGAAGTCCAGTGATGTATCCGAAAGTCCAAATGATGTATCCGAAATTCATAAATTTTAAGAGATTTTTGTAATTTGAAAAAGAGTATAGAAATAATGTAATTAGCTCTTAATACTATGAGATTTATGTAAATTATACTATTTTTATTATTATTAATCGTAATGTGATTAAACATTTAATATATTTTTTTTTCGACGTGTTTCAAACATTTTTTTTACTATTATATTTAACAAACATTTATTTAATGTTAATTGAGTTATGAAAAAATATAAATCAAATCTCAGCCTTTTAATTTTGTTTTAAGAACATGGCAATCATCCAATACTCCATTGAAAAGTAATGAGGCTAATTGTACTGGAATTGATCCTCATTATTAGTATATCTTTTATGGATCCCTTCTATTGATTAGGTTCTAATAAGGGGAAATGTTGAAATTAACAGGCAAAGGGTTAGGTTTTTGTTTACTTTTACTTATTATAGTTTGAGATTAGCATAACTCTAGCTAATAATAGTTCAGGGAACTATAATTAGAAGTCCTAATGGGTATTAATCATTTTTTCTAAGAGAAACGACACACACACACACACACACACATATATATATATATATATATATACATACGATTATTGCTTATAATTTCAAAATATTACATATTTTATCACTAATTAAGTGTATTCTATCATATATTGAGAAATATACACCTAGATACATGTGTTTTTGCTACCAGATACAGTGAAATAAGGAAAGAGGCTAGCTAGATTTGCTATATATCTCAAATACACACGAATCACACTAGATACATGTATCTGCCTGTATGTGGTGTGATTCGCTTGTATATGGTATCCCGGATACATATGAGAGTGATGAGCAAGATGGGAGAGAGGTGAGGAACGCGAGCAGAATTTTTGTTATGTATTACAGATACATGCGAATCTACTTGGATATAGTGTATCTAGAACAAATTACACCTAATTTTGACTTCATGTGTCCCAAGATACATGTATCTGGATGCATCTAGACACGCCAAAATCTAGTAAGATCATAATATTACAAACCAGAGTGTATCTAAATAATTAACTCATAAACTAGTGAAATTTAAGTAAGTTTCCTTTTTCCTTAATGTGCACGTTAACATACAATTAAATGAACTTTTACATTTGTTAGTCATCACTTATTTTACAAAAAAAAAACGCAATAAAATATTTCCTCAACATTTATATCGGTACGTTCTCTGACTTTTATGTATATATATATATATTGGCTATATGAGGTTGTAATTTGATTTTTCCATTTCCAATCTCCACTCCTAAGAATTTTATGAGGCTTTTGCATAACTTCATTTTTTTCTTACTAATGATTATTCCATTGTCTACAAACAGTATTATATATATTAAATACAATATTAAATATATTATAGGAAGTGTTTTGGTATTTAAAAAAATGAGTTAATTTCATAAATGATCAAGTACGTTTAAATATGAATAAAATAAATTATATGTCAACATTATTTTAGAGTTATAGTTGAAGATTGATATCATTGTTTAGAAAAATATAGAGATAACGGATAAAAGAATGATGTAATATCACACTTGATTATCATTTATCTCTTTTGTCAATTTTGATTTTTTTTCTTTATTTTGATTTTATAATATTCACAATATATATATAAAATATCTTATGTACCTATCTCCTTACCATTATTAGTTTATTACAATATATTAAATATTTTCCATCTATTATTATAATTTATTATTTTCTCAACCTTTTATTTTTTTATAGTTTTTTAATTAACAATCTTATTTATCTCTCCCCTTTATCATCATAATTAATTATTGTTATTCACAAAACATTCTTTTTCCTTAATTATTTCTTTCTTTTGATTTATAAAATTTGAAGAAAAAAATATATCTTAAATATTATTATTATTATTATTCACAAAATTTCTCTTTTTTCTTTAATTTTTTTCTCTTGATCTTTAAAATGTGTAAAAATAAAATATCTCTTTCATCAAGAGTCATAATTACCCCTTTTCTCCTTTTCTTGACTTTTAAGTATTTTTTAATTTATATTTTATGTTTAAAAAACTCAAAAAGAAGTTATAAAATAGTATCTAATTTAATCTTTTTTTAACATAGTTATAGTACTCACCTTATATTATGATTATGATAATTATGTTTATCTTATTTATCTTTTTTTTTTGTCATTACTACAATTTATTGCTTTTTCACCTCACCTTATCATTACTATAATTTAATATTTTTTCTTAAATTACTTTTTGTACCTTCTATTTTTATAATTTTTTAAAATGAAAAATCTTATTTATCATAAATATTTATAATTATTATTGAACAATTTTTTCTTCTTTAGAGTTTTTCTTTTCTATTGATCTATAAAATCAGTAAAATAAATAAATCAAATACCTTAATTGCCTCTCTCCTCACATTACTATAATTCATCACTTTTTCTTAAATTCTTATTTTTTTACCTTCTATTTTTAAAAAATATTCTAAAAAATAGAAATATTATTCATTTCTCTTCCGTATTATCATAATTTATTATTATGTATAATTTTTTTTTATTCTCTTTTACTCTTCTAAGACGTTATAGAATTTATAGTTATAATTCAAATGTAGTAATCTCACATTATGTTTGTCAAAGTAATATCCTAACTTTTAAAAAAATTATCATGATTTACTAAATTCATATTTGATTTACAGATTGAAAGAAAAAGAATTGAGGAAGTATGATTATCTTAATTCTATCATGCTCCATTATTGTTAACTTGTGGGGGGCAGTAGTCATACTATTGCTAGACCCTTTTAAGTTTTTGAAGTTCTGGATAGAAAGAGAAGACTTTAAAGAAGTAGTGCAACAAAATTGGGTGTCTGAAGATGTGGATGATATATTTATTCAACTAAAGCTGAAGCAAAAAAGAACTAAGCATGCACTATCAAAGTGGAGCAAGGAGAAATTCGGAGACATTTTTAATCAATTGGCCATTGGGGAGGAAATTGTGAGAGTGAAAGAAGAATACTTTGAAGAATGTCCATCCCCAGAAAATAGAGCAATATTGCAGCAAGCTCAAGCTGAATTAAAGCTCTATATTCACTATGAGGAAGAGTATTGGAGGCAAAAGGAAAGGGTGCAATGGTTTGAGGAAGGAGATAGAAATACTAGATTCTATCACTATTTGGTAAAAGGAAGAAGAAAAAAGTTGACTATTAACAGAATGTTGAAAGCAAATGGCTCTTGGGATGTGGGGGATAAACAAGTTGCAGAAGAGGCAGTGAGCTTTTTTAAAGACCAATTCACTGGGGAACTACTGATTCTGAAGCATCTTTGTTACAGTACATACAACCCCAAATAAAACAAGATGAAAATGATAGATTGACTGCATTACCTCTAGAGAATGAAATCAGAAAAGTGGTATTTGAGCTTAATACTGATAGTGCTTGTGGTCCAGATGGGTTTACAGGTCACTTCTATCAGACTTGTTGGGATATAGTTGGGCCAGATATTGTGAAGGTGGTTCAGGGTTTTTTTCAGGGTCATTCTTTGCCCAAGTCTATCACTCATACCAACCTGGTCCTAATACCTAAAAATGATATCATTCAATCTTTTTCAGACCTTAGGCCAATTAGTTTGAGTAATTTTCTTAATAAGATTATTTCCAGACTTCTTCATGATAGGTTGGAGGGGATCTTGCCAAAGCTAATTTCTCCTAATCAGTCAGGATTCATGAAAGGAAGAAATATCACTAAAAATGTGTTATTGGCACAAGAAATAATCTCAGAGATCAGAAAGAGAGGGAAGCCTGCTAATTTGGTCATCAAATTGGATATGGCTAAAGCTTATGATAGGGTGGATTGGAAGTTTCTGATTAGAGTCTTGGAGAAAATGGGCTTTGACAACAGGATGCAGGATATGGTTTGGAGGTTGGTAGTCAATAATTGGTACTCTGTACTGGTTAATGGTCAGGCTAATGGATTTTTTCATTCTACTAGAAGGGTAAAGCAGGGGGATCCCTTATTTCCTGCTCTTTTCATCTTGACAACAAAAGTGTTAACAAAGGCTCTTAAACATTTGTTTTACAACTATGAATTTAAGAGTTTTGGATTGCCCAAATGGAGTGATCAATTAAATCATCTTGCTTATGCAGATGATACCATCATATTTGCATCTGCAGACAAAAGATCTCTCCAATTAATAATGGAAACTCTTCAATTATATGAAGCTCAGTCAGGCCAACTTATTAATAAAGGGAAGAGTTTCTTTTACATGTTCAACAAGACTGCACATGCTATTGTTCAAGAGGTGGAGGATACTACAGGGTTTACTAGAGGATGCTTTCCTTTGACTTATCTTGGATGTCCTATTGGGCATGCTAAAAAGAAGAAGGTCCATTTTTCAGAGCTAATTAAGAAGATTCAAAGAAAATTGCAGGTTTGGAAGGGAAAATTGTTGTCTTTTGGAGGTAAAGCAGTGGTGATTAATCATGTCTTACAAAGTATTCCTATATACTTGTTATCTGCTATTTGTCCCCCAAAATGTGTTATTTATGATATTCATAGGATTTTTGCTAAATTCCTATGGAATTTCAAGGAGGGTGGAAAGGCTAAGCATTGGATTGCTTGGGATGACATATGTTTACCAAAGGAAGAAGGAGGGCTTGGGTTTAGATCTCTATTTGATGTTTCTAAGGCGCTCTTTGCTAAATTATGGTGGAATTTTAGGACAACTAATACATTATGGTCTAACTTTATGTGGAACAAGTACTGTAAAAGATATAGCCCTCAAGTGGTAGAATGGAGAGGGGGCTTTGAAGTATGGAAACTCATGCTACAAGCTAGAGATTTCATGGACCAAGAGATTTGGTGGGAGCCCAAAGTTGGTTAGTGTAGTGTTTGGTTTGATAACTGGACACAATTGGGGGCCTTACACTACTACTTGCCTATTGACCATATTCATGGTCACATAGAAGATGTAAATCAACTAATGCTTGAGGAGGGATGGAATAACACTTTGTTAAATGAGATTGTTACTGAAGAAGTCAGTAATCACATTTGTATAAAGTTGGCCAACATTCATAGATCTGATGATAGAGATAAGCCATGGTGGATGCCTACTAGTACATGCAAATTTTCTGTTGACAGTGCTTGGAATCTAATGAGGGGAAGACGAGATACGATTGAAAAGATAATGTTTATATGGGAGAAAGGGTTGCCTTTTAAAATCTCATTTTTAATATGGAGACTGTGGTATATGAGAATTCCTATCGGAGAGGTGCTGGTAAGAATGAGAGTTACTGATTCTGTCAAATATTGTATTTGCAACACTAATGAAGAAGAGACATGTGATCACCTTTTTATTCATTTCCCTACAGCTTACAGTGTGTGGAATTTTTTTGCAGAATCAGTAGGTATTCAAGGGCCAATGGTTCAATTCAGACAAGTGATAGATTTATGGTGGGAAGCTGATTGTGGAAGCAAGATAAAACCTTTGTTTCATGTTGTTCCTATCTTCATTATTTGGCAAATATGGAAGAGAAGAAACATTGTTAGGATTGGAGGAACTATGTCTACACACACCATATTTATGGAGATTAACAATTATTTGTATCTCTTTGCCAAAAATAGATATCCATGGCTAAGAAATATTCCTAACACATGGCCTTTGATAGTCTAAGGTATTGGAGAAATATACTGCATTAATCTGTAGTAGAGTTGTTTATTGGGAGCATCCTCCCATGGATAGATTCAAATGTAATACTGATGGCACCAGTAAAGGGAATCCTGGGTCTGGTTCCACAGCCTTTTGTGTTCGAGATGAGGGAGGCAACTTAATCTTTGCTGAAGCTAGAAATGTGGAAATATGTACTGCTATTGTAGCAAAAGTGAAAGCTTTTAGAGCAGGATTGAAATATTGCTTAGAAAATGTCTTACTACCTTTAATCATGGAAACTGATTCATTGACTATTAAAAAAGTATTGGATGGAGTATGGGAAGTTCCATGGTCAATCTCAGTTGACATTCAATGTATAAAAAGATGGATGGTGAATGTAGAGGTGGTGCACACATTTAGGGAAGGAAACAACTTGGCTGATTTTCTAGCTAATCATGTTGCTAATTTTGCAGGTACAGATGTCAACCAATTTTATAACATACATGAATTACCACAACAGACAAAGACAATAGTAGTAATGGAACAAAGAAAAATCCCAAATTTACGGATTAGAAAGATGCAAAATAAGGGATTTAATACACAGCTGGACAATTAATGACTAAGCAACAAAAAGGTCTCCGGTGATGCAAAATAGCTACTGCGACGACGATAAAAATTTCACATGTTGAATGATTGTCGTTCATTTTCAAAAGCATTAAATAGAATAAAGCAGTCGAGTTGAAATTACCTCTTGGAGATGGATCTTCTCACAGTGGTATCAATTCTTCTAAACTCATTCTGTGTGAAGGGAAGTATTCAAGGGATGTGTTTCACTTTGGCTGCGTCTTGAATCAGATCGCTGGCTCATGGCTTTAACATCCTAGAACCCATTGTGAGCTGAAGAAGTCTTCAAGGAGGTTGATTTCATGGCACTTGTGAGAGGTTAAGTGTCCAAGTGGAATTCACTCAAGCTCAATAATACTGGTTCAACGGAAATTGAAGTTTTTGGGGCCATTTTTGAGGAAAGCTGATGCGGACAACTGAGGAAGAAGACACTACGTAATGTTTGAGATTTGCTTCCGTTCTTTCCTTTTTTTCCTTTTTTTGCTCTTAGTTTAGTTGTTTGTTATTGGACCTGGGCCACTTTGGGCCTAGGTCATTTCTTTTTAAATTTCAATAAAAGGGGCAATGCCCAACATGTAAATTTTTTTAAAAAGAAAAAGATGTGACTATTTTCCTCGTCTCAAAATAATTAATATAATTTATATGCATATGCTATAATAATAAACCTTTTTTTTTTAAATAAAAAACTTATAAAAAGGACTCAACTTTATTGCTATGGGCATTTTGATAAAGTTTGTTTAAAAAACCTTTTTCAATTTTGTTATATGCATTTTGATATAGTATATAGTGTCTCAAATAATTAGTTTCTTCAAATACTCTATATTCTTTGTGTAATTAGTTTTTTCTTTCCTTTTTGTTCTTTTCCTTTCTTTTTACTTTTTACTCATTTCACTACAATCTTCTTCCTTTTATCCTTTTATCTTGTTATTTCCTTCCTTGTCTCCTTATTCTTTTCTAATTATATCACACTAAATTATTCTTTACTATTAGAAAGGATAATCAAAAAATTCTTTTTCTTATAACTTTTCATTTGTGAAAAAAGAAAAAGAATAGAATGAGAGAACTAATACTTCATGGTAGCATCATTTTTATGGTTCACAAATAGAATGCTAGAGGACATTTTGATGTCTTTCGATCTTTGGTATAGTGAATTCTTAAATAGGATATCGTTCTTATTTAGATAGATTTGTTGTTATAATTCTTATTGACATAAAATGATAAAATATGCACATGCATATTCTAATGAATTCATTTATATAAACAAATTGAAATTTTGATTTACCTGATCAAAGTAGTAAATCTTCTTTTGCAATCATTCTTCAATTTTGTCAATTTACATTCATATTATGTGCTCTCCTGTCTGATTTCATCTGTACAAAAAATAAAAATTTTGATTTATTTGAGGTAGTAAAGCTTTTCAAAAATTCAATTTACCTGAAGTAGTAAATCTTCTTTTGCAATGATTCTTCCATTTTTTCTTACCTTTAGATTATGTGCGCTCATGCCTAATTTCATTGTATAAACAAATAAAAAATGTTGATTTACATGAGGTAGTAAAACTTTTTTTTGGGCAATGATTATTGAATTTTGTTGGTTGACTTTCAAATTATGTGCTCTCATACCTATTTTTTAAATATTTTTTTAATTGATTTTGTAACGACCGGGTTCCGTCGTTATAGAAATGCCAACGGGGAAAATTTGGGGCCAAAAAAACTTTTTCGTAGTACTGAGATATTCCCAGCCTTGTCCATATTTGGATGAAATCAGAGTCATCAAGGTGAAGGAAAATCTGGTAACAATCAGGTGAATTAATTATGGTTTTGATTGTCTGAGTGGTTAGATAACTTGTTAAAGAATCCGTACAACTTTACAGAATTGAATTTGGATGAGTAGATCTCCGGGAATCGATCTTAGCGTAAAGGGTATTTTTCCAAGTGTCGTTAGTCGAGGGTGTGTTGTGAAATAGGAATTTTTGGAATTCTTTAGATCACTCTCTGTTTTGTTTTGGCCGCTTTGGCGCTGGGTTTCGCCGCTCTGGCGGGGTCGCTGCAGCGGGATGAGAGGCTCTGTGGTGGGCGCAATGCAACTCAATTATTAGTTAGCTCACTGGATCGAGAATGCTGCTTTGGCGGGGCGCGGTGGCGGGGTGGTGGCCGTTGTGGCAGCCCAGACGCGACTTAATGTCGTTAATATGCCCCTAAACGATCTTATTTGGCACTTTTCAACTTTTAGAGCTAAGGAACGAACCCCAAACAATTTCTACTCGTTTTTCACCATTCTTGAGGCTAAAGTAAGCTTTTAACTCCTCGAAACCATTTTTTGATCCGTAGAACATAGTAGAAAGGGTTAATATTGATGGGGGAGGGTTTGGATCTAGATTCTATGGTGGGAACAACCCTAATTAAGATAATTAGGATCATAGGTTTGATCTAGGGTTCATAGAATTGTTATAGTTTTGGGAAATTAGCGATTGTTTGTTGATTTTCGTGTTATTGTTTGTAGACCAAGAACAAGCAGAACGAATATGAAAAGGGAAGGATCAAGTTTCTTAGGGTTTCAAGCTTGTTTCAAGGTAGGTGATAGTTGTGATTCTATAATTGTGTGATGTATGTTTGTTCTTGCTTCATTATGATACTTGTATATGTATGAATGTTGCAATGTTGATCACACTTGCTGTAAATGAGATAGAGGAATGATGATTGCCATGAAATCATGATGTAAATATATGATCTTGATGATGTACTTGTGATTGTGATTGTGGTGTGTATATGAGATCGATTGCCACGTTTCGGCATAATTATGGGATCAGTTGCCACGTTCCGGCATAACATTGGGATCGGGTACCATATTTCGGTATGCTAACTATTTGGGTTTGGGTTCCATGAGAGGACCAAAGATGTGATATAAAATGTGAAGTTGATCGTTGTTGAGCTTGTTGATAATATTTGTATATGTTCGTTATATGCATGTGATTATAATGTTGTTTGACTTGTTTATGTCACACTAGTGGGATAGCCGTGTGATCCTACCAGTACACTGTGGTTGTGTACTGATTCTGCACTTACTTTATTTTTGTTAAGTACATGGCATCTTCAAGCGGCTATTGACAGACCTCGCTTAGAAGGTCAGTGATCGTTGCTTCGAATTCAAGGGTGAGCCGATTCTTTCGGGCTGCCATGGAATTCTCTTTCGTCTATGTGTACCATTTCCAAACTCAGACATTTGTTAGTTAGTTGATTAGTTCATTAGATTTGGGGTTGCATCCCTTCTTGTTTAAACTTGTTGAACTTTAGATGTTTTGGTACATTGACTTTCAGGTTCTAGGTATTTTAAATATGCATTTGTTTAGTTAATTAGCTTGCTTCTGTAACTTAATTGCCTTAGTTTTGGTTTAGTTGCTTAGTTTGGGTTGTAGTAGTTGTTCTCCCACCAGATGGTTAGTGTGGTTGCCAATCACGACGGTCTGGGTCGTGACAAAGTTAGTATCAGAGCCTAGGTTCGTTGATCTCGATGTACCAAAATGAGTCTAATAGAGTATCGCGGAACAGAATGGGGACGCCTTTACTTTTCTTCGAGAGGCTATAGGACTTTAGGAAATCTCTCTATTTTCTCTTGTCTCATTTCGTGCTATAACTTCATTCCAATTGGTATCTATCGATTCAAATTGGTATCTAACCTCCTCACTCTTCTGTTCGCAGATGGTTAATACTAGGTCCAACGGCGTCAGGCCCGTAGCTCCCTTCCATGCTTCGGTTGAGGAATCTGCAGTGAGAGGTTGCAGTCGAGGCAGGGGTAGAGGAAGAACTAGGGGTAGAGGTCGTGGAGAATGCTCCGGTGAATGAGAACCCTCCAGCGCAGCATGAAGAGATAGATGAGAATATGGATGTTGAGGATGTACAGAATGTTGATCAGGTGGGACAAGAGGAAGAGGTACATGCTGATGCTACATGTATTTCTCTTTTGGACCCAGTGTTAGATAAGCAGATCATGTCATTCTTGAAGGGATTGGCTGGTCTTGGAGCGCTTCCCTCTGTTCAAGCAGCTCAGGCTCCCATCCATCCCCCTGTTGCTAACACTGCCCCCAAGACGGGTGGAACTGGAGGTAATGATGCTTTCTTCTGTCCTTTGTTGGGTTCTGTTATGACTCGTAACGAGCATGAAATGTTGACTATGTTTTTAAAGCTTAAGCCGCCTGTGTTCCTTGTGTCTGAGAGTGAGGATGCTTATGAGTTCATTCTTGATTGTTATGAGAGGTTGCAAAAGTTGGGGATTTTCTATCAGCATGGGGTTGAGTTCCTGACTTTTCAGCTTCAAGGTGAGCCTAGGCAGTGGTGGAGCGCTTATATGGAATGTAAATCTTTTACTTTACCTCCACTCACTTGGACCTAATTTCATGATCTGTTCTTGAAGAAATATGTGTCTAGGACTTTGAGGGATCACAAGAAGGATGAGTTCATCGCTTTGGAGCAAGGTGGTATGGCTGTGGCTGCTTATGATGCTAAGTTCCATGCCTTGTCCAGATATGCTACTCAATTGGTGACTACTGAGGAGGAGAGGATCTGGTTATTTATTAGGGGTTTGAACTCTGAGTTACAAGTATTATCTGTTCACATGACTTCTATAGGGAGGAGCTTTAATGAGGTGACCGACTATGTTAAGAAAGTGGAGGGGGTAAGGCGAGACGGTCAAGCCAAGGCATTGGCAAAAAGGGCCAAGAACTCGGGTAACTTTCAAGGATCTTATTCTAGGAGGTCCGGAAGTCCAACACTTACAGCTAAGCCAATTCAATCCATTATGCCCGTTTCTATAGGTAATTAATCAGGAACTCCATCTCATAATTTTGTTCAGGATGTCGCACCTTCGGTGGGCAGCAGGCCCTCTTTTAATCGTACTTGCTATAACTGTGGAGAACCTGGGCATATGAGGAGAGATTGTCCTCACCCCCCGTGTATTTGAGTCTGTGCAGCAGCAGACTAGAGCGGTGGTACCCGCAAAAAATGGTCATCATGGTCGAGGATGTCCACAAGGTGGGCAATGAGGTAATCAGCGAGGCCGTGGAGGTAGAGGAAATGGTAATGGAGGCAGAGGTAACGTGCAACCAGGCAGGGAAATGATTTGTCAAGATGATAGGGCTCAATGTTATGCATTTTCGGGCAAGAATGAGGCAGAGGCGTCTGACACGGTGATCACATGAACTATTCTTGTCGGTGACCGGATGGCTAATGTGTTATTTGATCTAGATTCTACTTATTCTTATGTATTTGTGCGATTTGCCTCAGAGTTTGATATGATTTGTGATGTACTTGATGCCCCTTTCCATGTTTCTACCCTAGTTGGAGAGTTGGTCATAATCACCTATGTCTATCATGCTTGTCCTATTTTGTTTATGGGTTTTAGACTTGGGCTGATTTGGTGATTTTTGATATGACTGACTTTGATATTATCTTAGGCATGACTTGGTTGTCCCCCTATTATGTTGTATTAAATTGTAATACTAAGTCTGTAACTCTAGAAATTCTGGAAAGGGAAAGATTAGAGTAGGAAGGGGTGTACAAGCCTAAGCAAGCTAAGATCATATCATTCATTTGAGCTAGGAAACTGGTAGAGCAGGGTTGTTTAGCTTATTTGGCTCATATTCGGGATGTTGAGGTTAACTCTCCATCTATTGAGTTTATTCCTGTGGTGTCCAAATTTAGAGAAGTGTTTCCTACGGATTTGCCAGGTATGCCTCCAGATAGAGATATAATGCTTTATATTGATTTGGAGCCTGGTACGCGCCCCATTTCTATCCCTCCGTATCACAAGACTCCGGTGGAATTAAGAGAGCTTAAAGATCAAATCCAAGACTTCTTGATAAGGGATTTATTCGACCTAGTGCTTCCCCATGGGGTGCCCCAGTTTTATTTGTTACGAAAAATGATGGTAGTATGAGAATGTGTATAGATTACCGGCAATTGAATAGGGTCACTATTCAAAATAAGTATCCCTTGCCTTGAATAGATGATCTTTTTGACCAATTGCAAGGTGCATCAGTTTTCTCTAAGATTGATCTAAGGTCTGGCTACCATCAATTAAAAATTAGGCCTGAGATGTGCCCAAGACGACGTTTAGGACCCGCTATGGGCACTATGAATTTCTAGTTATGTCTCTTAGTTTGACTAATGCGACTGCTGCTTTCATGATTTTGATGAATGGGGCATTCAAACCATTTCTTGATTCGTTTGTGATAGTCTTTATTGATGATATTTTGGTCTATTCGAAAAGTGAGGAAGAGCATGCCGACCATTTTCGTATTGTTCTGGGTGTTCTTGGGAAACAAAGGTTATATGCTAAATTTTCTAAGTGTGAATTTTGGTTGACTTCCGTTGCGTTTTTGGGGCATGTAATTTCGAAAGAAGGGGTAATGGTAGATCCTCAAAAGATTGAGGCGGTTAAAAATTGGGTTCGGCCTAGCTCTGTGATAGAAGTTAGGAGTTTTGTGGGGCTCACTAGCTACTACCGTCGATTTGTGAAGAATTTTGCTTCTATTGCCACTCACTTGACAAATTTGACTAAGAATGAGATACCATTTAAATGGATTGAAAAATGTGAGGAGAGTTTTCAAAAGCTCAAGACTGTTTTGACTACCGCACCTATCCTAGCATTACCGGTGGAAGGTAAGGATTTTATAGTTTATTGTGATACTTCTCATTCTGGATTGGGCGCTGTGTTAATGCAGGATAAGAATGTTATAACCTATGTGTCGCGCCAATTGAAGGTGCATGAGAGGAATTATCCAACGCATGATTTGGAGTTCGCAGCGGTAGTATTAGCTCTTAACATCTGGCGGCATTATCTTTATGGCGTTAAGTGTGAAGTGTTTACTGATCATCGTAGTTTGCAGCATGTGTTCACTCAAAAGGATCTGAATTTTAGACAGCGAATATGGATGGAGTTATTTAAAGATTATGATGTGACCATTCAATACCATCCGGGTAAGGCTAATGTTGTGACAGACTCTTTGAGTCTAAAAATGGTGAGTATGGGTAGCTTATCTTAGTTGAGTTTAACCAAGCGATCCTTGGCAAAAGAAATTCAGACCTTGGAGTCTAAGTTCATAAAGTTGGGGATTTCTGAAAAAGGTGGAGTGTTAGCTAGCGTTGAAGTTAAGGCCACGTTCATTGAGAAGATCAAGGCCAAACAATTTGAGGATGAAAATTTGAATGGGCTTAAGGAAAAGATGGTAAATGGCAAGGCACATAAGACCACTCTAGATGCGGATGGTGTACTAAGTTTTAAAGGGAGGATATGTGTTCCTCGAGTTGAAGACTTGATTTAAAAATTGTTAGTAGAGTCTCATGGTTTGTGATATTCTATTCATCAGGGTGTGACAAGATGTATAGAGATCTGAAGCGAATTTATTGGTGGTCGGGCATGAAGAAGGACATAGCGGAGTTTGTGGTGAAGTGTCAAAATTGTCTACAAGTGAAGTATGAACATCAAAGGCCTGCAGGTTTACTTCAAAGAATGCCAATTCTGGAATGGAAGTGGGAAAGAATAGCCATGGATTTTGTGGTTGGTCTTCCTAAGACTTTGGGGAAGGTTGACTCTATTTGGGTAGTTGTGGACAGATTGACTAAGTCAGCCAATTTTATTTCGGTAAGAATAGATTATAATGCTGAACAATTGACTAAGGTTTATGTGGAAGAGATAGTGAGGTTGCATGGAGTGCCCTCTTTCTATCATCTCAGATCGTGGTACCAGATTCACATCCAAATTTTAGAGGAAATTACATGATGAATTGGGTAAACAACTCACTTTTAGTACAACCTTTCATCCACAAAGAGACAGGCAGTCAAAAAGGACTATTCAAGTGTTAGAAGACATGTTGAGGGCATGTGTAATTGATTTTGGAGGGCATTTGGATAAATTCATACCTTTGTGTGAGTTCTCTTATAATAATAGTTATCACTCCAGCATTGATATGACACCATTTGAGGCACTTTATGGGAGGGGATGTAGATCACCCATAGGATGGTTTGAGGCTGGAGATGTAAAACCTTTGGGGGTCGATTTAGTGAAAGATGCTCAATATAAGGTGAGGTGTATTCATGCTAAGCTTTTCGCAGCCCAGAGTAGGCAGAACACATGGAATTTCAGACTGGTGAGAATGTTCTTCTTAAGGTATCACCCATGAAAGGGGTGATGAGATTTGGCAAGAAGGGCAAGTTAAGTCCGCAATATATTGGTCCCTTTAAGATTCTTGAATATGTAGGGTCGGTGGCATATAGATTGGCTCTACCTTCTAATCCATTCGGTGTACATTCGGTATTTTATATGTCCATGTTGAAGAGTTATCATGGTGACGGAGATTATATCATTAAATGAGACTCAATTGTGCTAGACAAGGACCTCTAATATGAGGAAGAACCGATTTCTATTCTTGATCGTGATGTTCGTAAGCTGAGAACCAAGGAGATTAAGTTCGTGAAAGTTCAATGGAAGCATCGTCCAGTTGAGAAAGCTTCTTGGGAAACCGAGAGGGACATGCGAGACAAGTATCCCCAATTGTTCATCGAATCAGGTACTACTTCGTCCTTTCCTTGGCATATTTCTACTAAGTATTGTCACTCGGGGACGAGTGATGGGTATATTGGTATCTATTGTAACGATCGGGTTCCGTCGTTATAGAAATGCAAATGGGGGAAAATTTGGGGCCGGAAAAACTTTTTTGTAGTACTTAGATTTTCCCAATCTTGTCCAGAATTGGACGTAATTGGAGTCATCAAGGTGTAGGGAAATCTGGTAACAATCGGGTGAATGAATTATGGTTTTGATTGCATGAGTGGTTAGATAACTTGTTAAGGAATCCGTATGACTTTACGGAATTGAATTTAGATGAGTAGATCTCCAGGAATCGATCTTAGCATAAAGGGTATTTTTCTGAGTGTCGTTGGTCAAGGGCGTGTTGTGAAATAGGAATTTTTGGAATTCTTTAGATAGCTCTCTGTTTCATTTTGGCCGTTTTGGCGCTGGGTTTCGCCGCTTTGGCGAGGCCATTACAGCGAGATGAGAGACGCTGTGGCGGGAGCAATGCGACTCAATTATTAGTTAGCTCACTGGTTCGAGAATGCTGCTTTGGCGGGCATTTTTGTCGCTTTGGCGGGGCCTTTGTAGGGGGAGGCCGTTGTGGCGGCCCAGACGCAACTTAATGTCTTTAATAAGCCCGTAAATGACCTTATTTGGCACTTTTCGACTTTTAGATCTAAGGAACGAACCCCAAGCGATTTCTACTCGTTTTTCACCATTCTTGAGGCTAAAGGTAAGCTTTTAACGCCTCGAAACCATTTTTTGATTCGTAAAATGTAATAGAAGGGGTTAATATTGATGGGGGAGGATTTTGATCTAGATTCTATAGTGGGAACAACCCGAGTTGATATAATTAGGATCATGGGTTTGATCTAGGGTTCATAGAATTGTTATAGTTTCAGGTAATTAGCGATTGTTTGTTGATTTCCGTGTTATTATGATTGTTTGTAGACCAAGAACAAGCAGAACAAATCCGAAAAGGGAAGGATCAAGTTTTTAGGGTTTCAAGCTTGTTTCGAGTTAGGTGATGGTTGTGATTCTATGATTGTGTGATGTATGTTTGTTCTTGCTTCATTATGATACTTGTATATGTATGAATGTTGAAATGTTGATCACACTTGCTGTAAATGAGATAGAGGCATGATGATGCCATGAAATCATGATGTAAATGTATGATCTTGATGATGTACTTGTGATTGTGATTGTGGTGTGTGTATTGCCACGTTCCGACATAATTATGGGATCGGTTGCCACGTTATGGCATAACATTGGGATCGGGTACCATATTTCGATATGCTAACTATTTGGGTTTGGGTTCCATGAGAGGACCAATGATGTGACATAAAATGTGAAGTTGATCGTTGTTGAGCAAGTTGATAATATTTGTATATGTTCTTTATATGCATGTGATTATAATGTTGTTTGACTTGCTTATGTTACACTAGTGGGATAGCCGTGTGATCCTACCAGTACACTGTGGTTGTGTACTGATTCTGCACTTGCTCTTATTTTTGTTGAGTACAGGGCATCTTCAAGCGGCTATTGACAGACCTCACTTAGAAGATTAGTGATCGTCGCTCCGAATTCAAGGGTGAGCCGATTCTTCCGGGCTGCCATGGAATTCTCTTTCATCTATGTCTATCATTTCTGGACTTAGACATTTGTTAGTTAGTTGATTAGTTCATTACATTTGGGGTTGCATCCATTCTTGTTTAGACTTGTTGAACTTTAGATGTTTTGGTACATTGACTTTCAGGTTCTATGTATTTTAATTCCACATTTGTTTAGTTAATTAACTTGCTTCTGTAACTTAATTGCCTTAGTTTTGGTTTAGTTGCTTAGTTTGGGTTGTAGTAGTGGTTCTCCCACCTAATGGTTAGTGTGGGTGCCAATCACGATGGTCTGGGTCGTGACAGATTTATTGCAATAACTTCTTGACAACCGTTACAACTGTTCATCCTCTCTTGCAACAATAAAAGTATCATTCATGTTAAAACTTTTCATTATCCTCTTTAATTGTAGGTTAATAGATGCATTAGATTTATTTGGTGGATTATTATATTAAAAAATGAATAAAAAAGTTCAAAAATTGGGTGTTATTATATATGATTGAGAATTTTATTTGGAATTTATATATCAATTTTAAGAAAGTTCGATGAAGATTAGAGTTAGTTTTTGTTAGATTCCAAATTGAAAAACTCAAAGAGAATAAAGAATATATTTTTTGTTTTCGTTTTCTAATCTCTATGTATAAATAAGTTAGAATGTATTTTGTATTTCGGCTGTGTTTTTCTGTAGTCTAATATATTAATTACTACACACAAAGTGACACACATAACATTCAAAATGTATAAAAACAACATACACTATATATACAATCACATTATTTAGGGTTATATACTCACGACACACAAAATGCATACAAATGACATATAGTACAATATAGACAACCACATAATTGTACACACATTGTAACGACCCGAACCGTCGTTAATTAGGGAAAATAAAAATTTGAGAAAGTTTGGGCCACTGTCCCATTAGGGCGGGCCAGATGCCGCTAGGGTGGCGGCGCCAGGGTGGGTCGGGTAAGTTAGCACCAGAGCGGGATAGGTGAGATAAAATGTAAATAACGTGAATTCTTCTTTTCTCCTTCTTCCTAAAATACCTAGATTAGACGTAAATCACCCAGAAACCCTCTAAAAAGTTGCTCTAAGCTTGGGAAAGAAGGAGGAAGTGATTCTAGCTTGAGGATGGCAATATCTTGCGGATTCTTGGCCAAATTCACCGTTATGTCGTCAGGAAAACCAGAAAATTATCTGCACTTCCTCCGTGCAGCTGTTTGACCCCCAGGTAGGCTAGGTTTAATGAATTGAGTAGTTATAAATTTGTGTTCACTGCGTAATATAAGCAAATCAATGGTAGGATTATGCGTAGGGCCTCGTGCACCGAATAAAACGTGATTAAATCCTAGGAAGAAGCCCTAGATGATGAACTAGGGTTAGGTATGGTGGAATTAATGCTCACATGATATACGTGGATGTGTAGTTCATAGGTGATGGTTGTGATTCTATGATTGTGTGATGCATTCTTTGTCTTGCTTCATTATGATACGTGTATGTATATGGATGATGCATGATTGATCACACTGGTTGTAAATAAGTATGAACGAAGAACAAAATGCCATTGAATCATGATTTGATTGTATGATTATGAAAAGGTACTTATGTTTGTGATTGTGGTGTGTTGAATGGATCGATTGCCACGTTCCGACATAACTACCTTGGATCGGTTGCCACGTTCCGACATAACTATGGCATTGACTGCCACGTTCTGGCATAATGAGAGGACGAATGATGTGATATAATTGTGATATTTGAGAATCGTAAAGTTGAACATGGTTTGTAATGATAAATGTTATTGTAATTTCCTGGAATGGTTATATGGTTATGGGGTCTTATATTTAATTGCTCTTTTGGTGCTGAGTGGACTTATTGCGTATCGTGTTATCGAACGAATTGGGAATGTAAAGGGTTCAAATGTTGAATTAGTTGAGAGTAAGGGTTGTCCGTGTGTTGTAAGGGTGAGAAGTGGGGGTAGTGTACGTGATGTAAGTGCTTAGAGGATTTCACTTTGGAGAAAGGGTTTCGTGGTTAGTAGAAATCTTGATGCAATGTACTATGTGGCCATGTATGGGTAATATGAAGAGGAAGAAAAGGTGTGACGGAAGCGGTTAGTTGGAATGTTTGTAGTTGTATTTGGGGAATTTTCTATGTGTTAGAATGGCTAGGCTATGATCAAGAACCTAGTAAGTAGGTTGGCCGGGAAAATGGTTAGTAGTTTGAGTGCTAGTGTGATTGGAGGTATTTCTAGAGAGAGTAAAGGTGGAGAAGCGGTGGGTTTTATTGCATGATCTTATTAGTTGATTTCTTATGTTATGAAGTGGGCATCTGGTTGACCGATGATGCCTACTAGTACGTGTGGTTGTACTGATACTACTCTTGCTATGTCTTTTGACATAAACTGGATACAGGTTGGTGACGTTTCAGTAGGGGAAGATGAAGAAATCTCCATTTTCTACTTTTCCTTCCGCATAGTGGGAGCTGTGTCATTTATTATGTTGTCCCGTTTGTACAGTAGCTCTTGTACCTGTTTAGACTAGATTCTTGGGGGTATTAATTACTTTACAAGTCTTAACCAAAGTGTGTTAAAGGTTCTTATTTATAAAATTTCGATTGTGTATGTTATTTCTGTTTGTTTAGGTTTCCGCATGTTTTAAATTTAATTGGGATATGAGGGTTCTCCTACTTAGGTGGTAGTATGTGGATGTCCGCACATCCCGAGGGGTTGGGTAGTGACAAATTGGTGTCAGAGCCCAGGTTATCGGTTTCCCAGTACAAGAGCAAAATGTGAAGTAGACTCATGCGGATTGGTGTGTTGACGTCCACAACTAATCTTCAGGAAGCTATAAAACATTCTAAGAAGTTGTCTTATCTTTTCTCTCATTTCGTGCGAAGTGTCGCTTATGGTATGAGATGAGTCCAATTGGTATCTCCCGATTCCAATTGGTACTGTTCTTGTTTGTGACCGGATGGCTAATGTGTTAATTGATCCGGGTTCTACTTATTCTTATGTATCTGTGTGATTTGCCTACGAGTTTGATATGATTTGTGATGTACTTGATGCCCCTTTCCATGTTTCTACCCCAGTTGGAGAGTCAGTCATAGACACCTATGTCTATCGTGTTTGTCCTATTTTGCTTATGGTTTTTCAGACTTGGGCTAATTTGGTTATTTTGGATATGACTGACTTTGATATTATCTTAGGCATGACTTGGTTGTCCCCCTATTATGTTGTATTAAATTGTAATACTAAGTCTGTAACTCTAGAAATACTGGGAAGGGAAAGATTAGAGTGGGAAGGAGTGTACAAGCCTAAGCAAGCTAAGATCATATCCTTCATTCAAGCTAGGAAATTGGTAGAGTAGGGTTGTTTAGCTTATTTGGCTCATATTCGGGATGTTGAGGTTGACTCTCCATCTATTGAGTCTATTCCTGTGGTGTCCGAATTTAGAGAAGTGTTTCCTATGGATTTGCCTAGTATGCCTCTAGATAGAGATATAAATTTTTGTATTGATTTGGAGCCTAGTACACTCCCCATTTCTATCCCTCCGTATCGCATGACTCCGGCGGAATTAAGAGAGCCTACGGCTCAAATCCAAGACTTCTTGATAAGGGATTTATTCGACCTAGTGCTTCCCCATGGGGTGCCCCAGTTTTGTTTGTTAAGAAAAATGATGGTAATATGAGAATGTGTATAGATTACCGGCAATTGAATAAGGTCACTATTCAAAATAAGTATCCCTTGCCTCGAATAGATAATCTTTTTGACCAATTGTAAGGCGCATCAGTTTTCTCTAAGATTGATCTAAGGTCTGGCTACCATCAATTAAAAATTAGGCTTGAGGATGTGCCCAAGACGGCGTTTAGGACCCGCTATGGGCACTATGAATTTCTAGTTATGTATTTTGGTTTGACTAATGCGCTTACAACTTTCATGAGTTTGATGAATGGGGTGTTTAAACCATTTCTTGATTCATTTGTGATAGTCTTTATTGATGATATTTTGGTCTATTCGAAAAGTGAGGAAGAGCATGCCGATCATTTTCGTATTCTTCTGGGTGTTCTTGGGAAACAAAGGTTATATGCTAAATTTTCTAAGTGTGAATTTTGGTTAACTTCTGTTGAGTCTTTGGGGCATGTAGTTTTGAAAGAAGGGGTAATGGTAGATCCTTAAAAGTTTGAGGCGGTTAAAAATTGGGTTCGGCCTAGCTCTGTGACAGAAGTTAGGAGTTTTGTGGGGCTCGCTAGCTACTACCGTCGATTTGTGAAGAATTTTGCTTTAATTGTCACTCACTTGACAAATTTGACTAAGAATGAGATACCATTTAAATGGACTGAAAAATGTGAGGAGACCTTTCAAAAGCTCAAGACTCTCTTGACTACCGCACCTATCCTAACATTATCGGTGGAAGGTAAGGAGTTTATAGTTTATTGTGATGCTTCTCATTCTGGATTAGGTGTTGTATTAATGCAGGATAAGAATGTTATAGCCTATGCATCGCGCCAATTGATGGTGCATGAGAAGAATTATCCAACGCATCATTTATGGCAGTGGTAGTATTTGCTCCTAAGATCTGGCGGCATTATCTTTATGGCGTTAAGTGTGAAGTGTTTACTGATCATCGTAGTTTGCAACATGTGTTCACTCAAAATGATCTAAATTTGAGACAGCGAAGGTGGATGGAGTTACTTCAAGATTATGATGTTACCATTCAATACCATCCGGGTAAGGCTAATGTTGTGGCAGACGCTTTGAGTCGAAAATCGGTGAGTATGGGTAGCTTATCTTACTAGAGTGTAGCCGAGCGACCCTTGGCTAAAGAAATTCAGACCTTGGAGTCTAAGTTTATGAAGTTGGGCATCTCTGAAAGAGGTGGAGTGTTAATTAGCATTGAAGTTAAGGCCACGTTCATTGAGGAGATCAAGGCCAAACAATTTGAGGATGAAAATTTGATTGAGCTCCAGGAGAATATGGCGAATGGTAAGGGACAAGAGACCACTCTTGATGCGGATGGTGTACTAAGTGTTAAAGGGATGATATGTGTTCCTCGAGTTGATGACTTGATTCGTTGGCAGAGTCTCATGGTTCGCGGTATTCTATTCATCCGGGTGTGACCAAGATGTATAGAGATCTGAAGTCAATTTATTGGTGGTCGGGCATGAAGAAGGACATAGCGGAGTTTGTGGCGAAGTATCAAAATTGTCAACAAGTGAAGTATGAACATCAAAGGCCTGCAGATTTACTTCAAAGAATGTCAATTTCGGAATGGAAGTGGGAAAGAATAGCCATGGATTTTGTGGTTGGTCTTCCCAAGACTTTGGGGAAGTTTGACTCTATTTGGGTAGTTGTGGACAGATTGACTAAGTCAACCAATTTTATTCCGGTAAGAATAGATTATAATGCTGAACAATTGGCTAAGGTTTATGTGAAAGATATAGTGAGGTCTCATGGAGTGCCCCCTTTCTATCATCTCAGATCGTAGTACCCAATTCACATCCAAATTTTGGAGGAAATTACATGATGAATTGGGGACACAACTCACTTTTAGTACAACCTTTCATCCACAGACAGACGGGCAGTCAGAGAGGACTATTAAAGTGTTAGAAGACATGTTTAGGGCATGTGTAATTGATTTTGGAGGGCATTTGGATAAATTCATACCTTTGTGTGAGTTCTCTTATAATAATAGTTATCACTCCAGCATTGATATGGCACCATTTGAGGCACTTTATGGGAGGGGATGTAGATTACCCATAGGATGGTTTGAGGCTGGAGATGTGAAACCTTTGGGGGTCGATTTAGTGAAGGATGCTCATGATAAGGTGATGAGTATTCAAGCTAAGCTTTTTGCAGCCCAGAGTAGGCAGAAGAGGTATGCGGATCATAAGGTAAAAGACATGGAATTTCAGACTGGTGAGAATGTTCTTCTTAAGGTATCACCCATGAAAAGGGGGGATGAGATTTGGCAAGAAGGGCAAGTTAAGTCTGCGCTATATTGGTTCCTTTGAGGTTCTTGAATGTGTAGAGCCGGTGGCATATAGATTTGCACTACCTCCTAATATATTCGGTGTGCATCCGATATTTTGATACGTCCAAACTTACACTCCAAATAAGATGTGTAAATAGTCGTTGTCAATTTACAGAACTCAACTAGTGTTGAGGTCGATCCCACAGAGAATTTCTTTACAGATAAAGTTTCACTGTCGCATTTACTCAATTGGTGTTACCATTTCCTAAACAAATAACACGGAAAGTAAATTGGGTTTGATTGAAATGTATTTTACCACTAACATTTGTAGTTAAAACTTAGATACACAGTTCACAGACTATCTCGTTGTAAGTTGATTCAGTTAATTTAAAGAAACCAGGTTTTGTGTTCACTATGACATCAATTATAATACTCTCCCGTAAATTGAGTGTCAGGTGAATCAATGTTTACAGAACCTTTGCGAGTTGAATTAATATAACGCTTCTCAGCCTAATCAGATAATATTCACTCTAATTCTCTCGAACTTAAAGTGTTATCAATATTGGACTTCGCTTAATTTGATATGGTGTTAAAGATTTCTTCTCTCGAACTCCAACTTTAACTCCAATTCATTAACTTAGTTTAGCTTTTTCCTAACTGATGCTTTTCTCTCGAACAAACACCAGATACAGGCCTGTCTAAAGCGTGCACTCAATATACTAAAATGATAATGAAAGCTGTAATCTACAGGTTGTAAACAAAGATTGCCTTTAACTCGTTTTACATAATCGCAACTAGAATGTCGTCATAGATCCCATACACCTAGTCGTGATATTTAGCCACTCATATTTTCACATAAAGAATCAGTACTGGATAATGAAAACATGTTAAGAAATACTTACAAAAATAATTGGTAAAGCAACAATCACTTGATAATCTGATAATCGAAATCCAAACTTCAAACTGATAACAATAATCCGAATCCAAAATCTAAAGCTAAAAAATAATAATCTGTTCTTCGTCGTCCTTTGTAAGATAATGAATAATAATTTCAAAAACGACCTAAAGTAATTCAAAATAGAATGTTTAAAATGAGTCCTAATCAAATTAGGACTGAGTTGTCGGGCCTTTTCGCTGCCACTACCATGACCCGTCAAGGACTTCACGGTCCGTGAAGCCCTCCGTGGTCTTGCCTTGGGTTTCTCAAAAGTGGGTTTTCAAACTTGGTCACTGGAAAATGCACCACGAGAACTACCACGGTCCGTAGTGAGGACCACGGCCCGTGAAGCCGCCCGTGGTCTTCACTTGGGTTTCAACCTTCTTTCACTTCTTTCTTGCTTTTATACTGGTTCAGCTTCACGGCAGGTACCACGGTTCGTGGTGAGGACTACGACCCGTAGAACCCTCCGTGGTCTTCACTTGGTTATTCTTACTCTTCATCTTCTCAAGGCCCAGCCATTGCCTCACTTTCACGAGGTCAACCACGGACCGTAATGAAGTTAACGGTTCGTGAAGTTGGCCGTGAACTTCACTTGGCCAGCATCAGTTCTGCTTCTTTTTCTTCTTTTCTATACAACCCAGATTCTGCCTACACATTTAACAAACCCATCAAATAATCCAAAATTTCACTTAATTCCAATATTAGTTCATAGTTATTAAGCCTCAAATGTGCCTCGATTTCGCGGCACATCAACATCCTCAACTTATAACCATTACTTGTCCTCAAGTGATGAGAAAAACAAATACAATCAGCCCTCAATTCATTTACAGATGTATGACGCTACGCAACAACTATTTTAAGTACACTTTGTATCCCAAGCCTCTGAATCTAACATGTAAGGATCAATACATGACATCTCATTACTTACTGCCAATCATGCTTATACCTGTGAATTATCAGCTCACACAATCTACTTTCAAATGCAACCACTGTGTCCTCACACCAAAGGAGTCCCTCACTCATAATAGTTGGGACTGAATACTACGCTCACGCTCTCAATGAACTTCTAACACTAACAACAAACTACCATAGGCTTGCCCTTGTTTTCTACGCTTTATCTTTCAAACACCCGGAATAGGATCACCGTAGGAATTTATTGGCTTATAACATAGGCTGGAGGCTATGGAACGGATATTTGGTTTCTTGAGTGACTAATCCCTTGGTTTTCCAAAGTTTTGTTTTGACATACTCTTTTTCTGAGTGATTCCTTCTGTTTCTTTATTTCAGCTTGACTCAGTAGCTATTATTTTTTTTTTGTTTTTTTTTTTTGCAATTTTGATATGCACTTAGCTCACTGGTTGAACCTCTTTTTTCCCTTTATCTTTCTGTTCAGATTGCAATCACCCTTAACTTAGGCTTTTGGCCTAAGTTGTGATATCGTAGTTTCGGAGAACCACAAATATGATAGATGTTGGGTAAGAACAAAGACTGATTTAAGGCTCAAATTGGGTTCAAGTGATATGCTTTTCATTTCGTTCTTGCCTTTTACTGGTCAAAAATGGCCTACTGATCCTTTCCTATCCGGTTATTCTCAGATTCAAGCAAGACTACTTAGGCAAGTTCTAGTTTTTTTTGCTCCTATTGTTAGACTTCAATCAAAACTTACACACACTACATATGATTGTTTTTTTTTAGTTTCTTGGTTCACCAATTAATTGGTCAGATTAGCCATGTTCAATATATTAGTATCTAAGATGTCATCTAAAGATCCTAACAGTCAAACTCAAATTCAGGTCCTCAATTTTCACATACTAACTGCTGCACAGCTCAACACACACAACACCCAAAACAGTAATATACAGAGACAACCTCCATATTTTTTTAACAGCTATGGCAGGTTGCTCACCACCCCCTCCCCAAATAAAAAGGACTTTGCTCTCAAAGTCGATACAGAACAATAAAACACACAGGCTATGAGAATGAGTCATACCTACGGCGCTCTAGGCGCTGGTCGTTGGATAAGCATTGGCACCCTTATCAATGGGTGCACTCTCAGAACTCGGGACCTGATCAGTTTGGTCCTCACTAGTCGGAGCAGGTGCTCCACTACCAAAAGCTCCAACTAAGGCTGCATCACACTGTTGCTGTTCAAGGGCTTCCTTTTCCTGAGCTTCCCTCTTTGATGCTCTACGAGCTCTCTTTTCTTGCCTTTTTGCCTCTCTAGCTGGGTCAGTATGGGTCTCCTCATCATGTTCTCCAGCTTTGTGTTTTCTCTTGCCAAACTTACTCGTGGGGGGTTCTCCCCAAAGATCATCAATTGATTGAGTGGAGGGTGCTTGATTTATCATTTGCATCAACGACTCTGGCATGACCGGAGTGGGCACCTGTACTGGCTTTTCAGCCAGCTTAGCCATCTGACTGCGCATCTCAGCCAACTGGGCTTTGAACTCTTCAGTGTCTGCTGAACCGGCAACCTAGAATCGATCCTGAAAAAGGTTCTCCAAACCATCCATTCTATCCTTTAAGACCGATAGCTCCTTTCTCATCTCATCTTTGATCTCCTTTTTCGCAGCTAACACTTTTGTCTCTATTAACTGAGGCATCCTGTTGACAATATGATCTACCAGGTTCCTGGTTTAGCGCTGATCTGCAACCAATTTCTCAAGAAAGAGCATAGGGATAGTGACAAAGGTACCTAGAGCCTGGGAGGCTGAAGCTGGAGGTGGTGGTGCATCTGAGGAGGAAGGTTGTGATGACTCTCCATGTGTTGGACTTCTATCTGCAGGTGGGATGGCGATTGGTACGTGAGGGATAACATCTATTGTACTTACAGCTGCAGATTTAGCACCAAAGAGATGGTTCGCAACATCTTTGATTTTGGAGACTTGAATGAGTCTGAATGCATCACACCATCTATCAACCAACCTGTTTGGGGAAATATATGCTTGTCTACACAATTTCCTTATCAGACAGGGAAACAGAAGTGCGGCTCTCTTATTTAGCGTCCTGTCTCTCATATCGGTCGCTATAATCCATCCCGCATTCACCGGGTAACCAACCATAAGACATGCCACCAACGAGGCCAGGGAAAGGGATAAAGTGTTATCATTAGCTGTCGATCGCAATTTTGCCCGGACGATAGCCACCAAACCTTGGTTGGAAAAGACAGCGAAGCTTTAGTAATGAGTGTTGGAGTTGTGGTAACCCAAACTGTATTTTCCCTATCTATTGCAATCTTCTTCGCAATCCAATGTAAAACCCTCCCTCGAAAAGGCCAACTGAAGCTAGTGCAGAGTATTCTGGGCCATGCAGCATTCTGTTAATCGAAGCCTCAGAAATGTCTATTGATTTGCCCCGAACTATGATGGAATTGAGTGGACCCCAGGTAATAGCCATGTCTTTCTGCCCACGTTTTGTGGTCTCCGTATCCGCAGCAAAATTCATCAAAGTAGCTGCATAAGAGGAATAAAATTCTTTGGTCAGGTGCGAAGAGTACTCTCCAGGTGCAATGTCTATCCAGTCGAACTAATGAAGTTGAAATATCCAATGGATGTCTGGAAATGCCTTGATATCAACTACCACCACCCTAGTCTCAGGCATGATTGCTCGATTCTTGAGGCCTCCAGTTTTGTTCACAATGCCATTGTCGAAGAACTCTTTAGACCGGTTGACAGTCCACATGGAGCGATAACATGCAATCAGTTATGGTCTCAATGCAGGGTCGGGTTCCCGAGCGTTTACATATATCACTATGGTATCATCATTGGTGATTTCCTCCATATCCTCTCTATTAACTACTTCTTCTCGTACTCCAGTTTCAGCTTCTGTATTTGCCACAATTGGAGAGGTACTTGTGTCGTCCTGAGAACCGCTTTCAGATTTAGTACTGCCCCCGAGTCATCTACAGATTTGCTGCCAGCAGCAACATCAGATTGACTTCCCTAGTTTTCCCCGCTATCAGAACTACTACCTCCCTCTTCAGCCTAAAGAGGAGAGTCCTGGAGAATAGCCCTTCTACCCAGTGATCTAGTAGCCTGAGGTGAGTGATCTTGAGGTGTGACATTTATTTGCACCTCAGACCCACTCACTTCAGAGTCGTCATGACTCTCTGATTGCGAAGCGGTGACGGGAGCAAGTGTGATAGCATTCTTTCTTCTGGGACCCATCGTACTTGAGAATAGAGAGCTCATTAGTAATCAACACAGTCAAATGACGCACTATCGGGTGCTCAGACTTCCCTTGTGAAATATCATCGTGACGCCTTACCTTAAGAATGTCGTCACCCAATCTATCATCGAGAAGGGACACGGAACCAACAACGAACAAAAGCTGAATACAATATTTTTTAAAAAATTGTACACTAAAGTAGACTGTACGAGAACTTGTACAGGCCGTGGTATGTACCACGGACCGTGAAATCTCTCGTGGAGTTGAGACAGGATCATTGTGCAAAAGGAGCCACAAAACTTTTTACCAAGGAATGTTCAAGGACGGCTTCATGGCTCGTGGAGTGCACCACGGTCCGTGAGACTACCCGTGAACTTTATCTAAGGGATGGGTTGACTGCAAGTGTGGTCCACGACAAGTTTCACGGCCCGTGGTATATTCCATGGTTCGTAAAACCTATTGTGGTCTTACACTAGATCAATATTACAGTCACCTTCTTCCCAACATAGACCACAATACGATTTTACAGCACCAACTCCCATTTTTACACAGGTTTACAACTGACCCATATCTACTCATCAACCCTTTTTAACATACTCGATTAAATACCACAGAATCACAACCAATTTAGAACATTTATAATTTCACCCTATTATAAGCATTATACCCATAGACAAAGCAAAGCACACAATTCATCTTAACCCACAATAGTTCACTATCAATTTAGGGTAATTATCACAAGATTATGCTAATCTTAATTTATTCGACTTCAATCTAATTTATGTTGGACTTGATAGAACACTGCAAGCATTATGAATCGAATTACTTGGGAATAATGGGAGTTTCACGCACACAGAAAGGGGGAAGATGACTTGAGCACTTGATCGATTGATAGCTTAAGGTTTCGATTATTGGATGAACTTAGGATTGATTGATGAATGGAAATCTATTCTAACCTTCAGATAGCCGTTATGGAGGAGAATAATAGGATGAAACCCGACTTTTGGCGCTTTAGGATTAGTATATATGTTTATCTTGCCAAATGGGTTACGCGTGGGTCGGGTCGGATACGGGTAATACTATGTAGAAGGTGACGGACCGTGAAATGGACCGTGAAAGGCTTCATGGTCCGTGAAATGGTTCGTGACTTTAACTTCGAACACAACACAAACCTGTGGAGACAATGGGCCGTGAAGTCGCCCGTGAAGGGCATCACGGTCCGTGAACCGTTCCGTGACCTCGACTTGGAAACTTTAATTCATACCTAAGGTTCACGAGAGGCTAGACGGTCCGTACAACACATGACGGACCATGAACCCTTCCGTGAACCCTTTTCTTGCAAATTCCAGTAGCTTCCTTAGGTTGATGCTAAAATTGACGGACCGTGAAAGTGCCCGTGAAGGGCACCACGATCTGTGAAACTGCCCGTGAGGGGCAGTCTGGATCCAGTTCCTGCACTTTATAACTCATTCTCTCCTGCACACATCACCACACAGTGACTCTATAAAAACAAAGAGAAATAAAGAAAAAGGAAAATACCTACTACAATTACATCTTGGGTTGCCTCCCAAGAAGCGCATAATTTAACGTCGCAACACGACGCATGTTACTTGATTACTCAGACTTCATCAAGTTTGCATTCCTCGACAATCTTCACATCATCAGGGACACCCAAATATGCCTTGATTCTCTGTCCATTAGCTTTGAATCTCTCACCTTTATCATTTTCTAACTCAATAGCCCCTGATTGAAATACCTGTTTGACCTTAAAAAGTCCAGACCATTTAGACCTCAGATTTCCCGGGAACAGACGCAGTCCGAGTTGAAAAGTAACACCAAGTCACCAGGAGTGAAGCTTCTTTTCTCAATATGCTTATCATGATATAGCTTCATCCTCTCCTTATACAGTGCTGATCTCTCATAAGTTCTCAGACAGAACTCATCCATCTCATTTATCTGATCTAGCCTCAAGTTAGATGTTTCACTCTAGCTGAGGTTTAGTTTCTTCAATGCCCAGAGTGCTCGATGCTCAAGTTCAACAAGTAAATGACATGCCTTTCCAAACACCAACTGATAGGGAGACATACCAATATGTGTCTTGAAAGCTGTTCGGTATGCCCATAGAGCATCATCTAGCTTTCTTGCCCAATTTGTCCTATTGGCATTTACTGTCTTTGCCAAGATTGCTTTGATCTCCCTGTTGGAGACCTCCACTTGTCCATTGGTCTGTGGGTGAAAAGGTGTTGCCACCTTGTGTTGTTTCACCCCATACTTAGTCAAAAGTGCACTGAACACTTTGTTGCAAAAGTGAGAACCGCCATCACTGTAATGGCTCTAGGTGTTCCAAACCTTGAGAATATGTTCTTTTTTAGGAACGCAGCAACACTCTTTCCATCATTTTCAGGTAAAGCAACAGCTTCAACCCATTTGGACACATAGTCAACCGCAACCAATATGTATTTCTGCCCATATGAGCTCACAAAGGGGCCCATGAAATCAATACCCCACAGATCAAACAATTCCACCTCCAAAATAGGTGTCATGGGTAACTCATAGCGCCGAGAGATGGCTCATTGCCGCTGGTAGACATCACAGATCCTTACTATGTCCATTGCATCTTGATGAATTGTAGGCCAGTAGTACCCACACTGAAGTATCTTGTGGGTTGTTCGAGCAACCACCATGATGACCACCAACTGGAGATGAGTGACAGGCCTCCAAAATGTGCAACATTTTGGCTTCCGAAACACATCGCCTAATTATATTGTCAGCACACACCCTATATAGATAAGGCTCATCCCAAAAGTACTTGCCAACATCATGCAAGAACTTTTTATTTTGCTGATATGTAAGGCCCTCAGGTATCAAATCACTAACTAGAAAATTAGCATAGTCGGCAAACCAAGGAATAAGATCAAGAGTAGCAGCTAATACCTGCTCATTCAAAAATGTATCATCTATCTCAAGCTCAATTTCTTCTTTGTTTGCAACATCCAACCTAGAAAGGTGATAAGGTACCTGGTTCTCACAACCTCTCCTGTCTTTCACTTCAAAATCGAACTCTTGGAGCAGCAGCACCCATCGGATCAACCTCGGCTTAGCATCTTTATTTGCCATGAGATATCTCAAAGCAGCATGGTCTGTATGAACTATCACCTTAGTGGCCAGCAGATAAGCTTTGAACTTTTCAAAAGCATACACTACATCCAATAGTTCCTGCTCAGTGACTGTGTAGTTTCGTTGTGCCCTATTTAGCGACTTACTAGCATAGTAAATCGGATGGAACATCTTGTTGCGCTTCTGTCCCAACACAATTCCTAACGTAGTCCCACTAGCATCACGCATAACCTCAAACGGCTCCGCCCAATCTGGGCCAATAATCACTGGTGCTGAAATTAGCTTCTCTTTTAGGCACTCAAAAGCTTTAAGGAATGCCTCATCAAAGACAAATTTCACCTCCATCTCTAAAAGCTTGCACATGGGGTTTGCAATTTTGGAGAAGTCCTTGATGAAACGCCTATAGAATTCGGCGTGTCCTAGGAAGCTTCGAATACCCTTCACACATATTGGCAGAGGTAATTTTTCAATCACCTCAATCTTAGCCTTGTCGACCTCAATTCCTTTCTGTGACACCTTGTGTCCAAGGACTATGCCTTCTTTTACCATGAAGTGGCATTTCTCCCAGTTTAGCACTAAGTTGGCTTCCTCACATCTCTGTAAAGCCCTGCTAAGATTCAACAAACAGTCATAAAAAATATCACCTACTACAGAGAAGTCGTCCATAAATACCTCTAGAGTGTCCTCAACCATGTCTGAAAAGATGGACATCATACACCTTTGGAATGTGGTTGGTGCATTACATAGTCCAAATGGCATGTGTTTAAACGCAAAGGTTCCATAAGGACATGTGAATGTAGTCTTTTCCTGATCTTCAGGCACAGTTGATATCTGGTTGTAGCCAGAGTATCCATCTAAGAAACAGTACCACCCTTTACCTGCTAACCTGTCAAGCATCTGGTCTATGAAAGGCATAGGGAAATGAACCCTCAAAGTCCACTTGTTTAGCTTCCTATAGTCCATGCACACTCGCCATCCAGTCACTGTTCTCTGCGGGACTAATTCATTCTTGGCATTTACCACCACAGTCATACCTCCCTTTTTAGGCACACATTGCACTGGACTGACCTAGTTGCTATCAGAGATAGGGTATACTACCCCAACATCTAACCATTTGATTATTTCTTTCTTAACCACCTCATGCATAGACGGGTTCAACCTCCGTTGGTGTTCAATACTCGGGCTACAGTCTTTCTCAAGCTGAATCTTAAGCGTGCAAATACCTGGAGGTATTCCAATTATATCAGCAATGATCCAGCCAATGGCTCTTTTGTATCTTTTTAGCACCTTAATCACCTCTTGTACCTACTCTTCATTCAAATCTATAGCCAATATCACATGTAAAGTGTTATTAGTACCCAAGAATACATACCTGAGGTGAGTGGGTAACTGTTTAAGCTCTAACACCGGTGCCTCCTCAATGGATGGTTTCACTGTAGGGCTTGACCTATTTTTCAAGTCGAAGTCCAATTTCTTTGGAGCATACGAGTGTGCTCCTATACCCTGCAAAGCATTAACGGTCTCTATGTAGTCAGACCGGAAATCAACATCAAAGTTCATCAGCACTACTGCTAAGGTTTCAACAGCCATCCTATCTTCTATGGGTACCCTCATGTCCTCATCAGCAACTACCTATATTGCAGATACTACATTTATATCATTGGGTTACTTCATTGACTTGCAAATGTTGAACTTTACCTCATCCTTGTTAAGTCTGAACTTCAGCTCACATCTCTCAACATCTACCAAGGCTCTCCCTGTTGCCAAAAATGGTCTTCCCAAAATGATGGGGACCTCAAAGTTCACCTTGCAATCCAAGATCACGAAGTCAGCCGAAAAAATGAAGGTGTCCTCCTTCACAAGTACATCACATAGGACTCCCACAGGCTGCTTAACTGACCTATCAGTCATCATCAACCTCATTATTGTAGGTTTTGGTACTCCCAATCCCAACTCTTATAAATGGCTAATGGCATCAAGTTGATTCAAGATCCTAGGTCACATAAAGCTTTTGCAAAGCTAATTGACCCAATGGTGCACAGGATCGTGAATGCACCTAGGTCTTCCTTCTTCTGCACCAGAGATCTGGTAGCAATGGCACTGCAATGATGAACATTGTTAGAAAAATCAAAACTTACAGCTTTTTTCTTGGTAACCAAGTCTTTCATGAACTTGGCATATCTTGGCATCTTTTCCAGGGCTTCCACTAGTGGTATGTTTACTGAAAGTTGTTTCAGCATGGTGATAAACTTTGTAAACTTCCCATCTTCAGCTTTCTTTTTGAGCCTTTGAGGGAAAAGAGGAAGTGGTCTGGGGATCTGCTATAAAGGCAAGTTTTCCTCAACCACCTTCTCTTTCCCTCTCGCAGGTTATGCTTTAGGCTAAGCATCGTCCAAGTCATCTACCTGTATAGTTTCATCCTCATCTCTGCCAGTTTGCTCCAAGATCTGTCCATTTTTTGTTCCTGCAGAAATAGGGTCAGTAAGAACTTTACCATTCCTGGTGGCGATGGCCATGCAGTGCCCATCCTTCTTGGGATTCTGAATAGTGTCACTTGGTAGTAATCTATTCTTCCTCTGATTCAGTGAGGCTGAAAGTTGCCCCAACTGCTGCTCAATTTGTTTAATGGAGGTAGTGTGAGAGTCCAGCAACTTACTCATGCTTGAGAAATCACCTCTCATTTCTTTTACCCCTGCATTAGTTGATTCAGCCTTTTAGAGTACTTTAGCCATCATATCTTCCAGCTTAGATCCGCTGGAACTACCACATGCTTGGTCTCTATTGCCTGGGGGCACATAAACACCACTTCGATCATTCCTATATCCATCTCTATTTTGCCAGTTTCCTTGATCTCTATTTGACGGTCTTTCATACTGACCATCCCTAACATAGCTCTGACCTGCATTTCCAGAGTTGTAACCTGATTTCCAGAGTTATAATTCCAAAAACCTCTTTGGTTCCCCAAATAGTTAGTTTCCTCATCAATGTCAAGATCTTGATCTTCATACCTGTTCTGCTGTCCTATAACATTCACCTTGTCAAACTTGGCAACAATGTTCTTTGTGAGCAGGTTTATTTGAGTCCTCAGATGTGCCATGTCTTGGTCTCTTTCTTCTTCTCTCTTCCTCTGTTTAGCTGAAAGCTCAATTGTATACCCAAGCTCTCCTACCTCTGCATCTCTAGTGTACCATGCTCTATTGTTATTTGAGACCTCATACAATAGTTGCATGCTCTCCGCAAATGACTTCCTCATAAATGAGCCTCCACAAACTGCATCAACAACATGTCTAGTAACATAATTCAGAGACCTATAAAAAGCCTGATTAAGATGCCTTTCGGTAAGATCATGGTTAGGGCATTTCTTCATCTTTTGGCTGAACCTCCACCAAGTATTATGTATTGCCTCTCCTGGTAGCTGGTTGTGTGTACTAATCTCATCCTTCATCTGCAGCTCTTTTGATTATGGGAAGAATCGTTCTAGGAAAGCTTTCTTCAACTCATTCCAAGTTCTGATGGAGTCATCTGGCATCTCATTCAGCCAATTAGTTGCCTCTCCAGTAAGAGACAATGGAAACAACCTCAACCTCATTGCTGTTTGGTTGACCCCAGGAATCTCTTGTGACTTACAAATTGCCACAAAATTCATTAGGTGCTGATTTCCATCATTACCAACTGCACACCTAAACATACCTTTCAGGTTCAACAATTGAATCATAGTGTTGGTGAATGTGAACTTAACACCTGGAGGTAGTGCAGGTAACACTATCGCTCTAGTGGCTCCAGGTCCATCCAAATCTGCATCATCTTCATCATACATCATGTGCGTTGGATGTTGAGCTCTACCCCTTGGAGCTATTGGTTGGCGCTGGGGAGGGATCAATCCATTCACTCCTCTATTCTCATCTACCACCCTAGGTTGGTTGTTACCAATGTTCTGCTGAACACCTCTTGTAGCAGCTTCAGCTTCTAGTCACAATCTTTGTCTTTGTGCTTCCAGTTCTTATGCATTCACCATTTTTCGAAGAGTCTTGTCGAGTTTTGAGTCGTAAGGGATCAATTGAGCTCATTTACTCCTGGTACTTGGCACACACAATAGCACTCACCTGAAAGAGACACAAACACAGAACAAAAGGTAAAATTAGGAAATATAACTACAAATCGAATAAAAGCTAGTAAAACACTTCTGAATTGAAATTCCCCGGCAGGGACGCTAAAATTTGATACGTCCAAACTTAGTGTAACATCGTGTAAGTTGAAATAACTATGAAGTGGCTTAGAATTGGAATTAGTCATTTTTTGAAGGAATTCAAAAATCTGGAAAATTTGGTTAAGTATGGGAAAAAGTGAGTTTTTGGCTAACTTTGAACAGTCATAACTTCTAGATCAGGATGAGTTAGGTGTAGTTCCAGTTTTTTTGCAAATCTCGTGGAATGATATTTCCATCGCCTCCGAGTTTGCTCAATTCTGAGTTAGTATGAATGAGTTATGCCCTTTGGAAGTTGGGCAGTTGGCAGGGAAGTCCGTCCGGAAATTGTAAAGCTAGTTTGGTCTTTTCCCTAACCAATTCTTTTGATTATATTAAGGTTGTAGACTGAGTTTTAGTCAGTTTTTCCCTTTCTAAAAGAGTGAGGGTGAGGGTTTGTGAGTGAAGAGGAGAAGAAGAGGAGAAAGAGAAGATCAAGCAAGGATTCGTCAAAGATCGTTATGGATATCATCGGGGGTGATCCCAACTAGGTATGTGAGTTCAAAGTGTTGGGTTGGTCCGTTCCCCCACACGCCAAACTCGTTTTATTTCTGAGAAAAGATTTAGTTGTGTTGTTAAAGTTGTTGGTTGTATTGTTGATGTTGTTGGTTGTGTTGTTGAAGTTCCTTGTTGAGTTGGGACATGTTTCTGGTTGTGTTTTTGAGTTGAGATCTATTGTATGTTGAAGGGTTTATGATTTTAAGTGTTTGGGGCTGGAAACTTTGAAGTTTAGAAGGCTTAGAGTCGGAGAAAAGAAGGAGAAAAGTCGAGTTGTTCTAGGAAAAGGGGTGGAGCGTCGCGCCTGCCTTGCAGAGCTCCCCAAAAAGTGTTCTGAACTTCTCCCGTTGGGGCGCCGGGCCTAGCTGCCCTTCTAAGCTTTGTGTTCTAGCGCCCCACGCCTTGCAGAGCGCCAAGGACGCCAAGTTTTCCCATTCTTTCCCCACTTTTTCATGCATGTTCCTTAATATTCTACCTATGTTTCATAGTTGTTTCCAACACTCCAAGGTACTTCTAAACGTCAAGAACTTATCCATAAACGTGTGATCATATACCTTGAATCCATAATCCAATTCAAGGTGAGTTCGGATCATAGTCAAGTGAAGTTAGAAGTCAAGTCTAGAAGTTAAGAAGTAAGTCGAAGCAAGTTCCTTAAAGTTTTTCAAGAGTCGTTATTAAACGTTTTAATTTCATTTTAAGGTTCAAGTTTCAAGTCGAGTAGAGAGTATAGAGTTTCATGCTAAGTAAAGAGTCTCAAGTTTCAAGTTAAGTCAAGAGTTTAAAGTTGAGTTCATTTCTCAAAAGCTATTAGGGAACTAAGCATTCCCAAAGAAGTTTATAAATGTTTTTACATTTGAGTAAGAGGGAAACCATGTTTTCCAAAAGAGATTTTAAGCTAAGTTTTGAGTAATTATCTCAACTAAAGAAAGATGTGTTTAAAGACACTTATGAGCCAAAGTATTTTTGGGAGTAGTATTGAGCGCCGAATTGGGGACATGAGTTCATATTAACTCAACTCTCCATAAGAACTAGGAGCCAACATGGGACTTGACGGATCATTCTTTTTAGATGATCACATAAGATTAAGCTAGTGGATCCACTAAGTAAAGTAAGGTCTTATATCACTGCAAGGTATTGGATGGTCCCTGGGCAACGTGAGGTAAAATGTTGTATCATCACTAGGGCTCATAGTTTTCGGTTAAAGAACCTCCCACAAAAGTTATATTACTTTCATATAAGTAAGGTTGAGTTTCTTATTGTTTTATCATTAACGAACTAAGTTGTTTATACTGTTTTACAAGCTTTATATATTGCATGTGTCTTATTGCTTTATATATTGAGTTCAGTTATTCATGAGTCGTACAGAGCCAAGGTTAGTGTTCTCTTGTACTCCTTTCAAGCTTTAGTTGTGGTTTAGCTTTCCAGCTCGCACACTCGCACATTCCATGTAAAGATTCCAGTTGGCCTGCATCTTATTATGATGTAGACGCAGGTACCCAGGATCAGCATCCAGTTCACCGTTGATCCAGTTGAGCACTCCAGAGTCAGTGGTGAGCCTCCTTGCTTTCCGAAGGACTCAGTTATTTTGTGTTCTTTAGTTTTGTTTTTATTAGGATGTTGTGGGGTCTGTCCCAACATCCATCTTAGTGTTATATAGGCTTCATAGACAGTCAGTTAGTTAGTTTTGAGTCTCTCGTCTATGTATGTATAAATATTCTATTTTTGAGACTCGAGTTGGCTTTTTGGCTAGATTTTATCAGTTGGGTTGTTTTAAGACCTTGCTTTGCATTGAGTTATTCTGTTGAGTTAAGTTTCCGCTGAGTTAAGAAAGCCAGGCCAAGGGTTCGCTTGGGGGTCAGCAATGGTCTTCGAGTGCCGGCCACGTCCAGGGTGTAGGCTCGGGGTGTAACAAACTTGGTATCAGAACACAGAGTTCAAGAGTCCTAGGGAGTCTATGAAGCCATGTTTGTAGAGTCCTAGTTATTGGTGTGAAGCGCGCCACATCTATAATTAGGAGGCTGCAACATTTAGAAAGATTTCTTACTTCTTTCACACTCATCGTGCGTTAGAGTTTATCTCTAAAAAGTTTCTTTTTAATTCATGTTTGCGCGTGTTTCAAATAGTCATGCCTCCACGAAGAGTTGGTAGAGGGCGTCTTCCTAGACGTTATGTTGATGAGCAAGAGTTACCTTATGCACCGGGAGTGCAATAGCATGGGGAAGTTTCTAATGCCGAGTTTAGAGAGACAATTAGAATTTTTAGTCAAGCTGTAACAAATCAGATTGGTCAGCAAAGGGGAGCTCGACATGAAGGAGCTGACACTTCTAGGATTCATGAGTTCTTGGGGATGAATCCTCCGAGTTTCATGGGTTCGAGCACCAATGAGGATCCAGAGAACTTCATTGAGGAGCTGAAGAAGATTTTTTATGTGATGCATGTGGCAGATACTGAGCGGGTTGAACTAGTTGCGTATCAATTGAAGGATGTTGCTAGAACTTGGTTCGACCAGTGGAAAGGGGGCAGAGCTGAGAATGTACCACCTGCGAGTTGGGCCTGTTTTGAGAAAGATTTCTTAAGGAGTTTCTTTACACAAGACTTGAAAGAGGCCAAGGTCCGTGAGTTCCTCACACTTAAGCAGGAGTCTTTGAGTGTTCATGAGTACAGTTTGAAGTTCACACAACTATCCCACTATGCTCCGGAGATGGTGACAGACATGAGGAGTAGAATAAGCTTGTTTGTTGTTGGGCTGTCTCGGTTGTCGAGTAAGGAAGGTAGGGCTGCAATGCTTATCGGGGACATAGACATATCAAGGTTGATGGTCTATGTACAACAGGTTGAGGAAGAGAAGCTGAGGGACAGAGAAGAGTTCAGGAATAAGAGAGTTAAGACCGGTAACGAGTCCGGGCAGCAAAAAGGTAATTCAAACCGTCCATCCTTTCAGCAAAGGCAAAGGGACCTGCTCCATCATCTGCTAGAGAACCTGCACCCCGATACAGAGGGGAATTTAATGGCCAGAATTTGAAGGACTTCAAGACTAGACCAGCACAGTCTTCAGGTAGTGTGGCACAATGAGGTAGTTTGTTTCCTGCATGTGCTAGGTGAGGTAGAACCCACCCGGGTAAATATCGTGATGGCCAGACAGGTTGTTTTAAGTATGGACAAGAGGGTCACTTCATGAAGGAGTGCCCTAAGAATAAGCAAGGTAGTACAAATTTGGGCAGTAGGGCCCAATCTTCTTTAGTTGCTCCCCCAGACAGGACGACACCTAGAAGAGCTACTTCTTGTACCGGCGAAGGAGCAAACCGCCTCTATGCAATCACCAATCGCCATGAGCAAGAGAACTCTCCAAATGTTGTCACTGGTATGATCAAAGTCTTTGCTTTTGATGTGTATGCTTTGCTAGACCCAGGAGCCAGTTTATCTTTTGTAACTCCTTATGTTGTAAATAAGTTTGATGTTCTTCCTGAAAGACTTTGTGAACCCTTTTGTGTTTCCACACCTGTTGGGGAGTTTATTCTAGCAGAAAGAGTTTATCGTGATTGTCTTGTTTCTATGAATCACAAGAGCACCATGGCTGATTTGGTTGAGTTAGACATGGTAGATTTCGATGTCATTCTAGGTATGGATTGGCTTCATGCTTGTTATGCATTGATAGATTGCAGAAGTCGAGTGGTCAAGTTTCAGTTTTCGAGTGAGCCAGTCATAGAGTGGAGTAGTAGTTCAGCAGTGCCTAAGGGTCATTTCATTTCGTACCTTAAGGTAAGAAAGTTAGTTTCGAAGGGTTGTGTCTATCACTTAGTCCGAGTTCATGACTCTAGTGTTGAGATACCTCATTTTCAGTCACTTCCTATAGTAAGAGAGTTTCCAGAAGTTTTTCCTGATGATCTACCCGAAATTCCTCCTGAGAGAGAAATAGAGTTCGGCATAGATATCTTTCCAGATACTCGCCCTATCTCTATTCTGCCTTATAGAATGGCACCAGTAGAGTTGAAAGAGTTGAAAGAGCAGTTGAAAGATCTCCTAGATAAGGGTTTCATTCGACCAAGTTTCTCACCTTGGGGCGCTCCGGTCTTGTTTGTGAGAAAGAAAGATGGTTCCCTTAGGATGTGTATAGACTACCGCCAGTTGAATAAGGTTACCATCAAGAATAAGTACCCTCTTTCGAGGATTGATGATCTTTTTTATCATCTTCAGGGTGTCACTTGTTTTTCAAAAATTGACCTCAGATCAGGCTATCATCAATTAAGAGTAAGGGAATGTGATATTCCAAAGACAGCTTTCAGAACCAGATACGGTCATTATGAGTTTTTGGTCATGTCTTTTGGTTTGACCAATACACCGACAACTTTCATGAACTTGATGAATAGAGTCTTTAAACCTTATTTAGATATGTTTGTTGTTGTCTTTATCGATGACATACTAATCTATTCAAGGAATGAAGAAGATCATGCTAGTCATCTCAGAATAGTTATTCAGACTTGGAAAGATAATGAGTTGTATGCCAAGTTCTCTAAGTGTGAGTTTTGGCTTAAGTCTGTGGCGTTCCTAGGCCACATTATGTCCGGTGATGGAATTAAAGTTGATAATCGAAAAATTGAGGCAGTGCAGAATTGACGTAGACCCACATCTCCAACTGAAATTAGGAGTTTCTTGGGATTAGCTGGCTATTATAGAAGGTTTGTAGATGGGTTCTCATCTATTGCATCTCCTTTGACCAGGTTGACTCAGAAGACAGTGAAATTTCAATGGTCTAAAGCTTGTGAGAAAAACTTTCAGGAATTGAAAAAGAGGTTGATTTCTGCTCCAGTTTTGACCTTACCAGAAGGTACTCAAGGTTTTGTGGTATATTGTGATGCACCTAGAGTTGGTTTGGGTTGTGTCTTAATGCAGAATGGAAAAGTTATAGCTTATACCTCCAAACAGTTGAAAGTTCATGAGAAGAACTACCCAACCCATGACTTAGACTTGCTGTAGTGCTCGCATTGAAGATATGACGTCAGTACTTGTATGATGTGTATGTTGATATATTCACTGATCACAAGAGTCTTCAATATGTGCTTACTTAGAAAGAGCTTAATCTCAGACAGAAGAGGTGGTTAGAATTACTCAAGGATTATGACCTGAGTATTCTTTACCACCCAAGTAAGACTAATGTTGTTGCTGATTCTTTAAGCAAGTTGTCTATGGGTAGCACCGCCCATATTGAAGAAGGAAAGAGAGAGTTAGCAAAAGATGTGCACAAACTGGCATGCCTGGGAGTCAGACTTATAGATTCCGCAGAAGGAGGAATAGCGATGGCGAATGAGGCCGAGTCATCACTAGTGTCAGAAGTGAAAGAGAAACAAGATCAAGATCCTATTTTGCTTGAGTTGAAGGCAAATGTTCAAAAGCAAAAAGTATTAGCTTTTGAACAAGGGGGAGATGGTGTATTGAGGTATCAAGGTAGATTATTTGTACCTATGGTAGATGAACTCCAAGAGAGGATTATGGATGAGGCTCATAGCTCCAGATATTCCATTCATCCAGGTTCCACAAAGATGTATCGTGATTTGAGAGAAGTTTATTGGTGGAATGACATGAAGAATGGTGTTGCGGAATTTGTTGTTAAGTGTCCAAATTGCCAGCAAGTGAAAGTTGAACACCAAAGGCCCGGTGGTTTGGCTCAGAGGATAGAACTTCCGAAATGGAAGTAGGAGATGATTAATATAGATTTCATCACAGGGTTGCCAAGGTCTCGCAGACAACATGATTCTATTTGGGTGATTGTCGACAGAATGACAAAGTCAGCTCATTTTCTACCGGTAAAGACTACCCTTTCAGTAGAAGATTATGCCAAGTTGTATATTCAAGAGATAGTAAGACTTCATGGAGTCCCAATCTCCATTATTTCAGATAGAGGTGCACAGTTCTGGAAATCTTTTCAGAAAGACTTGAGTTCAAAGCTAAACTTAAGTACTGTCTTTCATCCTCAGACTGATGGACAAGCCGAGCGTACTATTCAGACTTTAGAAGATATGTTGAGGGCTTGTGTGATTGATTTCAAAGGTAATTGGGATGATCACTTACCTCTCATTGAGTTTTCCTACAACAACAGTTATCACTCTAGCATCCAGATGGCTCCTTACGAAGCTCTTTATCGGAGAAGATGTAGGTCCCCTATTGGATGGTTTGAAGTTGGTGAAGCAGGATTGATAGGACCAAATTTAGTTCACCAAGCTATGGAGAAGGTGAAAGTGATTCAAGAAAGGTTGAAAACGGCACAGAGTCGTCAAAAATCCTACACTGATGTTAGGAGGAGGGCGTTAGAGTTTGAAATAGATGATTGGGTATATTTGAAAGTTTCACCCATGAAGGGGGTTATGAGATTTGGTAAGAAGGGGAAACTTTGTCCCCGGTATATTGGACCTTACCACATAGCCAAGAGGATTGGCAAAGTTGCTTATGAGTTGGAGTTACCACAGGAACTAGCAGCGGTCCATTCGGTATTTCATATCTCCATGTTGAAGAAGTGCATAGGTGATCCTTCATTGATCCTGCCAACTAAAAGTATTAGGATCAAGGATAGCTTATCTTATGCGGAGATTCCTGTTCAGATTTTAGATCGACAAGTTCGTAGGTTGAGAACGAAAGATGTAGCATCAGTCAAGGTCCTTTGGAGGAACTAATTTTTTGAGGAAGCTACTTGGGAAGCCGAAGAGGACATGAAGAAGAGATATCCACATCTCTTTGAATCCGGAGGAAATGCAGATTAAGGTACTAATTTCCTTCTTAGTGTTCTTTAACTTGTAATGAGCATGTTGTTGTTGCTGCTGTGTTTGCATGGTTGCTTGTTGGGTGTTTGAGTTGATGTTACACCCTTAACCTAGTAAGAATAATCTCATTCAAAGACGAATGTTTCCAAGGGGGAGATATTGTAACATCGTGTAAGATGAAATAACTATGAAGAGGCTTAGAATTGGAATTAGTCATCTTTGGAAGGAAAAAAGTGAGTTTTTGGCCAACTTTGAACAGTCATAACTCCTAGCTCAGGATGAGTTAGGTGTAGTTCCAGTTATGTTTGTGAAGCTCATGGAATGATCTTTCCAACGCCGCTGAGTTTACTCGATTCTGAGTTTGTATGAGTGAGTTATGCCCTTTGGAAGTTGGGCAGTTGGCAGGGAAGTCCTTCTGGAAATTGTAAGGGTATTTTGGTCTTTTCCCTAACCAATTCTTTTGGTTATATTAAGGTTCTAGACTGATTATTAATCAGTTTTTCCCCTTTTAAAAGAGTGAGAGTGAGGGTTTGTGAGTGAAGAGGAGAAGAAGAGGAGAGAGAGAAGATCAAGCAAGGATTCGTCAAAGATCGTTGTGGATATCGTCGGGGGTGATCCCAACTAGGTATGTGAGTTCATAGTGTTGGGTTGGTCCTTTCCCCCACACGCCAAACTCGTTTTATTTCCGATAAAAGATTTAGTTGTGTTGTTGAAGTTGTTGGTTGTATTGTTGATGTTGTTGGTTGTGTTGTTGAAGTTCCTTGTTGAGTTGGGACATGTTTCCGGTTGTGTTTTGGAGTTGAGATTTATTATATGTTGAGGGGTTTATAATTTTAAGTATTTGGAGCTGGAAACTTTGAAGTTTAGAAGGTTTAGAGTCGAAGAAAAGAAGGAGAAAAGTCGAGTTGTTCTGGGAAAAAGGGTGGCGAGTCACGCCTGCCTTGCAGAGCACCCCGAGAAGTGTTCTGAACTTCTCCCCTTGGGGTGCCGTCCCTAGCAGTGCGCCCCAGCTGCCCTTCTGAGCTTTGTGGTCTGGCACCCCGCGCCTTGCAGAGCGGCGAGGACGCCAAATTTTCTCATTCATTCCCCACTTTTTCATGCATGTTCCTTGGTATTGTACCTATGTTTCATAGTTGTTTCCAACACTCCAAGGTACATCTAAACGTCAAGAACTTATCCATAAACGTGTGATCATATACCTTGAATCCATAATCCAATTCAAGGCAAGTTCGGATCAAAGTCAAGTGAAGTTAGAAGTCAAGTCTAGAAGTTAAGAAGTAAGTCAAAGCAAGTTCCTTAAAGTTTTTCAAGAGTCGTTATTAAACGTTTTAACTTCGTTTTAAGGTTCAAGTTTCAAGTCGAGTAAAGAGTATAGAGTTTCAAGCTAAGTAAAGAGTCTCAAGTTTCAAGTTAAGTCAAGAGTTTAAAGTTGAGTTCATTTCTCAAAAGCTATTAGGGAACTAAGCATTCCCAAAGAAGTTTATAAATGTTCTTACATTTGAGTAAGAGGGGAACCATGTTTCCCAAAAGTGATTTTAAGCTAAGTTTTGAGTAATTATCTCAACTAAAGAAAGATGTGTTTAAATACACTTATGAGCCAAAGTATTTTTGAGAGTAGTATTGAGCACCAAATTGGGGACATGAGTTCATATTAACTCAACTCTCCATAAGAACCAGGAGCCAACATGGGACTTGATGGATCATTCTTTTTAGATGATCACGTAAGATTAAGCTAGTGGATCCACTAAGTAAAGTAAGGTCTTATATCACTACAAGGTATAGGATGGTCCTTAGGCTACGTGAGGTAAAACGTTGTATCATCACTAGGGCTCATAGATTTCGGTTAAAGAACCTCCCACAAAAGTTATATTACTTTGATATAAGTAAGGTTGAGTTTCTTATTGTTTTATCATTAACGAACTAAGTTGTTTATACTGTTTTACAAGCTTTATATATTGCATGTGTCTTATTGATTTATATATTGAGTTCAATTATTCATGAGTCGTATAGAGCCAAGGTAAGTGTTCTCTTGTACTCCTTTCAAGCTTTAGTTGTGGTTTAGCTTTCTATCTCGCATATTCGTACATTCCATGTAGTGATGCCAGTTGGACTGCATCTTATTATGATGCAGACGCAGGTACCCAGGATTAGCATCCAGTTCGTCGTTGATCCAGTTAAGCACTCCAGAGTCAGTTGTGAGCCTCCTTGCTTTCCGGATGACTTGGTTATTTTGTGTTCATAAGTTTTGTTTTTATTAGGATGTTGCGGGGTCTGTCCCAACATCCATCTCAGTATTATAGAGGCTTCATAAACAGTCAGTCAGTTAGTTTTGAGTCTCTCATCTATGTAAGTATAAATATTCTATTTTTGAGACTCGAGTTGCCTTTTGGCCAGATTTTATCAGTTGGGTTATTTTAAGACCTTGTATTGCATTGAGTTATTCTGTTGAGTTAAGTTTCCGCTGAGTTAAGAAAGCCAGGCTAAGGGTTCGCTTGGGGGCCAGCAATGGCCTTCGAGTGTCGGCCACGTCCAGGGTGTAGGCTTGGGGTGTGACACTTACACTTCAAATAAGAAATGTAAACGGTCGTTGTCAATTTACAAAACTCTACTAGAGTTTAGGTCGATCCCACAGAGAATTTCTTTACAGATAAAGTTTCACTGTCGCATTTACTCAATTGTCGTTACCATTTCCTAAACAAATAACACGGAAAGTAAATTGGGTTTGATTGAAATGTATTTTACCACCAACACTTGCAATCAAAACTTAGATACACAGTTCACAGACTATCTCATTGTAAGTTGATTCAATTAATTTATAGAAACCAGGTTTTGTGTTCACTATGACGTCAATTATAATACTCTTCCGTAAATTGACTGTCAGGTAAATCAATGTTTACAGAACCTTTGCGAGTTGAATTAATCTAACGCTTCTCAGCCTAATAAGATAATATTCACTCTAATTCTCTCGAACTTAAAGTATTATCAATATTGGACTTCGCTTAATTTGATACGGTGTTAAAGATCTCTTCTCTCGAACTCCAATTTTAACTCCAATTCATTAACTTAGTTTAGCTTTTTCCTAACTGATACTTTTCTCACGAACAAACACCAGATATAGGCCTGTCTAAAGTGTGCACTCAATAGACTAAAATGATAATGAAAGTTGTAAACTACAGGTTGTAAACAAAGATTTCCTTTTACTCATTTTACAGAATCGTAACTAGAATGTCATCATAGATCCCACACACCCAGTCGTGATATTTAGCCACTCATGTTTTCAAATAAAGAATCAGTATGTAATGAAAACATGTTAAGAAATACTTACAAAAATAATTGGTAAAGCAACAATCACTTGATAATTTGATAATCGAAATCCAAACTTCAAACTGATAACAATAATTCGAATCCAAAATCTAAAGATAAAATATAATACTCTGTTCTTCGTCGTCCTATGTAAGATAATGAATAATAATTTCAAAAATGACCTAAAGTAATTCAAAATAGAATGTTTAAAATTAGTCCTAATCGAATTAGGACTGAGTTGTCGGGCCATTTCACGGCCACTACCATGACCCATCAAGGACTTCACGGTCCATGAATCCCTCCGTGGTCTTGCCTTGGGCTTCTCAAAAGTGGGTCTTCAAACTTGGCCACTGGAAAATGCACCACGAGAGCTACCACGGATCGTAGTGAGGACCACGGCCCATTAAGTCGCCTGTGGTCTTCCCTTGGGTTTCAACCTTCTTTCACTTCTTTATTGGTTTCATACTAGTTCAGCTTCACGGCAGGTACCACGGACCATGGAGAGAACTACGGCACGTAAAACCCTCTATGGTCTTCACTTGGTTATTCTTGCTCTTCATCTTCTCAAGGCCCAGCCACTGCTTCACTTTCACGAGGTCAACCACGGACCATAATGAAGTTGACGGTCCATGAAGTTGGCCGTGAACTTCACTTGGTCAGCATCAGTTCTGCTTTTTTTCTTCTTTTCTATACGGCCCAGATTCTGCCTACACATTTAACAAACCCATCAAATAATCTAAAATTTCACTTAATTCTAGTATTTGTTCATAGTTATTAAGCCTCAAATTTGCCTCAATTTCACGGCACATCATATTTCATATGTCCATATTGAAGAGATGTCTTGGTGATGGAGATTATATCATTAAATGGGACACAATTGTGCTAGACAAGGACCTCCAATATGAGGAAGAACCGATTACTATTCTTGATCGTGATGTGCGTAAGCTGAGAACCAAGGAGATGAAGTCCGTAAAAGTTCAATGGAAGCATCGTCCAGTTGAGAAAGCTACTTGGGAAACCGAGAGGGACATGCGAGACAAGTATCTTCAATTGTTCGTCGAATCAGGTACTACTTCGTTTTTTCCTTATCATATTTCTCCTAAGTGTTGTCACTCGGGGATGAGTGATGGGTAAATTGGTATCTAATGTAATGACCGGGTTCCGTCATTATAGAAATGCCAACGAGGGAAACTTTGGGGCCGGAAAAACTTTTTCGTAGTACTTAGATTTTCCCAATCTTGTCTAGATTTGGATGAAATTGGCGTCATCAAGGTGTAGGGAAATATGGTAACAATCGGCTGAATTAATTATGGTTTTGATTGCATGAGTGGTTACATAACTTGTTAAGGAATCCATACGACTTTACGGAATTGAATTTGGATGAGTAGATCTCCGGGAATCGATCTTAGAGTAAAGGGTATTTTCTGAGTGTCGTTGATCGAGGGCGTGTTGTGAAATAGAAATTTTTGGAATTCTTTAGATAGCTCTTTGTTTCGTTTTGGCCGCTTTGGCGCTGGGTTTCACCGCTCTGGCGAAGCCGCTACAGAGGGATGAGAGGCGTTGTGGCGGGCGCAACATGACTCAATTATTAGTTAGTTCACTGGTTTGAGAATGCTACTTTGGCGGGCATTTCCGCCGCTTTGGCGGGGCTGCTGTGGGGGGAGGGTGGCCGCTGTGGCGGCCCAAATGCGACTTAGTGTCTTTAATAAGCCCCTAAATGACCTTATTTGGTAATTTTTGACTTTTAGCTCTAAGGAACGAACCCCAGGCAATTTCTACTCATTTTTCACCATTCTTGAGGCTAAAGGTAAGCTTTTAACTCCCCGAAACTATTTTTCGATCTGTTGATCGTAATAGAAGGGGTTAATATTGATTGGGGGGGGGGGGTTTGATGTAGATTCTACGGTGGGAACAACCCTAATTGAGATAGTTAGGATCATGGGTTTGATCTAGGGTTCATAGAATTGTTATAGTTTTGGGTAATTAGTGATTGTTTGTTGATTTCCGTGTTATTATGATTGTTTGTAGACCAAGAACAAGCGGAACGAATTCGGAAAGGAAAGGATCAAGTTTCTTAGGGTTTCAAGCTTGTTTTGAGGTAGGTGATGGTTGTGATTCTATGATTGTGTGATGTATGTTTGTTCTTGCTTCATTATGATACTTGTATATGTATGAATGTTGCAATGTTGATCACACTTGCTGTAAATGAGATAGAGGAATGATGATTGCCATGAAATCATGATGTAAATGTATGATCTTGATGATGTACTTGCGATTGTGATTGTGGTGTGTGTATGAGATCTGTTGACACATTCCGGCATAATTATGGGATCGGTTGCCACATTCCGGCATAACATTGGGATCGGGTACCACGTTCTGATATGCTAACTATTTGAGTTTAGGTTCGATGAGAGGACCAATGATGTGATATAAAATGTGAAGTTGATCGTTGTTCAGTATGTTGATAATATTTGTATATGTTCGTTATCTGCATGTGATTATAATGTTGTTTGACTTGCTTATGTTACACTAGTGGAATAGCCGTGTGATCTTACCAGTACACTGTGGTTATGTACTGATTCTGCACTTGCTCTTATTTTTGTTGAGTACAGGACATCTTCAAGCGGCAATTGACAGACCTCGATTAGAAGATCAATGATCGTCGCTCCGAATTCAAGGGTGAGCCGATTCTTCCGGGCTGCCATGGAATTCTCTTTCGTCTATGTCTATCATTTCTGGACTTAGACATTTGTTAGTTAGTTTATTAGTTCATTAAATTTGGGGTTGCATCCCTTCTTGTTTAGACTTGTTGAACCTTAGATGTTTTGGTACATTGACTTTCAGGTTCTAGGTATTTTAATTCCGCATTTGTTTAGTTAATTAACTTGCTTCTGTAACTTAATTGTCTTAGTTTTGGTTTAGTTGCTTAGTTTGGGTTGTAGTAGTGGTTCTCCCACCTGATAGTTAGTCTGGGTGCTAATCACGACGGTCTGGGTCGTGACAGATTTATTGCAATAACTTCTTGACAACCGTTACAACTGTTCATCCTCCCTTGCAACAATAAAAGTTTCATTCATGTTAAAACTTTTCATTATCCTCTTTAATTGTAGGTTAATAGATGCATTAGATGTATTTAGTAGATTAATATATTAAAAAATGAATAAAAAGGTTCAAAAATTGGGTGTTATTGTATATGATTGAGAATTTTATTTGGAGTTTATACATCAATTTTAAGAAGGTTCGATGAAGATTATAGTTAGTTTGTGTTATATTCCAAATTGAAAAACTCAAAGAGAACAAAGAAATTTTTTTTTTCTTTTTTTAATCTCTATGTATAAATAAGTTATAATGTATTTTGTATTTCGGCTGTGTTTTTCTGTATGTCTAATATATTAATTACTATACACAAAGTGACACACACAACATTCAAAATGTAAACAAACAACATACACTATATATACAATCACATTATTTAGGGTTATGTACTCACGACACACAAAATGCATACAAATGACATATAGTACAATATAGACAACCACAAAATTGTACACACATTGTAACGACCCGAACCGTCGTTAATTAGGAAAATAAAAATTTGAGAAAGTCTAGGCCTCTGTCCCGTCAGGGCGGGCCAGATGCCGCTAGGGCGGCGGCGCTAGGGTGGGGTAAGTTAGCGCCAGAGAGGGATAGGCGAGATAGAATGTAAATAACGTGAATTCTTATTTTCTCTTTCTTCCTAAAATACATAGATTAAATGTAAATCACCCAGAAAACCTCCAAAAAGCTGCTCTAAGCTTGGGAAAGAAGGAGGAAGAGATTCTAGCATGAGGATGGTGATATCTTGCGAATTCTTGGCCAAATTCACAATCATTCATCCAGAAAACCAGAAAATTATATGCATTTCCTCTGTGCAGCTGCTTGGCGCCCAGGTAGGCTAGGTTTTATGAATTGAGTAGTTATAAATTTGTGTTCACTGCGTAATATATGCAAAACAATGGTAGGATTATGCGTAGGCCCTCGTGCACCAAATAAAACGTGATTAAATCCTAGGAAGAAGCCCAAGCTGATGAACTAGGGTTAGGTATGGTGGAATTAATGCTCATATGATATACATGGATGAGTAGTTTGTAGGTGATGGTTGTGGTTTTATGATTGTGTGATGCATTCTTTGTCTTGCTTCATTATGATACGTTTATGTATATGGATGATGCATTCTTGATCACACTAGTTGTAAATAGTATGAACGAAGAACAAAATGCCATTAAATCATGACTCGATTGTATGATTATGAGAATGTACTTGTGTTTGTGATTGTGGTGTGTTGAATGGATCGGTTGCCACATTTCGGCATAACTAACTTGGATCGGTTACCACGTTTCGGCATAACTATGGGACGGTTGCCACGTTTTGGCATAACTATGGAATTGGCTGCCACGTTACGGCATAATGTTTGGATCGGATACCACATTTCAGTATGCTAACAGTTTGAGTTTGGGTTCCATGAGAGGACCAATGACGTGATATAAGTGTGATATTTGAGAATCGTGAAGTTGAATGTGGTTTGTAATGAAAGTGTGATATTTGAGAATCGTGAAGTTGAATGTGGTTTGTAATGATAAACGTTATTGTAATTTCCCGGAATGGTTATATGGTTATGGGGTCTTATATTTGATAGCTATTTTGGTGCTGAGTGGACTTATTGTGTATCGTGTTGTCGAACGAATTGGGAATGTAAAGGGTTCAAGGGTCGAATTAGTTGAGAGTAAGGGTTGTTCGTGTGTTGTAAGGGTGAGAAGTGGGGGTAGTGTACGTGATGTAAGTGCTTAGGGGATTTCACTTTGGAGAAAGGGTTTCGTGGTTAGTAGAAAGCTTGACGCAATGTTCTATGTAGCCATGTTTGGGTAATTTGAAGAGGAAGAAAGGGTGTGACGGAAGCGGTTAGTTGGAATGTTTGAGTTGTATTTGGGGAATTTTCTATGTGTTAGAATGGCTAGGCTATGATAAAAAAAACCCAGTAAGTAGGTTGGCTGAGAAAGTGGCTAGTAGTTTGAGTGCTAGTGTGATTGGAGGTATTTCGAGAGAGTGTAAAGGTGGAGAAGCGGTGGGTTTTACTGCATGATCTTATTAGTTGATTTCTTATGTTATGAGGTGGGCGTCGGGTTGACCGATGATGCCTACCAGTGCGTATGGTTGTACTGATACTACTCTTGCTATGTCTCTTTACATAGACTAGATGCAGGTTGGTGACGTTTCATTAGGGGAAGACGAAAAAATCTCCAGCAGCTTCTACTTTTCCTTCCTCATGGTGGGAGCTGTGTCATTTATTATATTGTCCCGTTTGTACTCTTAGTAGCTCTTGTACCTATTTAGACTAGATTCTTGGGGGTGTTAATTACTTTACAAGTCTTAACCAAATTGTGTTAAAGGTTCTTATTTATAAAATTCCGATTGTATATGTTATTTCCGTTTGTATAATTTTCCGCATATTTTAAATTTAATTGGGATATGAGGGTTCTCCTACTTAGGTGGTAGTATGTAGGTGCCCACACGGCCTGATGAGTTGGATCGTGACACACACACACACACACACACACACATATATATATATATAATCAGTGTATATATTTTATATATTTTAATTAAAACCGTAATTAGTTTTTGTCGATGGGCCAAAAAAATAATTACATAGTAGAATCAAAATTGGGTTCATGCTACATGAATTTGACCATGGAAGTTGTTTGGTATGCCTCCATTTGTTTTGACTAAAATAGATTAGAGAGTTGGGAGAAAGTAGGGTTTAGGAGGGGGTGGGGAAACTTCATATTTTAAAGTTAGCGATTGATAATATTGTAATTATATATAGTTAACATAATTGTAGATTTGATAGTAAGTTAACACAAACATCTCAGTGTTAAAAATTTCTTGTTTAAGAGAAGCAAAATTCACGAGCTATCTGTAGGGAGTTTTCATATTTTGGACCAAACTCAAACAATTTAAGGCTACAATCACTTTTGTACACATAAGAAACTAGTCCAATACTCTCTATCTCTTCCTTCCTTTGTATTCTTTATTAATTAATCGGGAAAGTACATAAATGGACCACAAAATATAAATTAATTACAATTCTATAGCTCAATCCAAACTAATTCAGCAAATACAATTCTCCTAAAATAAATTACAGTCCATGCTCCCCCTTTAGTTTAGGCCCAATTTCCCTTCAGCCCCCTTTAAATTTAGGGTCAATTTCTCCAAGCTCCTTTAAAGGGAAAATTAACTAATTAGTCAAAATCCATAACATAATTATTAAAAATATCAACACTTTAAAATAATTATTTAAAATGTCAATATGTTAATATTTTAGCAAATAAGGTGTATACTAGGTTAGTTCCTATTTTATCTCATATTAAGCCCACGTTTTAGCCATGACGTTCTCTGTCATTCTTTTTAGAAAAAAAATTCTCTCTGATCTAATTTCCTCTTCCAATTGTTCTTCAATTTTTAATCTCCCGCTTCTCTCTCACCAATAGGTGCCGATTGTTTTTTCCAGAAATTGTAAAAAAATATACCAAATTAAAGACATTCACAACAATCTCATTGATTCAGGTATGTATCTTTTTGCGATTTTTAGATTTTTTTTTACCGATTTTGTATTTGTTTAAATCTTTTAAAATATTTGTTTGTTTAGTTGCTTAGTAAATTCTCTAATTTTGATTAGGGTTTTAGATAAGGAAAATCTCAAAGATTCCTCTCTAATGGCGGACTCAAAGAGAATTACAAGAGGTGTCCCATTTAATGATCAAATTTCTAGCGATTTCTCATCTTTTGATCTATGTATTACTCAAGGACTAGTCGATAATATAGGCTTGGCGGCTAGAACGATGGAAGAGAGAAGATCTAGGCATATACATGACCCTATCTGCATAACTACATTGTATTCCATAAAAATTGAATACAAAATCATCAATAAATAAAGATTCACATTCATCTAATAAAAAAATAAAATTCTTGACTGAGTTATGTATGTATTTTACTTCAAAGTGAAAACTATAAATTGTATCCAAGTGATCAAAATTGTATTACATGACTGCCAAATATATTTTTTCTTTTATTTGTATAACAAAAATATTACTGATCGTATCCCAATATAATCTAATCATTACATATGAATACGATTTAAGAAAAGATACAAGATTCTGAAAGAAATAGCATACATAGTGGAAATAATACAATCTGTTGAGGAATGATACAATATATTTTTAAAATTACCCCTTTTTTTGCTTCGGAACAGAAAGGATTTTATTTATTAAATAGTAGGTTTATCCAGACAATAAGAAACTGATCTAAACGATACAGTTCCATTCACATCTTTTTCAAGAGATTTTGATATAAAGAAAGGAGATGCTTCAAAAACAAACAACTTGTTCATACACATATTTGGATCCATAGTCTTCCTTCCATATTCTGCTAATATATCTGCTACTGAGTTAGCCTCCCTCATTATGTGTTTCATTGTTGATCCCCCATTAGTAGGAGCATTAACCTGCAATCCGAATAAATGTGTCAGTGTATTGATTTAGCATTTTCTAAGCTGTTAACTGTTAAGTAATACCTGAGAGTTGGTCTCCACGAGCAAATGATTAATATTTATTTTCTGCTCTAGGTTTAGACCATGAAGCAAAGCTAGTAGCTCCGCATGGTGAGCATTAACAACTTTTACTTTGCAAGCAAAGCCTACAGTCCAACTGCCTAGATGGTCCCTTATTACTCCACCCATTCCACCCATTTTTGAGTTTTGATCAAAGGATCCATCAATATTTAGTTTAAGCATTCCTTCAGGCGGTCGGTGTCATGCTACATGGGTCATAAATTGAGGGAGTTTTTTTAGTTGGGACTGAGCTAAATGGTAGTATTCTATTGCCTGGAAAGAAATATCTTATAGTGTGCTAGGAAGTCTACAATTTTTTTCATTTCTAAAGAGCTTATTGTTATCTGCGAGTTATCTAGTGAAGTGTAGTGCCTTGATGAGCATAATTTTTGAATTTCCTTGTGGAAGTTTGGTCCAGTGATGACAATGCCATACTTATTCCATACATGCTTTGCATCTGAACAATCAATAAAAATATGAGTAACATTATCTTCTTTATTTGTACAAGAGTAACAAGTTTTATAGCTTATTATTTTTCTGTTGTACAAAGCCAAAGCAGTAGGGAGCTTTTCTAAAATTAATAGCCAAAGGAAAAAAATTATTTTGTTTATAGCTGAGGTATTCCATACCCAGTTGTGGTTGAGATCCTTATTGGTACTGTGATTACAAGTTTCAAATATATATATCGTAAACCCTCTTGGTGCTAAAGTTTCCGTCATTACTTCTATTCCAATAGTAATTATCACGTCTTAGAGGAGATGTTTGGATGTATGTATTTTGGATTGCCTCACTTATTGTTCTAGGAATCTTGAAGGATAATTTTGATGAGTCCTAGTTATTATTAATGATAAGTTGTGATACAATGGCGTTGAAGTCAATTTTATTTAGGGGACCTTCAATTGCTTTACGAAGAGAGTACAAGACTTCAATCCAGTTGTCTTTCCATATATTAATTTTATTCCCATTTCCCACATTCCATGACAATCCCTTGTGGAATAAGGGAAAGGTTTTACTGAGACTTTTCCAAATGTATGAGTCGTAAGGATAGTATTTAATCGTAGTACCTGCGTCCCTATTATTATTATTTTTTTAAAAATACTTTTGCCCAGAGTTGGTCCTTGTTACGAAGGAGTCTCTAATTTAAGCCGGCTAGGAGAGCAAAAATTTTTCCGCTTGTTTTTTTGTATTCCTAGCCCACCCTCCTTAGTAGGTGTAGTCACAAGATCCCAATTTCTCAAATGGAGTTTCCTTTTATAGACATTGATCTCTATAGAAAACTTCTTTGTATTCGATCTATATGCTTACAAGTTTTTTTGGGGAGAATGTTGCATTGCATGACATAGGTCGGGATAGATGATAGGACTGATTTAACTAGTATTGTCCTTCCTGCTAGTGTTAAGAACCGAGTTTTCCAGCCTTTTAATTTGTTATTCATGTGATGTATAATGTATTGGTAATCCGAACTTTTAGGGTGGTAACTAGTTATGGGTAATCCCAGATATTTACACATCCTATTTTTTTGTCGGATGTTCATAATAGTAGAGAGTCCATTTTTATTTTCCGTAGAAACATTTGCTGAAAAGATAATTGAGGACTTATTGAAATTTAATTTTTGCCTTGATTGTGTAGAAAGTGTATTAAAAATTTGAATTATTGTAGTAGGATTTTCTTTATCTGCTTTTGCCGTAAGAATGATATCGTCAACAAACAGTAGATGAGAGATAGGTATTCCTATTATGCCGATCTTAATCGGTTGCCAGTTTTGCTGATGAGTAAAATTATTTATTAATCTTGTTAACGATTCCATACAAATTATGAAAATGTAAGGAGATAAAGGGTCTCCTTGTCTAATACCCCTAGACAGAAGGAAGTAGTTTGTTGGGGTACCATTAACTAGGATTGAGATAGACGACGTAGATATGCAAGACATTATAAGATTAATAATATTATTGGGGAAATTTAGGATGGTAAGAGATTGTTTTACAAATGACCATTCTAATCTATCGAAAGTCTTTTCTAAGTCAAATTTTATAAGCATTTTCCCAAACTTTCCTTTTGTTTTTTTGGAAAGAATGTATGGCTTCTTGGACTATTTTTGCATTATTAGCAGCTCTTCTTTTGGGGATAAAACTACATTTTTGAGGGCTAATAATTTTATTGAGGTAAGATCTGATTCTATTTGCTATGATTTTGGTAATGATTTTATAAATAGTATTACAAAGACTAATGGGTCTATAATGAGTAATTTGTTAGGGATTTTTTATTTTAGGAATAAGGCAGAATGAAAGTTTTGTTTAATTTAAGAGGAATAGAGGTATTTAAAAAAACATTTTCGCAAGTAGTTGTGATAGATTCCTCTGTATCTTTCCAATATTTTTGGAAGAACAAAGGATGTAGTCTATCCGAACCCGGAAATTTTAGAGGTTTATTGGAGAAAATAACATTTTTTTATTTCATTTTTTCCTAGGGGTCTTCCTATAAGGTCACTATCTTCCATTGAGAGAGCATTTAAGCATTTTTTGGATTCTCAAGATCACATTTTATTAGCAAAGTAGTGTAGATGGTTTTAAAATGTTGGACGATAGTATTATTTATAGTGCTAGGGTCGAAAGTCCAATTTCCCACTGAAACATTTAATTCTATAATTATATTTCTACGCCTCCTATTAGTTGTAGAAATATGAAAGAACTTTGTATTAGCATCTCCCTCATTTAATCCTTGAACTTTTGATTTTAACCTCCAGAAGTCTTCCTCTCTTTTGAGAATTTCATTGTAATCTTTTATGAGTTTATCCTCAAGATTTATGTGGAAGGGATTTTTATAGTTTTCATGCATCCGTTGAAGTCCATTAATCCTTTTTAGGATATCTTTCTTTTATTTGAAAATGTTCCCAAACGTTTTTATGCTCCAGATTCTAGTAGCTTTAGTAAAATATTCCAAGGCATTATTATAGTTTCTATTGTTTTCCCACGCTTCCCTTACTACATTCAAAAAGTCTGGGTGCCTTAACCACATTGATTCGAATCTAAAGATTTTATTTGGTTTATTAAAACTTTTTGTGCAATTCAACAATACGGGACAATGGTATGAGTGTGTACGTGGGATGTGATGTAGTGTTGAGTCTGGAAATAGATTTAACCATTCATGGCTGCTAAGAAATCGATCTAATCTTTCCATGATTAGAGTTTTTTTGTTTTTGCTTATTTGTCCAATTGTATTTTAGGCCCGTAAAACCAAGGTCAATCATGTTCATATCATCCAAGGAATTTATGAAAGCAGAGCATTTAGTACTGTTAATAGGTCTCCCCCTAATTTTTCTAATGCATTTGTAATTAATTAAAATCACCACATACTAACCAAGGTCCAGTTATGCTTGTAGTAATATTTCTCAAGTTTCCCAGAGGATTTTTCTTTAGTTGTAAGAGTTTTTTGCATAGACTATAGATAGATGCCATTTACGAGAAGTCGGGCTTACCTCAATAGTTGCATGAATTTCTTGTTCTGTTAACACAAATGGTTCTATTGTGACTTCTGAGCTCCTCCAAAATAGTGAGATTCCTCCCGAGTGTCCAATCGCTGGAATTTGTATGACATTAGTCAAATTCAATGCTTGAATTAGGTTGTTGTGGTCTTCCATTCGCGTTTCTGTAAGGGCGAGAATCATAGGATTATTCCATTCGATTAGTGCACATATATTACTCATAAAGTTTGAGTTATGTGCTCCTCCAAAATTCCAAAGTAGCATCTTCATTGATATACCTTCTTGTGAGTTGGAGCTCCCTCCTGGCGTCAGCGACATTTCTCGGTTAACATTTGAATTCAGCTGGTTGTGTTCTCCCCCTACATTGCCTACTTCCCCTTCAATGTTGATATGATTAGAGCTACATATTTTTGGGAAATCTGTGAGTTGTAGTGACGTATGATAATGGATGCTTTCCTCACTGCTTGTGGCACCCACCCTGACTTGGTATTTCTTTTTGGTACTTTAATTTGGAGCATGTCTATAGTCAGTGAATTCCTCAAGAAGAGGGTTGGAGTATGCTGATCTAGCATGTTTGGTGCCTCTTTTCACATTTGATGTATGGCTAGGTGGTTCATATGGGACCATGACGTTTCTAGTGGCATTTGAGGAACCACTTGGTCCTCTTCATTGAACATCGTGTCCTCGTATTCCTGATTTGGATTGTGCATGTCTAGTATTTGTCTTAAGTAGGAGTTGACAAAGTAGCTCAGTTGGTGCCGCCTGTTCAAGTTGGACAGGGTTGTGGGATAGTGAAGGATAAGGTAGAACTCCAGAGTGGTTAGCTCCTGGGTTAGTTCGAGTTGTGTCGATGCTAATCGTATTAGGCTGTTTGTAATCCTTTCTTATGTTAGATTTGGTAGTGGAGTGGGGTTGTGATCGTTCTGATTTAGGTTGACCATCAATTCCCAAGTCGTATAAGGCGACGTTTGGACTGAATGTGGGAATATCATTAGAAAATGTTGATTCTGTGTTATATAGTTCATGTCGAAGGGAGTGTATGAATTCGTGAGATTCTGGAACACTGGATTTCTTGGAATATAGTTTGGGATTTCTTGGAATTGGTAGTTCTCTATTGGGTAGGGTTGTTGATGGATATGGGGTGGTTGAGTGTTTATGTTTTTCATCATGGTAATGTGGAAGATGATTGTTTGGCATGATGAGTCTGGCGATGGTTGTTTGGTTGTTGTTGGTTGAGGAATAAACGATTGTATTGAGACATTGTTGAAGGGATTTTGGCTAAAATTTGTATGAAGTATTTTCTCGTTGGAGTTGGTTTTAAAGCTTTCAAGTAAACTATTCAAAGTGTTTGAACTCATAGTAGGTTGTACTTTGAGATTTCTTTGTACCTTTTTCCTGCTTGGACGACATGCGATGCTAATGTTCTGTGGAGATGTACTTGCAAAGTTGTAAAGGCCATTTGATTGTAATCCAGTTCCATTTGTATGGGAGGAATTGTTGCTAGTTCTAGTACCTCGTTGGCTTTAGTATCTGATAGAGTAGTACTAATTTTTCCAAGATTTATGGGATTTGGTTGGTAGCACTTTTTTGATATGAGAGTATGACCTATGCTATTGGTTAATTGGTTTGGTTTGGTAGATTTTGCTATTGTTGTGTGTGATTTTTGTTTTTCAGTTGTGGTGGGGGTTACTCTCTCCACGTTAGGGACTTTTGTATCATTTAATGAAAACTTGGTAACTAGATTTTTGACGTGGCTTGGATTTATATTGCTTTTTGTTTTTCCTGACGTGTCCAACTCTTCTTCCACAAGGTTTGAGAGTGTATTGGTAGGGTCATTTTTGGTTTTCTGTATTGAATTTTCCCGTGTGATTTGTTGTTTTTGTGGGCCTATGAAATCTTTGTTTTTGGTATTGTAATTGTGTTCTAAATCATTTGTTTCTACTAGGAATGTTTGTTTGGTGTATTTATGGTTGGTACTCACATGGTCTATTTCATTTAATGTGTCGATTTTTTGCTTCACTGTCTGGGGCATATTTATGGCTTGATCATATATAGTATTGTTGTTGGTTTGTTTCCTATGTTTTTTTAGATAAACCATTGTGGTCCATCCTCCATTTCCTTTCACATTTGTAGGTATATCTCTAAGATCATTATTCAATTTAGCTTGGGTGGAAGTAGAAGGGATATCAGATATCTTTCGAGGACAAGAATGGATTAAATAACCAAGTCTTCCGCAAGATGTACATAGGGGAGTGGATGGTTCGTATTGAAATTTTTGCAGATGTGTTCATATTAATACTTCCGTTGGCAGCGGCTTGGTGAGAGGTGCAAGAATGCATAGTCTAGCATATCTGCCTCTGGTAATGTTCATTGTAACTGTGTCTATTTTTAGGATGGAGCCTAATTGGTTGCCTATTTTTTGGAGTATACTAAGAATATAAAAATCGCGGTAGGGAGTTCAGGTAGTCTAATCCAAACAGTAGAGAAATTAATATGGGATTGGGAAGGATTGAATTTAGGTTCCCACTTACGAACTAAGATGAACTGCGATCCTATGAACCAAGGCCCTTTGTGAAGGATTTTTTCAAAGTTTTCCGGCCGAGTAAGTTTTATAAGGTAGAATTCCTCTCCTAGATCAATACGGTTTATTTTTTCTGAAGGATGCCACAAGGCTTGAAGTCTATTTTTGAGATATATGTATCCCACCTTCTTTCCTACTAGTTTTATAATCAGAGCAAGCCTCCAGGAAGCATATAATCGAAGTTTATCAGCTGATGTTATATGAATAAAGTTAGGATGATTTGGTGGTTTTCTTGTTCATCCCGGAAACTAATGTTGTCTAGGCTTTGTGTAACATAGTTAATGTTTGAGTCTTCCATATTCGATAACAAGGATTCGAGGAAACTTACTTTCAAGATCTGATTTGATGTTAGTTCTTCTTTCTGCTTTTTTTTACTCTTGTTTAGGAGATTTGCTTCCTGCTCACTCATCTCTTGATCATTGCTATCCATTGTTGGTTCGATTTTTTCTTCTCTTCAAACTTAATTCTGATTTGGTGGCTATTGTTAATAAAAATACAAATGCTGCGTAAAAGAAAAACAGTTGACAAACAAAAATTAATATGAATACAATTTTTGCAACCTTCTTCTCTAACTCTCTCTTTCTTCTTCTTTGTCTGCTGTATTCTTTTTTTTCCCGATTTTTTGTTCACCAAACTCAAATCCAAATCCGTATTCACTTGTGCATTAGTAAAAGTCTGCCTCGTCATCCAAAAAAAATTGTAATTACCCAGAAAAATTAAAAAACTTTCATGTCAAAACTTCCAAACAAATTAATGATTCAGCACTTACGAATATCTGATCGATTTTGTATTCTACCGATTATCTCGAAGTTCAAGTTGGAATTTCCATTCCAAAGTTATTTGTCAACGAAATCCTATTCGATTATTTCAATATGTTCTTGCCACACAGAAAAAAAATTGAACGAATTGAGAAAAAATGGGGAGAAAAATTGATATTGGAAATTTGAGAAATAATGAAAGTGGAACCATTGTCGTTTTCTCTTTGAAATTGTTGCTGATGAGAAATTCAAGTGATATGTTTCATTTTAAAAATATTTCTCCCCTGATTTTCTCCATTCTGTTATTGAATAATTGTGTTTTTTCAAATTAAACAAACTAAAAAAATACATAATCAAATATATAACAAACTCAAATATTGACATTTAAAAAATATATATATTAAAAATGTGGCTAAGGGGTCCTATAGAATGCTAAAATATTGACATTTTGAAAATTTTCTCTTCTTATTATTAGGCCCAATTCGCCCCAATCCTAAACTTTTGTACTATTAATAATTATTTTGTTCTTTTTCTATTTATTGTTGTAGTCTTATCATTAATTACTTTTGTTCTTTCTTATTAATTATTCTTATTTTCTCTTTTATTTTTTTCTCATTTATTATTTTATTCTTTTTTTATTTTATCCTTTATTAGAGATATCATTTGGTAATATTGTGTTGTTATTATTATTATTATTATTTGTTATTTATCTTCTTTTTAGTTTTTTTATTCTTTCATTCTATATTTTTACCTTTTTAAGAAAATAAAATAAATGACTGTTGCTCTTTTCTTATTTATTATTTATTTTCTCTTTTATTATTTTTTTCATTTATTAGTTTTTTTTCTTCATATTATCCTCTATTAGAGATACAATTTGGTAACAATTTTATTATTATTTTATTTTTTTAGTTTATCTTCTTCTTCTTTTTCTCTTTCTATATTTTTACACTTTTAAGAAAATAAAATAAATTTCTTTTTGTTCATTATTTTTGTTCTTTTCTCATTTATTATTTTTATTTTCTCTTTTAGTCTTTACTCATTTATTATTTTTATTCTTTTTTTATTTTATCCTTTATTAGAGATATCATTTGGTAATAAGCACATAGCAACAAGTCATTGCTATGTGTTTATTATCAAATGATATATCTAATAACGGATAAAATAAAAAATTAAATATCTAACAATTGAATATATATACTGATTTAGTATCATTGACTAATGAGTATGGTGTGAACAAGAAATTAATGATACCACAATAAAATATATATACACTCTTATAAAATCAATGACTAATGACTAATTTATGAATAAGAAACCTTGTTGATACCACAATAATATATATGTATAGTATCATTGACTAATGAGTAGGGTGTGAACAAGAAACCTTAATAATACCACAACAATATATATATATATATATATATATATATATATATATATATATATATATATATATATATTAATCTTAATGATACCAATACAATATCATAATACTGATTTATTATCAGTTAAGCGAAATTTTCACTTGGAGCATCTATTGTAACTATTTGGGGGGGGGGGGGGGGGACTTCAATGTAAGGGGTATATATTTATAAATTAATTTGTATTTATGAGACATTTGCTTAGTTTCCCCTTAATTAACTTTCCGAAGGAAGTTCTGTATAGCACAAAATAATACCTACTACAATCAACTAAGAAAGCAACCGAGATATTATTTTGGAACCAAAAAGAAAGTAACTATTACAATAAAAAAAATTGTTTAGATATATTCTCTTATTATATAAGAGATTTTTTTTTTTGAAATTATGAAATCCGTTTTAGCTATGACTTTTAGTTTAATAAGAGAGACTTCACGCTAAAGTAGTCGTGTCTCTGTCGACGTGCTTGCTTCAGCGTGTTCGGAAAATAAAATTAAAAAATATTTTTTCTTTTGTTTTACTTTAATTTTATTAGTGTATAATTTTTTGAAATTATGGAATCCGTTTTAGCTATGACTTTTAGTTTTAAACTCATATACTTTAGTTATCGCTTTATTATTTTGAGTGTCGTTTATAACTTGTAATTACTTTGAGTAAAAAAATCAATGATCGATGAAGAAAAAAACTTTAGTTATGGACCTCTTCACATTAAATTTGCGCAAACAAAAAATAATTAACAACTTAAAATATCTTTAAATCATAATAAAATTTAATCAACTTTCTAAATCCTAACTATATCAAAATAATAGATATTGGGTCTGTGCTAGCATGGACACCTGTGTCTAATCTTAATATTGGACCAAGTTCTTTAGTTATAGCGCTTCTTCTTCGAGACTCTAGTGAAGGGTTCTTCTCACTTTGATGTCTCTATCTTGGGTGTGGTAAAATTCTTAAGTTTTATTTTGTGTCTTTATGTAGGATTAAATAGTCATCGTGTAGTTCACCAATCTAAATATGAATTGGTTCAAGTGTGTCAAAAAATTCAATCCTAGTTTGATTTGATTTAAATCTTCTTCATGCATCAGGGTTTTTTCACCTAATTACAAGCTAATTCTATGTGCATAATATATTTATGACAACTTTTATTGTCTTAATCATCATTCCATGCGTGTAAACAACTATAAAGATTATTTCCGTCAATCAAAATGAATTTTGCTACAAGTTTTACGCATATTATTGTTCTTGATGGTGTCTTCGCAAGAAGCAAAAAGATCATATTTTCATCACTCCTACATCGAGTTGTGGATTTCACACAAAAAAAGTCCAAACTTGGCTGAAAGAAAAAAAAAAAGAACAGAAGAGTTGAGCGAAGCAGAATCTGAGACGACTTTAAAAATATATTTGTACAAATTTGGAGATCTTTTGACTATATTTTATATGTGGATATTATATTTCTTGGCGTCCTCTTTCAATGGAATAAGTACTCATGCTTTCGGTGCTCCTACTTCGAGTTATTGATTTTCTACAACACATACTCAAAACTAAAAAATTGAGCGAGACAAAATATGAGCTAACTTTGAAAGAATAAATATACTAATACTGAGATCTTTTGGCCATTGTTTTTTCACATATTGTACTTTGCTGAGTTATATTTCCAATGAAACAAGAATCTTGTCGTTCCGATATTCCTACGTCATGTTATTGATTTTCTATACAGATGCTCAAAGTTGAAAAGTTGAGCGAGGAAGAATTCAAGCTAACTTCAAAATATAGTTGTACCAATACAAATATCTTTTGGCCAGGATTTTTATATATGTTGTATTTCTATGAATTATATACTTTCAAAAGAACAAGAAACTGATCATTTCGACGCTCCTACACTAAGTGAATGATTTTCTATCATAGACGCTAAATCCCGAAAAATTGAGCGAGTTCAAGTGAACTTTGAAAAAAATCTTTACTAATCCAGAAATCCTTTGGCCACAACTTTTACATATACTGTATTTTTATGAATTATGCTCCCAATGGAACAAGAAGCTCGTTATTCCGACATTGCTACATCAAGTTACTGATTTTCTACCATAGATGTTCAAAGCTGGAAAGTTGCGCGAGATAGAATTCAAGAAAAATATTTTTTTAAAAATCTGTACAAATACAAAGATCTTTTAGCCATGATTTTTATACATATTTTAGTTTTGTGAGTTATCATTTCAACGGCACAAGTTACTCATAGTTTTGAGTTATTAATCTCCTGCCATGAATATCAAAGCGCAAGGGTCTAGATGATTGAAAATAAATTAAACAGCACAAAAATACATTCAAATACAAAGAAATTTAAGGAAAAGATGTCTCTTTTATTTCATCAAAGAGGATTGTCACCACATCATAAATAGAAAAAGAAAAAGAAAAAGAGCATTCTTATGCAGACAAAAGATAAAGGAAAAAGCTTATGGCTAAGAATTTGGTGGTGACTTGTCTCAACATCCTCCTTTAACTTAGCTAATTCTTTTATTTCTATTTCCAACTAGGGACTAATTTGTTAGAAAATGAGATATTTCTAGATGGTTTTTGTTTAATTGTTCCTTTTCAAAATATTATGTTAAGTATGTAAAGGAAAGGTAGTCCTTGTTTTATGGAATATGTTTTGTAACAAAGTCAATAGTGGTTGGATATGTATGGTCCTCTACTAACTTTGGAAAAGCTTATGTAGATATATGTGTGTATTCCTTTTGAAAGCTGAATATGAATGAAAAGTTCCTCTGCTGAACCTTATCTTTTTTCTCAAAAGTTTCAAATCCTAACAGTGGTATCAAGAGCCCTTCTTCTTGAGGGATTTGTGAAGGCAAGAAGGCTAAAGTTTTTTCTCCTTCTAAGGTGACAGCTGAGCAGCAGTAACATGGCATCCAACAGTTTCTTGGGTGCAGGCCCTCCTATGTTTACAGGAGAAAATTATCACATATGGGTGATAAAGATGAAGACTTATCTCAAAGCTCTTAGTCTATGGGAAACAATTGAAAGTGAAGATGATCCTCTTCCACTTGGACCAAATCCAAATGTTGCACAAATGAAGAATTATGAAGATGCGAAGTCAAGGAAACCCAAGGCTCTCACATGTCTTCATTCAGCACTTTCAGATGTGATTTTCACAAGAATAATGACTTGTGAAACACCTGAAGAAGTATGGGAGAAGCTAAAAGAGGAGTTCGATGGAAGTGACAGAGTGAAGACTGTCAAACTCTTAACTCTCAAAAGAGAATTTGAGATGTTAAGGATGAAAGGAGATAATGTGAAAGAGTATTCTGCCAAACTTATGGAGATTGTAAACAAAGTAAGGCTGTTTGGTGAAACCTTTCCAGATTCAAAGGTGGTGGAGAAGATGATGATAAGCTTACCAGCAAGGTTTGAGTCCAAGATTTCAGCAATAGAAGAATCTTGTGATTTGAAGACTTTATCTGTGGCAGAGCTAATCAGCAAGTTGCAGGCTCAAGAACAAAGATCAAGTATAAGAGATGAAGAAGTAACTGAAGTGGCGTTTCAGGCAAAGCATAAAGGCAAGCTGCCAGCGAAGGACAATAGAAGGATGGATGAAGATAAAGTAGCAAAGGGGAAAACATGGAAGGAACCTTCAAAGAAAGGAAAGTTTCCACCTTGCAACCATTGTAAAAGAACCAATCATCAAGAAAAAGATTGTTGGTTCAAAGGAAAGCCACCGATTCAATGTAGATTCTCTAGAAAGATGGGTCATATTGAGAAAAATTGCAGGGCCAGGCAGAATCAACCACAACAAAACCATGTGCAGCAGACAAATTTTGTTGAAAAGTCCGAAAATGAAGAAGAAAGCTTGTTTATGGCTTCTCATGAAGAAAACACAACCAATAAATTCTCATGGTTCATAGATAGTGGATGTACGAGTCATATGTCACACAATGAGCTCATGTTTCATACACTTGACAAGTCAATCAAAACGAAAGTAAGGATGGGAAATGGTGAGACGGTAGATGCACTTGGAAAGGGTTCAGTTGCCTTTCAGACTACACAAGGTACAAAGTTTATACATGATGTGTTGTATGTTCCTTCTTTAGCATGTAACTTGTTAAGTGTGGCTCAAATGATGTCTAAAGGCTATTCCTTATTTTTTAAGGACAAACATTATTTGATTTTTGACTCTGAAGATAGTTTGATTGTTAAAGTAGAAATGGTGGATAAAACTTTTCCTTTAGATAGGAGGTTTGATAGTGCAAATTTTGCAAGTAAGGATGAGTCATGGTTGTGGCACAAAAGATATGGTCATTTTAACTATGGTACTTTAAAGTCTATGTATGAAAAGGGCTTGACTAAGGATTTACCTGAGATTTCACTGTCCAAAGAAGTTTGTGAGTCATGTCAGATGGGTAAGGTACATAGGAAATCATTTCCTAAAAGTGCTACATGGAGGGCAACTGAAAAACTTGAACTAGTTCACACTGATGTGTGTGGACCTATGCAGGCATCATCTTTGGGACACAATAAATATTTTGTGCTCTTTATTGATGACTTAACAAGGATGACTTGGGTGTATTTTCTGAGTAACAAGTCTCAAGTATTTTCAGTTTTCAAGAAATTTAGAGCTTTTGCAGAAAGACAAAATGGTTGTAAGATAAAGGCTTTGAGATCGGACAATGGTGGCGAATACACTTCAAATGAGTTCAATAAGTATTGTGAAGATATGGGGATTGATCACAAGTTGACAGTAAGTTATTCGCCCGAACAAAATGGAGTCTCGGAGAGAAAGAACAAAATAGTAGTTGAAATGTCTAGGTGTTTGTTGCTGGAAAAGAAACTGCCACAAAGCTTTTGGGCAGAAGTTATTCATACTTCAGTGTATTTGTTAAATAGGCTGCCAACAAAAGTTGTGGATGAAAACACTCCTACTGAGGCATGGAGTGGAATACAGCCATCTGCCAAGCATCTAAAAGTTTTTGGTTCGATATGCGATTCTCATGTTCCTTCTGTCAAAAGAAGAAAACTTGAACCAAAAGGTGAATTGGGGATCTTTAGTGGTTACTCATCACAAGCCAAGGGTTATAGAATTTTCAACTTGCAAACAAAAAGTATTTCAATCTGAAGAGATGTAGTTGTGGATGAACATGCTTATTGGAACTGGGATAAGGAGCAAATTGAGAAAGATAATGCAGTTTTTCAGAACTTGAGTCCGCTACCTGAAATCCAATCATTTGGGTCTGAAACTCTGGAAGAAGACGAAGAATCAGACAGGGAATCCTCACTTGATTCGCCAATTTTGAAGACAAGGTCTCTTTTCGAGATTTATGAAAGATGTAATGTTGCAATCTCGGAACCAAATAGCTATCAAGAAGCATCAAGACATGAAGTTTGGATTGAAGCCATGAAGGAGGAGATCGGTATGATAGAAAAGAATGATACTTGGAAGTTGGTTGATAAACCCAAAAACAGAAATGTGATCGGGGTGAAGTGGGTTTATAGAACCAAACTTAATCCAGATAGCTCAGTTTATAAATACAAAGCAAGGCTTGTTGTGAAAGGTTACGCGCAAGTTGCAAGTCTGGATTATGGAGACACGTTTACACCTGTTGCACGACATGATACAATAAGGCTGCTATTTGCTTTGGCAGCTCAATCAGATTGGAAGCTGTATCATTTGGATGTGAAATCGGCATTCTTAAATGGACTGTTGCAGGAGGAGATATATGTTGATCAACCAGAAGGCTTTCAAGTTGCAGGAATGGAGGATAAAATCTACCGACTTCATAAGGCATTGTATGGATTAAAGCTGGCTCCTCGAGCATGGTACAGTAAGATTGATGATCATCTCAATCATTGTGGCTTCAAGAGAATTGAAAATGAAGCCACTTTATATGTGAAGAAGGCTAAAGGAGGAGATGTGTTTGTGGTGTCACTCTATGTTAATGATCTTCTGATAACAGGAAGCAATGAAGCTATGGTGAATCAGTTCATGCAAGAAATGGAGACCAAGTTTGAAATGTCAGATTTGGGTGAAATGAGTTACTTTTTGGGAATGGAGATTCATCAAGCTACTGATGGAATCTTCATTTCTCAGAGAAAATATGCATGGGATATACTTAAAAGGTTCAAGATGGAGAGGTGCAAGCCTGTACCGACCCCACTGGTTCACAATAAAAAGATTTCGAAGTTTGAAGGAGGTGACAAGGCTGATCCAACAGTTTATAGAAGTCTGATTGGTAGTTTGTTGTATTTGATAGCAACAAGACCCGATCTCATGTTCGCGGCAAGTCTACTGTCGAGGTTTATGCAAGCTCCAAGTCAAGTTCATCTTGGTGTTGCTAAACGAACTTTGAGATATATCAAAGGAACTGCTGATTATGGTATTTGGCTTAAAAGGGAAGAGCAAGGGCAACTGATGGGTTATTCAGATAGTGATTGGGCAGGAAGCGTTGATGATATGAAAAGCACTTCTGGATATGCTTTTACACTTGGTTCAGGCATGTACTCATGGAATTCAAAGAAGCAAGAGGTGGTAGCTCAATCTTCTGCAGAAGCAGAATACATCGCCGCTGCTAGTACAACTAATCAGGCTCTATGGTTAAGAAAAATTCTACGTGATCTGGAGCAAAATGACATTGAAGCTACTGTCATTAAGGTTGACAACAAGTCAGCAATATCTATGGCCAAAAATCCAGTGCAACATGGTCATAGCAAGCATATAAATGTGAAGTTTCACGCTATCAGGCAAGCAGAGAAGGATGGCAAAGTTCACCTTGTTCATTGCAGCTCATATCAGCAGATTGCAGACATCATGACCAAGGCTCTTCCTAAGGGGAAATTTGAAGTTCTAAGGGCTAAGTTGGGAGTATCCAAGAAAAATCTCAAGGAGGAGTGTTAGAAAATGAGATATTTCTAGATGGTTTTTGTTTAATTGTTCCTTTTTTAAATATTATGTTAAGTATGTAAAGGAAAGGTAGTCCTTGTTTTATGGAATATGTTTTGTAACATAGTCAATAGTGGTTGGATATGTATGGTCCTCTACTAACTTTGGAAAAGCTTATGTAGATATATGTGTGTATGCCTTTTGAAAGCTGAATATGAATGAAAAGTTCCTCTGCTGAACCTTATCTTTTTTCTCAAAAGTTTCAAATCCTAACATAATTTTCTTGATGGCATGAATGTCATCTCCATTGTTACTGATACTCTCTTGATTTTTCAATAGTCACTTTTGATGCTCCTTTATAAGGGAAGTGGTCTTTTTCTTCATAGAATTCCAAAGTTCTAGATCATTTTCATCTCTTGCAAGGACTTTTTGAAGCTTTCCCAAATGTTTGTCCATATTGATTTTCTCCTCATTCGCAGTATGAAGGCATTGTTATGCAACAGAAAGTTGTTAGGGTTTTACCATAATTTTTTTACCATATATGAGTTTTAATTTTCTCGGGAAAGAAAGTCAAAGCACTACTATAATTGCTTTTACATTTCCTAAAAGGAAAATGTAACTCTCTTTCATATTTAATTATTCTTTCTTTAAAGGAAAAGTTTGGAACTCTATAAACTGAAGACCCTTTTTTGATGAGTGGTAGATTTGCACTCTTTTGAGATCTATTTAGCTCAATAATTAGTGTCAATGGACAAGAAAATGGACAAGGCAAGGATTGATGTTGGAAAATATGGCCAAAAATGCAAAAAGAAATGTGAACTATACATTGTTGATCGTCAAACGAGAAAGGGGATCGCTTAGTGAGCATGACCTCGCTCAAAATGACAATGCAGAGCACTTGTGTCTATCGATACATGTCAGCAAACTCCAAAAGAAAAGGCGATGAACCGAATGAGAAAGGCGACCTTGCTAATCGTCGTCGAAAATGACAGTGCAAGGAGAAAAATTGAATGCTCGAAAGGCGAAACAAGGTGGTACTCGGTGATTTGCTGAATGTGACAGTGTAACGACCCGATTTCTCGAGTCATGATGGCAACTACTATACCCTACTAGTAGGTAAGCCAACCCGTAACCCAGAACATCAAGTAATGAGCGAAAGGGCAGAAACTAGCGAAAACAATAATCTAAACAAGAATAACAAGGCGGAAGCAACCCAAAATAAATATATACAGAAATCCCTCCCAGAACCTGGAAGTCACTAGTACAGAGCTATCTAATAAAAAGTACAAGTCCCAAAAGTGGACCACAACAGAGCGTGTCTCAAAGGCAACAAGACTAGCTACAACAAAAGAAGGAGATAGAACAAACCCCAAAACACCAGGTGCTCGCCCTCGTCTCCGAATCACAACTGCAAAAGAAGGCTGGAACTAATCACCGCTGGTAACTGGTACTGGGACCTGCATCACGAAATAGATGCAGAGCGTAGCATGAGTACCAACACAACAGGTACTCAGTAGGCATCATAGACCGACTGAGCAAAAAGGGTAAAAACAATAAGAAATGATAGAATCTTGACACAGAGAGGTCAAAGCGGATATGAAAAGAAAGCACACGAGCATACCAGAAACAAACTAAGTACACTAAACTAAACCTAACTGGACCCCCATATGCCCAGAAGGTACACTCGTGCGCAAGCTCAAATAAAACCTGAACGGACCCCCATAAGCCCGACAGGTGCACAGAAAAGTTAAGTCTACTGAGAAAGAAGGAAACCGGGCTCCCAGCCCAAAGTAACTAAGATAATCCATCAGAATCCACCCAGCCAGCAGTGCACTCCCAGCCCAGCTAGAAAGAGTGACCCTAGGGGCACCCAACCAAACAGTCCACTCCCAGCCCAGCTAGAAAGAGGGACCCGTGAGTGAGGTAGATATCGCGAGTCGTCCTACCATGCAGTCAGCTCTTAGCCCAGCTAGAAAGAGCGACCCAGGGACACCCAGCCAGCAGCACACTCCCAGCCCAGCTAGAAAGAGAGGCCCGGGGGCGATCGCCGATATCACCGAGTCTACCCAGCCAGCGATACGTTCCCAGCCCAGCTAGAAAGAACGACCCCGGGGGTGATGGTATCTCTAATAGGATCCAATCCCACAACAACCACCGTGGAAAGCCGTCCACTCTGAGAAATCACAGAAAAGGCTCCAAGCCTATACTATCTCAATCCCACGCCTCTAGTGATGCACCAAACCTTCGAGAATGCGCCGGAACCACAGAATGCGAGGGAGAAGATACAGAAGTGCAGCAAGCCGCAATAACGCCTAATCTAAGGCTCAAACTATCAGACTCAAGTCTGCTACTCCAGTCTACAAGGAGCTAAGTCATCCAAACAACGTCGGTAGAAAGTCAAGGCTATCCAGCCCACACGGGTCATAAGTCTAAGGCAATGCTAGCCTAACCTAGACTAAGGACATCATGCTTGCGGTTAAGGATGAACAAGGCATACAATACAAATCATACAAGCATACAATAGCATTTAGCACATAGACATGCAACTCTACTAAACCGGTTAACATGATACTATACTTGAAATGTGGCCAATCGATCCTAACATAAGGTATCTAATCAAAGTAAGGTAGTAAACTAGTACCCAACCCCAATTCACTCCAATCGACATGTTTTTACACAATTAAGCTCAATCTAAAATAAAGGAAGCCGTAGCCTACCTTAAGGCCGATCGCGCGCTCTCCAAATCACTTTATCGGAGCTTTCCCTTTCCGAACAGTCTCAAAACGATGCCCTGCTATCAAAAATAGAGTCACAACGTTACTATGGTCATTTAGACACCAAAATCATAACAAACGGAGACGAGTCAAATTTGGAGTCAAAACGGGAATCGTGGGACCCGCACTGAACTGTCCGAATTTAACTCCGTCAAGAGACCCTAAACAGCACTCCTAACTTGTGTTCCAAAATGGAACACAATCCGAGGCTCAAAACACAACCAAAAACCAACAAGCAAGAAACCACACTTTAATCAACTAAAACCCTACAGCAGCAGTCCAAAACTCGAAATAAACAAAAATCGAAAGGTGTCCAGCACTCTTTAAACACTCTACAACTAAGTCACGACAATTCTCAACATGTGGGACTTCGAATCACCCAAAACCGAGCTAAAATGAGTGAGATATGACCAAAACAAAAATGCCAAAAATAAAGACTCGAAAAAGGTACAACAGTCAGATTTTATCGCGAAATTACCTCAAACGGGAACCCCCAAACCACTATCCGAGCTCACCAACGCGTTGCCCTCGAAAAATCTCACAACTTTGCCTTTTGAATCGCCCAAATCGGTTGAGAGATGAGAGAGTTGAGAGAGTTTGAAGTTTTGGAAATGTTGCTGAAAATCTGCATTATATTGCAGATTTTCTGCAATTTTTCCAACAACTAAAAACCCCGACGGGGTACTCCGATCTCGTTCGGAACCCCGTGCACGCAAACAAGATATGCAACCACACCAAATTCGATATTCCAGACTCAACGGCGCAGTCGAAATTTCCATCAGATGTCATTTCGATAAAAAGTGGGTCCCACTTCCAAAGGCTATTTTAAGTCAAAACGCACAAAAGGGCTCGGAAAGAAATCAGAAACCTCGGGACACAAAAGAAGGGTCAATCTAGACCAAACTCAACATTCAGGAGCTAACCGCACTGACGGAATTCTCATCCGAGCGCGTTTACTCAGAATGTTGACCAAAGTCAAACTTAGGCTTAAACTTAAAGTTAAAACGCCTAATCGCACCGACTCACACTGAAAACCTCGGGAGTCAAGTCAACCATGCTACTAGCCTAAAATGACCCTTTCGGAGCTGATGGAATCGTCAGAATTGGATTCCGATGTCATCTTCTTGAACTTTTGATCGAAAATGATCATTCAAGGTTCATAAGCTCCAAAACACAAAAACTCACACCCAGACCAAACAAACGACTAGGTGACCGAACTGTCAGTCCCAGCAAGTCATAAATGACTTGGGGTCGCTACAGGAACGCTCTAAACGATACACAGAGGGCAGGACACAGAAATGACCTGGAGGGTCATTACAGACAGGCATACTCAAATGAGTTCGTTGATTGAGGTTCAAACACTTGAAGCCCAGAGCATGAGAAGACGAGCTGAAGCACAAGATTCGATTCACCGAACGAGCTCGGCGAGTCTAACTAATGTCGCCGAATGAGTCACACATTGAGTTTTTGGGTAAAATTTTGAAAAACTGTAACTATTTCGAGAGTTCTATAGATTAGAAAGAGTGAGAAATAGTGAGAAATGAAGAAAGTTATGGAGATTAGAAAGAGTGAGAAATATTTTGAGTTTTGAAAGAAACACTTGTATTTTGTGAAGAATACTTTCTAGCTTTTGGGATTTTTCAACTTTGCTCTTGAATTTGATAAATTGAAGTTGAATGCAAAGTGAGTTTGTTTGTAATTGCTTTATTTCATGCTACCCATGACTGCTTTCATGGAAGGTATAATTTCTTTGCTTTTTTATGAATGGTGGCTAAAACCACAAAATCTAGGGGTGCAATTATGGGATTGGGGTTGACTTTGGTTAACATTCGAGGTTCGAAAGCTCAAATTGGAATTTCGACAGTTCCGTTGGATTTGGGAAAATATTTAGACTTAGGATATGTCTTGGTTGAATTTTCAGATGTCCCAAGCTTGATTTACCCTTTTTAAGTGACATGTTTGTTTCTTGTGACTTTCACGGATTTTGGGTCAAGGAGATCTCGGATTCATGTTTGATTACTTGTTGGATTAGATTGTGTGGCTTTGGATATCGTTCGGAAAGGAAAACCTCAAGTCTTAGATTGACTTTTGATTGAATTAAGGCAAGTGAACTTCTAAACCTTGTAAAATTTGTAGAATATTGTATTTCCCTTCCTTGGGTGTGTTGGGAAGTAATGAGAATGAGGTGATGAGTTCAATTACTCTATTTTAATTAATTTTAATGATTGCAAAGGGGATTAAATGAAAAAGGCAACATGTTGATAGTTGTGTTTTGTGAATTGCCTTGATATTCATCCTAATTTGTTGATTGATGAAATGCTTTGATGGCATTATTGTGGACTTGAATTACTTGAGTTTATCATCTCTTTCTTGTGTGAAATTGCTTATTTGCATTGATTTATGTACACAGTGACAAGACATGTGGTGATTATGCTGATGAAAATGGTTCCAACAAGTGACATTATGAATCGATGGAAAATGGTTCCGGAGAGTGACATCATGTTAAGACGATGGGAAATGGTTCCGACGAGTGGTATTGTGCCGATGAAAAATGGTTTTGGCAAGTGTTTGACTATTGTGATTTGATGAACTTGATACTTGTGATTGAGATAATTGATGTTTATGATTGATATACTTGATACTTGTAATTGATTAACTTGATACTTGTTAATTGTTAAATTGTGCTGTTGTACTATGATTGTTAAGCCTTGTGAGCTGCATATTGTAAACTGTTAGTTTGGGATCATTTCTCTGTAGGTTGTAGTTGAGGCGGTTCGATTGAGATGAAAGGAGTATTCGTATTATAGCTTAAGTTTTATCTTGTTTAGTGGGTTGCTTGCTGATTACCATGTAGTTTGATATTCACTCCTTGCTTTTACACTTGCGTAGGTTCCGAGCCTGAACCCGTGTGATCATTCTTCCTCATCTTTCTCTGAGACTTTCAAAGGATTTTGAGAGGTAGCTGGTTGTCTGTAACAACGTGTAAGTTGAAATAACTATGAAGAGGCTTAGAATTGGAATTAGTCATTTTTGGAAGGAATTCAAAAATCTGGAAAATTTGGTTAAGTATGGGAAAAAGTGAATTTTTGGCCAACTTTGAAAAGTCATAACTCCTAGCTCAGGATGATTTAGGTGTATTTCTAGTTATGTTTGCGAATCTCGTGGAATGATCTTTCCAACGCCGCCAAGCTTACTCAATTCCGAGTTCGTATGAGTGAATTATGCCCTTTGGAAGTTGGGCAGTTGGCAGGGAACTCCGTCCGGAAATTGTAAGGGTATTTTGGTCTTTTCCCTAACCAATTCTTTTGGTTATATTAAGGTTGTAGACTGATTTTTAATCATTTTTTCCCTTTTTAAAAGAGTGAGAGTGAGGGTTTGTGGGTGAAGAGGAGAAGAAGAGGAGAAAGAGAAGATCAAGCAAGGATTCGTCAAAGATCGTTGTGGATATCATCGGGGGTGATCCCTACTAGGTATGTGAGTTCATAGTGTTGGGTTGGTCCTTCCCCCACACGCCAAACTCGTTTTATTTCCGAGAAAAGATTTAGTTGTGTTGTTGAAGTTGTTGGTTGTATTGTTGATGTTGTTGGTTGTGTTGTTGAAGTTCCTTGTTGAGTTGGGACATGTTTCCAATTGTGTTTTTAAGTTGAGATCTATTGTATGTTGAGGGGTTTATGATTATAAGTGTTTGGGGCTGGAAACTTTGAAGTTTAGAAGGTTTAAAGTCGGAGAAAAGAACGAGAAAAGTCGAGTTGTTCTGGGAAAAGGGGTGGCGCGTCGCGCCTTGCAGAGCTCCCCAAGAAGTGTTCTGAACTTCTCCCCTTGGGGCGCCGCGCCTAGTAGTGCGCCCCAGCTGCCCTTCTGAGCTTTGTGGTCTGGCGCCCTGCGCCTTGCAGAGCGCCATGGACGTCAAGTTTTCCCATTCATTCCCCACTTTTTCATGCATGTTCCTTGGTATTGTACCTATGTTTCATAGTTGTTTCCAACACTCTAAGGTACTTCTAAACGTCAAGAACTTATCCATAAACGTGTGATCATATACTTTGAATCCATAATCCAATTCAAGGCGAGTTCAGATCAAAGTCAAGTGAAGTTAGAAGTCAAGTCTAGAAGTTAAGAAGTAAGTCAAAGCAAGTTCCTTAAAGTTTTTCAAGAATCGTTATTAAACGTTTTAACGTCGTTTTAAGGTTCAAGTTTCAAGTCGAGTAAAGAGTATAGAGTTTCGAGCTAAGTAAAGAGTCTCAAGTTTCAAGTTAAGTCAATAAAGTTGAGTTCATTTCTCAAAAGCTATTAGGGAACTAAGTATTCCCAAAGAAATTTATAAATGTTTTTACATTTGAGTAAGAGGGGAACCATGTTTTCCGAAAGAGATTTTAAGCTAAGTTTTGAGTAATTATCTCAACTAAAGAAAGATGTGTTTAAAGACACTTATGAGCCAAAGTATTTTTGGAAGTAGTATTGAGCACCGAATTGGGGACATGAGTTCATATGAACTCAACTCTCCATAAGAACCATGAGCCAACATGGGACTTGACGGATCATTCTTTTTAGATGATCACGTAAGATTAAGCTAGTGGATCCACTAAGTAAAGTAAGGTCCTATATCACGGCAAGGTATAGGATGGTCCTTGGATAACGTGAGGTAAAACGTTGTATCATCACTAGGGCTCATAGTGGTGGTTGTCGGTTAAAGAACCTCCCACAAAAGTTATATTACTTTGATATAAGTAAGGTTGAGTTTGTTGTTGTTTTATCATTAACGAACTAAGTTGTTTATATTGTTTTATAAGCTTTATATATTGCATGTGTCTTATTGCTTTATATATTGAGTTCAGTTATTCATGAGTCGTACAGAGCCAAGGTAAGTGTTCTCTTGTACTCCTTTCAAGCTTTAGTTGTGGTTTAGCTTTCCAGCTCGCATACTCGTACATTCCATGTACTGATGCCAGTTGGCCTGCATCTTATTATGATGAAGACACAGGTACCCAGGATCAGCATCCAGTTCGCCGTTGATCTAGTTGAGCGCTCCAGAGTCAGTGGTGAGCCTCCAAGCTTTCCGGAGGACTCGATTATTTTGTGTTCTTAATTTTTGTTTTTATTAGGATGTTGCGGGGTCTGTCCCAACATCCATCTCAGTATTATAGAGGCTTCATAGACAGTCAGTCAGTTAGTTTTGAGTCTCTCATCTATGTAAGTATAAATATTCTATTTTTGAAACTCGAGTTGCCTTTTTGGCCATATTTTATCAGTTGGGTTTTTTTAAGACCTTGCATTGCATTGAGTTATTCTGTTGAGTTAAGTTTCCGCTGAGTTAAGAAAGCCAGACCAAGGGTTCGCTTGGGGCCAACAATGGTCTTCGAGTGCCGGCCACGTCCAGGGTGTAGGCTCAGGGCGTGACATTGTCATTCCGATGGGCCCTCTCTTTGGAGTAGGATATTTTGTTAGTTATGGAAAAATTACTGAAATACATGTGTTATGTTTCCCTTACTTCCAATATCCCCTTCTATTTCTATAAACCTCTAAAATTCCTTATTTCTTTAATGTATCCGAGCTACATATTAAGGTATCTGAACCAGTATTTAATGTATCCGAGCTACATATTATGTATCCGGTTTATTTTATAATGTAATCGAGCTACATATTATGTATCCGAGCTAGTTTTTAATGTATTCGAGCTACATATTATGTATCCGGTTTATGTTATAATGTATCCAAGATACTCTTTAATATATCCGAGCTATATATTATGTATCCGGTTTGTGTTACTTTTTAAGAGATTAATGTAATTACAAACTAAAGAGGGATAGATTGTAATTTTATATTAAAACTATGTGATTCCTAAAATTTACCCTTTTGTTATTAGTCCTGCTCTTTGTTTGATCTTTGACGGGGTGGTTATAGAGTCAGGTGTTGTATTTCGAGGTAAGGCAAAACCCCTCTTCTTTTTTTCCTGTTGAAATACAATAAATACTACCTTTTCATAATTTAACCAAAAAATAATAATAGTAAGCGCCCGAAAATCATAATTTACAAGGAAACAAATTATGTTATTTTAATATCGATTTCTTAATTTATGGAAATAAAGTAATAAGTACTTAATTAAGTATCACGAAACATAAATATAGTAGGAAAAGAATGATTTTCATAAAATTATTAAGGCGCTTGGGTATTTTAACCCTTGAAATTATTTATGATCAACAACGTTAGTTTTAGAAACAATTATTAATTACCATATTGAAACTTTCAACGTATATATAAAGAAAAAAAGGGTACAAAACGATTGACACGAAGACGTACCACTCTGCACTCAATTAATTAAAAAAGGAAATATGGTAAGTTTTTTTTTTTTTTTTGGCAATATGTTTAGTTAACCTTAGTTTCATTGGAACTTCAATTTTATTTCCAAAACAGTATGTTTGTTACCTTAAATAATTAACTACTACTATAAAAGCCTCCCTTGAGAACCTCGTATGCTTATTTGTTCAAATCACTAATAGATTTAGATTCAGAGGTCTTAATTCTTCGTCAGTCATCGTAAAAGTATAGTTATGGCTTTCTTTAGAAAACCAATAATGCTGATCATGTTGGTGGTGATAATGACTAAGTTGGGATCTACTACCGCGGCTGTGTATGAAGTTGGTGATTCTTCGGGATGGACTTTCAACTACAACTATGAACAATGGGCCGCTTCTAAGCATTTTCAACTTGGCGATGTTCTCAGTAAGATTTTCATCCAAAATAAGTATTCAACAACTTAAACTAAAAATAAACCGTGATCATCACTATATAAATATACATAATCCATGCATGTATAATATGTATATAATTGTATATAATTAGTGTATAATTAATATATATCGATTAAAAAAAATAAACAGTGAATATGAATTATGATTAGTTATTTTGTAAGAAGTACCCATGTTTTTTGTTATTATTTCCATCGATTTGTGCATTGTAAGTTTGTAACAATAATATTGCAAAAAGTTTTGTTTATTTCTTGAGTTGTTGTGACCACCTAATCGTTTTAAGGCATTTATTCATTATTTTTTATTAACTTGATTTTTCTTTCATTAGATCACTTAGGGATCCTTTAATTATTGGTTCAAAGTAATTAATCATTCATATATTAAAACTAACCTAACTAGCATCATATTTGGTAGTAATATTTTAGTTTTTATACATTCTACTAAACGACCCCTTAATGATAGTAGAACTTACGTATGTATTATTTGACGTGCAGTTTTCAATTACGATCCACACTTTCACAACGTAAGGCAAGTAGACAAGAAGAACTACAACGATTGCACAGATCATAACCCATTGGCTAGCTTCAACACGGGCAGTGATACACTCACACTCGAAACACCGGGTCTATACTACTTTATGTGTGATATTCCTGGTCATTGTGCATCGGGACTCAGATTTCAAATCAAAATTGATATGCCAAAGGTTATACCCACGGATCCTGAAACACCTCCTCCTCCTTCTCTCGATCCTTATAAGAGTTTTCCTAATATTCCTGGTTATCCCGCTAAAAATCCTTCTACTTCTAGCAATGCTAGTTCATTATCCAAGTGTACGTGGTGGTGCAAGAAGATGTTATTGACATTGTTTGTTGCTAGCTCTATGTTTTTAACCATGGTTTAGACACTAAACTACATATGGCAAGGTCAATTTTTGTTTTTGATGGAGTTAATGGTTGTGTTATTGTTTTTTTTTTTGCATTTGGAAGAGTTATATTGGTAGTCATTTAAGAGTATTAACTTTTTGTAAGTGAGTTTTGCAATTTGCACCATTTATTGTAATTATTAGATTGAGTGTTGTAGATGAAACTTGAAACTTTTTGTAAGTGAGTTTTGCAATTTGCACCGTAAGAGAAAATGTTCATCCACCAAATGTGTGTTTAATAGGTAATACTCACTCTCCCTAATTACTTGTCCACTTTTAAATCAATAGTTCAACACACTTACTAAAAAAATAAGGGAAAAGGCTCAAATATGCCATCGAACTTTCAGAAAAGGCTCATTTATGCCATCCGTTAAAAGTTTGGCTCATCTATGCCATTACCGTTTAAGAAAAGGCTCATTCATGCCATTATTTTTTAACGGTGGTTTTGCAAAACCATTTTTGCCACGTGGCCAATTTTAATTCGGCCACGTCATTATTTTTTTCAGAATTTTGATTTTTTATTATAAAAAAAATAATGACGTGGCCGAATTATAATTGGCCACGTGGCAAAAATGATTTTGAAAAAAATGTTTGTTCAAAATTTTGATTTTTTATTATAAAAAAAATAATGACGTGGCCGAATTAAAATTGGCCACGTGGCAAAAATGGTTTTGCAAAACCACCGTTAAAAAATAATGGCATGAATGAGCCTTTTCTTAAACGGTAATGGCATAGATGAGCCAAACTTTTAACGGATGGCATAAATGAGCCTTTTCTGAAAGTTCGATGGCATATTTGAGCCTTTTCCCAAAAAATAATTATTGACATAGTGAGTTTATCATTTTACCCCTATTACTTGTGAATTGGATGAATTAAAAACTTAAGATTTTCAAAAAAGTTTTACTTTTTTTAAATTAATTAATTGAGGGTATAATAGGTAAAACAAAGTTGTCATTTCTTGATTTGTCAAAATAGACGAGTAATTAGGAACCAACTAAAAAAGGAAAAGTGAAAAAAGTAATTAGGGACATAGAAGTAGCTAATTAGTCTCTTGTTTATTTTTTTTTGGTAAATGAACACTTTCTCTATAATTAAATGTTTCGTATTTCCACTATTAATGGACGATGGTAATAGTTGATTACCATTTAAATCAAGTAAGGGTTCTTTGTTTACCAATTTTATATATATATATATTTCACTTCTTTGAATTTTGTATTGAATATAATAAAGGAGTAGACAATTTCAGATTATGATGCATTTATTTATATTATATGTATTCGAACTATACCTTCCTTTCACACTATTTTGCTTATTAATCTATTCTGAAAAAAAGACACATATTTTTATATATTAAAACAATTAAATTAAGAAAAAAGATTGGACTTCATAACTCTTAATTATTTACTATATCAAATTAGGGTATAAATTATAGGATAAACTATCTTATTAGACATATATCACTAACATATATACTAACATTACTTTTACTCTCAAATAATTACATATATTGGTTATGGGATATGAAATCATGAGATGAAATTGAAGTTTTGTTTGGACATGCGATATGAAATTTTTGTGTTGTATATTTTCTCATAAACATAAGAACCTCATAAGTTGTAAAACTATTAAAATAGCCCCAATTATTTATTCAATCTTACCAAATAAATGAAAATTTATAAATTGCATAATAAATTATTACAAAACTATATGTTCTCCACTTAAGTATCTGTTTCATCTAACTTTAAATGATCAAACTTTAATTCAATAAGAAAATTGAACATAAATTGTAATGTATTAGTCTTTAATATAATCTCTCCTCACATTGAACTTGCATTTCTCAATCATATGACCGAGAAGATGAACCAACATTGTTACTTTGAGTCATTTGTTGATCAATATCATTCACAACTATATTTTCATACTCGTCGACAATAAATATTTCATCACACTGATATTCTCGCAAATAATTATGTAACAATATACAAGCTACGATAATTTTCACTTGTGTGTAAATATCATAATGGTTCATGCCTTGTTTCACTTGTGTGCAATTACACATTTTCAGTGCATTAATTTCGTGCTAAAATCAAACATATTGAAAGTAGTGATTATCAAACATGCATCACCAATTTTGTCATTTTCCATATTAAATTGTTTTCTACATTTTCATATGTAGCCGAAAGAGAAGTTATTTTACCAAAAAAGTATTACTCCCTCCGTTTTTATTTATATTGACCAAATCAATTCCTACTTTATCATTTACATTCACCATATTTAAAGTAATAATAAATTTTATGTTGGTGAGAATAATAAATTTTAAAAAGCAATGATGTGATCATAAATTTTATCTACATATGAAATAAATGGTTAGTAAATATAAATGTGGGGTTGTTTCAACAAAACATAAACTTGTGGGTCAATTTTTGTATTTAAAAAAATTCCAAATCATGATATGGATTCCCAAATCATGATTTTTGGAGAATATGAGATTCCATGTCATGATATGAAATCATGATATGGAATCAGCATCAAATCGCATGTCCAAACGCCGGCTCCATCTCACGATTCCATATCGTGATATAGTATCGCATGGCCAAACGCCTTATGAAATTATGAGAACGAATCAACATCAAATCGCATGTCAAACGCTGATTCCATCTCACCATTTCACATTGTGATATGGTATCGCATGACCAAAATGTCATTATATTCATAGCGATATTTCTATAGAGTGTTGGTTATAAACACTCATATTGTCACGCCCCGAGCCTACACCCTGGGCGGGACCGGCACCCGGAGATCATTTCTGGCCCCAAGCGAACCCTTGGCCTGGCTTTCTTAACTCAGCGGAAACCTAACCCAACAGAATAACTCAATGCAATGCAATATTACAAAACAACTTAACTTATAAAATCTGGCCACAAAGACAACTCAAATCTCAAAATAGAATATTTACATATATACATAGATGAGAGACTCAAAACTAACTAACTGACTGTCTGTCTATGAAGCCTCTAAAATACTGAGATGGATGTTGGGACAGACCCCGCAACATCCTAATAAAACAAAAACTAAGAACACAAAATAATTGAGTCCTCCGGAATGCAAGGAGGCTCACCACTGACTCTGGAGTGCTCAGCTGGATCAACGACGTGCAGGATGCTGATCCGGGGTACCTGTATCTGCATCATAAGACGATGCAGGCCAACTGGCATCAGTACATGGAATGTATGAGTATGCGAGCTGGAAAACTAAGCAACATAGGCTAGAAGGAAATTTGGAAGAAACTGAAAAGTTTACCTTGCTCAACTCAACTCAACCTGACTGACTTCTTCAATATAAGGCAATTTAAAACAAGTGCGATATAAAGAAAGACTGTTTAAAACATGTTATAAACTCTGTGTGTATACAAGGATACAATAAGCCTGAGATGTATATAGAAATACAATTGAACTGATGTATATAAAATACAATAATTTCTGTGTATAAAAATACAATAACTGCTGTGGGAGTTTCTCTAACCGACAACCATCACATAAGAGCTATAGTGATGATACAGCGATCGACCTCACGCTGCCAAAGCATCTTATACCCGGCCAAAGGTATAATACATGAACTGCCTAATGGATCCACTAGTCTAATATGAAAAGGATTTATCTAAAAAGTATGATCTTTTTCTACCCATGGTGGCTAACATGGTTCTATGGGGGTTGTGGGTTCTTTGAATGCTCCCCCAATTCGGTGCTCGATACTACTCCCAAAAAATGTACTGGCTCTTATGTTTTAAAAACATATGTCTTCCTGTTGATTGAGATAATTACTCAAAAAAAAAACTATCCCGAAGGCTCTTTGGAAATCTCAGTTTCCAACCTTGTTTAGATGTAAAGACATTTCTTTAAAACTTTTTTGGGAATACATAGTTCCCTAATAACTTTGAGAAATGAACTCAACTTTAAACTCTTGACTCTCTACTCTTTACTTGACTTGCAACTTGAGCCTTAGAATGAAGTTAAAACGTTCAATAAAGACTCTTGAAAAGCTTGGAGGACTTGCTTGAACTAACTTCTTAACTTCTAAGCTTGACTTCTAATTTCACTTGACTTCTAACTCGACTTGACTTGGAAACTAACTTCACTTGACTTGGAAACTAAGTTCACTTGAATTGGAAACTAACTTCACTTGAATTGGAAACTAAGTTCACTTGAATTGGAAACTAACTTCACTTGAATTGGATTATGAATTCAAGGGTAATGATTTGTGTTTGGAAGGACCCCATGATGTTTAGGAACATTTTAGGACAGCTAAACTTAAGAAGAATTACGAATTTAAATTCTGAAAATAGGGCAGATTTTGTTTGCAGAGGGAACACAACTGCAACGCAGACTTGTTTCCCTGAAAGCAGCCTGCCTTTTCTCCTTCATGTTGCCAACTCTAACCCTCTTAACTTCAAAGGTTCTTTTACCAAACACTTGGGGTCATAAACCCCTCAACCTACAATGGATTCCACTCAAAACAGAACCAAATCCTGTCCCAAATCAGCAAGAACTTCAACAACACAACCAACAACTTCAACAACCAAAATAAATCGTTTCTTGGAATTAAAAACGAGTTGGTGTGTGGGGGTATGAACCAACCAACACTAAGGATCATAAAATCACTCAACATACAAGAGATTACAACTCAAATACACAACCCAATCATGTCCCACAACCAACAATAACTTCAACAACACAACTAACAACATCAACAACAACTAACAACTTCAACAACAATTCCAATCTTTTCTCAAATCATAAAAATGAGCTTGGTGTGTGGGGGGAAAGGATCACCCAACACTAAGAACTCACATACCTTGATAGGGATCACCCCCGACGAAAATCCACAATGATCTTGAAGAATCTTTGCTTGATCTTCCCTTTCTCCTCTTCTTCTCTTCTTCACTCTCAAGAACCCTAACTCTTTACTCTTTAAAAAAAATGAAACAAACTGATCTAAAATCAGTATAAAACTTTAATATAACCAAAACAATTGATTTGTGAAAAGACCAAAATGCCCATAAATTTCTGGACGAACTCCCTGCCAACTGCCCAACTTTCAAAGGGTATAACTCGCTCATACGAACTCGGAATCGAGTAAACTCGGTGGCGTTGGAAAGATCGTTCCAAGGTATTTCCAAACATAACTGGAACTACTCCTGGATCATCCTGATCTAGGAGTTATGACTGCTCAAAGTTGGCCAAAAACTCACTGATTTCCACACTGCCAAATTTCCAGATTTTGAATTTAGCCAAATTTTCAGATTCTAAACTTTTTACAAAAGTGACTACTTCCAATTTCAAGCTTCTTCATGTTCATTTTAAATTGTCGGATGTTACACATATTTTGATTTATTATTTCCCATAAATATAATATAACAACAATTATATTATTACCACTAAATAATTACCACAAATCCTTTATTTGTTATAGTGAATCTCAATAATTGAACACAATTTACTAGAAGAAGAAACAAGTTAAACTTGATCTTTTTAAAATGAAATGTATAGCAATTCATAAAGTATTCCAAAAATGCAAGTCAAACAAATTATCATAGTCACCAACTATATATATATGATATTTATAATGGTGTCAAAGTAGAGGGGAAAAAACAAAACAAAAAAACCTATATGGCAAACTTAACATTGAAACAAATACCTAAACTCTAAAATGCCAAAAAAGAAGCAAAATTGAAGAATGGCAATGATGGTGATCAACAACATGAAAGAAAGGGGTGATGCAACAACACTTGCACTTGCTTGTGAACTTGTTCCAACAATATTTATATGAAATTTCTGACCAATTTGGCAATGGCCAGGAATTCCACAAACATAGTAATAATCACCAGAGGCTTGAAGAGTAATAGAGTCTTTGCCAGTGTTGAATGTGGCAATTGGATTTGTAATTGTGCATGATTCATATTCTTGCTTACTCACTTGCATCACATTGTGGTACTTGTTGTTGTAGTTGAAAACTGCACATTGAATGAACACACCTCAATTAGGTCAAAACAACTCTAATTTATATTCATGGTGAAACAAACTTCAATTTTCAAATATCATTTCACTTTAAAAACAAAAGCTATTTTTTTTTTCAAAATTCATAATGAAATATAGTTAAACACCCACTAAATTCTCTATGCAATTAAAGTTTGTGTCTAATTCAATATCTCTTACTTTCCTTTTTAGTTTGTCTATAAAATGATGTTTATTTCCATATTTAGTAATGATGGAAACAATTTGCATGTATTATAAAATGGGTAATGCTAAATGACCAGAAAATTTGGCAAGAAATTAAAAAAGCCTATAATATCCTTTTTATTTTAAAATAAATTGATATTTTTTCCTTTTTTTAATTAAAAGGTATTAAAGTTATTTTACCATTCTTACCAAATTCTAGCCAAATTTTCTGGCCAAAAGGATTTTCCTTATAAAATACATATTAGAATATCATAAAATAATCATTCATATGTGCAAAAGTTTAAATATAAAAAAAAGGATTTTTTTAAAAAAATGTTGGTACTTTTGAGTCCTAATTATCAATTATAGCAATAACTTGGCTAATTATCAAACATAGCAATAGTTCAGTGTCACTTTGTATTTGTTCTCTATGATATAGAACATGAATTGATGATACACAGCAAATTAAAACGGACTAGGCTCCCCTCCAGTACAATGAGTATCCAGTTTGTCCAGTGTGTCTTTAATCTACTGACATCTGTCATTTAATAATCTAAAGGTCAATAATTAGTTAATCAAATTAACCTCTTAAATCATGGTTCAGCAAAAGAATTTTTATAATTTATTTATTTCCCATATTGACAACATGTATATAGAAGAGAATCTTGCTCAATCACCAGGGGCGTATCTAGAGGGGGTGCCGTGGGTTCACGTGAACCCATGCTCTCCTCTCTAGATCATTTATAGTAGTGTTATATGTTAAAAAAATATTTAAATATAGCTATGTGAACCCACATTCAAAGTGTCATATAATAATATGATAATGATAGGGTGCACCTCTCTGAGTGAGGATAGAAATTTAAATCTTATATCTATCTTTTGTTTTTGAGTAACACCTCTCCAAGTGGTTATCGGTTACACTTTTGGCGTTTCAACTAATTTTTCTTAAATCTTTCAAAATTTTCCAGTGTGTTACATTGAAAATTCTTTAAAAAATTTAGCACTATAATTTTTTTTATATAATTAAATCAGATGTGTATATTAAAATTTAAAAGTAGTAGTATTATATATTTCGGACCTATAGTTTTTTAAAAATTAATGGTTCATATTAAGTACCTAAAAGTCAAACTGATCAAATTTATATTTAAGAAGCATTTTTTCGTAATCGTGCACCCATCTTATCGAAATCCTGGATACGCCTCTGTCAATCACTGCTCCATTTTCTTTATCCGACGACAAAAAATAAAATAATTTTAAATTTCACTGTGTAAATCTACAAATTTAATTAATTTCCACCCCTAAATCCAACCTCTTTCAAATTAAATGTTTCATTTTTTTCATATTATTTAGTAACTCTCCCCAGATTTCTTCATATATCCAACTTCTTCTTCTTTGTGTTTGAAAAATAAAAAGTAAACAATTAAAATGGTTAAAGGAGTTCAACATTTACTAAACATACATAAAGATTATTTTAATCATGTATAAATGGTGCAATTTTCTTCCCCTGTTCATAATGATAACATCCCTTTTTTTAGTTAAGCAAGAAAAAAAATTATGTAGTAAATATGTTCATAATTATCGTGTTCCCTGTTTTTTTTTTAAATAGCAAAAATGAAAAAACGGAACAACATTATTATTGAGCAACAAATTTGTACTGCAATTGTTGATATTAGGCAATATACATAGAAGCTTTCTCTCTTGAACAAATATCATCCCTGGTAAGAAAATCTTTTTCTCAACAAAAGAAAAATCCTGCACCAAAATTTTCGGATCTGTTTAATTAGCAGAAAATTATCAGCCACATTCTCAGATTCATTTACTATCTTGAGAAATTGATAGGAAGCTAAAAAGTTTTGGTAAACTTAAGCATAGTTTAAGAGGTTATTTTGATCACATTAATTTTGACCTTTAGATCATTATGAGACAGATGTCAGTAGAGAAATTGATAATAAGCCAAAAAGTTAATATGAACTTTAACTAGTACATTTTGTATAGTGGAAAATATATAAATTCTAATTTTAAAATATTTAACTCCAAAAGATAATCGAATTGACGGAGACCATACAACATAATTTTAATAAATTGTTGTAGCAACTTGTCCCAACAATTATTTTTTTCAGTATCGTTTCCCAACAAATTCATTGTCCATTTTTCAGCCTAAAGGAAATTCCCAGCAATATTTTGCAACCGAAAATAAACCCCCAAAATATCTTGCCATATTGATTAGATTTAGATCTCTTAATTAACCATGGTTTAGGAGTCATTTTGATCAAACAGATAATGACCCTTAGATATAAAAGTTAACAGGTGTAATTAGATTAAGAGTGCACTGGACAGATTGGACCAAATGTGTACTGGAGGGGAGCCGCTTCCAATTAAAACACTAATATAGAGCGAATTAATACAAATCCAACCAAATCACATAAAATTCAAATTCACGCTATATATAATATTTTTAAACTCTCACCATTTTGAATAAATACATAATATATATTTGTTTGATCAAGTAATTTTCCCATTAATAAACGTACTTAATCAAAACAAGCTATGAATATAGTTGCATTGAGCAATTTACTTGGAGGATTAAAGTCAGCATAAAACAAGGGACATAAGTCGTCGTACATCAAGTCCTTATTTTCCTAATAACAATCACGTTATATTATATATTCTTGATAACAATTAAAAAATATTCTGACAAAATAATATCGTTATATATTTAAAACATAAAAAAATAGAAGATATTATTGCGTACCTAAGATGTCATTAACATGAAATTCTTTGTAGAGGCCCATTGACTATAGTCAATATTGCCTATAATCCAACCTTGAGAATCACCAACTTCATAAACAGCCGCTGTTGTGGAAGCAACCATAATTGTAATAAAAGATAGAAATATTATTGTTATTTTTGTGAAACCCATTTTTGAGAGAATTTTGTAAATACTAATAATATTGTTAATAATTGCAATGACTTGTTTAAATAATTGTCCGAAAATCGATTATATATATATTTTTTTAAATGTTTTTTTTTTCAATCTATGGAAATTAATACGCTAGAAAGGACATTGTGTGTAATAAGTACATAAACATCACATAAAAAAAACTATTTTACTAGGAATTAAGTAGATTATATTATTTGGAATTTTTTTTTAAAAACTTATGGAAATTTAATACAAGGAAATGATGGCATAAATTACTTGTATGGGAAATAATAGTCCAAAATTATTTCCAATTAAAAAGTTTGTCGTACTTGGGGCCTCTTGGCTATTTAAACTCTTGAAATTATTTTTGGTCAACTACGATAATTTAGTAAAAAGGGAATTTTCAACATTTTGAAACTTTGATTTGACGTACAAATAAAGAAAAAAGGAAAAAAACTCTGTGAATTTTAAAAAACCCAAGAATGGTAAAGTTTTTTTGTTTTTTTTCGAACTTCAAAAGTACTTGGAAATTATATGTCCAAAAGTACTATTCATGTTTACTTAAATTCTATAAAAGGCAATTAACTACTCCTATAAAAGCATCCCTTGAGAACCTCATAGACTCATTGTTCAAATCAATTCAAACTCAGACGTCTTAATACTTGGTTAGTGTTAAAGTGTATTGCTATGACTTTCTTCGGAAAAGCAATGTTGATCGTGTTGGTGGTGATGATGGCTGCTTCGGGATCCGCTATGGCTATTGTGTATCAAGTTGGTGATCTTGCAGGGTGGACATTCAACTACAATTACAATGAATGGGCTTTTTTCAAGCAATTTCAAGCTGGTGATACCCTAGGTAAGCTCTCTTAGTCATCATCTTGAAATTGGATTATATGTACGTAGTACTAAAAGTATGTAAAACTTTAAACATCTAAGTGAGTTTTAATAAATGTTAAAGTAGAAGGTAGTCAAATAAAACATCTACTTAAAAAAACTGGATTTAACAACGAACAAATTTTGTAGCTAAACAATAAAATAATGGCATATTTTGTGTTAGCAACGGACCAATGACGAAATTCCTAGCTAATGTTTTTTAGTAGTGCAATCGATCTATGTTTCATGTACATTGTCAATATAGTAAAACGCATAAATCAAACTAGTTTCTCATTGAGCTTTGTTTTTTTTGCAACTACAAAAATGTTTACATTGTTGAATTGTATAACAAAAATTTTAAACGCCAACACATTTATTAATTCATATGTATAAATTGAGATGCAAAGTTACAATAGGTTCAACTAGATCCAATAAATCCATAAAGAAGGTATGAATCATCAAGTGTTGTTGGATAGGTTTGAAGAAGAAGACAAGAGAAAAATACTACAAGTTACTTTTGATGGGCAATCAATCCTTTTTAATTCATGCTTTAGTAATATATAGAAAGTTTGAGGCTGGTAACTCAACTTTCTTCTTGATTGACATATTTTTACATTATTTAAGCATCCTCATTTGTAATATCATCATGGAGTGTATTACAAACTCTGTGATGATCAGAAAATATTTAGTTCTCTCTAGCTCTTATTTTCTTCATGCTTTCTTCATGCTTGTTAGGTAGCAGAAGTTAAGTACTTCATTAGGATTAGTAAGGTAAGACTTAGCCCCCTTGCTTGTACTTGTCTCTATTGATATTTTTTATTATTAACAAAAGACCGCTAGACATTGTCTAGTGGTAAAATAAAAATAAAAATAAAAATAAAAAATGCAAAGTTACAATTTTAACTTATAAATGTTAAAATCTAAAATTGGATTACTTAGACATATCGAGTAAATTATTGAGTTATGTCAAACTCTGATAGATCTTTTTATGCAGTTTTCAATTACGATCCACAATTACACAACGTGATGCAAGTTGACATCAACGACTAGAACTCATGCACAGCTAGTAATCCACTTGCCACCTTCAACTCTGGCAGTGATTCAATCACCCTCGACACTCCTGATGGAGACTACTTCTTCTTGTGTGGAATTCCTGGTCATTGTGCATCTGGACTCAAAATACACATCAAAGTTAGTCCCCAACTACTACAACAACAACAACTCCTCCTCCTCCTACGACGATGAATAATCGTTATCCTGATCATTTTCCTACAAATCAAACTAAGAAACCTTACTCTTCTGCAAGCACTACTGCTTATTCACTCAACATGTTATTTATATTGTTTCTTCTACCCATGGTTTAGACATTACACTACAAGGTTTCATATAGTTTTTTTTTTTTTTCTTAATTAGGTTTATTTTTGTCTGGAATGGATCTTTCTTTTGTCCATTTGATTTGGAAGTTTTTGGTAGTTATTTAGTATTAATCGTAAGTGATTTTTCTACCAATTTATTAAAGACAATTTTAGATTATGATTTATAGTTAGTTACTATTGTTAATAGTATTTTGTATTTTATTAATGACCTAATTAAGATGTTTGCATTGCTTCTTTAACTAAATGGCTAATGTCTAGTATAGGGTTGTAATTGGGTGTTTTTATAATCTTGAGAGCATGGAACGACACTCACTACAATAAAAATAACTTTTAGTGGCAATAAATATGTGAGTTCTGAACTTTCACCTTGTTAGTGAGGGTTCAAATCCTCCGCCTTGTAATCTCACTACAACAAAAAGGATTTTGCGGCAATTATGTAATATGAGTATTTTTAACCAACACCCTATATAAATGTCGCTGAAGCTTTAGCTATTTGGATGCAATGACATTAACTTGATTGCCATTAAAAGTTTTTACAACAATAAATATTGCCGCTAAAAGTAAAATCCATAGTCACAAAGGCCTCATTTGTTTGCACTTAATGAGGGTCTTAATCATTCAGATCTTAGTGATTAAGTTTATTTTCAAATTTGTTTTAAATGTTAGATTAAGACGAGTTTAAGTAGACAAATAAGTAGACGAGTTTAGTGATATGAGACATCAACTCTCCTTGAATCATATCCATGATTCTCTTGTACCTGATCAAGTTTTTTAACGTAGCTTGTTTGCTTTTGTATATGTTCTCTCACCTCTTCCAACTTATTTTTCATCTTCAACTTCTCATTGTTGTTTCTTGATGAAGACATCTTTTCCTAGCTTTTGATATTATATATCAAACTGCAATATGTAACATAATTAAATAGATTAATTCAAAACTAAATCAAAATACGTACATTAACAATTATTTTACTTTTCTTATGTCAAAACATATTGATTTTGTCCATGCATGAATGTACTATAAACCTCTCCAACCTTCATATAAACAAAAAATTAAACAAACACAAAGAAAATCAACATTATTAATTGCAAAGCAACTTACGCTTTACTTTGTGAAAGAGGACACTTCATATATTTTTTTGCATATTCTCTATTTATTTATATAGATGTCACTTTTCAATTCTTTTTTTTTACTATTTTTTACTTTAATGTGTCAATTGAAAATATTACTAAAAACGAAATTACCATATGGTAGATAGAAAAATATATACGATTGAAAAGCATCATGCTAGGAAACCACTTGGAAATATAATTTTAAAAAATTAATTGTTAGAACTTAGAATAAAAATCAAAAGAAAGGTTGCCATGAAATAAGGAAATAGAAATGTAAGACTTTTTTTTTCATGACTTATAACATAATATCAACGTTTTAAAAAACTTTCCTTCCCAAAACCCAAGTAAATTGTCTTAACAGGTTTTATTTTAAATATATATATATATATTAAGAAAACATTTGTAGGAGACTTAGTTTGCAGGATCATTGAGTATTGTTTCACTAGTCAGAAAGTGCAATCACATGCATATAAACAGGAAGTACACCATATAAAGCCACAGTCTAAAATCGTACCTGTTACAGTTGTTCGTTCCATCACTTTTTGGAGAAGAAACCTTCAAAGTATATTCACACTAACTTTAATAGAATTGGAGAAGGAAGAAGGAGAAGAAGCAGAAGAAGTGTTTGTTCTTTTTGGAATTGTAGAAAATTAAGAGTTTTTTTTATTTCTCCTATGAGAACCCTTTTTATAATTATGAAGGGGCACGACTATTCACATTCTTTTGGGCGGCCAATCGCAATCGCCTTCGTGGGCATTGACAAGACAAGTAGTGGATCTTTATTATCGAATGATATGGGAGACAGTCAGTCTCTGAGTTCCTTCCCCTATTTTTTTTATGCATTTCATTCTCTATTTGGCCCGCTTCAAATAAAATGAGAAAAAAGGATCCGGTCAATAGCATAGCATCTATTCAAATAGGTGTGCCTCTTCTGAAATACATAATTATATATATATATATATATATATATATATATATATATATATATATATATATATATATCTGTTTTCTTCTCACATGGATCCGGGTTGACCCGATCCACTTTCTTTTATCTCCCGCTCACCATAGTGGGTCAACTTTTACTCTTATTCTGTAACTTTCATACATTACGACTAGACTGTGTGGCCAGTGCATATTTTGAGAGCTTCGTTGCTATACATCTGTTAGGAATATATAACATCTCGATCAATGAAACTTAGAGTAGATTATAGTATGCAGTACCTTAGATCATTTATCACATTCATATTTCTCATAATCTCTTTTCTTAATTTTTGAGTTCATCATTATGTACTTGTCTCATATAAACAAATATAAAGTCAATGAACACAATTGATGTGATAATATCAAATAATCTTCATCATCTCATAAATCTCTTAATCTCAATGTAATATGCTTTTCTAGAAATGTCCCGCTAGACCGAATCAAACATGATCTCTTGGCAATATACTAAGATAGAAAACACCAAATTGAATCTCAAGAAACTAATTAAAGTCACGAGGGTACAATATGAAAATTACTTTTGGGCTTCACACGAGAGCAAGTAGAGACTAAACTTGTATCACCCTATGAATCACTATGTGCATACATGGTATGAAACATGTACCGCAGTACTGACTCCTTTCACATGGAGCCTATGCCTTTTTATTAATTAAATACTTTGATGATGATATTTCAGACTATCCATGTAAAACTTTGAGTTCACAAATCTACTCATCATTTTATTCTTTAGAATTCACATCTAGCATTAGAAACAAACTTACTCATTTTAATCACATATGATTAAACACAAACTAACAAATGACATTCTGATTATAAACTTTCAGCTCTTTTTTTTTATCACCGATTCTGATAATAATTAGTTTATAATTGTCTCATCTCTACTTGTCACTTAGATAATAGAGGTGATTGCCTATGCAAATAGGTCAATCTTTTTGTCTGTTTAACATTCTTTTTATCCTTGAAATTTTATGTACACTGCATAAAAATGATATACATATATAAACCAACAAGAATGAAAAATTAGGCATAAACCAACATTAACTTCAATAATGTGAATTTACATGAACATGCTTGGGAAAAATAAAGTATAAATACATCAACATCTACATAAATCCAATGACTTCACATATCTCTCATAAGCATTACAGGCTATGTATTTCGTTAAGGGATCTGCTGCCATTTGATGCGTAGATATGTATTTCATATTCACTTCCTTTTGTACGACCATGTCTCTTACAAAATTATACTTTATGTCCATATGTTTCGTCATCCCATGGTACTTTGGATTCTTTGTGTAGGCTATTGCAGCCTGACTATTTCAATTGATTGTGACTCAACAACATTGTTATACACACCCAGGTGAACTAGAAAACGTTTAAACCAAATAGCTTCTTGCACAACAGATGAAAGTTCTACGAATTCATCTTTTATTGTAGATAAGGATATATATATATATGGCTGCTTCTTGCTACTCCATGATGTGGCACCATTATTAAGCAAGAATGCATATCTGGAAGTGGATTTTCTCTCATTTAAATCTCCTCCCCAGTCAACATCAGTGTAGCCTCTAAGTTACAGATCATTTCCTTGATAACATAAGGAATAGTCGGTTGTGCCTTTGAGATACATCAATATCCTTTTAACTACTTTTCAATGTTGCGGTCCTGGGTCAGATTGATATCTTCTAACTAACCCAACGGCATAACAAATATATGATCTAGTACACATCATAGCATGTATAAGACTTCCGACTATATTAGTAGAAGGAAATTTTCTCATTTGTTCCTTATCATATGGAGTTTGAGGGGACATCACTCGGCTCAAAATTCACTTTTAGAAATTGGAGTGTTTATGGGTTTGCAATCTTGCATATAAAAGTGTTCAAGAACTTTCTTAATATAAGGTTCTTGTGAGAGAAATAAAAATCTCTTAGAAAGATCTCTTGAAATCTTAACTCCAAGAATATATGTTTCTTCACCCATATCTTTCATCTCAAAAGTAGATGATAACCACTCTTTTATTTCTTTTACAATATCAATGTCATTGGCAACTATTAGTATGTCATCTACATACAATGATAAGATCACAAACTTATCTTTGAATATTTTGATGTACACACAATGGTCTTCATGAATCATAACAAATCCATACAATATGATCTCATTATAGAATCGTAAGTACCATTGTCTAGAAGATTGTTTAAGACCATAAATCGACCTTTGAAGTCGACATACTTTATTTTCTTTGTCTTCTTTCATGAAACTTACAGATTGTTCCATGTAGATTTCTTCTTCTAGTTATCCATTGAGAAATGCAGTTTCCGCATAGAAAAAATTAGTCTTATTGAAGTAAAGCGTACAACAAGTGAAAAAGTTTCTTCATAATCAATTATTTCCTGTTGTGTGTACCTCTTAGCTACCAAGCGAGCCTTAGATCTTTTGAAACTATCATATGCCTTACGCTTGATTTTGAGAATTCACTTATTTCAAATAGCTTTTCGGCCTATAGGTAGATCAATCAATTTCCACACTTGGTTAGATTTCATTGAATCCATCTCCTCATTTATTGTTTTTAACCATTTTTCTTTAAGAGCCTCATTTATATTTCTTGGCTCTTCATCATCCAGAGTAACTATAAATGTTTCCCCTTTGATCTTAATTCGACAATGGCGAATTTGTGGATGACCTATTCATCGAGATTGACAAATTGATTTATAAATTGGTAAGTTACTCCCACTCGGACCAGCAATATCAATAGGATTTGATTTAGATGGTGTATCTATGGAATAGGAACTGATCCATTATCATTAAAATGACTCCCACTCAAATCCATTTGTACTTCGGCAGCGGAAATGGTTTGGTCCGTAAATTCATAAAAAGATAAGTCAACCTATCTCGCCCTGTTTAGGAAAATCATTCTTTATGAATGTAACATCATCTGACACAACTTCAGTTACAATGCCACTATTTCATTCACTTATGAACATATAATTCTTAGATTGTTCAGAGTATCTTAGAAGAATACATTTCCTTCCCCTTGGACCTAATTTTTAAAATTGGGAAGAAGGGTTATGAATAAAAGCAGCACAACCCCAAGGCTTCAAAATGCCTAAATCGGGGTTTTCTTTAGTTCATAACTCAAATGGCGTAGTTGTCACTGATTTTGAAGGGACACGATTAAGTACAAATACAGTAGTGAGTAAAGCATCACCCCAATAGGTGATTGACAGTTTTGCATGTGCCATCTTCGACCTAACCATTTCTAACAAGGTTCTATTTCGTCGTTTCGCAACACCATTTTGATGTGAAGTATACGGAGTAGTTAATTATCTTTGAATTCCCTTTTCTTCACATAATCGTTTGAACTCATTAGACAAATACTCTCTTCCTCGATAATTTTTTAGAGCTTTTATTTTTCTATCCAATTGAGTCTTAGCTAAGTTCATAAATTTAATGAAGCAACTTAAAGCTTCAGACCTCATCAATAAAAGTGATGAAGTAAATAGCACCATGTCTTGCCCTTACATTCATTGGATGACAAATGTCTGAATTAATTAATTGCAATGGAGTATCAACTCTTATGCCTTTCCCAAATGGTGTTCTCACAGTTTTTCCGGCTAGGCAAGATTCACAAGTAGACAATTCTACATTATCTAATGTGTCAAGCGTACTTCTTTAGCTAAACGATTTATTCTTTGCTGACCAATATGACCAAGCCTAGCATGCCATGTATTTACATCATTCTCACAATTAGAAGACGTAAATAAGGAAAAACTAATAGTATTATTATTGAAAGGGCAAAGGGTCAAAAATACCCCTCAACTTTGTTTTATTAGTTGACTATGCCCTTACCGTTAAAGTGAAGTTAATTTCCCCCCTACCGTTACTAATTTCACCATATATACCCCTCATTTGACGGAAAACCCCAAATCAACTTAAATTAACCCAATTTCAACTGAAATTACCCAATTATCTATTTTAACCCTTATCCAAATCCGACCCACAATACTAAATGGCAAATAACAAACAAACTCCTAACTTCTCATTCTCTCTCAACAACTTGTGCATACATCTGAAGAAATGGGGTTGGAATCAACGGTGAGATTTTCACTTTGTTGATGTTCTTGATGAATATAGAGAGATGGGTTTTCACCAAAAAGTGTAGCAATGTAAAAAGAACCCACCATTACCAAAATGCCTGAACTTATCAAAGATCCACCCATTTTCCCCCTTTCAATTTTCTCTTCAATCTAATAATGCTTATATATGAAAAAGATTACAACTTTTGGATGAAATCAAAACAATTGCTCCTCGAAAAATATAATGGACAGATCTCGAGTTTTTTTGTGTGTGTTTGGAGCTGAATGAGTTTCTGGTTGGAGAAGGAAGATGGTTTGAGGGAAGTCGACCAGTGGGGTCGATTTGGGTGTTTTTTGGTGACATTTTGGCTGGAGAAAAGAGGCAGTAAAGGGTGGTCTGGTTCGCCGGAGTTGGCGTCTGGTTGCGAGGTGGTTTACGAATTTTTTTCCGTCGGAGTGGGCTGATTTCAGATGGGTTTGGTCGCCGGCCGGAAAGTGGGTGATGGTGGCTGTGGAAACGGAAAAAATGGGGTTGTTTAGGGGTGGTTGTTTGGTGGCTGGACAGCAGCGTGGAGATGAGAGGCTGGTCAGAAAAATGGAAAAACAAAGGCTGAAGTTATTGCTTCTTCCCCCCTATTTTCCCTTTGTTCATCCTTTTCAATAATTACAGGCAAATGAGGAATTATTTATCTCCGCTATTTTTCCTTTGTTCATCATTTTCAATAATTACAGGCAAATGAGGAATTGCAAATGAGTATTTGCTTCTTGTTGATTTTTTAGATTGCTTTCTCTTCAGACGTTACCTCTTGGGTTAAGTGTCAGAGGGGTAGGGCATGGGTTTAAAAATGGGTGACGGGTCATTTTTTAAGATTCGGGTTAATTTAAGTTGATTTGTGGCTTTCCGTCAAATGAGGGGTATATATGGTGAAATTAGTAACGGTAGGGGTAAAACTAACTTCACTTTAACGGTAAGGGCATAGTCAACTAATAAAACAAAGTTGAGGGGTATTTTTGACCCTTTTCCCTTATTGAAACTTTAAAGAACATCCAATACAAAAAATCGATCATAAAAATAATCAATTCCATATTTTTTTCTTGGCCAAATATATATCCATACCATGTTCATGAAAGGAAAAATTAAATTCTAACTTAATCGAACAGAGACTAGATTATGACGAATTGATGGGACAAATAGTACATCATGTTGAAATAGAGTTTGGCTACCACGCATTTCAAGGTTACAAGTATCAATCCCTTTATCCTCCTCTTTGGAGTTATTTCCTACATACACCCAATTAGATCCTCGTGGGATTCATCGATAATCTACGAAAGCTTTTCTTCCCATTGCTATATGTTCGGTGGCTCCCGAATCTTCAATCCACATAGAAAGTAATTCAGTGAAAAAAGCAGAACAAGAAACATTTACATCACTATGTAAATTGTTCATCAGATCATATACCTTTTTAGGCTGAGGACAATCACGAGCAAAATGCCCCTTGTTCTTACAATTATTGCACTTAAGCTTAGACATATTTTTATTTTTCTTAGGAGCAGAAATATTTTTCTCCCCTTGTTGATTAACCGTAGGCCTTTTTGAAGCTTTCACATGTTGGAGTGTATTACCATTTTCAAGAATTGTTTTAGACACTTGTTGCAGCTTCAAGAGTTTCTTGCTCTTCCATGACATACTTATAGTAATCACAGTTAAGCTTATCACATTTGTTAAGCTCAACAACAATAATATTTGTAGCAGTTGACATACAAATTTAAACAATTATAAAGTAAAATGAGACAACTACGTACATAATATTAGCCTAAATTCATATACATATTAATTCTTAAAATAATCAACTATGTCAATATTCACTTCACATCAAGTTCAGATTTTGAAAGTTCACTAAATTCCCAATCACCATCCGAATTTTAATATGTCATAAATCTAACACAATCAATCATCTAAGAACCACTTATCTTAAATCACATAAATTCAAGATTAAATAATCATAAACTCTATAATAGATATAGAAACATCAAATAACAATAATTAACATAAATAATTAAATGATAAATTTATACAAGTCATGTCACATATAAACAATCATTGTACAAACTAAATACACATAGTCACTTTATATTTATTTTTTTCATTTGTATAGGGATAAATTTAACAAAACCTAGATGCAAGTCCTTAGGAAATAAACATTTTCCTATAGAAAATATAGACTTAACTAAGTTTGTCCGATAGTAATTCTTTATAGGCAATCCACAAAAATGACACATAGTCTTCTGAACTTTTACATATGTGAATTTATCCACGAGATCTTGAAAATCAACATCTTGTAAGATCCCGATAAGTGGTGATCCACTTTATGCCATGATTTGTCAAGCAATTCTTAACGAAAAACGTTGGGCAATGCAGATCGTAGAGTCATGTATTCTCTTTCACACTTAATAAATTCCCGACTGAAAACAACTTCTTGAATTAACTTGTAAATTCTCGTAAGGTATTTCACAAAAGATATAAGATCATCTTGTACATTGAATTCTGGTGGAAGATTGACCAAGTTGCCAATCATAGCTTTCACCATTTCCTTTTGTTGTTTTGTGAAAAGTCGTTTGGGTGTCCTTATCAACATCATGATTTTTTGTTACACATACAGAAAATGAATAGGACTAACCAAGTATACATATCCAAACATGTATACATAAAAATTGATGGCAATAAAATTTTATTGAAAAAATGTATATATTAATGTGGCTTAAGCAATAATGAACTCTATTAAGTCAAGCAAGACAAACAACCCAAATATTTTTTATCTTAAAAAAATTCGTATTCCACTAAAATATAAAATGACATACCATTGTACTTGGAATTAAAACAAAACGAAAAATCCCACAACGGAAAAAAACTTTTGCACTTTTCAGAAAACAACTTCTCAAGTTGCCACCAAATTATTTTTCCTTTGTTACGAAGAATAAACAAAACAACCTTAAACTTTTAGTCTCCTCTAAACATGCATAAATCTTTTCTGTTAAGAAAAAACCACACGATGACAAAAAATGCAAACATCACAGAATATAAAATTCACATAATCAGAATTTTCGCGAAGATAAATCCAGGAAAAACAAACAACGCAGGCTCTGATGCCAATGATGAATCTAATCAAACACTTACTTTGCAGGATCATTAAATATTATTTCACTAGTCAGAAAGTGTAATCACATGTATATAAACACGAAGTATACCATATAAAGCCACAGTCTAAAATCGTACTTATTACAGTCGTTCATTCCAACACTTTTTTGGAGTAGAAAACTTCAATGAATCTTCACACGAACTTTACTGGAATTGGATAAGGAAGAAGGAAAAGAAGCCGGAGAAGTATCTATTATTTTGGAATTGTAGACATTGAAAAGATTATTTTTTTCTTTCTCTTATGAGAACCCTTTTTATAATTCTAAAGGGATACAACTATTCAAATTGTTGTTTCTCTTCCCTTATATTTATTAATATACATTACATAATTTATATATATATATATATATATATATATATATATATATATATATATCTCTTCAATATGTAAGAAGCTATTGAAAAAATATACATATTTTGATTTTTGTTCCCCATTAATTTTGTTATTTTTGCATTTACAGTTGTTTGAGCTACTTTGATATACAGTATACACCAAAAGAAAGAATAACTACCTCAAAAGGAAAAATAATTGAGAAGATTTGGAAGAAGTTGGTATATACGAGACAAGAGATAAACAACCGAACAAATGACATTAAAAACCAATAAGAAAGTGGAACTGATACCAATAAAGAAAGATTCGAGGCCACACGTGATCTTTAAAAGTTGAAGGACATACCTTGATGTCAATGCCAAGCAAAGCAAGAGAAAGAGAATAACTTGAAGCTTGAAATTCTAGCTTTTTTTTCCTTGAGCTTGAGAGAGAATTGGAGAGGATGAACTTGGATGAGAATTGAGAATATGAGGAAACTAGAGGGTTTGGTAGTTTTTGGAATTAAAAGGTAGTGATAGGACTTAGAAATAAGGGCAAAACAACATATTATAAGTATTAATTGCATAGGAAAAGACCCAAATACCCTTAAGAAATAAATGTCGAGCAGGACCTTGATCCGGAGGACTTCCTACAGCTCGTACTGGTCAACTATAGAACCAACTTTAGAAACCCAAAATTCATTCAACTTCCCACGAAACCACTCTACGAGTCGTCATCTGGTCTATGGTCTATTGACCCCTTCCATAAAACCCAAGTTCAAGTTCAAAATTTTTCTCTCCTTGTCGATTAACCGTAGGCCTTTTTGAAGCTATTTTCCTTTTGAGAAGATTTGGAAGAAGTTGGTAGATACGAGACAAGAGATAAACAACCGAACGAATGACATTAAAAATCAATAAGAAAGTGGAACTGATACCAATAAAGAAAGATTCGAGGCCACAAGTGATCTTTAAAAGTTGAAGGACATACCTTGATGTCAATGCCTAGCAAAGCAAGAGAAAGAGAAGAACTTGAAGCTTGAAATTCTAGCTTTTTTTTCCTTGAGCTTGAGAGAGAATTGGAGAGGATGAACTTGGATGAGAATTGAGAATTTGAGGAAACTAGAGGGTTTGGGTAGTTTTAGGAATTAAAAGGTAGTAATAGGACTTAGAAATAAGGGCAAAACGACATATTATAAGTATTAATTGCATAGGAAAAGACCCAAATACCCTTAAGAAATAAATGTCGAACAAGACCTTGATCCGGAGGACTTCCTACAGCTCGTACTGGTCAACTGTAGAACCAACTTTAGAAACCCAAAATTCATTCAACTTCCCACGAAACCACTCTACGAGTCGTCATCTGGTCTATGGACTATAGACCCCTTCCATAAAACCCAAGTTCAAGTTCAAAATTTCACTATATCTGAGTCACTTCTACGGGTGCTTCCTACGACTCGTAGACTACTCTACAACTTGTCAAGTCTTCTCGTAGAATGAGGCCTCAATTTCGTTTCTCTAAATGCACTTTATGGATCAGTCCTACAACCTATCACACTTACTACGACTCGTCATGTCCATTTGTAGGTCTCACATCGGAGACTTGACATTTCCAAAACTTATCCCATGAACCACAATTGCCTTCCTATGACCCGTTGAACTTCTACTGTCTGTAGATAGGCTCGTAGTTCACTGCATCAGTGCAATAAACTGAACTTTCCCTTTTCAATCTGACTTTCCCATTTTCGAGTGTTACATATCCCCTAGTCATCATCTCTCTCCTCCCTAACAACAATTACAACAATATCTAACTATTTAGACTCTGTTCCTAAAAGCCTAGACATGAAATCTCTGAATACATGCATGATAGGGTGCGATACAAGCAGGTCTAACTATTAATTTTGAAATAAAACCTAGCCTACCTGGGCGTCAAACATCCGCTGATGAATCTTGTACCATAATATGATCTCGCGGAATTGCCCCTTGGTGAACGACATTCCTATCATGAAAACTTTCCCTCCTCTATTACTCCTTTGCCTCGGGTGCTCCTAGAGGGTATTTGGAGCAGATCTTGTCTATTTCCTCCTTTCAAAATTGGGAGGAAAATAAAAAACAACACATTAATTAGGTTGCTAATTTTTGATGTCTCGCTATAGAGGGACTCAGACTGCTATAATGGTGTCGCCATAGCAAGGGACCTTCCGCTATGGCGAGATGACATTAGCCCAACCCAAAAATAATCTAAGCCAAAATTCGTTATGCTTAAACTTTAGGAATTCCTACCGAACTTTTGGGACTCCGCATGAGGTAGCCCTTCGTAATGACGGATCGGATCGTTACACTAATTAGGTGCACTACTTGGTATTATTCATCACAATTGAATTATCATTCGGGTGTTTCAAGAATGGTGAATGGTAAAACCCAGAAATAATATACACAAATTGGTTATCACTATAATGCCTACTATTGTTAGTTGGTTTATTTGGAAAAGCTGGACTCCTTGCAAGTATGGAGAGCAATTTTATTATTTTTTTAATCAAAATCAAGAATGGACTATTAGTAGGGATGGCAATGGGGAGGGGCGGGGCGGATGCAGGGCGGGATGGGTTTAACACTATGTGGGGCGGGGCGGGTTTAAGGTTGCGCGTGGCGGGTTGAAGTGGGTTTGTTAAAAATTATTGCGGGGCGGGGCGGGTTGCGGGTATATGTGATTTTATGTGGATTCAAATTTAATTTGAAGTTTTTACATGTTATAAGAGTGATAAAACATTATTTATTAAGATAATTTCTACAAATCTACTAAAATATTGAAGATAGTAAATGAAAATGGTTCAATAAAAAATACTACAATTTCTTACATGTTTTCCAATTGACCTCTAAAAAATAAAATTTTAAGTCACTATCCTATTACATTAATAAAACTAAATGAAAAAAAGATTTTATTTTTATGAATTTTATTTTTAGTAACAAACTTAACTAGAAAAAGAAAATATTAAAAAAGTTATGCGGGCGGGATAGGGCGGGTTGAAAATGGCAAAAGTTGTTATTCGGGGCGGGGCGAAGCTGATTAAAAATTTTGCGGGTTAAGCTCAACCCGCCCCACCCCACCCCACCCCGCACCACCCCATTTCCATACCTAACTATTAGACCTGTTATGGCCACAACATGTCCTAACTGCTCGTTTAGGGATACTTGGGCCAACAACCAGTGGTCCATTAGACCAAACCTTTAGTTGGTTTGGTTAAAGTCAATACAAATGGTAGCTATATCGAAGGAATTGAAAGGATTTGGTGTTGGTCTTTTCAATACATGTTCAATTCAATATCAACAACGAGGCACAAGGATTTGGCTGCCAACTTTGGTAGAAAATGGTGCAGACATAATGATATACTCCTTCGGTCCAATTTTATATGAGTTAGTATAATTCAGTACAGAATTTAAGAAAGAAAGAAAGACTTGAAATTTGTGATCTGAAACAAGTGATAGAGTTTTTTGTGGCTATAAGTCACTTGAGACAATTAAATGAAAGGATGTCAATTAAGTTTGGGTTTTGTTTTTGGTGACTCTTTGACCAAGAAAAGGTCAAATTCACTTTAAAATCTATCTATATAAAATAGGAGAAGAAAAAATGACACATGTCAGCGCCACAAATTTTCAAAATTTTAAATAATTAATAATTAAATATTATATAATTAATTAAATATTGTAAATTCAAAATTTGAAATAAAAGTAAACACATGTCATCAAGTTACCCAAATAATGAAAACTGTCAACATTAAAAAAGTTTTTCAGTTTTTAAAATCAAAATATAAAGCCGTTGCAGTTTTTCTGTATTTTTAATAGTCAATTGATTTTTTATATTTAAAAAAAAATACGAATAGTGTTGCAAAACTTTCAAACAATGAATTTCAATTCTACTCAAACTCAATATACAAGGCATTTTAAATTGAAAAATGAGGATAAGTTTATCTGTTTTCAAAATAGTCAATTTAAAAAATATAACCGTACCATTTTAAAAAAAAAAGTAACTTCCCACATTTAAACTATAACTATAAAAATTCTTTAAATTGACATTAACCCACTCTCTCTATTATGAACATCTAAAGGAAAAAATTCATTTTTTCTTCTTCTTATTTTGACAGTCGTCAAATTCGTTCTTTTTTCTTCTTAGTGGTGGAAGAATTGAAAAACAATCAAAGCATTTTGTAGCCGAGATATAGATCCAACGGTACTTTCTTTGAATTTTAAATAGTAAATTCAAATCGAATTTAAAGTTTACTGCACACCAGTGCTTCATGTTGGAGTCCTAAAAACGTGCAACATTAATCAATGCAGGTTTATAACTTTTTTTCTTTCTTTTATTTGATTTTTGTAAGATTTTTACATTAATTATTTAAACTAAAAAATAAATATATAATATATACACATAATTTATAATAGATACACATACGGTTACCATTTTTTTGCATACAAATAAATTTTTTAACTTTTAAAATAGAAAATTAGGAAAAAAATTTTTACACAATAATCTGGAAAAATTATGAAAACATACTAATTGAAAGTAATATTAGTTTTTAAATATAAAACATGCCTAAATTTGTGCCACACTTTACTATTTAATATTTATAGTTATTTTCATTTGAATTTTTCTTTTTTCTTGAAATAATTCATAACTCAAAGTATTTTAATTTGTAAATGGTAAATTCAAAAAAAATAATTAACAATTAACAAATTAAAATTAAAATTAAAATTATAATAGTACACACTCTAAAATAACTATACCGCAAAAAATAAATAAAGTCACGCTTCTTTTTTTTACCCAATTTTATAGCAAATTAACAATTACAAGGTCAATTTTATCTCCTACAGGTGTTGAATTGATTTGTTTACCTTTAAATTAAGATAGATTTTTTAGTTTTACTGTCGTTACTTATTTTTATTAGTGGGGTAAGTTTAAAATTTGTATAATTGCATTTATTTTTTTGAATATTGTTATATGTAGAAGGACAAGACAATGATGAATCCCTGTAATTAAGGTTACTGATCAACAAAAAATTATATGCCCATTTATTGAAAAACGTCACTATATGAGAAATTGCATTGAACATATAACAAATTAATTTTGTTTACTTGGTTATATGTGGTTTCAATGAATATTATGTATGTTTCTAAATATCTAAACTAAACACAATTCCAATTAGATTTACCAAAATAATATTTTCTTATAGTGATTATGGACCACTGATTAAGAGTATGTTTTTTTATATTTAATATGCAATATCTATACTTTTTGAAAATTATTTTATTCTATGTCAAAATATACTTTTAATGGTTAGCTTTAGTTAATTTTCTAAAGTACTTCCAAAATAGATTGTGGTATCAACTTATATTTGCAAATGTTCATGATGCATTCATATATCAATAGACTTTTCAGCAAAAAGACACTTACAAATTACAATATATAATGTATGTTGATTATGTATTTTTTATGAGCAAAAAGATTACGAATATAAAAAAATTAAAATTATTTTATGCTTTTATGTGACTTATTTTTTTTCAAGTAACATTGCTCATAATGAAATTAATATTTAGTTTTTTCTGCATGCAGATACGTAGTCATGTGAAAATTATTTTTAAAACTTATTTCAAATGGGTAAAAATAAATAAAACATGAAAAATAAAATTTTAAAAATTATTCAATATTTTCACATTTAATCAGATGTCAACTTCTCCCATATGTGAAAAATAAAATTAATTAAAACAAGCTCTAAGAGCTTGGTTTGAGAAGTTTCGGTCTACTTTGCTTCAATTCTCTTTTGAGCAGAGCAAATATGATTCGTCTTTGTTTCTTCAAAAATCATCTGCAGGTTGTGTTCTTCCTTTGGTGTATGTAGATGACATTATTATCACAGGAACTGATTCTTCACTAATCACTAGCCTCCTACAACAACTTAAGGATTCTTTTCATATGAAAGATCTTGGTACTTTTACATAATATTTGGGGTTAGAAGTTCATTATGATTCTTTAGGTGTGTTCTTGAACCAACATAAATATACTCAGGACTTGATTGCTTTGGCTGGTCTTCAAGAATCTTCATCTGTAAATACTCCATTGGAATTGAATGTAAAGTACTGTCGTGCGGAAGGAGATCTTCTTCCTAATCTGTCACGCCCCGAGCCTACACCCTGGACGTGGCCGACACTCGAAGACCATCGCTGGCCCCCAAGCGAACCCTTGACCTGGCTTACTTAACTCAGTGGAAACCTTAACTCAACAGAATAACTCCATGCAATGAAAGGTCATAAAACAACCTAACTGATAAAATCTGGCAAAAAAAGGCAACTCGAGTCTCAAATTAGAATATTTATATATATATACATAGATGAGAGACACAAAACTAACTGACTAACTGCCTATGAAGCCTCTATAACACTGAGATGGATGTTGGGACAAACCCCGCAACATCCTAATAAAGCAAAAACTAGGAACAAAAAATAACAGAGTACTCCGAAATGCAAAGAGGATCACCACTGACTCTAGAGTGCTCAACTGGATCAACGGCGTGCTGGATGCTGATCCTGGGTACCTGCATCTGCATTGTCATAAGATGCAGGCCAACTGACATCAATACATTGAATGTACGAGTATGCGAGCTGGATAGCTAAACAACAACTTAAGCTTGAAAGGGATACAAAAGAGAACTTACCTTGGCTCTGTTCAGCTCATGAATAACTGAACTCAATATAAAGCAATAAGACACATGCAATATATAAAGCTTGTAAAACTATTTAAAACATGACGTCAAAATCATATTTATAATATCATAAAAATACCATGCTTCCTCTCAAAGTCTACTTGTGCAATGCATGAATGAAGTCCCATACCCCCATCCATACTAAGCAGAACCCCTAGAGGAACCATGCAATTTCTACTGTGGGAGTTTCTCTAACCGACAGCTACCACTACATGTCTAAGTGGTGATACATCGTCTTGTCCACGCTGCCAGAACTGTCCTAACTTTGCCGTCATATAGAACGCTTTAACTTAGTGGATCCACTAGCTTAACTTTACGTGATCATCTAAAAAGTATGACCTGTCAAATCCCATGTTTGGCTACATGGTTCTTATGGAGAGTTAAGTTAATATGAACTCGTGTCCCCAATTCGGTGCTCAAGACTACTCCCAAAAATACTTTAGCTCATAAGTGTTTTAAACACATCTTTCTTTAGTTTGAAATAATTGCTCAAACCACCCTCTTAAAAGAGGTAATTGCTCTTGAAAACTCTTTCTAAAAAGAACATATCAAAACCATATTTTAATATGATCATTGATGACTCGGGAAGTCATACTGCATAAACATTGATGGTATATCTAGAGACCATACTGTGTAAACATTGATGACATACTCGATTGTCATACTAATCATGTTTTAGAAATTCTTTCGCAAAACTCATGTTTTCTTAAAAAGTGATAGTACTCAAACTGCTCAAAACTCTTTCAGAAATCCTAGTTTCCTCTCATCTTAAATGTGAAAACATTTATAAACTTCTTTGGGAATACTTAGTTCCCTAATAACTTTTGAGAAATGAACTTGACTCTTTACTCTTGGCTTAACTTGAAACTCTGTATTCTTTACTCTCTCTTTCCTTCTTCAATATAGGCGGTGCTACCCATAGACAACTTGCTTAAAGAATCAGTAACAACATTAACCTTACCAGGGTGATAAAGAAAACTCACGTCATCATCCTTGAGTACCTTAACCACTCTCTCTCTGTTTGAGATTAAGCTCATTCTAAGTGAACACACCCACATGAACATCATACAACAATGACGCCATATCTTCAAAGCAAAAACTACAACAACCAACTCTAGCTCATCACATTACACCCCGATTCTCCTAAAATCGACTATTGATCTCAAATCCATTTTAGACTTAGATACTCAGTATGAACTCAAGAACCAAATATCATAACTGGGCGGTAGTCAACTTCTCTTTCCAATCCTGAAAGTTTTTCTCATAAGCTTCAGGCCGTTGAAACTTCGTTGTTTTTCCGAGTCAACTTGGTCAAACAAAACCTTTATCTAACAGATCCCTTTAATAGCTCTTTCAACTCTGCTGGTGCCATTCTATATGGCAACAAAGAGATAGGACAAGTATCTGGAATGAGGTTTATGCCGAAATCTATTTCTCTCTCAGGAGGAATTCCGGGTAGATCATCAGGAAAAACTTCTGGAAACTCTCTTACTATAGGAACTGACTGAAAAGGAGGTATCTCAACACTAGAGTCATTAACTCGGACTAGGTGATGGATACAACCCTTCGGAACTAACTTTCTCGCCTTGGGGTACGAAATGAAACGACCCTTAGGCACTACTGAACTACTACTCCACTCTATGACTGACTCATTAGGTTGCTCAGGTATAACAAAGTTCATAGCAACATAAGGAATTACAAAAGATAAACTCGCTCTGGGGTCTAGCAAAGCATAAACAGCAAAGTCAAAGACTCGAATCATACCAGTGACAACATCTGGTAAATCCTCTTGCTCTTGGCAACTGTTGATTGCGTAGAGGCGGTTTTCTCCTCCGCTAGTACTAGAATTAGCTCCTATAGGTACCATCCTATCTGGGGGAGCAACTAATGAAGCTTGGGCCCTATTGATCAGATTTCCTCTACCTTGCCTGTTCTTAGGGCACTCCTTCATGAAGTGACCCTCTTGTCCACACTTAAAACAACCTGTCTGGCCATCACGACACTTACCTGGGTGGGTTCTACCACACCTAGCACATGTAGGAGCCTTACTACCCTTTGGCACCATACTGCCTTGAGGATATGCAAGTCTAGCCCTGAAACTATAGGAATTTCTATTGTACCCATCTTTGTTCTCAGGTGCAAGTGCACTAGCAGATGGTGGAGCAGGTCCCTTCTGTTTCTGTGGGAGGGATGACTGATTAGCATTATTCTTTTGCTGCTTGAACTCGTCCACTACTATCTTAGCCCTCTTATCCTTAAACTCTTCTCTATCCTTCAACTAATCCTCCTCAACATATTGTAAATGGATCATAAATCTTGCTAGGTCAATATCCCTTATCAGCATAGCTACCTTGTCTTTCTTGCTTGCCTGACGAGACAACCCAACAACATATAAACTCATTCTAATCCTCATGTCCGCAACTATCTCCGGAGCATAGCGGGAAAGTTGTGAGAACTTCAGACTGTACTCATGAACACTCATAGACTCCGGATTATGGGTGAGAAACTCTTTTATCCTTGCCTCTCGCAACTCACGAGGAAAGAAACGCCCCATGAGACCACTCTCAAACACAACCCAACTCACTACTGGCGCATCCTCAACCCTATTCTTTTTCCATTGGTCGAACCAGATTCTAGCGACACCCTTTAATTGGTATGCAGCTAGTTCCACCCTCTCCGACTCAGCAATATGCATCACATCAAATACCCTTTTAAGCTTCTCAATGAAGTTCTCTGGATTCTCACTAATACTTGAACCTGTGAAGCTTGGTGGGTTCATCCTTAAGAGTTCACGGATCCTTGAAGTATCAACCACTTCGTGTTGATTATCTCTCTGCCCAACATGAAAGGTCGCAACCTGACTTAACATCTGGATAGCTTCACGAAAATCAACATATTTGATCTCTTCTTGGGTTTGCACTTCCAAGGCATTTGGTAACTCTTGTTCCTCAACACTTTTCATAGCTGGACGAACTCTGACTGCTCTTTGTGGAGGCATAATCCTCTAAAAACATGCGCAAGCATGAATTAGAAAGAAAATTTTTAGAGATAAACTCTAACGCACGAAATGAATGTAAAAGAACTGAGATAGTTCCTAAATGTTATAGCCTCCAAATTATAAATGTGGCGCGCTTCACACCTATAACTAGGACTCAACAGACACGACTTTATAGACTCCCTAGGACTCTTGAACTCTGTGCTCTGATACCAAGTTTGTCACGCCCCGAGCCTACACCCTGGACGTAGCCGACACTCAAAGACCATCGTTGGCCCCCAAGCGAACCCTAGGCATGGATTACTTAACTCAGCAGAAATCTTAACTCAACAGAATAACTCCATGCAATGAAAGGTCATAATATAACCTAACTGATAAAATCTGGCCAAAAAAGGCAACTCGAGTCTCAAAATAGAATATTTATATATATACATAGATGTGAGACTCAAAACTAATTGACTGATTGCCTATAAAGCCTCTATAACACTGAGATGGATGTTGGGACAGACCCCGCAACATCCTAATAAAGCAAAAACTAGGAACACAAAATAACAGAGTCCTCAGAAATGCAAAGAGGCTCACCACTGACTCTAGAGTGCTCAACTGGATCAACGGCGTGCTGGATGCTGATCCTGGGTACTTGCGTCTGCATCGTCATAAGATGCAGGACAACTGACATCAGTACATTGAATGTACGAGTATGCGAGCTTGACAGCTAAACAACAACTTAAGCTTGAAAGGGATACAAAAGAGAACTTACCTTGGCTCTGTTCAACTCATGAATAACTGAACTCAATATAAAGCAATAAGACATATGAAATATATAAAGCTTGTAAAACTATTTAAAACATGACGTCAAAATCATATTTATAATATCATAAAAATACCATGCTTCCTCTCAAAGTCTACTTGTGCAATGCATGAATGAAGTCCCATACCACCATCCATACTAAGCAGAACCCCTCGAGGAACCATGCAATTTCTACTGTGGGAGTTTCTCTAACCGACAACCACCACTACATGTCTAAGTGGTGATACAGCGTCTTGTCCACGCTGCCAGAACTGTTTTGGAAATCTCAGTTTCCTCTCATCTTAAATGTGAAAACATTTATAAACTTCTTTGGGAATACTTAGTTCCCTAATAACTTTTGAGAAATGAACTTGACTCTTTTACTCTTGGCTTAACCTGAAACTCTATATTCTTTACTTGATTTGAAACTCTATACACTTTACTTGACTGGAAACTCGAGCCTTAAAATGAAGTTAAAACGTTCAATAAGGACTCTTGAAACACTTTAAAGACTTGCTTCTTAACTTCTAAGCTTGACTCTAACTTCACTTGACTTGGATCCTATCTTCCCTCGAATTGAATTATGGATTCAAGGTGTATGATCACATGTTTATGGATGAGTTTGGGATGTCTAGATGTACCTTAGAGTGTTGAAAACAACTATAAAACATAGGTACATTACCAAGGAACATGTATGAAAAAGTGGGGAATAAATGGGAAAGATTGGCGTCCTTGGCACTCTGAGAGGCGCGGGGCGCCAGCCTTCAAACTTCAGAGGGGCCTGGTTGGGGCTCTGCTGGGGCGCGCTGGCTGGCGCGATGCCTCAGCCTTTTTCCCTGAAAACTCGACTTTTCTCCTTCCTTTTTCCAACTCTAAACCACCTTAACCTTAAAGGTTCCAGCCCCAAACACTTAGAATCATAAAACCCCTGAACATACACTAGATTCAACTCAAAATCACAACCGGAAACATGTACCAAGACAACAAGGAACTTCAACAACACAAGCAACAACTTCAACCAACACAACCACAAACTTCAACAAACACAACCAATCTTTTTCTCAAAATTAAAACGAGTTTGGCATGTGGGGGAAATAACCAACCCAACACTATGATCTCACATACCTTAATAGGGATCACCCCCGACGAAATCCACGACGATCTTCTACGAACCTTGCTTCTTCTTCTCTTTCTCCTCTTCTTTCTCTCTTCTCTTAAAAGCCCTAACTCTCACTTTAAAAAGGAAAAACTGATTTAAAATCAGTCTAAAACCTTAATATAACCAAAATAAATGGTTAGGGAAAATACCAAAATACCCTTACAAATTCGGGCTAAACTGCCCTGCCAACAGCCCAACTTCCAAAGGGCATAATTCACTCATATGAACTCGGAATCGCACAAACTCAGCGGCGTTGGAAAGATCACTCCAAGATTTTTCCAAACATAACTGGAAATACACCTAAATCATCCTGAGCTAGGAGTTATGACTGTCTAAAGTTGACCAAAAACTCATTTTTTCCATACTTGGCTAAATTTCCAGATTTTTAATTCTTTCCAAAAATGACTATTTCCAATTTCCAGCTTCTTCATAGTTATTTCAAATTGCCGGATGTTAAATGATCCAACTTTGTATCGGCAATTAGTTGGGAGCCTAAATTATCTTACTATTACTCGGCCAGATATCTTTTTTGCAGTTCAACAAGTGAGTCAATTTATGTAGGCTCCACGCCATCTACATTTGGTGGCTGTCCGTCGCATCATTCAATATCTCTTGGGAACATCTACTCGTGGATTATTCTTTCCTAGTGGTTCTGAGATTTAGCTTAATGCATTTAGTGATTCTGATTGGGATGGATGTCCGATTCTCATCTCTCCATCACGGGTTGGTGCATGTTTCTTGGAGATTCCTTGATATCTTGGAAGAGCAAGAAGCAAGTCCGTGTATCAAAATCTTCCACCGAATCTGAATATCGAACAATGTGTACTGCTTGCTTTAAGATTGTTTGGCTTCATGGTTTACTTGCAGAAATTGAATTTTCTCAATCTAATCCCACTCCTCTCCATGCTGACAACACAAGTGCTATTCAGATTGCTACTAATCCAGTTTATCATGAAAGGACCAAATACATTGAAGTAGACTGTCATTATATCAGAGAAGTTGTAGATAAGATAGACATTACTCTTTCACATGTATCCAGTGATCTTCAAATAGCTGATGTGTTTACAAATTCTATGGCATGACAACGTCATCAATTTCCGGTAGGCAAATTGATGTTTTTGATCCACCGGCATCACTTTGAGGGGGGATGTGTAACATCCGACAATTTGAAGTGGCTTTGAAGAAGCTAGAAATTTGGAAATAGTCATTTTTGGAAAAAAATGGAAATCTGGAAAATTTGGCTAAGTGTGGAAATCATGAGGTTTTGGCCAACTTTGAGTAGTTTTAACTCCTAGCTCAGGATGAGTTAGGAGTAGTTCCAGTTATGGTTGCGAAGTCCTTGGAACGATCTTTCCAACACCACCGAGTTTGCTCAATTCCGAGTTCGTATGAGAGAGTTATGCCCTATAGAAGTTGGGTAGTTGGAAGAGAATTTCGTCCGGAAATTTAAGGGCATTTTGGTCCTTTCACAAATTATTTATTTTGAGCTCTTATTGTTGAGTTAGGATGATCTTGGATCATTTTTTTGTTCCATTTTTGAAAGAGAAGAGTTAGGGTTCTTGAGTTTAAAGAAGAGAAGAAGGAGAAGAAAAAGGAGAGAAGAAAGAGGAGATTAGTCAAGATCATTGTGGACTTTCGTCGGGGGTGCTCCCTATCCAAGGTATGTGAGTTTTTCGTGTGGGTTGATTCTTTCCCCCACACACACCAAGTTTATTTCATTGATTGAGAAAGATTGGGGATTTTTGTGGAAGTGTTGAAGTTGTTAGTTGTTGTTGATGTTGTTGGTGATGTTATTGAAATTATTGTTCGTTGTGAGACATGATTGGGTCGTATATTTTCATTGAAATCCTATGGTATGTTGAGGGAATTACGATTCTTAGAGTTATGACCCTTAAAAGTTGATTCACCATCGAATTGCAGAAATTCTGGGCTGTTGATCCCCATCTACGGGACTGACCTACGGACCGTAGATCAATCGACGGTCCGTACTGGTCAACCTTCGATTGGGACAGAAGTTGGGTTTTTGGGGTATCGATCTACGGGCCCGACCTACGGTCCGTAGATCGATCCACGGACCGTAAGTCAGGACCGTAGATCAACACTTAGACTTTTTTTTTTGGGGAAAACTCTCTGACGCGATCTACGGACCTGCAGTACGGACCGTAGGTCCATCTACGGTCCGTCGATGGCTTCCGTAGATGCCGCCTGTGTCACCAGAAATCTGAAGTCTCAGCCAAGTTTCCCCATTCCTTTTCTCACTTTCTCAAACAAGTTCCAAGGTATTATTCCTATGTTCTATGGTCGTTTCCGACACTCCATAGTACGTCTAAGTGTTCAGGAAATCCCTTCATAACATGTGATCGAACACCTTGAATTCATATTTCCGATTCAAGGAAAGATAGTTCCAAGTCTAGTGAAGTTAGCAGTCAAGTTTCAAGTCGAGTAAGAGTCCCAGTTTCAAGCTAAGTCAAGAGTTTAAAGTTGAGTTCATTTCTCAAAGTTATTAGGGAACTATGTATTCCCAAAGAAGTTTTAAAGAAAGGTCTTTACATCTAAACAAGGTTGGAAACTGAGATTTCCAAAGAGCCTTCGGGCTAGTTTTTGAGTAATTATCTCATATCAGCAGGAATAAATATGTTTTAAAAACATAAGAGCCAGTACATTTTTGGGAGTAGTATCGAGCACCGAATTGGGGGAGCGTTCAAAGAACCCACAGCCCCCATAGAACCATGTTAGCCACCATGGGTAAGGATCATGCTTTTTAGATGAATCCTTTTCAGATTAGACTAGTGGATCCATTAGGCAGTTCAGGTCTTATACCTTTGGCCGGGTGTAAGATGCTCTGGCAGCGTGAGGTCGATCGCTGTATCATCACTATAGCTCTTATGTGATGGTTGTCGGTTAGAGAAACTCCCACAGCAGTTATTGTATTTTCATACTCAGAGATTATTGTATTTTCATATACATCAGATTATTGTATTTCTATATACATTTCAGGCTTATTGTATCTTGTATACACACAGAGTTTATAGCATGTTTTAAACAGTCCTTCTTTATATCGCACTTGTTTTAAATTGCCTTATATGGAAAGGAGTCAGTCAGGTTGAGTTGAGTTGAGCCAGGTAAGCTATTCAGTTTCTTTTAGATTTTCCTTCTAGCCGTTGTTGCTTAGTTTTCCAGCTTGCATACTCGTACATTCCATGTACTGATGCCAGTTGGCCTGCATCGTTTCATGATGCAGATTCAGGTATCCCAGATCAGCAGCCTGCACGTCGTTGATCCAGCTGAGCACTCCAGAGTCAGTGGTGAGCCTCCTTGCATTCCGGAGGGCTCAATTATTGTGTGTTCTTAGTTTTGGTTTTATTAGGATGTTGCGGGGTCTGTCCCAACATCCATCTCAGTGTTTTTAGAGGCTTCATAGACAGACAGTCAGTCAGCTAGTTTTGAGTCTCTTATCTATATATATGTAAAAGTCCTATTTTGAGACTCGGGTTGCCTTATGGCCATACTTTATAAGTTATGTTCTTTTGCAATATTGCATTGCTTTGAGTTATTCTGTTGAGTTAGGTTTCCGCTGAGTTAAGAAAGCCAGGCCAAGGGTTCGCTTGGGGCCAGGAATGGTCTCCGGGTGCCGGTCCCGCCCAGGGTGTAGGCTCGGGGCGTGACAAATTTGGTATCAGAGCAAAGAGTTCAAGATTCCTAGGGAGTCTATGAAGCCGTGTCTGTAGAGTCCTAGTTATCGGTGTGAAGCGCGCCACATCTATAATTGGGAGGCTGCAACATTTAGGAAGATTTCTCATTTCTTCACACTCATTTCGTGCGTTAGAGTTGATCTCTAAAAAGTTTCTCTCTAATCCGTGCTTGCGCGCGTTTCAGATAGTCATGCCTCCACGAAGAGTTGGCAGAGGGCGTCTTCCTAGACGCTATGTTGATGAGCAAGAGTTACCTGATGCACCTGGAGTGCAAGATCAAGGGGAAGTTTCTAATGCCGAGTTCAGAGAGGCAATTAGAATGTTGAGTCAAGTTGTAGCTAATCAAATTGGTCAGCAAAGGGGAGCTCGACAGGAAGGAGCTGACACTTCTAGAATTCGTGAGTTCTTGGGAATGAATCCTCCGAGTTTCATGGGTTCGAGCACTACTGAGGATCCAGAGGATTTCATTGAGGAGTTGAAGAAGATTTTTGATGTGATGCGTGTAGTAGATACTGAGCGGGTTGACCTAGCTGCGTATCAGCTGAAGGATGTTGCTAGAACATGGTTTGACCAGTGGAAAGGGGGCAGAGCTGAGAATGCACCTCCTGCGAGTTGGGCTTATTTCGAGGAAGCTTTCTTGGGGCATTTCTTTCCTCGAGAATTGAGAGAGGCCAAGGTACGTGAGTTTCTTACTCTTAAGCAGGAGTCTTTGAGTGTTCAAGAGTACAGTCTGAAGTTCACACAACTATCCCGCTATGCTCCGGAGATGGTTGCGGACATGAGGAATAGAATGAGTCTGTTCGTTGCTGAGCTGTCTCGGTTGTCGAGCAAGGAAGGTAGGGCGGCAATGCTTATCGGGGACATGGACATATCAAGGTTGATGGTTTATGTGCAGCAGGTTGAGGAAGAGAAGCTGAGGGACAGAGAAGAGTTCAGAAATAAGAGAGCTAAGATCGGGAACGAGTCCGGGCAGCAGAGAGGTAATTCAAACCGTTCCTCCTTTCAGCAAAGGCAAAAGGGACCTGCTCCATCATTTGCTAGAGCACCTGCACCCAGATACAGAGGTGAATTTAATGTTCAGAATTCGAAGGACTTCAGGGCTAGACCAACTCAATCTTCGGGTAGTGTGGCGCAAGGGAGTAGTAAGCCTCCGGTCTGCGCCAAATGTGGTAGGAAACACTCAGGTATTTGTCGAGAGGGCTCCCTTGGTTGTTTCAAGTGTGGTCAGAATGGGCATTTCATGCGAGAGTTTCCAAAGAATAGGCAGGGTAATGGAGGCAATAAAGCACAGTCTTCTTCAGTTGTTCCCCCAGACAGGACGGCACCTAGAGGAGCTACTTCTAGTGTAGGTGGAGGAGCAAACCGTCTTTATGCTATCACCAGTCGCCATGAGCAAGAGATTTCTCCAAATGTTGTTACTGGTATGATCAAAGTCTTTGCTTTTAATGTGTATGCTTTGCTAGACCCAGGAGCAAGTTTATCGTTTGTAACTCCTTATGTTGCAAATCAGTTTGAGGTTCTTCCTGAAAGACTTTGTGAACCCTTTTGTGTTTCTACACCTATTGGGGAGTCTATTCTAGCGGAAAGAGTCTATCGTGATTGTCCTGTTTCCATCAGTCACAAGAACACCAAGGCTGATTTGGTTGAGTTAGACATGGTAGATTTTGATGTCATTCTAGGTATGGATTGGCTTCATGCCTGTTATGCATCATTAGACTGTAGAACTCGAACCGTCAAGTTTCAGTTTCCGAATGAGCCAGTCATAAAGTGGAGTAGCAGTTCAACAGTGCCTAAGGGTCGTTTTGTTTCGTACCTTAAGGCAAGAAAGTTAGTTTCGAAGGGTTGTATCTATCACTTAGTCCGAGTCCATGACTCTAGTGTTGAGATACCTCATTTCCAGTCAGTTCCTATTGTAAGAGAGTTTCCAGAAGTGTTTCCTGATGATCTACCCGGAATTCCTCCTGAGAGAGAGATAGATTTCGGCATAGATCTCATTCCAGATACTCGTCCTATCTCTTTTCCGCCATATAGAATGGCACCAACAGAGTTGAAAGAGTTGAAAGAGCAGTTGAAAGATCTCCTAGAAAAGGGTTTCATTCGACCGAGTGTCTCACCTTGGGGTGCTCCGGTTTTGTTTGTGAGGAAGAAAGATGGTTCCCTTAGAATGTGTATAGACTACCGTCAGTTGAATAAGGTTACCATCAAGAACAAGTACCCTCTTCCGAGGATTGATGATCTTTTTGATCAGCTTTAGGGTGCCACTTGTTTTTCGAAGATTGACCTCCGATCAGGCTATCATCAGTTAAGGGTAAGGGAATGTGATATCCCAAAGACAGCTTTCAGAACCAGGTATGGTCATTATGAGTTCTTGGTCATGTCCTTTGGTTTGACCAATGCGCCCGCAACTTTCATTGATTTGATGAATAGAGTCTTCAGACCTTATCTAGATATGTTTGTTATTGTCTTTATTGATGATATACTAATCTATTCAAGGAATGAAGAAGATCATGCTACTCATCTCAGAACAGTTCTTCAGACTTTGAAGGAGAAGGAGTTGTATGCCAAGTTCTCTAAATGTGAGTTTTGGCTCAAGTCTGTGGCGTTCCTAGGCCACATTGTGTCCGGTGATGGAATTAAAGTTGATACTCAGAAAATTGAGGCAGTGCAGAATTGGCCTAGACCCACATCTCCAACTGAAATTAGGAGTTTCTTGGGATTAGCTGGCTATTATAGAAGGTTTGTTGAGGGGTTCTCGAGTATTGCATCTCCTTTGACAAAATTGACGCAGAAGATAGTGAAATTTCAATGGTCCGAAGCTTGTGAGAAAAGCTTTCAGGAATTGAAAAAGAGATTGACTACAGCTCCAGTTTTGACGCTACCAGAAGGTACTCAAGGTTTTGTGGTGTATTGTGATGCATCCAGCGTTGGTTTGGGTTGTGTCCTAATGCAGAATGGCAAAGTTATAGCTTATGCCTCCAGACAGTTGAAGGTTCATGAGAAGAACTACCCAACCCATGACTTAGAGCTAGCTGCTGTAGTATTTGCTTTGAAGATATGGCGTCATTACTTGTATGGTGTGCATGTCGACATATTTACTGATCACAAGAGCCTTCAATACATGCTTACTCAGAAAGAACTAAATCTCAGGCAGAGGAGGTGGTTAGAGTTACTCAAGGATTATGACCTGAGTATTCTTTACCACCCAGGTAAGGCTAATGTTGTTGCTGATTCTTTGAGTAGGTTGTCTATGGGTAGCACCGCCCATATTGAAGAGGGAAGGAGAAAGTTAGCAAAAGATGTGCACAGATTGGCATGCCTGGGAGTCAGCTTTACAGATTCCGCAGAAGGAGGAATAGCGGTGACGAGCAGGGCCGAGTCATCAATAATGTCAGAAGTGAAAGAGAAGCAAGATCAAGATCCCATTTTGCTTGAGTTAAAGGCAAATGTTCAGAAGCAATGAGTATTAGCTTTTGAACAAGGGGGAGATGGTGTATTGAGATATCAAGGTAGATTGTGTGTACCTATGGTAGATGGACTCCAAGAGAAGATTATGGAGGAAGCTCACAGCTCCAGATATTCTATTCATTCGGGTTCCACCAAGATGTATCGTGATTTGCGAGAAGTTTATTGGTGGAATGGCATGAAGAAGGGCATTGCTGAGTTTGTTGCTAAGTGTCCAAATTGCCAACAAGTGAAAGTTGAACACCAAAGGACCGGAGGTTTGGCTCAGAGGATAGAACTTCCAGAATGGAAGTGGGAGATGATCAATATGGATTTCATCCCAGGGTTGCCCAGATCTCGCAGACAACATGATTCTATTTGGGTGATTGTCAACAAAATGACAAAGTCAGCTCATTTTCTACCGGTAAAGACTACCAATACAGCAGAGGATTATGCCAAGTTGTATGTTCAGGAGATAGTGAGACTTCATGGAGTCCCAATCTCCATTATTTCAGATAGAGGTGCACAGTTTACTGCACAATTCTGGAAATCTTTTCAGAAGGGCTTGGGTTCAAAGGTGAACTTAAGTACTGCCTTTCACCCTCAGACTGATGGGCAAGCAGAGCGCACTATTCAGACCTTAGAGGATATGTTGAGGGCTTGTGTAATCGATTTCAAAGGTAGTTGGGATGATCACCTACCTCTAATTGAATTTGCCTACAACAACAGTTATCACTCCAGCATCCAGATGGCCCCATATGAAGCTCTTTATGGGAGAAGATGTAGATCTCCTATAGGATGGTTTGAGGTCGGTAAAGCACAATTGATAGGACCAGATTTAGTTCACCAAGCTATGGAGAAAGTGAAAGTGATTCAAGAGAGGTTGAAAACGGCACAGAGTCGTCAGAAATCCTACACTGATGTTAGGAGAAGGGCATTAGAGTTTGAAGTAGATGATTGGGTATATTTGAAGGTTTCACCCATGAAAGGCGTTATGAGGTTTGGTAAGAAGGGGAAACTTAGTCCTCGGTACATTGGACCTTACCGCATAGCCAAGAGGGTTGGCAATGTTGCTTATGAGTTGGAGTTACCACAGGAACTAGCAGCGGTTCATCCGGTATTTCACATCTCCATGTTGAAGAAGTGCATCGGCGATCCTTCATTGATCCTGCCGACTGAAAGTATTAAGATCAATGATAACTTATCTTATGAGGAGGTTCCTGTTCAAATCTTGGATCGTCAAGTTCGTAAGTTGAGAATGAAAGATGTAGCCTCAGTTAAGGTCCTATGGAGGAACCAATTTGTTGAGGAAGCAACTTGGGAAGCCGAAGAAGAGATACCCATATCTCTTTGAATCCAGAGGAAATGCAGATTAAGGTATTAATTTCCTTCTTAGTGCTCTTTAAATTATAATGAGCCTGTCGTTATTGTTGTTGCGTTTGCATGGTTGTTGTTGGGTGTTGAGTTGATGTTAAACCCTTAGTCTTATAAGAGTAACCCCATTCGAGGACGAATGTTCCCAAGGGGGAGATATTGTAACATTCGACAATTTGAAGTGGTTTTGAAGAAGCTAGAAATTTGGAAATAGTCATTTTTGGAAAAAAATGGAAATCTGGAAAATTTGGCTAAGTGTGGAAATCATGAGGTTTTGGCCAACTTTGAGTAGTCGTAACTCCTAGCTCAGGATGAGTTAGGAGTAGTTCCAGTTATGGTTGCGAAGTCCTTGGAACGATATTTCCAACGCCACCGAGTTTGCTCAATTCCGAGTTCGTATGAGAGAGTTATGCCCTATAGAAGTTGGGTAGTTGGAAGGGAATTTCGTCCGGAAATTTAAGGGCATTTTGGTCCTTTCACAAATTATTTATTTTGAGCTCTTATTGTTGAGTTAGGATGATCTTGGATCATTTTTTTGTCCCATTTTTGATAGAGAATAGTTCGGGTTCTTGAGTTTATAGAAGAGAAGAAGGAGAAGAAAAAGGAGAGAAGAAAGAGGAGATTAGTCAAGATCATTGTGGACTTTCGTCGGGGGTGATCCCTATCTAAGGTATGTGCGTTTTTCGTGTGGGTTGATTCTTTCCCCCCCACACACCAAGTTTATTTCATTGATTGAGAAAGATTGGGGATTTTTGTGGAAGTGTTGAAGTTGTTAGTTGTTGTTGATGTTGTTGGTGATGTTATTGAAATTATTGTTCGTTGTGAGACATGATTGGGTCGTATATTTTCATTGAAATCCTATGGTATGTTGAGGGAATTACGATTCTTAGAGTTATGACCCTTAAAAGTTGATTCACCATCGAATTGCAGAAATTCTGGGCTGTCGATCCCCATCTACGGGACTGACCTACGGACCGTAGATCAATCGACGGTCCGTACTGGTCAACCTTCGATTGGGACAGAAGTTGGGTTTTTGGGGCATCGATCTACGGGCCCGACCTACGGTCCGTAGATCGATCCACGGACCGTAAGTCAGGACCGTAGATCAACACTTAGACTTTTTTTTTTGGGGAAAACTCTCTGACGCGATCTACGGACCTGCAGTACGGACCGTAGGTCCATCTACGGTCCGTCGATGGCTTCCGTAGATGCCGCCTGTGTTACCAGAAATCTGAAGTCTCAGCCAAGTTTCCCCATTCCTTTTCTCACTTTCTCAAACAAGTTCCAAGGTATTATACCTATGTTCTATGGTCGTTTCCGACACTCCATAGTACGTCTAAGTGTTCAGGAAATCCCTCCATAACATGTGATCGAACACCTTGAATTCATATTTCCGATTCAAGGAAAGATAGTTCCAAGTCTAGTGAAGTTAGCAGTCAAGTTTCAAGTCGAGTAAGAGTCCCAGTTTCAAGCTAAGTCAAGAGTTTAAAGTTGAGTTCATTTCTCAAAGTTATTAGGGAACTATGTATTCCCAAAGAAGTTTTAAAGAAAGGTCTTTACATCTAAACAAGGTTGGAAACTGAGATTTCCAAAGAGCCTTCGGGCTAGTTTTTGAGTAATTATCTCATATCAGCAGGAATAAATATGTTTTAAAAACATAAGAGCCAGTACATATTTGGGAGTAGTATCGAGCACCGAATTGGGGGAGCGTTCAAAGAACCCACAGCCCCCATAGAACCATATTAGCCACCATGGGTAAGGATCATGCTTTTTAGATGAATCCTTTTCAGATTAGACTAGTGGATCCATTAGGCAGTTCAGGTCTTATACCTTTGGCCGGGTGTAAGATGCTCTGGCAGCGTGAGGTCGATCGCTGTATCATCACTATAGCTCTTATGTGATGGTTGTCGGTTAGAGAAACTCCCACAGCAGTTATTGTATTTTCATACTCAGAGATTATTGTATTTTTATATACATCAGATTATTGTATTTCTATATACATTTCAGGCTTATTGTATCTTGTATACACACAGAGTTTATAGCATGTTTTAAACAGTCCTTCTTTATATCGCACTTGTTTTAAATTGCCTTATATGGAAAGGAGTCAGTCAGGTTGAGTTGAGTTGAGCCAGGTAAGCTATTCAGTTTCTTTTAGATTTTCCTTCTAGCCGTTGTTGCTTAGTTTTCCAGCTTGCATACTCGTACATTCCATGTACTGATGCCAGTTGGCCTGCATCGTTTCATGATGCAGATTCAGGTATCCCAGATCAGCAGCCTGCACGTCGTTGATCCAGCTGAGCACTCCAGAGTCAGTGGTGAGCCTCCTTGCATTCCGAAGGGCTCAATTATTGTGTGTTCTTAGTTTTGGTTTTATTAGGATGTTGCGGGGTCTGTCCCAACATCCATCTCAGTGTTTTTAGGGGCTTCATAGACAGACAGTCAGTCAGCTAGTTTTGAGTCTCTTATCTATATATATGTAAAAGTCCTATTTTGAGACTCGGGTTGCCTTATGGCCATACTTTATAAGTTATGTTCTTTTGCAATATTGCATTGCTTTGAGTTATTCTGTTGAGTTAGGTTTCCGCTGAGTTAAGAAAGCCAGGCCAAGGGTTCGCTTGGGGCCAGGAATGGTCTCCGGGTGCCGGTCCCGCCCAGGGTGTAGGCTCGGGGCGTGACAGGATGTTAGCATGATTGGATAGATTCTAAATATATGTACATATCTATGTTATAACTCTAAATATTTGTGTAATGATGATAGGAGATAGCATAATTTAATGTAGCAATTTTCATAGATATTACAATTAGGAATAACATACATTTAGGGATATATAGCAGATTTTTTGGCATGTAAATCAGAATTATTTCTATTTAATGGAAGAACTCTCATTTGAGAGAACTCGGTTAGTAAAATTGACAACTAGAACCTTTACGTGGTCTACAAGCCACTAGCTCCACCTCGAAAACAAGGGTTTCCCTATATTAAGATGTTTCAAACTCATCAATTAGATTATCACAAAGAACACTGTCCCGCCCAGCTCAAACCATTGTTGTTTTTTCTCCCCTTTCTTAATAAAGTACATAAGAATGTTGGGATCAGGAGGAGCACAAATTCTCCTCTTCAGTTAAAACCTCATAACTTAGACAAATCCAAGATTTAAACTTACTGGATTTAACCTTATGTTCTTAAAACTAAGCTTATCATACTTCCAAAGTTATGAATTGGAGTTTAATATATGTTCAACTTAGTTGTTTAATTTTGCATAAATATATCAATGTATGGTGTCAATCGCACCGAGGGTACTATCAGGGATTTCATGACAAGAGATGCTTGCAGCATGTAAAAAAGATCTACAGGGTTAGATTACATAGGATATCCGGTGGGGACCCAATGCTTCCATAGGTATACTCTGTCTTGCAGGTAATCACAGCTACTTCCCTGTTAGTTGCTATGTTTTAGGACTGCATCAAAAAAGCTTCAGCTCATTCAAAAGTTTTGACAATGACATCACAACAGTTCTTTTTTTATGCTCTCCAACCTGTTAGACATTCAGAAGTTTAGACTTAACGGATTCTCCAATAGTGATTGGGGTGGTGCACCTGATATGAAGAGTACTTCAGGTTTCTGTTTCAATCTTGGGTCAGGAGCTTTCTCTTGGTATTCCAAGAAACAAGATATAGTAGCACAATCAACAGCCGAGGCAGAATTTATTGTTGCAACAGTAGCTGTGAATCAAGCACTGTGGTTGAGGAAAATTATGTGTGATCTGAATATGGAGCAAAAAGAAGGGACTGAGGTTTTTATTGATAACTAAGCTGCAATTTCTATTGCAAATAATCCAGTTTTTCATGCAAAAATGAAGCATTTCAATATTAAGGTGTTTTTCTTAAGAGACGTGTAGAAACATGGAGATATGAAGCTTCTTTACTGCAAGAGTGATGAGCAGGTTGCTGACATTTTCACCAAGCGCCTTTCCCTCGGCAAGTTTGAGCTTTTCAGAGAAAAACTAGGAATCAACAGTTCCTAAACCAAGGAGGAGTGTTAGTTGCTATGTTTTAGTACTACAGCCTTTTATTTATTTACTGCTGTAAATTAGCTTTAGTTTTCCTCAAATAACTTCTTTACCTAGTCTCCAGGAGTTTTTTTTTATCTTCAGCAGATGTGTTGCAGATTTTTAGGACCATGAAGTTAGTTCTTTATTATAAGTGTAAGTCTTAGGCAGTGAGAAAAGACTGCATTATCAAATAAAGTTTTCTCTTCTTTCTTGTTCTTCATTGCTTTATAGCTCTAATCTTTCATTATTCTTAAGTTCTCCTTTGTTCTTTTTCTGGGTTTCCACATTAATTAACTACATTCCCCAACCAGGAAGATCAAATAAAAAAAAGGTGAGCACTAACATTAACTCGATGTACAACCACCACAAGTTAAAGAGCATATCGACCTTCATCGTCCTCAATGCAACATCCCAAGCCTTAATAACAGAAAAAGTGCCTATCTCAAATGAAAAAATTGTATCATCTCACGGGTAGTATCTAATATAATTATACTAATCTCCAAAATTTCTAGAAACAATTCAAAGATGAGAAAAAACTCAGTTGATTTAATGATTGAGAATGAAAACGAGGGAAAGAGAACACACAAGTTTGGTGACTCATCTTCGAGGCCTTTCGATGTCTAAATTAGGGATCAATCTAACGATTGAGAGAAACTGAAAAGAGAGAGGAAGAGAAGTATGGATGCAGATGTGTGAAGATGTAGGTACAAATTTCAAAATAAAAAATTACAAAAAGTTAGTAATAAACCATGGCATTCCATGAACTAACCGCACAAGCCATTGCCGTCGCATCGGCCATCATCTCTTTCTACTCCGTCCGTTGCTTTTGCGGAAGAAGACTGATGGAGTTGGGACCGATTTAGCTATGTAATCATCAAATATTAATTGATGGAGTTGGGACCGATTTAGGTAGAAAATAGAATTGGACTTCTTTGTTTTGCAGGGAGAAAAAAAAATTGGGTAGAAAGTAGCCTTGATATTATAAATTTTTAATGTTTAGGATTTCGGGCTGTTAATAACTCCTGCAAATCATATCAAAATTGTAGGGGTTAATATTTTTTGTAGTGATGAAAATATAACTCGTCGGAAAGAACAAAATGTTTCCACACATGGAGACAACCTTAGATACCTTAAATGATCCAAATTATACAGAAATATATGGTCTTTGAAGGAAAAGATACCAAAACCTTTTTCGTAAATCCATCGGTAAGTTTTTTTTTTAAACATATGGAGTTCATGAGTAGAAGGTATTAATTTGTGTTAGGATGAAGAAATCATCAATATTTTATGGCCAAATCATACCTTGGATGATGGATAATCCGTGTAGAGATCAATCAGTTTCTTGAGAGCTTCTCTTTCTAGGGTAAATTTTTTAACTTGGGAGGTGAACCACGACTTAGGGCTGTTATTAATTGATTTTGACATGTGCTATCGCGTAGATGACGTCTCAGGCACGCATCAAGGCAGTAACCACTACCTTCAGTGCTCTATCGGGCAACAGGGCAATGTCCAGTAATTTGATAGACTATTTTCCTCACAACTTCTGAAATAATTCTAGGAGATATGCTTGTTTCTTATAGATCAAACAAAGTTGATTTCAACTACTCTTCTAATTATGTATTAAAGGCTATCTATCTGCATGTACAAAGAAGGCAATCTAATTTACCATTTTTCTTAACTTGATCATTTGCAGATATCTGTAGTTGTTTCACCTTCAGCTAATTCAATCACATCAGCAATGTTCCCATACTATCTCATTTCCTCAAGGTTCATTACTTTGTTTTCTATCAGTGAAATATTTAATAAAAGTTATTAATTGAATACCTAATTGGTTTCTTTGATGACTTGAGCAGTTTCTCAAAGAACATAGCCGAAGTGTTTCCAACAATTTCTCTTAACTTCGCTGGTGATGCATCCATGAATTTAAGACCAACAGACAATCTCGAGGATATGGGTTTTTTTGTGAGTATTTGAATCTATCTGCATTTGTAATTTAAAATCTTCAACAAAAAGCGTCGTACAAATAATGTCACTTTTATATGTTATATTTATGAACTACAAAGATAAGTTACTCTATTATATGTGTTTAACAGGATGGTGCTGCTAAGTGGTGCATTCGCTTTATAAGAAAAGATCCAAGCCTAACAATTCAAGGAGGTTAGTTATTGAATAATAGTTACTTTTCATACTTTAGAGTAAATATTACATTTTAATATCCTGATATTAAAATGAAACAAAAATATGTACTACTTCTTAGATATGATAAGCAAAGTTGTTGCGACTCGATCCCTCAAGTCATGATGATACCTATCATAATCCACCAGTAGGTGTCATCATTTAGCCATTTGTAGAAAAATCTAGAGCAAAGATGAAATCTAGTTAGTACTTACATTTCTCTCTCTTGTTACACAGATGTTGCGCTTAAAGATAGGATCATTGTATATGATTTGGCTCGACAAAGAATTGGATGGACAAATTATGATTGTAAGTAGCATTTTTATGATTTGATTTTGATATTGTTAAATATATTTGATTTTATTGATGACTTACAAAAAGTTTTTATTTCATGTAGGTTCATTACCTCTGAATGTATCTATAACCTCTGGCACATATGATGTTACTCAGGCTAACACCATCTGTCATATGCTAGAGCTAATTTTGTTCATCCTTAACTTATTTTGGAGCCAATGATTAATTTCATGTTTGTGTAGATGTACCTTAAATCTCTCGTATTATTGACTTCATCATATAATAATAAAAAAAATACTATTATTAGATAATAGGAGAGACATGTAAGAGGAAAAATAATGTAAAAAGAAAAGTTCACCATGATATGGGCTTATGTATTTTGAGCTTAATAAAACTTTTTCATAACTTTAGTAAATATCTAATAAAAAACAGAGTCACCTTTTAATATCAGAAAAATTCATATATCATTTCTTGAAAGGTATCAAAAAACCTTTAACTTAAAAATCAAAATACGGATAAGAGATCAAGTCAAATTCTTAAAAAGGTTGAGACACTTATTAAAATCTACAAAACACGGTTTCAATGCATTTTATAACCTTTTTGGCTAAATTAAAAAATTATTGTTTTTACAAAATCTAATTATCTTATGAACAGAATTTTTGTCACTTATCCACGAATTTCATTTCAAAATAAATTGATTTGAATAATTAAGTTAACTAGATATTTTAACCACCACAATAATTCCAAGTTACTTAGTATCTAATTGTTTTTTCTTGTTTTAGTTGGAAACCTATGCTTCTTAGTACTCTTCTCAGAAGGTTGGTGAGATAATAAGTAATCTTATGGTGTAATGTTATTTGTTGGTTAATGATAATTTATAGTTTTTACCAAAAAATAATTCCATGTAGTCAATGAAGAAAAGAAATTAATATTCGTTAAAATAAATTCAAATAACTCGGGGAAAATTCATCTAAGTTAACTATTATAACGGTATCATCAATCAAGCAAAACAATAATAACAATAAAACTTAATGATTTGAAGCCTTACCACACATTTATGAATGCCATATGCTCTTCTAGGAGGCATTATTTTGTAAACGCATAGAGCACAAATTAGAAGAAGATTATATAGAGCACTAACAGTATTGAAAGAAGTGAATTATTTCCTAAACCGTTTCATAGTCTCTCATTCATAGATGTGGCACACTTCACACCAATGAATAAGACTCTACTTAACGCGACTTTCAGACACCCTAGGAAACTTGAACCTAATGCTATGATACCAAGTTTGTTACATCCGAGACTACACCCTATTTGTAACACGATACTTAGAGCCACAAATAACCCCGAGCTAACCCATGATCTGGCATGACACTGCGTTTTAACACACACAATAACAGAAATACTGATGCAGAAGCTAAATTTAAAATAGTCTATTAAAACTCAACCATTAGATAGACAAATATTTGAATACTCAACAAGCTGAAACTATGTTTGATTGTTTGAAAAGCCTCTACTAAAATCAGTTGCTGGGACACGCCCCTAGCTAACTCTAGTTATATGAAAAACTGAAATAAACATAAGGGCGTCTTCCTTGAAAGGTGAGGACTCACCAATATTATTGTTGTGCTGACTGGAAATCGTACTAACCACGAGTTGGATACTAAACATCTAAACCAATATTATGAAACAATATAGCGCGAAGAGTATGCCATATGTACTTTGAATGTACTGAGTATGTAGGATAAGCATAATAAACATAATTACTGGACATGCTGAATCTGAAATGTTGCACTGCATAACATGAAATTATGCAATGACCATGAAGTAAATATGCAACTGATACATACTAAAAGAATTAAAGTAGTAGTAATTTGATAATATTGAATGATGATGATAACTAATAAATACTGAGTATCACATGAATACTAAAAAAATGATAAACACTTAAAGATTATTATTTTTTATATAAAAGCATCTTAAATCACGAAAACTGATAATTTGAGACATGCATGAAATAACATAGTTCTGAGACATGAAAATAATTGTGTTTTGAGGGTTTCAGAAAATACAATTAGAAATACTGAATTATTGTTTGAAAACACACAATTAAACTATTCATGAAGAAGAATGTGAAATCAGGTAGAAATCATGTTTTTCATAAAACCCTAAGAGGTTGTTTGATTTGAAAACAAGTTATGATGAAATTAGTTATGATGGATAAGTTATGCTGAGATTATTTCTTATTGAGTGTTTGATTTGTTGTATTCAAAATAATATGCATTGCATAAATTTTAAGAACAAGTTGTTTGTTTATAAAACTACCCTTCACATTATTTAGTTTTTTTTTATATTTTCTTTGCAAGCTTTAGTCATTCATTTTTAAAAATAAACTTTCATCTTATTTAGTTTAAATATTTTTGCATGCACTCCCACAATGGTACCGTATGTATTTAAAAATAAAACTATTTTCTTATTTAGCTTAAAATAGAATTTTCATTTTAAATTTGTTAAAGTAAAAGAGGATTATGAGATATCAAAATAAAAATAAACATAAGAATTAGTCAAATAAATTCATAAGTAAAAATTATATTTATATAGTGTAATTTTTTAATAGAAAAATATGAAAATTTTTAATAAAAATAAGGAATAGTGAATATTATTATATATGATATTAAAAATAATGCAGGGAGGGTGGGGGTGGGAGAAAATCGGGAGGACATGTCCTCATATTTTTGTTTAGTTAAAAAATCTAATTCATAATAAGATTTGTACTATAATTTTGTATTACATATTTATTTTTTTTGTAATAAGTTTTTTTCTTTTTTTTTTTGTAAAAGAATTATTTAAGATGAAGGTTGAAGACTTTCAAAAATAGGTATACATAAATGTGAAAAGTGAGGTATAAATAGAGTTTAAAGGGATATATTGGTCATGTATGTATTTTACCCAGAGATTACGATACCACCAAGGGGAGGTATAACTTATCCCAACACTAATTATTAATCTTCGGATAAGTTATTCCAAACTTTGCAACCAAGCAAAGGATTAAAGGCTACTTAAAATTTATCCCAGGATTAACTCCCGTTATCCATCACACCAAACGAACCCAAACTGTTATAGAAATCATGAACTGAAAATATGGGTTTCTTTATGACTTGAACGGTTTCTCAAAGAACATAGCCGAGGTGTTTCCTACAATTTCTCTAAACTTTTCTGGTGATGTGTAACGACCCGAACCGTCGTTATTTAGGAAAAACAAAACTTCGAGAAATTACTAGGCCACTGTCCTGCTAGGGCGGGTCAGATGCCGCTAGGGCGGCGGCGCCATGGCGGGGTAAGTTGTCGCCAGAGCGGGATAGGTGAGATAGAATGTAAATAACGCGAAATCTTATTTTCTCCTTCTTCCTAAAATACCTAATTTAGACGTAAATCACCCCAAAAAACCCTCCAAAGGCTGCTCTAGGCTTGGAAGAGAAAGAAGAAGAGATTTCTAGTGTAAGGAGGTCAATGGATGGCGGATTTCCGGTCAAACTCACTGTCTTGTCATTCTGAAAACCAAAATTGGAGCTATAATTCCATGCAGCAACTTGGCTCCCATGTACTCTAGGTTTTATTAATTGAGTAATTATAAATATGAGCCCACTGCGTAGTATAATGATAATGAATGGTAGGATTCATACGTAGGCCTTCGTGCATCAAACAAAAGATGATTAAATCATAGGAATGCACCTTAGATGATGAACTAGGGCTGAGTATGGTCGAGTAATTGTTAAGTGATATATGTCGATATATACTTGTAGGTGATGGTTGTGATTTCATGTTGTGTGATGTATGTTCATTCTTGCTTCATTATAATATGTGTATGTATGGGAATGTTGCAGTATTGATCACACTAGTTGTAAATGAGATAGATGAATGATGAATGCCATGAATTATGACTTGATTGTATGATTATGAGAATATACTTGTGATTGTGATTGTGGCTTGCTGAATGGATCGGGTGTTGCATTCCGACACACTAACTTGGATTGGTTGCCATGTTCCGGCATAAATATGGGATCGGTTGCCACGTTCCGGCATAAACATTGGATCGGGTACCATGTTCTGGTATGCTAACAGTTTGGGTTTGGGTTCCATGAGAGGACCAACGACTTAACATAATTGCATAATTGAAATTGTTAAGTTGTGCGTTGTTAATAGGTGATAAGTGCAGTTGACTTGCTCTTGAAAGGTAAATTATTATGATGACCTATATATGTTTATTCTACTATGTTGATTTAACCCGTTATGTATCTAGTTGTTGAATGAAATAGGAAGGGCCAAGGATTCAAGAGTTGTTAATGTTTGAGAGACAAGGGCTCTATGCGTTGCATGGGTGAGAAGTAGAGGTAGTGTACGTGATGTAAATACTTAGGTGGATTTCACCTTGGAGAAAGGGGTTCGTGGTTAGTAGTTTGAAAGCTTGATATAATGTACCAGGTGGCAAAGGTTGGGTAATATAAAAGAGAAAGTAAGGGTATTTCGTAGGTGGTTAGTCGGAATGCTTGTAGTTGTATTCATGGACTCTTCTATGTGTTAGAATGGTTAGGCTATGATTAAGAGCCTAATAAGTAGGTTGATGGAGAAGGTGGTTAGTAGTAAGGGTACTAATGTAACTCTGAGTTATTCAAGAGAGGGTAAAGGTGGAGAAGCGAGTGGTTTATTGCATATTCTTGCTAGTTGATTTCTTATGTTACGCAATGGGCGTTGGTTTGACCGATGATGCCTATCAATACGTGTGGTTTTGTACTGATACTACTCTTACTATGCCCTCTTTGGCATAGTCTGGATGCAGGTTGGTGATGTTTCATTAGATGAAGATAAATAAATTTTCCAGCAGCTTCTATCTTTCCTTCTGCAGGGTGGGAGTTGTGTCTTTTATTTATTATGACCAGTTTGTACTCTTAGTAGCTCTTGTACCTGTTTAGACTAGATTCTTAGGGGTGTTAATTATTTTATGAATCTTAACCCGAAATTATTGTAAAGGTTCTTATTTATGAAACCTGGTTATTCCATTTATTTCCGTTTTCCTTAAAGGTCTGCATGTTTTAATGATTGGATATGAGGGTTCTCCTACTTAGGTGTTAGTATGTAGGTGCCCTCATAGCCCGTTGGGGCGGGTCGTGACACCTTGGTAATCAGAGCCCAGGTTACCGGTCTCCTAGTACAAGAGCAAAATGTGGACTAGACTCCTGCGGATTGGTGTGTTGACGTCCACATCTAATCTTCACGAAGTTAGGAAGCATTCTAGGAATTCGTTCCACCTTCTTTCTCTCATTTTGTGCGAGTGTCGCTTATGGTATGAGTTGAGTGCAATTGGTATCTCCCGATTCCAATTGGTATTTTCAATATAAACCAGATGTCGTGGTCACGACTGAGGGGTCACAAGAAAAGAAATTAGAACAGAGAAGGTTCCAATTGGTATCTGGACATATGGGGTCGTGTAATTGCAATGATGGTCAGGAATGGTCATCCCTGGAGCGAACTAGCTAATAATTTGTACTTGTCCGTGAGTTGTATATTAGGGAACTATGAATGAGTGTTTCTAGTTGTCTAAATTATATGTGAATGAGAAAGTTATATTTGCTTGAACGTGATGACATGATTAAGTGCAATAAATGTGTGCCTGAACTTGGATATGTGCAATGTGTTGGCTGAATTGTTGAAATTATGCAAGTTGTAACGACGTGATGTATTGTGAAGCTTGAAGTGAAAAGAAGATTCGCACTAAGTTCGATGCAAGAGTCTAGATAATTTACGAGGTGTTTTGTAAGGAAAAATCTGAACGCGTCTTGCGCTTGATGTAATAACCATGTGACTGTCTGGGTGAATGCTGGGGATGTGTGGGTTATGTTGTTGAATTAACGAGAATGAGTTGGTTTGTGTATTGTGGGTTTGACTTGGGGTAAATAGTGACTTTTCCTAGCTCAGAGGATTATCCTAAAATTGCTTGGTAAAGCTGGGAACCTTTGTGAAATTTAGAAAAGAGAGAAACCCCATAAAATTTTTGGCCTGGGTTCTGGTTTTGTTTGAGCCACTAAGGCGGGATTATTCCCATAAGGGCGAGACCACCAGAGCCAGATTTCTCCCGCCAAAGAGAGACGGGGCGAGGCAAAACCTCAGCCTGCTTCCCCTGTTTTCCCAAGTTACCCAAATAAACCCCAAATGGTATCCAGGCTATGCCCTGCAATTCATTCAGTGTTCAGCAAATGGGAATAGATTATAAAACCTAGAAATTGATTATGTATTGCGAAAAATAGTAGGAAACCAGCATCCACGTGCAACAAAAACATAAGGAAAGAAGAAAAGACAAAAGGAAGTCTTGTTCTAAATTACAAGCCCAAGAAGGGCGAAGGACAAATCAAGAACTCTGGGATTGAGAGGTGTCATCATCAGAGTCTAGCTCCTCCCGGGGCACCGGCCTGTCATGGCCTCATCCATGCAAGAGAAATACTGGAAGTCTCCCTTCTCGACTATGGGAAGCTCTTGTCCGGGGGCGACGCAAGTGAACATGATCTTCACCGCCTTCCATATTCAGACCATCAGATGGTCCCTCTCAAGACCCTTCCTTCTCTTCTACCGCAGCTCGCGACAGAGCATCTCAAGCTCTAGGGTGGTGCTGGGGGATATCGGAGTGGTGTCAGCAATGGGGCACCCCAATCTCCTCCGGACAGCTACCAAGTCCTCATCTACCTGTGGAACTAAGAGTGGGGGCTGGGACCGGGTGGCCTGAGTACCGTTGCCTCCCTCGTCGTTCGACTCCGCAGCCGCCTAATTATTGTTGGCCCTGTCCGTCCTCCTCTTCCTTTTGCTCCGAGAAGTAGATCCCTGTCTAACCAAAAGGGGGTGAATGGGGGATCCATAAGAAGTACCTCATATGTATCTAAGAGGGGCATCCCCGCTTGTTTACACAGCGTAGTCATAAGCCCGGGAAGGAAGAAGGCCTTCTTGTTGCCTCGGTAGAACATCTTCCACTCCGAAATAATCTGCACCCCTACATTCAACTCAATGCCCTGCACCGCACATGCCACCACTGTAATACCTCGAAAACCAGACCCAAATTTTTTTACAAAAATTTACCTAAAACAAGTGAACCACCACATGGTTCATGGATCGTGACAGGGTCCATGGTCCGTTGACCTGCCCGTGGTCTAGAGTTAAACTCCACCAGGTCCAGATGTCAGACCACGGGACCCTTCACGAGCCGTGGTCTTGACAACGGACCGTGGTGGCTTCCGTAGTGGCTGAACCAGTAGCCCCCTCAAGCTTAGACCTCAGACCCCCATGAATAAGTGAGGACCACGAGGACCTTCACAGTCCGTGGTCCTCCACAAGGGCAGTGGTAGTGGATCATGGAATAGACCCCAGAAACCCCAGCTCCCTGACCAAGTGAAGACCACGACCCACTTCACGGTCCATGGTCTCTTTCACGGTCCGTTAAGATGGTCGTGGTCAGTCTCGTCAGATTTTTTAGTGGGTTATTTGGGTCTTTTCCCCTATTCGTTGGGCACCTAAACTACGTCGTTTAAACCCTAAACTACGTGGTTTTGATTAGGTTTAGCCTAGAAACATAACTAGAACTTACCTAAGTCAAATCATTCATCAAACCTTGGAAAATTAGAAGCGAAAGAGAAGAAAGAGGCGAGCAACCCTAGTTCAAGAACACAACTATAATTCATCAGTTCCAACCCCGAAATCAAAATATTTCTCTGTGAAATTTGTCACCAAGTATGTGGGATTTCACTAGTGGATTCCTTTTGCCCATTAAGTCCCTAGTTTTCAGTCAGATTCTTGATTCCCTTATCTAAACTAGACCTAGGTTTTTAGAACTTCAACAGATCATCATGAATTGGTTAATTTAATATTCCAAATCAGATTATCATGTTATTACGTTGTTTCTTGCATGAATTTTAGAACCCTAGCTGTGCATTTTTTTAGTTCTTGAATTACACATTCTAGGTCAGATATTTCAGTTATTTTAGATACACATGCCTCAGTTTTCAATGTGTGATTATCAGTCATAATTGTTGCATTCTCAGTTTGCATGTCAGTTTTGAGCTATCTAATATATTACAGAAATTCAGTCTGAATGCATTAATCATTTAATCTATCGGGAGTAGAATAATACCTAGTTGGACTAAGGTCAGTCACCCATATAGTCCCAGAACTACGAGCCACGTAGGTTGTAAGTCCCCTCTGTGGGCATCATTTTAGTGATCACGCCAGCATGCCTCTATACCTTTGGCCAGGTGTATTGGGTCCTCTCGATGGGGCATATACATCGGACTCCACATTTATCTCATGTGGTTTTATTATCGATTATTAGTAGCTCCCACAGTTCAGTCAGACTCCATTGCATTGACCACATTACAGTACAGTCAGTATTCAGTCTCAGCATGTTACAAATTTGGTCATTGCATTCCGCTAGCTCAATATTAAGTATCTATATGATGTTCAGATTATACTCCTGCTTTATTACTTGTTCATTTATATGTTTATTTCAGCTTTACTCTATCCTTCATGCTCAGTACCTTTCAAGTACTGACGTATACTCTACGCTATATCTTCTCGTGATGTAGGTTCATGTCCCCAGCAATGAGATCATGCATAGATCGGTTCTCGATCTTCAGTTCAGCAACATCAATGGTGAGTCCTCTTTCCTAGAGGACTAGTGACATGCTTATCTTTATCGCTTTTAGCTTTAGTTTTAGTTTTGCTAGTTCTAGTTGGGGCATGTCCCAACATTTCTAGTCAGTTTAGAAGCTTATTTCAGACATAGTTAGATTCAGCTTAGTGTTTGAGTTTGGTATTTCTTTTTTGTATTAAACTCTCACATTTGATATATTCAGTTTTAGTATATGAGTATTTCCCCATCATTTTAGATTTACTTTATGAATAACTTCCGCATAAGTTTTATTATTCTTAGTATGCTCATGTCATGCCAGCAGGGTTTACTTGGGGTCACTTGTGTGTGATCTTAGGTCCCGTGTCTGCGTCTCGAGGGTAGCTTGGGGCGTGACAAACTTGGTATCAGAGCCCTAGGTTTAAGAGTTCTAGGATCTCTAAAAATCCGCACTAAGTAGAGCCCTTTTCATGGGTGTGAAGTGCACCACATCTAATGAAAAGGAGGCTGCAAAGTGTTTTAGGAAAAATCTTCATTTTCTTGTTATTCTTATTGTGCGTAATATATAATCTAATGCGAATGCCAGGAATGCAAACGCAGTTCCTCCAGTCCCAGATAAAGAAGTTTCGAATGCACAATTCAGAAATATCAGTTATATATTGGCACATAGTGTGGCCAACCAGAATAATCAGAGGGCTCCAGTTTCAGAAAATGCTAATGTTGGGTCAGCTGCAGCTAGAGTTCGAGATTTTGTTAGGATGAATCCACTAGAGTTCTTAGGCTCGAAGATTAGTGAGGATCCCCAAAGCTTCATTGATGAGGTCAAGAAGATCCTTGAAGTGATGAAGTTAACTGGGAATGATTGGGTTGAGTTAGCAACTTACCAACTTAAGGATGTAGCTCATATCTGGTATAGTCAGTGGAAGGAGAACAGGGGTACAGATGCAGCTCCTATCTCTTGGGATTGCTTTAGTGAGACCTTTCTGGACAGGTTTTTCCCAAGAGAGCTAAAGGAGGAAAAAGCTCGAGAATTTATGAACTTAAGGCAAGGTAGTATGACAGTCCAAGAGTATGGACTCAAGTTTACCTAACTATCTAGGTATGCTCCTCACATGGTTGCTGATTCCAGAGCTCAGATGAATAAGTTTCTATATGGAGTGTCAGACTTGGTAAAGACAGAGTGTAGGAATGCTATGTTGCTAGAAAATATGAGCATCTCTAGGCTCATGAATCATGCTCAGCCGGTTGAATGTGATAAGCTTAGAGAACAGGCTAAAGAGAACAAGAAGGCTAGGACTGGAAACTATGAGTATTCTGAATAGAAGTTGGGTGGGGGAAATCGCTCGTAGGGTCAGCAGAAATTTTCAGCTCCAGAACCTTCATCAGCTAGTGTTCCGTCCTCTAAGTTCAGACAAGATCAGAAAGGTAGAGCATCAAGCTCTAAGTCTCAGGGAACTGTTACAGGTACCAAAACCTACCCAACATGCCCTAAGTGTGGTAAGAACCATCCGAGCGAGTTCCTTGCAGGAAGGGAGGGATGTTTTGGATGTGATCAATTTGGTCACAGGTTGAGGGATTGTCCTTCTAAAGAGGGCATCAAGCTCTAAGTCTCAGTGAACTGTTACAGGTAACAAAACCTACCCAACTTGCCCTAAGTGTGGTAAGAACCATCTGGGCGAGTGCCTTGCAGGAAGGGAGGGATGTTTTGGATGTGATCAATTTGGTCACAGGTTGAGGGATTGTCCTTCTAAACAGGGTCAATGAGGCAATGCTAATCGAGCCCAGTCTACAACTTTAGTAGCGCCAACAAGTCACCCAACTCAGCAGGGTAACTCATCTGGTACAGGTGGTGGACAATGCCAGAGCAGGCTCTATGCTCTTCAAGCTCGCCAGGATCAGTAAGATTCTCCTGATATAGTCACTGGTACGTTACGAGTCTTTGATCTTGATGTTTATGCATTGTTCGATCTAGGGGCTACTTTGTCTTTTGTAACTCCTTATATATTGGTCAAATTCAGTATTAGCCCAGAAAATCTTACAGAACCTTTGTCAGTCTCTACTTCAGTCGGTGACCCAGTTTTAGTTAGACTGGTATACAAAAATTACCCTGTCACAGTCTCTCAAAAAGTCACCTCAGCAGATCTTGTAGAGTCAGAAATGGAAGACTTCGATGTCATTCTAGGCATGAATTGGTTACATTCTTGTTATGCCTCAGTCGATTATAGAACTAGGATTGTTCGTTTTCAATTTCCAGACGAACCAATCTTAGAATGGAAGGGTAGTAACTTAGCACCTATGGGTCGATTCATTTCTTTCCTTAAGGCCATAAAAGATGATCTCTAAGGGTTGTGTCTATCATCTTGTTCGGGTTAAGGATTCAAGCTCTGAAACCCCAACTCTTGAGTTAGTTCCAGTAGTCAATGAGTTTCCAAAAGTGTTTCCAGAAGATCTTCCTGGAGTTCCTCCCGAAAGGGAAATCAACTTCCGAATTGATCTCCTTCTAGATACCCAGCCTATCTCTATTCCTCCTTACAGAATGTCTCCAGTAGAGCTTAAGGAATTGAAAGAGTAGTTGAAAGACCTTCTAGATAAGGGCTTCATCAGACCTAGTATTTTGCCATTGGGTGCACTAGTCTTGTTCGTGAAGAAGAAAGATGGTTCTCTCAGAATGTGAATTGACTATTGGTTGTTGAACAAGTTCACAATTAAGAATAAGCATCCCATCCTCGTGATTGATGACTTGTTTGACCAACATCAGGGTGCTAGTCATTTCTCAAAGATAGACCTCAGATCGGGTTATCATCAGCTCAAAGTCAGAGATAGTGACATTCTGAAGACAACCTTTAGAACTCGGTATGGTCATTATGAATTTGTAGTTATGTCATTTGGACTAACCAATGCCCCTGCAACTTTTATGGATTTGATGAATAGGGTGTTTAAGCAGTAGTTGGACTTGTTCATTATCGTCTTTATTGATGATATCCTCATTTACTCTAGGAATGAGAAAGAACATGTGAGTCATTTGAGGGTTGTCCTGCAAACTCTCAAGGATTGCCAGTTATTCGCCAAATTTTGCAAGTGCGAGTTTTGGTTACAATTTGTTTCTTTCCTTGGGCATATATTATCCGGCGAAGGGATCCGAGTAGATTCCCAGAAAATAGAAGCAGTGAAATAATGGCCCAAACCTACCTCTCCCTCCGATATAAGAAGTTTCTTGGGTCTAGCAGGTTATTACATAAGGTCCGTGGAAGGATTTTCATCCATAGCCTCTCCATTTACTAGGTTTACTTAGAAAAAAGTCAAGTTTCAGTGGTCGGATGATTGTGAGAAAAGCTTTGTAGAGTTGAAAACTAGGTTGACTACAACTCCTGTTTTGACTCTACCAGAGGGTTCAGACGGTTATGTTCTCTATTGTGATGCATCCAGAGTCGGCCTAGGTTGTGTGTTGATGCAACAAGGTAACGTTATAACATATTCTTCCAGGCAACTTAAGGTGCATGAGAAGAACTATCCAACTCATGACCTCGAACTTGCAGCGGTGGTGTTTCCACTCAAGATTTGGAGGCACTACTTGTATGGTGTTCATGTAGATGTGTTCATAGACCATAAGAGCCTCCAGTATGTGTTCACCCAGAAAGAGTTGAATCTTAGCCAGAGAAGATGGCTTAAGTTCCTCAAGGATTATGACATGAGTATGCATTACCATCCGGGTAAGGCAAATATAGTAGCAGATGCCCTTAGCAGACTATCTATGGGTAGTGTAGCGCATGTTCGGGAAGAAAGAAAAGAGCTAGCAAAGGATGTTCACAGGCCTGCTCATTTTAGGAGTTCGTCTTATGAGCATATCAGATGGTGGTGTGACAGTTCAAAATGGGTCAGAATCTTCTTTGGTAGTTGAAGTTAAGGAAAAGCAAGACAGTGATCCGATATTGCTTGAACTCAAGGGTGCAATCCATCAACAGAGAGTTGAGGTTTTCTCCCAAGGGGGAGATGGTGTGCTTTGCTATCAAGGTCGACTATATGTTCCTAATGTGGGCTAGTTGAGATAGCAGATTCTTATAGAAGCCCAAAACTCCAGATATTCTATTCATCCAGGTGCCACTAAGATATACCGTGATCTGCAGGAAGTCTATTGGTGGAATGGCATGAAAAGAGATATAGCAGATTTTGTGGCTAAGTGCCCCAATTGTCAGTAAGTGAAGGTAGAACATGAGAAACCAGGAGGTATGACTCAAAAGATCGACATTCCTACTTGGAAATGGGAAGTGATCAAGATGGACTTCGTCACAAGTTTACCTTGTACTCTTAGACAACATGACTCCATTTGGGTGATAGTCGATAGAGTTACTAAGTCTTCCCGCTTTTTGGCGGTCAAGAGTACATATTTGGCGGAGGACTATGCCAAGCTTTACATTAATGAGATATTTAGGTTGCATGAGGTTCCTTTGTCTATCATCTCACATAGAGGTCCTCAGTTTACCTCTCATTTTTGGAAGTCATTTTAGAAAGGTCTTGGTACTCAGGTTAACCTTAGCACAACATTTCATCTACAGACGGATGGTCAGGCAACGCGTACCATTCAGGCCTTAGTGGACATGTTGAGAGCTTGTGTGATCGACTTCAAGGGTAGTTGGGATGATCACCTTCCTCTTATAGAGTTCCCCTACAATAATAGCTACCATTCCAGTATACAGATGGCCCCTTATGAGGCATTATATGGGCGTATATGTAGATCTCCAGTCAGTTGGTTTGAAGTAGGTGAAGCAGACTTGATAGGGCCAAATTCGATTCTTGATGCTATGGAGAAACTGCAACTCATTAGAGATACACTTAAGACAGCCCAGAGACACCAGAAGTCTTATGCATATGTAAGGAAAAGGGAACTAGAGTTCCAAGTGGATGATTGGGTCTTCTTGAAGGTGTCACCTATGAAGGGGGTGATGAGATTTGGTAAGAAAGGGAAGCTCAGTCCCAGATATGTAGGGGCTTACGGGATCTTGAAAAGGATTGGTAAAGTGGCTTATGAGTTAGAGTTGCCAACAGATTTAGCAGCAGTGCATCCAGTCTTCCACATTTCACTATTGAAGAAGTGTGTGGGTGATCCAGCATCCGTAGTGCCATTAGAGAGTGTGGTTGTGAAAGATAGTCTTTCTTATGAGGATGAACCTGTTGAGGTTCTTGATCGTCAGGTTAGGAGGTTAAGAAATAAAGAAGTCTCTTCAATCAAGGTTTTGTAGAGGAGTCAGTCCGTAGAAGGAGCTACTTGGGAAGCAAAAGCAGCCATGAAGTCCAAGTATCCTCACCTCTTTCCTTCCGATTCTACTCCAGCTTGAGGTAATAGTCCCTCTTATCTTTTCCAATCATTCATGAGTAAAAATCAGTCTTAGTATCATGTTCCTTCCATCAGTACTTCCACTTTCAGCGTATTTGCATGTTTCTTGAACTTAGTTCAATCAGAAATCAACTCCCAGTGTTTAGTGGTAGGGTTTGCAGCTCTCTCCCTCCATTTCATCTAGTTTAGTCTTCATTCGAGGACGAATGATCCCAAGGGGGAGATATTGTAACACCTCGACAACCAGACCCAGAAAAATATTGTAGAAACTTACCTGAAACCAGTGAACCATGGCAAGGTTCACGGACCGTGACAGGTCCACAGTTTGTTGATTTGCCCGTGGTCTAGAGTTACATTCCACCAGGCCCAGATGTCAGAGCATGGGACTATTCACGGGCCGTGGTCTTGGCAACAGACCGTGGTGGCGTCCATAGTGGCGGAATGTTGCGCCCAAATCGCACACGCAAGTGCACGTGGTCGTTCAAGTATTAAAGTGGCTCTTATAAAGAGTCGGGTATTGTACCCACAGGGACTTACGCTTAGAATCACTCAATTTCTCTAACTTTCAGCTAAACACAAGTGTATTCAACATTTCAAAAGTGATTTATTATCTAATTCTAAAAATGTAACAAAATGTAACAAACGTGATTCAATTTCAAGAGTTTAAAAAATAGTGATTGGGTAAAGTCTAGGGCTACAACTTTTATCAGGATTCATGCAATTAATATCATTAAAATAGGTTTATATCAACTATCGAATCAATGAATCACAGGGTTAAACGTATGATCATGGTCTCCCGACCTCTAATCACCTACAGTAAATAACACCCTAACTACATCGTTGAGCGGGGATATGATGGATTAAGTACCGAGCATTATGATTTCTTTCTGTATGGTGACCCAATCATGGTTTCTAGGTATATCGTTATCCTAGATACAAATTAACCCTAGTTATTTAGAATTAATCATGCTCGATATGTCCCACGTTCTATCCTATTATTCCTCTCCCGAGTTCAATTTGGACAATAGATTTATTTCAATAATGATTAGTCAAGAAATACGGAAAGCAAGAACATAAGAAAGAATCATATGATAATTGACATTAACCCAATGAAAACATAATATTTTACAATCATCATGTAGCCATAACCCTAGAAGTAGGGTATTTAGCTACTCATAATCAAGAATCGATCAAAAAAATGTTTAATAAACATAAATAGATCGAAAAGAAAAGAGTTTCAGAAAGAACCCTAAAAATGGTGAAAACATTTTCCCAAGTCGTCGTTCTTCAAAACCCAAAAAAAGAATGTTTTAATAAAATAAACTAATGACATATTTATACTAAAAGTCGAAACGGCCAAAACTGGGACTTAGGGGCGCATAGCGGAGGCATCATCTTATTTCGTTCTGAGCCAAATTCCTCTTCTTCGCGACGTGGGCACTCCACAGAGTGTTTTACCTCAAAGTCGTTTCTCGCTAATTAAAATGTAAACCCTCTCCACGATGTGGAGACACAACTCTGACTCGATTTTCAAGAAGATACACCTCTCCGCGACGCAGCTGCTACATGGAGGGTTCTGCCTAGAACTTGATTTCACGAGCCAAATTCTAATTCCTCTCCGCGACGCGTAGAGGATACGGAGATGCCTTAGGTGCCATTTCCTCTAGCTTCTTCCTTGCTTTCCTTCACCAGGATCTTTTGTGTTCACCCTTTGTCCATTTTCGTGCTCATTTCTCTAATTAAGCTCACCTACACAACTAATCATGTTGGTTAGCTCATAAACACACAAAAGACTCAATAAAACTATAAGAGAGCACATATTGAATTCAAACTCAGCTTAAATGAAGGCATGATTAGATTTCTAGGCATATAAATATGCCTAAGATCAATACCCACACTTAGAGCTTTGTTCTTCCTCGAACAACGTACTAACTACTCCTAAACCTAGACTCACTACTATGGTATTTGTGCATCTGCTGTTTTCTTCCTAGGCTCTGTAACCAGTTAATACATGCATGATTTTATTCAAAGTATGCATGACTCCTGTAATTAACTTGACAACTTTTAGCAACCAACGCATTCAACAACATGTGCACCATTACATATCACCTATCCTTCATACAACAAGTGCCCCTCACTCTAAAGAATAATCCACACACTCAACTCAGAAAACTAAATATATTTTAAGGACTTTGCAACCAAGGTACACTCTCACTCAAAAAAAACATTAAACGTGTATGCATTGAGAACCATAGGCTTGCCCATTATGTATATCTCTACTAATAAAGTATGTTATGCTCAAAATCAAACAGGTTTTGTTCTGGTAGTAATGTAGGCATAAGGTAAGGGAGGATTTGTTTAGATAAAATTAGCGCCTTATCCTCCCTAATGCACCATATTCAACTTTCCTCTTACATTCACAACTTTTTCTTTTCGTTAGCCCCCTCTTTCTTCACAGGTTTCCACTATTGTTATCAATCTTGCCTTTATTTCTTATTTGCCCCTTTATTTCTTCTCTTTTTTTCAGACACTCAACAATAGCCACCCTTGACTTCGAGATTTCTCTCGAGTTAAGGTGCACAATGCCCTTGTTAGGGCCAGGGCCATCATTAAGGTATTTACTAAGTTAGCCACTTTCAACTTGGGTTTCTCCTAGTCGAAGTGCACAATGTCCTAAGGACCAGGGCCAATCTCAGATTCAAACTCATAGGGTATCATTTTACCTCCTCTTTCCACTCTTCCCCAACAACTAAACATTTCCACCCTGTTTACTCTTTCAGCTGTTTTCAATGTTCCTCCTAACATAGTGCATTAGGGATTGGGATCAAAGCTAACGGTATCAATAAAAGGGATTCGGCTTAATTCTGTGGGTTAGAACAAAATAAAGGCTAAAAAGGCTCAATTGGGCTATACTAGGGATATTCTTTCTGAACAGGCAAAAATTTCAGACAATTCAAAGAAGCCTATTATAATTTTCTAAACATAATACCCTTGTATTTTGCTTCAATAACAACTTGGGAAAGTTCTAGACTGAGATGCATTCAATATCACAAAAATCACCGCTCATGGCACAAGTTATACTCAGAATGGATCAATCACAACAACACAATCAGATCATGCACAAGGTTCAAATTAAGCTTAAGTTGCATCATTCAAATCATATACAAGAATTTGACTGCATTCATACATCAATTTCAAACATGTTTTTCATACATATTCCTTTCAGAATTTCAGCTTCAGCACAACCAAACCTAAGACTCAATGACGAAATTTCCCTTAAGACGATCGTCATCCATCTATCATTGGGCAACTTGACTCAACTACGACTACTGACTCAATCCTACGAAGACAAAATCTTTTTGTATTTTGTACGGTTTAAAGGGACTATCCTTGGCCAAAGAACCGAAAAAAGCCTCCAAGGAACCCAAAATAAAACAAAACAAAGACAAAAACAAAAAAACAAAGACAAAAACAGACTCTAGCAATGTTCAACAATAGAAATATATGTACAGACCAGATGTTTTTCACCCTCACCCCACACTAATACAATAACATTGTCCCAGTGCTTTACAAAAAAATTAGAATAGTTCAAGAGGTAAGGTGAAAACACTCCCTGATCAATCTTCCATCACATCACCCACTTCGGCCTCATCGCCGGCCTGAGCGGGGTCTATCTCCACCTCCGAGTTGGAATCCACATCTGAGCTAGTATGCACATGCTCCTCATCGGTCAGAATATCATTATCAAATGGCTTACGAAACGCAGAACCAATGCCAAGTAGGGCCTTGGCATGGTCATTCAGAGGGTAGCGCCTCGCGACCTCGCCTAACTGCATATCACTAGAAGCATGGCAGCCATTATGAAGGCGCAACATCTCTAAGACATACATCCTAGCCATTATAAACTCATTGCGTCGATGGCGCTCAACAGTGGTAAGAGTTGGGCTAAACTCAGTGTCAGGCCCCTTTATCCGAGTAATGTCCACCGGCGCTGGATATAAGGGTGCCATATAGTCCAAACTTTCTTCAGGGACACCTGCAGCACGACACATCTGTGTAATCAAACCACCAAAATCATACATGTGCCCTTTCTCAACCTGGGCCTTACGCATATCAGATTTCATAATAGCTCCAATATTCATCTTCGTGCCGGTCATCAAGGCATATACCAAGCACACCCTGTCACTAGTAATGTCGGTGTAGTGGATCCCTGGTATCAGATAGTTCATTACAACTTTCAACCAAACACGCCTCTCCCGAAGAATGTGAGTGTAGGGAAGAGATTGGTGATATCTTTTTCCGCTATGCTTAGTCCATTGTGCCATGGACTGTGGACCACACAATGTGTGTCGGATGGCCTGGTATGGAGGGCGTATGATCAACCCTGTCAGTACAGGTGGGTCCGAGTCCTGTGGTGTACCCAGTATGTCATTTATACCTGTGGGAGTGATGGGAACATTCCTACCTCGCACCGTCACATAGTGGGATCGTGCCTCGGGTGCCCAGTTGGTGTAAAACTCCCGGACCAAGTGTAGGTTGCACTCTACCGGTTCGGCAAAGATGAACTCCATCCCTAGCTCCCTAATCCACCTCAGGATATGTGGGAACTCACGTGCCAGACTGTCCCTATCGATGCACACATCTGAGAAATAAGAGGCGTCAGTGTGCTTTTTGTACCAAGCCTTGCCTTCCTTGGTTACCACTTTAACTCCAAACCGCCTAGTTTGGCTTTTGGGGACTGCAAGTGCGAGTGGGAGATTCCCACTTCAGGCACGTTTCTTATGTCTTGACGTGGCCACTTCTTTGTCGGGTCTATGTGAACTTGACATGATTACCTGCCAAATATAAAAAAGTTTAGCCGAATTGACTACTTAATAAATATAAAAATATGGTTGGTGTGCGCACACCACCCCACACTTAGTTCAATGCAGTCTCATCTTAGGTACTCAGAATTCCCAAAAATGACCAACAACATACTCAAGTAATCATCACTTTCATCAAATCGGATAGGCATCACAATATCAGTTACAACCACGCAACAATTAGGTAGTGTTACTCAAGACTTCACAAAAATAATATAGACCCCTGAATACGTACTAGCACCCATTCACATTGCCTAGCAACACTTACCATTCACACATTTATCGCCAAAATAATGTCTACTCAAGAATTTGACACTACAGGCATACAATTTGCAATGAGAGCATATTGAAGCACTTATTAGGCCTCACTAGTCGAAGCATTCAAACCCCTATACTTCCTCTAAATCCCACAGGTACAAAACAATCAGAAAATTCTACTCAAAATTTTGAATTCACAATAACTTGATAGTTCAGACAACCAATCTCAATCATGCATAACCCATTCCTATAACCAAATCAATGCTAGAACAACAACAATGAACTCAAGACTTTGAAATCACCTATAACCACAAAATTGCCCACAACATCAACCAACAATTAGCCAAAGCACATTATACTCAAGGATTCGACCATACCCACCAAAGAGTTAACCAAACATTCACAACCATGCCTAACCTACATACTACACCCTATCAGTTCAACCCAAGAATCAAATAATAGTATATTTCTACTCAGACTTCGAAATACCCATAGACCCACAAGAAACAAACAATTTCCTCCCACCAAGAGTCATTGACAACCCATGTACATCAAAACGCCCAATCGCAGTCGCAACAAGATAACGAAATACATACCTTCACTGTTGAAATCGAGTAGAAGTGCAAGAGAAGAAGGATGACTAGCCTCGCGATACTGACTGAAGAGAGGAATTCGACGGAGAGGGAAAACAAGGGGAGAAAATCATGGGTTGAGGGGTAAAATAATGGGGATTTTGTTAGAATTAGGGGTTAAAAGGGGATTTGGGTCGGGTATGTTAATTCAAAATAGGTCGAAACTATTTCATGTAATAAAATGAAAATATTTCCTTACCTGGGCGCGACGCGGGGTAGAAACGGACTTCTCTGCCTTGTTCTGGAAAGTAATTCCAGGTGAGGCAAAAAAGTTTACCCATACTCCGCGACGCGGCTCCATCACGATGCTGCCTTCTTTTTGACGTAAAAGTAACTTATCGTCGAAATCAAAATTCCAAGGCCCCTCCGCTATGCGGCTCTTTCACGTAGCTGCCTTGGACCAAAATTTCTGATTCCTGCATATTTAAATCTCAAAACTCGTTAGTCAAAACACGATGGGTTGCCTCCCATCCAGCGCCTTAGTTTTGGTCGTGGCACGACTCATATTTTTGTATTTTCTAAATATATACTCTCTTTTTTAACTAATTCCTAAGAACTAAAATAACAAAAAAAAATCAAATAAATCCTAACTATTACAAGGGTTCACGGGTTGCCTCCCATGTAGCGCCTGATTTAACGTCGCAACACGACCCATCTCATGACTCATTCATCATTCAATGTGAGCGCTTCAAGCTCACTATCCACATCATTACTGAAATATTGCTTGACCCTTTGATCCATTCACAAGGAAAGTAGAGCTCTTATCCTTGTTTCTTAGTTCCACTGCACCATGTTGAGTCATCCTCACCACTTCAGAAGGACCACTCCATTTAGACCTAAGTTTTACAAGGAACAACTTCAACCTCGAGTTAAACAACAACACTAGTTGACCAGGCTCAAAGGTGTGTGCCACAATATGCCTGTCATGCCATCTCTTGGTCTTTTCTTTGTACAACTTAGCATTCTCATAGGCGTGAAGCCTGAACTCCTCTAATTCGTGCAGTTGCGTTATTCTCTTCCTTCCGGTTAACTCAACATCCAGATTCAGCTTTTTGATAGCCCAATATGCCTATGCTCCACTTCGGCTGGTAAGTGACACGCTTTGCCAATCACCATTCGATAAGGAGAAGTCCCTATCGGTGTCTTGTATGTAGTCTGGTATGCCCATAATGCATCATCTAGCTTGTCAGCCCAATCTTTTCTTTGATCATTCACAGTCTTCTAGAGGATCTGTTTGACCTCTCTATTCGGCACTTCCACATGCCCACTAGTTTGGGGATGATATGTTGTAGTCACTTTGTGTCTCACCCTATATTTGGCTAACAAATTATGCACTGAATTGTTAATAAAGTGTGTACCTCCATCACTGATCATAGCCCTTGAAGTTCCGAACCTGGTGAAGATGTGTTTTCAGATGAACTTCACAACCACTTTTGCATCATTGGATGGTAGTGCAACTACCTCCACCCACTACGGGACGATGGGAATGGTCCCATGAAGTCTATCCCCCAGACGTCAAAGATTTCCACCTCAAGTATATTGCTCAATGGCATCTCATGCCTTCTAGAAATGGTGCACATCATTTGGCACTGATAGCAACCTTTTACAATCAAAGCAACATCTTTAAATAGAGTAGGCCAAAAGAAACAAGATTGCAATACCTTATGTGCAGTTCGTTCACCTTCGTGGTGTCCACCATATGGTGAAGAGTGACAACTCTCCAACACTTGTGTCGCTTCCTGCTCAGCTATACACCTTTTCATCATTTGATCAGGTCCCTGCTTGAATAAGAAGGGATTATCTCTTATATAGAAGCGTGCATCATACTTCAGCCTCTGTTTTTGATGCGTTGAGGCCCCAGGTGGAAATAAACCACTCACCGGAAAATTCACAATATCAGCATACCAAGGCACTTGAGCAAGGTCCAAAGCAAGCAATTGCTCATTAGGAAACTCTTCATGAATCTGCCCCTCATTTTTCACATTAGATGAATCCTCCAATCTGGATAGATGATCAACAATATGGTTCTCAGTTCCTTTCCGATCTATAATCTCTAGATCAAACTCTTGTAATAATAGAATCCACCTAATAAGCCTCGGCTTGGCATCTTTCTTATTGAACAAATATCTTATTACACCATTATCAATATAGACTATAACCTTAGTTCCCACCAAGTATTATTTGAATTTATCAAATGCAAACACCAATGCTAGTATCTCTTTTTCAGTCATGGTGTAATTGGATTAAGTTGCATCAAGTGTCTTGCTCGCATAATAGATGGAATGGAACATCTTCTCTTTTCTCTGCCCAAGTACTGCCCCAACCGCTATGTCATTGGCATCACAAATAAGCTCAAATGGAAGCTCCCAATTCAGATTAATTATAATAAGAGCTTCAATCAACTTCTTCTTCAGCAGCTCAAATGCCTACAAACGCTTTTCTTTAAAAGCAAACTTTATCTCTTTCTCTAACAGGCTGCACATGGGTCTTGCAGTCTTAGAGAAGTCCTTGATAAACCTTCTATAGAAACCAGCATGTCCCAGGAAGCTTCTCACTCCTTTCACTATGATGGGGGTGGCAACTTCTCAATAACCTCTACTTTGGTTTTGTCCACTTCCAGCCCATTTTTGGAGATCTTGTGTTCAAACACAATTCCTTCTCGAACCAGAAAGTGACACTTCTCCCAGTTTAGCACCAAATTTGTCTCTTCACACCTAGAAAGAACTCTGTCAAGATTAGTAAAACAAAGTTCAAAAGATTCACCAAACACCGAGAAGTCATCCATGAAAACTTCAACAAAATCCTCCACCATATCATTAAAGATTGCCATCATGCATCTCTGAAATGTGGCTGAGGCATTGCACAAGCTGACTGGCATGCACTTGAACACATATGTGCCATGCGGACAAGTGAAGGTGGTCTACTCCTGGTCCTCTGGAGCAATGACAATCTGATTGTACCCTGAATAACTATCAAGGAAACAATAGTATTCTTGGCCAGCCAACCTATCCAACATTTGATCAATGAAAGGTACCGGATAATGGTCTTTTCTGGTGGCATCATTCAACTTTCTGTAGTCCATGCAGATCCGCCACCCAGTCACTATTTTGTGGGGATTAACTCATTCTTCTCATTAGTCACCATCGTCATTCCGCCCTTCTTGGGCACAAACTGTACCAGACTTACCCATTTGCTGTCTGATATTGGGTACACAATCCCTGCATCCAACCACTTGATCACCTCTTTTCTTACCACATCCTTCATCAATGGGTTTAGTCTTCGATGATATTGTGCACTCGGCTTATACCCTTTCTCCATATATATTTTAAGAATACACAACGCGGGACTAATCCTATGGATGTCGGACATTTGCCAATCCAGAGCTGCTTTCCTTTTCATTACGATGATTAATGTTGCTTCCACCCGTGCATCAAACAGTGCTGCAGACAAAATAACTGGTAAAGTTTTATCTTCACCCAAAAATGCATACCTGAGGTGAGCTAGCAATGCTTTTAATTTCAGCTGGGGTGCTTCTTGGGTGGAGGGCCCAACACCCTATTTAGAGGCTCCCATCGATCTCCAGATATACCTACAAGTGCCACATCAAGAAATTGCACAATTTCTTGTGCCTCATCATCCCCATAAACAGGTCCTTAGATGTAATGTAGCAAGCCTCTGCCTCAAGATCTATCATAGTTATGGCAGACAACTCCTCATACACCGCTAGCAGCTTTAATGCTTTATACACGTCGAACACCTCCACTTTATCATGTGCTCGTAGAGTAAGTTGCCCAGCTACTACATCTATCATGGCCCACCCAGTAGCTAAGAAAGGTCTTCCTAAGATGAATGGGACCTCAGGATCTGGTTTAAAATTTAGCACAACAAAATCTACTGGGAAAATCAACGATCCCACTTGCACTAAGACATCCTCTACAACACCCTCAAGCCTAGCTACAGACCTATCAACCAACTATAAGATAATGGTAGTAGGCTTAGGACTACCCAACCCCAGCTTTTTGTACAAAGAAGTCAGCATCAAATTTATACTAGCTCCTAAATGACACAAACCTCGCGCGTGAATGCTCTGCCCTATAGTGATCTGAACCGTAAAGGTACCTAGATCTTTCAGTTTAGTGGGCAACTTATTTTGGATTCTGGAGATGCACTCTTCAGTAGGTGTAACAGTCTCATATTCTGTCAGCCTCCTTTTATTCGCCACAATCTCCTTCACATATTTCGCATACCTGGGTATACCCTGCAAAACATCTAGTAATGGCAAGTTAATGTGAACTTGTTATAACAACCTAACTACATCGTTGAGCGGGGATAGATTGGATTAAGTACCGAACATTACGATTTCTTCCTGTATAGTGGCCAAGCATGGTTTCTAGGTATATCCCTATCCTAGATACATATTAACCCTAATTATTAAGAGAAAATCATGCTCCTTATATTCCACGTTCTATCCTTTTATTCCTCTCCGGAGTTCAATTCGGACAATATGTTTATTTCAATGGTAATCAAGCATCAAAATAGTAATCACAAGAATATAAGAACAACTACTATGATAAACAAATCATGCCGAATCAAAATCAATAAACAATTATATTGTAAGTAAATATAATCCAAGAACAAGAAGTTTAACTCCACATAGATAGAGCAATTACAACCCATCATTCAAAGAAAATATGTAAAATAAATAAAAGAGAAAGAAAAGAAGAAACCCTAAATCAAAAGTTAATTTCTATATTCCTCCCCTCTTAATAATTATTCTTATGGACTATTTATAGATGTAGGAAACCCTGAATAAAATAATAGAGTCCAAAACAAATTAGGAACTCAAAACCAAAAGGAATTAGAATTGTACCCCTAACTTTACATCTATTTTTCTGCTCCTCTCAAGGGGTAGTGGTATAAAGATAAAAGAACCAAGTAATATATGTCGCATCTTGCACTTCTTGGCCTTTAGGTGAGGAATGTCGTTTTGTCTACATGGACTAAAACATTTTAGAATGTAGGGTCCTTGTTCCTCATTAATACACTCATCCATTAGTTCATATTTTATAGAAAAGTGTTTTGAATGAGGTTCAAGTTGCCTCAACTCTAAAGCAGCATTTTTTACAACATTCTCACTTTTGTACTCTTTCTCAATATTGATATAATAATGTGTAGTTGAATGGTTGGAATTCCTCTTTTTGCTCAACTAGTTGATCATTATCCAAGACAATTGGTAATTGAGCATCAGACGCCTCAATCTTTTTGTTCAAGTGAGTCTCCAAGTCATGAATATCTGAGCCAAATTGATCTATTTCTTGTGTGAGATCAACTCTTCCTTCAATAAGTTGGGTTGTCATGTATGTCAGACCATCACAGATAAACTCTTCAAGCTTTAGAAGTTGAGTTTGTCCTTGTATCCAATATTGGCTTACTATCTCCGTTTCTCCATAATTTTCTCTTTGTTGGACTGCAATCTCTTCTAATTTAGCTAGGAAAGTAATTTCTAATTGAATAGCATCAAGCCCATCTAGCAGTTTCATGATTTTTTTGGGCTCTTCCCCGCATTCAAATATTTGTTCAGTGAGTGTTGAATTAGCTTTGTCCAGTATGTCCATACATTCCATAGGTAAATTCACATTGGGCGCCTCTTGTTTTGCATTCTCCACTTCATCGCCCCTACCAACATCACAAATAACAGAAGAATCATAATAGGGGTTCGGGGGAAAGGAATAAGATTTCGGACAAACATTCCAATGAATATATTGACGACCACATATATGACATAAAGGACATTCATCACCCAACCACGAGTTATCCCAATCATCCATATCAATAAGAGTACCAAATTATTCAAAAATAAAAAGAAAAAAATAATAATTAATTGTTTAGAAAAAAAATACGAACTAAAAAAACAAAAAAAATAAAAAATAAAATTTAAATATATAAAAAGAAAAAGTATAACCTAGAAGAATAGTTAATTTCTAAGTCCCCGACAGTGGCGCCAAAAACTTGTTGCTTTCAATTGCACAAGCAAGTGTACATGGTCGCGGAAGTAATATAGTGGCCCTAAAAGAGCCGGATTATTGAACCCAAAGGACTTGTCAATTAACTATTTACTAAATTATACTAATTCTAATTATTTATTTAAGGGAAGGATTTCAAAATATGAATATATTAACTAAACTAAAAATAAAGGTAAAATAACTAAAAAGCAATTAACTAAGAAAAGATAGATGTTTACACAATCAATGAATGAATCGATCTAGGATTATAATTTAACTAAAAATCATGTTTAGCATCAATTTCATCAACTTATTTGATTATCTAATTATTGATTTATAGGTCATGGTCTCCCGGTCTCTAATCGCCTATGATAAATAACAACCTAACTACATCGTTGAGTGGGGATAGGCTGGATTAAGTACCGAGCATTATGATTTCCTGTATAGTGACCAAGCATGGATTTCTAGGTATATCCCTATCCTAGATACAAATTAACCCAAATTATTAAGAGAAAATCATGCTCCTTATATTCCATGTTCTATCCTCTTATTCCTCTCCCGAATTCGGACAATTTGTTTATTTCAATGGTGATCAAGCATCAAAATAGTAATCACAAGAATATAAGAACAACTAATATGATAAATAGTTCATGCCGAATCAAAATCACTAAACAATCATATTGTAAGTAAATATAATCCAAGAACGAGAAGTTTAATTCCACATAGACATAGATCAATTACAACCCATCATTCAAAGAAAAGATGTAAAATAAATAAAAGAGAAAGAAAAGAAAAAACCCTAAATCAAAAGTTAATTTCTACATTCCTGCTCTCTTAATAATTATTCTTATGGACTATTTATAGATGTAGGAAACCCTGAATAAAATAATAGAGTCCAAAATAAATTAGGAACTCAAAACCAAAAGGAATTAGAACTCCGCCGCCTTCATAATTGGAGTTCTTGAGATGCTGCCACGTGGCACAACTCATATGTGCAGTTCTTTACTTTCTCACCAAACTTCTGCATATATGTAAATATTAATAAAATATTCACTTTAATCCATTAAGCTGCCTACTTAATTTCCTTCTTCAACCTTCCATCTTGAATTCATTTTTAGTTTCAAACTTCTTCATTTTTTCACCAATTTAATTCTACAAATAAAATACACTATTAAGCACAATTCATAAAATCCAAGCTCAAAAAGGACAGATATAAATATTAAATGTGAGGCAAATAATGATTAAAAATATGTATTTTTGCCTCACATCATTGAACAGTAGCCCCCCCAAGCCTAGACCTCAGACCCCCACTCCTAAGTGAGAACCACGAGGACCTTCACGGTCTGTGGTCCTTACGACGGGTCATGGGTGCATCCGTGAAGGCCAGCCAATAGACCCCTAGCCCTGAGCCTCCAGACCTCAGCCTAAGTGAGGACCACGGGGAACTTCATGATCCGTGGTCATCCACACGATCCGTGGTAGGGGCTCGTGGACCAGACCCCAGAAACCCCAGCTCCCGAACCAAGTGAAGACCACGACCCACTACACAGTCTGTGGTCTCTTTCACAGTTCGTAAAGGTGGCCGTGGTTAGCCCCGTTATTTTAAAATGGGGTTGTTTCGGTCTTTTCCCCTATTCGTTGGGCACCTAAACTACATCGTTTAAACCTTAAACTACGTGGTTTTGATAAGTTTTAGCCTAGAAACATAACTAGAACTTACCTAAGTCAAATCATTCATCCAAACTTGGAAAATTAGAAGCGAAAGAGGAGAAAAAGGCGAGCAACCCTAGTTCAAAAATGCAGCTAGAATTCATTTGTTCCAACATCGATATCGAAAGATTTCTCCGTGAAATTTGTCACCAAGTATGTGGGATTTCACTAGTGGGTCCCTTTTGCCCATCAGGTCCCTAGTTTTCAGTCAGATTCTTGATTCCCTTATCATAACTAGACCTAGGGTTTTCAAAACTTCACCAGATCATCATGAATTAGTTAATTTAATGTTCCAAATCAGATTATCATGTTATTACATCGTTTCTTGCATGAATTTTAGAACCCTAGCTATGTATTTCTTTAGTTCTTGAATTACACATGCTAGGTTAGATATTTCAATTATTTCAAATATACATGCCTCAGTTTTGAATGTGTCATTATCATTCATAATTATTGCATTCTCAGTTTGCATGTCAATTTTGAGCTATCTAGTATATTATAGAAATTTAGTCTTAATGTGTTTATTATTTAATCTATTGGGAGTAGCATAATATCAAGTTGGACTAGGGTCAGTCACCCATATAATCCCTGAACTACGAGCCACGTAGGTTGTAAGTCCCTTCTTTGGGCATCATTTTAGTGATCACGCAAGCATGCCTCTATACCTTTGGTCGGGTGTATTGGGTCCTCTCGATGGGGCGGATACATCGAACTCCACATTTAGCTCATGTGGTTTTATTATCGGTTATTAGTAGCACCCACAGTTCAGTCAGACTCCATTGCATTGACCACATTTCAGTACAGTTAGTATTCAGTCTCTGTATGTTACAAATTGGTTATTGCATTCAGCTAGCTCAGTATTCAGTATCTATATCATGTTGAGATTATACTCTTGCTTTATTGCTTGTTCAATTATATGTTTATTTCAACTTTACTCTATCCTGCATGCTCAGTACCTTTCAAGTACTGATGTATACTTTGCGCTACATATTCTTGTGATGTAGGTTCAGGTCCTCAATAGTCAGATCACGCATAGATCGGTTCCCGATCTTTAGTTTAGTAGCATCAGTGGTGAGTCCTCATTCTTTAAGGAAAAGTGACATGTTTCTCTTTATCTCTTTTAGCTTTAGTTTCAGTTTTACTAGATCTAGTTGGGGCATGTCCCAACATTTCTAGTCAGTTTAGAGGCTTATTTCAGGCATAGTTAGATTCAACTTAGTATTTGAGTTTGGTATTTCTTTTGTATTAAACTCTCACATTTGATATATTCATTTTTAGTATATGGGTGTTTTCCCATCATTTCAGATTTACTTTATGAATAGCTTCCGCATCAATTTTATTATTCTTAGTATGATCATGTCATGCAAACAAGGTTAGCTTGGTGTCACTTGTGATCCTAGGTCCCGTGTCCACATCTCGGGGGTAGCTTGGGTCGTGACAACCACTAAGGCCCAAGGAAATGTCACATCTGCGCGGTGACCCGATGGACGAATCCTCCTAGTGACCAAGTGTAGCCACCTTTTAGCATCTGATGACCAGTCCGCGCTAGTCATGCCCTCTGTGGTAGTCCAATAGACTTTGTCCCGGCGTGCAGGCTCCACTAGTGTGTCCCTCAGCCTGCCCAGATCCATCTCCCTCAGCTTGACCTTGTACTCCACGTTCGAGACCTCGGGCAACTCTAACACCTCATTTATGGAAGTGGCGTTCATGGGAATGTCAACTCCCCGGATGCGGATGATGGGGTGAGGGTTATCCCAGCGGATGGTGGGCAGGATAACATAGAACTCCCTCACCTAGTTGGCACGTGCGGCAGGGGGAGCTTCAGTCAGTGGAGTCCATCTGAACCCTATTAAGCAAGCATAGAATCCAGGCTCTTTCTCCTCCAGTTCGAGTAAGACAAAACCTCTCTCACAGTAGAATTTGGTGTTCCGATAATCGTGCTACCTTTCTCGACTGGCAGCATCGGGAAAACCAGACGAAAGGTAGATTGTCCTCGTTAACACCAGCCATTTAGAGAAACATGTACAAGTTGAAAGGTATGCGGTAGGACTCAATGGGAGTAGACAATACTTGGTTAAGGGGAAATGAAAATTTTCTATCTTAAAGAGAAGCAGGACACTAGTTTCTATGTCCCGCCACAATGGCCAAAATCCAGCCAGAGTGGGATGATGGAGGCCGCTACAGCGGGAAGTAGGTCGCCAGAGCGACCTTCATCTGGGATGAACACTAGGCACGATCATGGTGCCTCTTTATCCTAAAATCCCCATTTTTGAAAGAATTTAACCAGATCAGTAGATATTAACTACCCTAGAACTTAAATATGCAATTATTTTCGCAAAATAACCCCTAAGTGATGTACAAATTTGATTTTTAAACCAAGAGACTTTTCAACTTCCCCCACCCATTTTGGTATCGATTCGACCGTATTTTTACGAAGTCCTTACGCCCAGGATGTTGTGGAGACATTCGGGGACGTAAGGGAAATATCCATGCTACATTTTAATAGCAAATCAACTAACCTATTTGCACAATTTTGAAAACTACCCCAAGGCTATTCTAATAAATCATTTATCGTCATGCAATCATAGTTAAGTAAATAATGAAGTAAAGAGAGTAAAAAGCATAAGTATTACCTTGATTTTGACGCTCAGAGCAAGTGAATCGAGAGGATTTTGGGAGAGTTTGAGTAAGGAAAGGGAGAAATGAGGAAACTATTCCCCATTTTCACTTTACTAGTTCTAATCTCCCGCTGCAGCGGAGATACCTCGCCATAGCAGCCCCGCTTCAGCGAAAGGGTTGCCGCCCTGGCGGGTCAGGCTGTGTAAGTTGAACGCGTTCGTTCATCGTGTGTTGCCTTGAATTCCAAACTGACCCCTTGATTATAAGACCTTTCATGTTCCAAATTTGAGAAATGTCCATTCTTCGTGGTTCCGTATGCATCAGTTCATTCGTACCAAGGTGCTCCGAGATAGGACATGTGATGATCCGTTCACTAATCGTTCGGGGATGAACGAGGGGTAAATTGGTATCTATTGTAACAACCTAAACCATCATTATTTAGGAAAAACAAAACTTCGGGAAATTAATAGGCCACTGTCCTGCCAGGGCAGGCCAGATGCTGCTAGGGCGGCAGCGCCACAGTGGGGTAAGTTGTCGCCAAAGCGGGATAGGAGAGACAGAATGTAAATAACACAAAATATTATTTTCTCCTTCTTCCTAAAATACCTAATTTAGACGTAAATCACCCTAGAAAACCCTCCAAAGGCTGCTCTAGGCTTGGAAGAGAAGGAGGAGGAGATTTCTAGCATAAGGAGCTCAATGGATGGCGGATTTCTAGTCAAACTCACTGTCTTGTCATTCGGAAAACCAAAATTGGAGCTATAATTCTGTGTAGCAGCTTGGCGCCTAGGTAGGCTACGTTTTATTAATTGAGTAGTTATAAATCTGTGCCCACTACGTAGTGTAATGATAATCAATGGTAGGATTCATGCATAGGCCTTCGTGTACCGAACAAAAGATGATTAAATCATATGAAGGATCCTTCGATGATAAACCAGGGCTGAGTATGGTTGAGTTATTTTTAAGTGATATATGTCGACGTATACTTGTAGGTGATAGTTGTGATTTCATGTTGTGTGATGTATGTTTGCTCTTGCTTCATTATAATACGTGTATGTATGCGAATATTGCAGTATTGATCACACTAATTGTAAATGAGATAGTTTAATAATGAATTCCATGAATCATGACTTGATTGTATGATTATGAGAATATACTTGTGATTGTGATTGTGGCTTGCTGAATGGATCGGGTGTTGCGTTCCGACACACTAACTTAGGTGAGTTGCCACGTTCCGGCATAAATATGGGATCGGTTGCCACGTTCCGGCATAAATATGGGATCGGTTGCCACATTCCAGCATAAACATTGGATTGGGTACCACATTTCAGTATGCTAACAGTTTGGATTTGGGTTCCATGAGAGGACCAACGACTTGACATAATTGTACAATTGAAATTGTGAAGTTGTGCATTGTTCATAGGTGATAAGTGCGGTTGCCTTGCTCCTGAAAGGTAAATGATTATGATGACCTATATATGTTTGTTCTACTATGTTGATTTAACCCGTTATGTATCTAGTTGTTGAATGAAATGGGAAGGGCCAAGGGTTCAAGAGTTGTTAATGTTTGAGAGACAAGGGCTATCCGTGTGTTGCAAGGGTGAGAAGTAGAGGTAGTGTACATGATGTAAATACTTAGGTGGATTTCACCTTGAAAGGGTTCGTGGTTATTAGTTTGAAAGCTTGATAAAATGTACCAGGTGGCAAAGACTGGGTAATATAAAAGAAAAAGTAAGGGTATTTCGTGGGTAGTTAATCAGAATTCTTATAGTTGTATTCGTGGACTCTTCTATGCATTAGACTAGTTAGTCTATGATCAAGAACCTAGTAAGTAGGTTGACTGAGAAGGTGATTAGTAGTAAGGGTACTAGTGTAGCTCTGTGGTATTCAAGAGAGGGTAAAAGTGGAGAAGCTAGTGGTTTATTGCATATTCTTGCTAGTTGATTTCTTATGTTACGCGGTGGGCGTCAGGTTGACCGATGATTCCTACCAGTACGTGTGGTTTTGTAATGATACTACTCTTGCTATGCCCTCTTTGGCATAATCTGGATGCACGTTGGTGATGTTTCATTAGATGAAAATGAAGAAATTCTCCAGAAGCTTCTATCGTTCCTTCCGCATGGTGGGAGCTGTGTCTTTTATTTTTTATGACCTGTTTGTACTCTTAGTAGCTCTTGTACCTGTTTAGACTAGATCCTTGGGGGTGTTAAATATTTTATGAATCTTAACCCAAAATTATTGTAAAAGTTCTTATTTATGAAACCTGGTTATTCCATTTATCTCTGTTTTTCTTAAAGGTCTGCATGTTTTAATTATTGGATATGAGGGTTCTCCTACTTAGGTGTTAGTATGTAGTTGCCCGCACAACCCGATGGGGTGGGTCGTGACATGATGCATAGGTGAATTTAAGACCAACAATTTATCTCGAGGATATGGGTTTTTTGTTGAGTATTTGAATCGATCTGCATTGGTAATTTAAAATCTTCAACAAAAAAAGTCATATTAATAATGTCACTTTTATGTGTTATATTTATGAACTACAAAGATAAGTTACTTTATTATATGTGTTTAACAGGATTGTTGTTAAGTGGTCCATTTGCTTTGTAAGAAAAGATCCATGATTTACAATTCTAGGAGGTTAGTTTTTGAATAACAAGTACTTTCCATACTTTAGTGCTAATATTAATTTCCCGATCATAGAATGAAACAAAATTAAGTACTTCTTCTCATATGTAATAAACAAAGTTTTATCTTATTTTTGATAATATAATCAATATGGATAAACTTTATGTGTCTTCAATATCTTCTTCTAATACCCTCAAGATATTCCACTCTTTAAAACAACATAAGACTAAATCACTTAGGGGTGGGAGAGTGGTAGCTATGGAGTGTCTTTCTTGATGAAGACATGATATATGATTCCATATTAGCTAATTGTGAGAAATATTATTTTTAGAAATTGAATCACTAAGGTAAATGGTTATAGGGGTCATATTTTCTATGTGATTGAAGTTAAGAGAGAATGATGAAAATAAATGCATATGTAATTGACCATATAAATACGTATCTTTGTTGTTCCCTAATTGCATTGCTTGCAATGGAAAATGATGTTATTGTTTCTTGGATGGATACTCTGGGTACAACAAGATTGTAATTGCTCTTGAAGATGAAGAGAAAACCACTTTTACATGTCCATATGGTACTTTTGTGTTCAAACGCATGCCATTTGGATTATGTAATGCTCCTCCGACCTTCCAGTAATGTATGATGTCAATTTTCTCGGACACGGTAAAAGATACTTTGGAGGTATTCATAAATGGCTTTTCTGTGGTAGGTTACACATTTGATGAATTTTTGTCCAATCTTAGCAGGGCAAAAAGTGTCTGAGAAATGTTTGGAGGTTGCTAGGGCGAAGATCAAAGTCATTGAGAAGCATCCGCCATTTATCTCTAGGAAGGGAGTCCATAGTTTCTTAGGACATGCAGGGTTCTACCTGAGATTCATTAAGGACTTCTCCAACATTGCACATCCTTTGTGTAAATTTTTTGAGAAGGAGATAAAATTTACTTTTGATGAGCCATGCACCAAACCATTTGAATCTCAAGGAGGCCTTAATTTCATCTCCAACTATCATTACTCTAGATTCGTGGAAACCATTTGAGGTAATATGCTATGCAACTGGTGTTTCTTTGGGGGTTGTGCTAGGTCAGAAGCGTGGAAATATCTTTCACCTATTATACTACACAAGCAAGGCATTGAATGGAGTTTAAAAGAACTATACCGTCATCGAGTAAAAATTGTTTGGAACTATAAGATGAGTGCTGCAGTTACAGAAATTTTACTTCGAAGTCAAAGACCAAAGAGGTAGTGAAAACCAAGTGAAGGACCACTTGTCAAGGTTAAACAGAGAAAAGAAGGGGATAGCTTAGCTTGACATTGATGACGCATTCCAAGCTGAGCAAGTAGTAGCCGCTACTCTCGATCTTATTTCTTGGTTTGGATAGTTTTCCAACTATCTTGCCAGTAATTTGTTGCCTAAAGAATTGACCATTCATCAAAGGAAGAAGTTCATGCATGATGTGGGAAAATACTTTTGGGATGAACCTTACTTGTACAGGGTTTGTGCTAACAAAATAATCAGGTGGTGTTTACTTAGAGCTGAAATGATGAATATTCTTGAAGCTTGTCACTCCTTTCCAGTTGGTGGACACCATGGAGAAACTCGCAATGCCCACAATGTGTTTCAAAGTGGTTACTACTGACCCACAATTCATCAAGATGCATTTGATATGGTAAAAGGTTGTGATATTTGTCAAAGGCAATGAGCCAAATCTCGTCGTCATGAGCTACCTATGACCCCTATCTTGGAGGTTGAATTATTTGATGTATGGAGAATCAACATTATGCGGCCATTTGTGAGCTCATATGGGCAAAAGTACATCTTGGTAGCAGTAGACTATGTTTCCGAGTGGGTAGAAGTTGTTGCATTGGGGGAAAATGATGGAAAGAGTGTTGTTGGGTTCTTAAAGAGAAATATTTTTCTAGGTTTGGAACACATAGGGTGATTATTAGTTATGGGGGTTCACACTTCTACAACAAAGTGTTTAGCATGCTACTGGAAAAATTATTGGGTGAAACAACAAAACGTAGTAACCCCATATTATCCGTAGACGGGTGGAAAATTGAGGTTTCTAATAGAGAAATAAAGTTCATATTGGTGAAGAATGTGAATGCGAACAGGACTAACTAGGCAAGGAAGTTAGATGACACACTATGGGCGTATTGGACAACTTTCAAAACACACATTAGTATGTCACCGTACCAATTATTGTTTGGAAAGGCATGTTTTTTGCCTGTGGAATTAGAGCAGAAGGCGTTGTCGGCACTAAAGAAACTAAACTTGAGTTTAAGTGAAGTAGAAAATATGAGATTGGAGAAAAAGATAAATGAGATGGATGAATTTCGACTGAGGACTTGTGAGAGATCTGCGTTGAACTAAGAAAGGATGAAGTTGTATACCGACAAACATGTTGAGAAAAAGGCTTTCAGTGCTAGGGACTTGGTGTTACTATTTAAGTCAAGGCTTAGACTGTTTCTAGGAATGTTCAGGTCTAAATGGTCGAGACCATTTAAAGTGACACAAGTGTTTCAGTCTGGAGCCATTGAACATGAAAATAAAAGGGTGAACGGTTCCAGGAAGATGGACAACGAGTTAAGTCATACATGGGGTCCCAAAAGAAGTTAAGATTGTTGAGGAATTACAACTTGATGAAGTCTGAGTAATCAAGCAACTTGCGTCGCGCCACGACGTTAAATTGTGCGCTAGTTGGGAGGCAACCCAAGATGTAATTGTAATAAGTAGTTATTATTTAAATTTTTAAATTTGTATAGGTTAACTGTGTGTTAAATGAGTGCAGGAAGGACTTGGGACAAAAAGGCGTCACCACGGGCCAGTAAATGGACCTACATGACCCATAAAAAAGTGTTACAGTTTGTCGTGTAATCACAAGCCAAGCTAGGGAAAGGTTCATGGAAGGGTTTATGGTCCGCTTAGCCTACCGTAAACCTTGAGGTAAGTTTTATAACTCTTTTCCTATGAATGGTGTCACAGGCGACTTAACAGACCGTAGGCAACTTAAGTCTTTAAAACATTTACCAAAATAAATGAACAGACTTCTGAAACTCTACTGTCTATTTATGAAGTCTCTAAATGACAAAGATGGAAGTCGGGACAAGACCCACGACATCCTGACGAAACTAAAGAGTAACTGAAATCCTTCGGATGCAAGGAGGCTCACCATAGCTAACTAGAACTGCAAGTGGTACCAACAAAGCGCATGTTGATGATTCTCCATACCAGTATCTGCATCATGAAATGATGCAAGCCAAATGGCTCAGTACGTGGAATGTACAAGCATGTAAGGGGAATTCTAAAGCATAACATAAGCGTGAACTTGATAAAAAGGAAACATACTTACCTCTTCTCAGCTCACTCAACTAAACTCAACTCAAGAATAAGATACTCAAATCTAGGTAATCAACTCTGGATACTCAACTAAATATAAAGCAACAATATATATGCAATATATGAAAAGCTTTTAAAACAGTAGAAAACAACTCAATGTATTGAAAACTGCAATAGTAACTCAGTTTGTATGCAAGGATACAAGATAAAATTTGCTTGTATATGAAAATTCAAAGTAAACTCTGTGTATATAAGAATACCAAAGATCTCTATGTATATAAGAATACAAAATATCTCTGTGTATATAAGAATAATAAAATGCCTTTGTGGGAGTTTCTCTAACCGTCAACCATCACTATGAGCTATATGATGATACATCGTCTTGTTGCACGCTGCCAAAGCCGTCCTATACTTTGACGGGGTATAGAACATACTCACTAAGTGGATCAACTAGTCTATGCTAAAAGCATTAAGGAATCATCTAAAAAGTATGACCCTTGTCAACCCATGTTGGCTACACGGTTTATGGAGATATTGAATTATCTGAACTCAAACTCGTCCCCATATCGGTGCTCAATACTACTCCCAAAATGTTACTAGCTCATATCTTTAAAAACATAACTCATTCTGTGTTTTGAGATTATTACTCAAAAATCTTTCTCTTAAAAGAGATGGTACTCAAACTACTCAAAACTCTTTTGAAAATCTCAGTTTCCTCTCGTCTTAAATGTAACAAGATTTACTCTTGAGAATACTTAGTTCCCATATATCATTTTAAAGAAAATGAACTCAACTCTGCTTGTCTCAAAAACATTTCAAAATCATATTATAATATGATTATTGATTACTCAGGAAGTCACTCTGCATAAACATTGATGGTATAACTAGATACCATAATGCTCATATATTGATGGTATACTCGCTATTCATACTTATCATGTTTTAGAAAAATCTTTTCTCAAAACTCAGTTTAAGAACTCAAGTGTTGACTTGAAAAAGCTTTTTAAAATTTATAACTCAAATCAAAGGGTTCATGTGGAATTATGAACATGAACGACTCAACTCAAGGATCTTAATAGCAATAAAGAACCTTAGCGCTCAGAACTCAAAACTCAATGGCACTACTCATCTCTAGACTGCCTGACTCATAAGGTCCATGCGGAATTATGGGCATGAACAATTCAACTCAAGGGCTTCATGGGTAGCATGTAGTAGTCCCATAAGTAGGAATATAATCTCAAAATAATTAGGAACTCAATGCGCTCAAAGACTTAGAACTTGAAGATGCTACTCCTATCGAAGATACTCAACGTATGGAGTTCATGCAGAATTTATGAGCATGAACGACTCGACTCAAGGGTCTAAAGAACATTATGGAACTTGTGTATACGAATCTTCTCATTCTCATACATACTTCCTCAAAACTTAGCTCGAATCAATAGTTGATCTCAAAGGATTTCACAATTGAACTCAAAGGCTTTCTTGAACTCTACTCTTAACTCTCTCTTGAATGTGAATTATGAATTCAAAAGTTAAGGTTCATGATATGAAGGACCCTGTGATGATAAATTAGACTCATGAATACATTCTCCTCATTCTGATACTCACTTGCTCGAATCTTGAAACAAGTTGATAAAAATTGTAGAAGAATCCTCAAAAAGACTCAAAGGAACTTTCTCAAAAATGTTCGAAAGAACTCTCAAGACTTAACTCTTAGCTCTACCTTGAATTTGAATTATGAATTATGAATTCAAGGTTATGATATGTAGTAGGAAAGATATCGTGATGATTAAAAGTGTTTTAGATGGTTAATCATGAGAAACAGTTGAAAAACACTGCATAGGGAGAAAGTCCACAACGCAGAGATGAATTAAAATGTTTGGTTGAAATAATTTTTTAAATAGTGGAGTCTGCGTTCTCTCCGTGACGCGAAGAGGAAAATTTCACATCTGAGGAACATGTCTGCGGCGCGAACCTAGTACTGTGTTTCTATCCGACTTTTCCTTACTCATTTTCAACCCTAATTCACCTAGAATCGAACGGTTTCTTCCCCAATCATTTGGATTAGATTACTCAACATAATTACACTCTAAACTAGTCAATACAGCCCTAAAAAAAGCTCGCTTTCATCTTAAGAAATCATCAAAACTCCAACAAAACAAGATTTAGAATGAAACTTCAAGAACACTTATCAAGAACTTAAATCTTGCAATCTTTATGGACGAATTCGAATATGAAAATCATATTTGGCATGTGGGTGAACTAACCCAACAATATGGAAACTTACATACATCTTAGGGATCAAACCCATGACGAAAATCCGAAAGAAATCTCAAGAACCTTGACGAACGCCTTGATCCTTTCCTCTTTTCTCCTCTCTTCTCTTCTTGAACTCTTTTCTAAAACCCTAGTGTGAATTAGGATTTGTGTAAACTGAACAAAAACAGTTTAGACCCCTATTTAATAACTAAAAATGAAATAAATCGGATAGGGTAAGGAAAACACCAAAATACTCCTCTTAAATACGGGTAACTTTTCTTAAATGGACAACCGTACTTCAGACGAGAATATCTCCCTCATACGAGCTTGAAATTTTGCAAACTCGGTGGCATTGGAAAGAGGATTCCAAGTCCTTTCATTTGATATCTTGTAGCCCACATAACTCATCATGTACCGAAGGTTATGGTTGTTTGAAGTTAACCCAAAACTTAAAGGAACTTAGGAATGACTTGAATAAACTCTCTTTAGTTCTTCTTGGAACTCAAGGTGCTACATCTAGTGACCTTAACACTCAAGAAATTTTACATTCCTAAATAAAATCGTACTCACAATGAAGGATGGTTTGAGTCTTAGTTCAAAAGTTTTCTGGGGTGTTACGGTATTCCCAATTGGTATGTTAGTATTTTGAGCTACTCAGTATTTTAGTTGCATTTTAGCTTTACATTCAGTTGGGAGTTGACTTAGAATCGAGTTGGACTGGGTTCATCGTACTCTCAAAGTCTCAAAACTACGGGAACGTAGGTTCAAAAGTTCCCTCTTTTGGGCATATGTTTTTAGTAATCACGCCACAATCATGCCTTTATACCCTTGGCAAGGTATATTGGGTCCTCTCGATGGGGCGTATACATCAAACTCCACATTTAGCTCACGTGTTTTATGTTGGTTAATAGTACCTCCCACAGACATACTCTTATTGCATATACCATGTTGTCAGCATTTACTTCAGTATTTAGTTCAACATATAATCTTCAGGATTAGTACTTGATGATTGCATTTAGCTCAGTTTTTAGTTATACTTCAATACAACCTATTTCCATGTTTAGACTATATTGTTCAGCTTATATTGGTCATTCTATATTGATAGTATCATATTGTTCAACTTAGTATCTATATCCTACATGCTCAGTACATTTAAAGTATTGACACATACTTTGCGCTACATCATTTATGATGTAGGTTTAGGCACTCAGCATCTGGATTACGCTTAGTTCGACTTCCAGCTCATACTCAACAACTTTAGTGGTGGGTCCTCCTAGTTCGAGGACTTTTCTTCATGTTTGTGGTAGTTTGCTTATTTTGAGTCTTTCGGTAGTTTTAGAGTTAGTTGGGGACTAGTCCCAACAGCTCATCAATATTAGAGGCTTTCAGACATAGAGTCAGTGTTCAATGTTTTGGGGTTGTTTCCCACGTATATTCAAATTTATGCTCATTTGGAGTCCTTTAGTTTTGACTCATTTTATAGTTATGCTTCCGCTTACTTAGTTATATATATTTAGTATGCTTGTGATATACCAGACTCGGGGTTAGCTTGGGGTCTCTCATGATCCTAGGTCCCGTGTTACATCTAGGGGGTAGCCTCGGGGCGTGACAGTTATATTGGAAGGAATTGGACCAGTTAGGGAATTGGAAGAAATATCTAAGCTTTCAAGTTGTGGACTCTAGCTACCGTTGAAGGACATGCACGCAAAATATTTATTTTGAGGTGATAAAACTATGAGCTTCTCAAGTGTGAACAGGAAAATTGGTCCTTCTAAGTAGTTATTATCAAGGAGCAAATGCTCTATGTTGGTGAGATTCCATAGAGGTCGAAAGATCTCATGTCCAATTGACGTAATAAAGTTAAATAGATAAATGATTGAGGTATTTTATCAATAAAATTCACACCAGTGATATATAACTCCATGAGGGATTCACTGCTATTCCATTTGGTTGTGTGAAAATGTACTGTGAACTGTGGATTGGATGATAAATAAAGATATTTCAAGTTTGAAAGGTGGAAAACTCTTGCGGGAAATATTCCAATTAGTTGTGTCTCTTAAAGTTCTAGATATATTAAAGATGAAGAGAAATTTAGAGGAATGGTGGAAGAGATGTCCACTAGAAAAGGTCAAGTTCTCTTAATTGGGTTAAGTTCTTAACTAGCAGTTTAAAATTGCGAGGCCTAGGTGAAGTCCATCTTGATCATGTGCATTATTTCTTGAGATTCGTAGAACTTGCAATTTTGAAAGGTGAGAGATTTTAGAAGGGATCGGACCTGACATATCTGAATCTGATAGATCAATATGTGTTAAGCTAGAAAATTCAGCAAATTTAGGTGAAATGTGCGTCTGAGAGAAATCATTATGAGACAAATCAAGCCTTTTGAGAGAGGAGAGTTGAAAGAGGCTACAGTTGGGATAAAACTTACCTTGAAGTTGGCTGCAACTAAGGTCAAGCTCAATCACTTGTCCCGTTGTCTCGTCACAATAAACTCCTGCCCATGAGCAACAATTAGTGCTTGTATTCCATGTAACTAAGTTTGGACATGACTCAATATTTTGATTTGTTGTTTTGTAGGAACAATAAGAAACATAAGGAGTTATGGTAAACATGTTCTTAAACTGCAGAAGAACAAGAGCTTGATCATTGGGGCAAAAATTAAATAAGGATGAAGAGAAACCAAATAGTTGATAGAGAAAGGCATATAGAAGAAACAAGGGTAGTTGTCCATTACCCATTTTTGCACTGAAATCAAGATATCTTTGCTATGTTCCTCTGTTCAACAACTTTGATGAGGTATATAATCTTGGTGCTTTGGAGTAAACAATTCCAGGAAGGTCACCTAGTCAATTTTAGAGTTGTCAATTGCTTATTAACTTAAACAATAGGGAACAAACAACTATTTAATCAACTTGAATTTTTAGAGAAGAAAGAAATCCTATAAGAGCACAAATTGGTGTAGATATGTTGACAAAAACATTTCATGTAATAAAATGAAGAAGAGTTTGATTAGATAGGATATGAGTATTGTATGATAACAACATTTGAAGTTGAAAATCCTTTAAATTTTTTATTGACAAAAGTGTCTCTGTCTTTCCCATTCCCCACAACTTTCCCTTTCTATTGGCAACAATATAAATTTGTAGTACTACAGAGAAGAGAAAGGAAGACACATGTCAAAATATTCAGCTTATTTTATTTATTCACACCATGGAAAATAAATAGATGAAAGACTCCTATTCTATTTCAACTAGGGTGCTGAAAAAATTCCTATTCTATCTCAACTAAATAACTAAATTTCAACAATAAAAGAAACAATAACAATAAATATCTCATTACTTCAACATTCCTCCTTGAAATGTTTGATGTTAACTCCAAGTTGTCCACGAAGTGTTTGGAATCTGAATTTGGGAAGACCTTTAGTAAAATATCAACGAGTTGATTCTCGGAACAACAATGAACAAGCTTGATTTCCTTTTTCTTCTCGGCTTCTCTAATGTCATGAAACTTGTCAAAGATACGCTTTGTTTTACCATGCCGCACTGGATTTTCTGCAAACAGAATTGCTGATTTGTTATTACACTTTATCTTATTTGCAACTTGCAATTTCATTCCAAGATCCTTCAGAATTTTCCTTAACCAAATAACTTGATTTCCATCTGTAGAAATGAGAGCTGAAATCGACACACGTGAAGAATCAATGGTAGGTATTGAGCCAGATATAAGTACAAGTATCACTTATGTCAGGGCACCATGAATAAGTTCATTCCACATATACTAAAACTTGTTCCTATAAGAAACAAGAAGCAACTGAGCTCTATAAAGAAAAGTTGTCAAAGTCTTTTAGGGCACAGGCGGTAAACACGTTGATTTACTTGCAAAATAGACTACCAACAACAGTCGTGGATGGAATGGCACCGGTTGAAGCTTATACACCTTACTTTCACTTCCATGACCTACAAAACCTTCGGGTCGAGCTACATAAATCTCCTCTTCTAGAAACCATTCAACAAGGGATATTTGACATCAAAGTGCTAGATTTTCCACTTCATTTGTGCCGCCAATGCAATCAAAATTCTGATAGAGTCCATCCTTGCAACAGGTGAAAAAGTATCTAAATAATAAATTCCATGCTATTGAGAATAACGTTTCACAATGAGTTTCCATAGCTCATTCTCGTCAATCATGGGTATTTCCTCTTTCAATGTATAAGCTTAAACTAGTGTCATTCCATCCACTACCCTTGTTGGTTACCTCTTTTCCATGTACATCGGTGTGTTTACTGCCTCTGCCCAAAAACGACTTTGGTAACTATTTTTATAGAGCTCAATGGCTTCTTGTTCCTTACAGGCAAAAGTTTATCATAACTGAGTTGAAGTATTTTTGGTGCATTAACAGAAGAAACACATTTACTTTTATCTGACTCAATACCTACCATTGATTCTTCATGTGTGTCAATTTATGCTCTTACTTCTTTAGAATTTAGAACATCACCACACAAAATCATGTTTTACGGATATTGTGTGACGATGTTCCAAATTTTGAAGAAATAAGAGCAGAAATTGACATGCGTGAAGAAATAATGGTAGGTATCGAGTTAGATATAAGTACAGGTGTTTCTTTTGTCAGTGAACCAAGAATAGTTCATACCAGATATGCTAAAACTTCTGCCTATAAGGAACAAGAAGCTACCGATCTCTATAAGAAAAAGTTGTCAAACTCTTTTTGACTAAAGGCGGTAAACACATCGATTTACTTGCAAAATAGACTACCGAAAAGGGAAATGGATGGAATGACACCAGTAGAAGATTATACACCTCATCGTCACTTTCTTGAACTACAAAACCTTCGAGTTGAGCTACATAAATCTCCTCTTCTAAAAAAACATTCAAGAAGGCAGATTTGACATCTAAATGCCAGATTTTCCACTTCATATGTGTTGCCAATGCAATCAAAATTATAATGGTGTCCATCCTTGCAAAAAGTGCAAAAGTATCTAAATAATGTACTCCAGGATGTCAATAATAACCTTTATCAACCAACTTTGATTTGTTCTTGTTGATAGATCCATTTGCATTCAACTTCACTCAGTAAATCTATTTAACTCCAATTACTTGCTTTGTTTCAAGTTTGTCAATGAGTTTCCATGTCTTGTTCTTCTCAATCATGGCTATTTCCTCCTTCATTGCTCTCATCCATTCTTCAATCCCACTGGCATCTTGAAAGTTTGAAGGTTTAGGGAAAACAAGATTACAGCTTCCACAAATTTAAGCAAAAGGTCTAGTACCTCTAACAAAAAAATCTTTATCATTCTCTGCTCCAAGTCTTCATTTGAATCTTCTAACGCAGGTTCAACATCCATCCTTCTGACTTGAGAGATATTCGAATTCCAATAAGCATCTTCATCCACCTTCACATCTCTTCTTATAAAATCTTTCCCAAATTCAATATTGTAAATTCTATAGCCCTTACAGATAGAGCTACAACCAACAAAAAAATATTCTTTTTAGCTTTTTCATCAAGCTTGCACTGTTTGACAGCCGGTACATGAGTATAGCACAATGAACAAAACACTATTAAATGTATTATTTATGGTTTTAAGCAATTCCAAGCTTCAACTGGTATCATTCCATCCACAACCATAGTTGGTAGTCTATTTTACAAGTAAATCGATGTTTTAACGGCCTCCGCTCAAAAAAGACTTTGGAAACTCTTTCTGTATAGAACTCGATAGCTTTTTTTTCCTTACATGCAGACGTTTTAGCATATTAGAAATGAAGTATTCTAGGAGCATTGTCATAAGAAACACCTGTACTTATAACTGACTTTATAACTACCGTTGATTCTTCATGGATGTCTATTTCTGCTCTTATTTCTTAAGAATTTAGAACATCATTGCACAAAATTATTATTTTGCAGATTTTGTGTGATAATGTTCTATATTCTGAAGAAATAAGAGCAGAAATTGAGAAGCGTGAAGAGTTAATGCTTCTGTCAACGCTCCAAGATTAGTTCATCCCAGATATGCTAAAACTTCTACCTGTAAGGAACAAAAGAGTAACTGAGCTCTATAAAAAAAAGTTTCCAAAGACTTTTTGGGCAGAGGCAGCAACACATCCAGCTACCCGCAAAATAGATTACAAACAAGGGACATGGATGGAATGAAACCACTAGAAACTTACACACCGTACCTTCACTTCCTTGAACTACAAAACTTTGGGTTGAGCTATATAAATCTCCTCGTCTAGTTAACAATTTTAGAAGGAAGATTTGACATCTAAATGTCGGATTTTAATTTCCCCTTCATTTATGCTGCCAATGCAATCAAAATTCTGATAGTGTCCATCCTTGCAACAGGTGCAAAAGTATCTGAATAATCAACTCCAGGTTGTTGGGAATAACCTTTAACAACCAGCTTTCTTTGTTCTTATTTATATATCAATCTTCATTCAACTTCACACTATAAACCCATTTAACTCCAATAACTTGCTTAGTTTTTGGTTTGTCAACGAGTTTCGATGCCTCGTTCTTCTCAATCAGTGCGCTCGCTTGTATTCTTCAATCCCACTAGCATCTTTAAATTTTGAACATTCCAGGATAACAATATTACATCTTCCATAAATTTCTACCAAAGGTCTAGTACCTCTAATAGAAAAAATTTCATCATTCTCTACTTCCAAGTCTTCATTTGAATCTTTTGAAACTGGTTCAACATCCATTCTTCTGACTTGAGAGATATTCAAATCACAATAAGAATCTTCATCCACATTCACATCTCTACTTATAAAAAATGTCCCAGATTCAATATTGTAAATTCTATAGCCCTTAGAGATAGAGTTATAGGCAACAAAAATTCCTTTTTCCGCTTTTTTGTCAAGCATGCTCTGTTTGACAGTTGATACATGGGTATAACACAATGAACCAAACACCTTTAAATGTCTTATGCAATTCCAAGCTTCAACTGGTGTTATTCCATCCACATCGCTTGTTGGTAGTCTATTTTGCAAGTACATCGATGTGTTTACCGCATCTTCCCAAACAAGACTATGGCAACTTTTTCATTAGAGATCTCAGTTGCTTCTTGTTCCTTACAAGAAGAAGTTTTAGTATATCTAGATGAAATATTCTTGGTGCACTGACTGAAGCAATACCTATGCATATATCTAACTCTCTACCTATTATCGGTTCTTCATGCATATCAATTTTTTCTCTTATTTCTTCAAAATTTAGAACATCATCAGACAAAATAATGTTTTGCAGATTGTGTGTGATGATGTTCTAAATTCTAAAAAAATATATTCTAAATTCTAAAGAAATAAGAGCAGTGACATGCGTTAAGAATCGATGGTAGATACAGAGTCAGATATAAATACATGTGTTGCTTGTATCAATGCAGTAAGAATAGTTCATCCCAGATATGCTAAATCTTATGCCTATAAGGAACAAGAAGCAATCGAGCCCTATAAAGAAAAATTTACCAAAGTCTTTTTTGGAAAAGGCAGTAAACGCGTCAATTTACTTGCGAACTAGACTACCAACAAGGTTCGTGGATGAAATGACCCTAGTTGAAGCTTATACACCTTACCTTCACTTTCTTGAACTACAAAACCTTCAAGTTGAGCTACACAAATTTCTAGAAAACTATTCAAGAAGGTCGATTTAACATCTAATGCCAAATTTTCCACTTCATTTGTGCTGCCAATGAAATCACAATTCTGATGGTGTCCATCCTTGCAACAGGTGCAAAAGTATCTAAATATTCAATTCCAGGATGTTGAGAATAACCTTTAACAACAAGCTTTCCTATGTGCTTGTTAATAGTTCCATCCGCAATAACCTTCACTCTACAAACCTATTTAACTCCAATAATTTGATTAGTTTTAGGTTTTTCAATGAGTTTCCAGGTTTCATTCTTCTCAATCATGGTTAAGTCCTCCTTTATTGCTTGCTTCAATTCTTCAACCCTACTGCATCTTTAAATTTTGAAGGTTCCAGGATATAGAGATTACATCGTCCACAAATTTCTACCAAAGGTTTACTACCTCTAACACAAAAAGCTTTATCATTCTCTGCTTTCAAGTCTTCATTTGAATAATCTAAAGCAGGTTCATCATCCATCCTTCAGACTTGAGAGGTATTCCAATCCAAATAAGCATCTTCATCCACCTTCACATCTGTACTTATAAAAACTTTCCTAGATTCTATAACCAACAAAATTTCCTTTTTTCAGTTTTTTCATCAAGCTTGCTTCGTTTGACAGCTGGTACATGATTATAACACAATGAACCAAACAACTTTAGATGTCCTATTGATGGTTTTATTCAGTTACAAGCTTCAACTGGTCTCTTTCCATCCACAACCTTTGTTGTTTGTCTATTTTGGAAGTACATCTATGTGTTTACTGCCTCTGCCCAAAAAAGACTTTGGAAACTTTTTCTTTACAGAGCTCAATTGTTCTTGTTCCTTACAGGAAATTATTTAGCATATCTTGGATGAACTATTCTTGGTGCACTAACAGAAGTAAGTCTGTATTTATATTTGAATCAATACCTACTATTGATTCTTCATGCATATCAAATTTTGCTCTTATTAGAACTTGGAACATCATCACAAAAAATCATGATTTTGCAGATTTTTTGTGATGATATTCTAAATTCTGAAGAAATGAGAGTAGACGTTGACATGCGTGAAGAATAAATAGTAGGTATTGAGTCAAATATAAATACAAGTGATGCTTCTGTTAGTTCACCAAGAATAGTTCATCCTAGCTATGCAAAAATTTCTTCCTATAAGGAACAACAAGCAACCGAGCTCTATAAAGAAAAAGTTGCCTAAGTCAATTGTTGGGAAAAGGTGGTAAACACATCAATTTACTTACAAAATAGACAAACAACAACGGACGTGGATGGAATGACACTAGTTGACGTTTATACACCTTGCCTTCACTTCTTTGAACTACAAAACCTTCGGGTTATGCTACATAAATATAACGCTTCGGAACTGTAAACGTCAATTGGAAGTTGAAAAGTTGTAGAAAGTTGTTGGTGCACTAATTCTACAAGCCCTTGTACGGACCTAAGAAGATTTTATGGGCCGTATGAGCAAGTCATTGATACTTTCCTGGAGTTCACGAAAATGTTAAGTCTTAGATGGGATTCCATGAGCTAGCAATATGGCTCATGGATGGATCTATGGTTCGTGGATGAGGCTTGTTGAATAGATATCAGACCTGATGAAATTTTGGCATTTTAAGTTCTACTGACGGCTTGTACGGGTCATACAAGGAACTACAGATTGTAGAATTCTTTCCATAGTTGATCTTTAGAAAGTTGAGTGTCCAATGATTTGATTACAACTTGCTAGTATGGCCCATCAAAGGATGTATGGACTGTACTTGGCCATCGTGGTTTGTAGGCCTCAGGATCCTGGCCTTTGGCAAAGGGTCACTGTATGAGAAGGGGTACAACTCGTGGTTTGTAGTACGTGTCATGGTTCTTGGTTCGTAGTTCAACTCAAAGATTCGGTCTCCATTGGTGGGAACCATAAGTGGACAGTACATCTCTAGATGGGAGTACGGACCGTAGAAGCCTCTTTGTGGATGGTCCTACCAATTTTAGGTGGGGTTAATTCAGCCTTTTCCCCACCCTTTTTTAGCCTTAACCTGATGGTTTTACACCTAATTAAGGTTTTTTTCAGTTTAGTTCAGCCCTAACACTCTCATAATCACTCCCAAGACTTAGAGCAAGGATCCAAGAATCGAAAGTTAGGGGTTTCAAACATCTTCTTAAAGTTTCTTCAAGAACTTTGTTCTTCCAGGTATTTAGGGTTATTCATAGTGTTGGATTAATCTAGGGTACTACCCAAAGTTCCATGAATTCTGAATTTGGCTTGTGTTTCTTATTCTGAGTTCTGGTTTCTTAACTATTGAGACTATAATACTTTATACATAATGATTCTTGAGTTGCTAGTGACTTTTTTATCACATGAACCCTAGTTGATGAAACTTGTGAAAGCCTTTGCGCAATTATTTCCATACAGTGATTTCAAAATTTAATTTATGTCCAAATATATTTTAAGCGTCATTTGAGAAGATCACTTATGGTTCCAAATGTATTATTTTTGCATGGAGAAAAGTATTACTATTTTAAGAAGAGCATATTTAGTTTTTCAGAAGAATTTTCGGTCAAAAGATTAGTAATCCTTTAAAGATGACCTTTTTAGTACTAACTCAATCAAATGAGCATTATTATATGAGCATTAATTCTTACATTTTGGTAATAGTATTGAGCACCGATTTGGATAAGAGTTGAGGCAACTTAAACCCCATAACTTGCACCACCAGTGTAGATAGGATCGTACTGTAATTAGGGTGACTCCTGACCAGCCTCAAGAAGGCCTTTAGATGGATCCAAAAGTTAAGTTCCCTCCTATATCCTGGCAAGGTATAGGGTGGTTCTGGCAACATGGTTAAGACGTTGTATCATCACGAAACTCTTCATGATGGTTGTCAGTTAGAGAAACTCCCCAAGAAAGTAAAGTATTTTATTTAAGTATTTTGCTATCATTGCATACCTATTTGTAAAGCTTTTAATTATTTCGTTTCATAGTTCATGCTTTACTTCAGCTGAATTATGTTAGTCGGTCATTCAGTTCACCTAATTTAGTTGGATACACTATATCTTTTGCTCAACCAAGATGTATCCTCACTTTCTCAACTTGATGGATACATTGATTTTAGGGTTTGTTGTTTTGAATCATTGTATTTTCAATTTTTTTAATTCCGCTATATGCATCATGTATATATCACTATATCACTTATATTATTTTATGAGAAACATTTGTATCATCACCAAAAAAATCAATCAACCATCACCATAAATTCAGATCTCAAACAAGAAATATTATGTGTGCAATCTAAGCTAAAACTTAAATATTCAGTATATCAGAAAAATCCGTCAACCATAACCATAAATTCAGATCTCAAACCAGAAACATTATGTATAGAATCTAGCTACTATATTATTTTATGAGAAACATTTGTATCATCATGTCACGCCCCGAGCCTACACCTTGGGCGAGACCGGCACCCGGAGACCATTCCTGGCCCCAAGCGAACCCTTGGCCTGGCTTTCTTAACTCAGCGGAAACCTAACTCAACAGAATAACCCAAAGCAATGCAATATTGTAAAAGAACATAACTTATAAAGTATGGCCATAAGGCAACCCGAGTCTCAAAATAGGATTTTTACATATATATAGATAAGAGACTCAAAACTAGCTGACTGACTGTCTGTCTATGAAGCCTCTAAAAACACTGAGATGGATGTTGGGACAGACCCCGCAACATCCTAGTAAAACCAAAACTAAGAACACACAATAATTGAGCCCTCCGGAATGCAAGGAGGCTCACCACTGACTCTGGAGTGCTCAGCTGGATCAACGACGTGCAGGCTGCTGATCTGGGATACCTGAATCTGCATCATGAAACGATGCAGGCCAACTGGCATCAGTACATGGAATGTACGAGTATGCAAGCTGGAAAACTAAGCAACAACGGTTAGAAGGAAAATCTGGAAGAAACTGAATAGCTTACCTGTCTCAACTCAACTCAACCTGACTGACTTCTTTCAATATAAGGCAATTTAAAACAAGTGCGATATAAAGAAAGACTGTTTAAAACATGCTATAAACTCTGTGTGTATACAAGATACAATAAACCTGAAATGTATATAGAAATGCAATGAATTGATGTATATAAAAATACAATAATCTCTGAGTATGAAAATACAATAATTGCTGTGGGAGTTTCTCTAACCGACAACCATCACATAAGAGCTATAGTGATGATACAACGATCGACCTCACGCTGCCAGAGCATTTTATACCCGGCCAAAGGTATAAGACCTGAACTGCCTAATGGATCCACTAGTCTAATCTGAAAAGGATTCATCTAAAAAGCATGATCCTTTTCTACCCATGGTGGCTAACATGGTTCTATGGGGGCGGTGGATTCTTTGAACGCTCCCCCAATTCGGTGCTCGATATTACTCCCAAAAATGTACTGGCTCTTATGTTTTTAAAACATATTTATTCCTGCTGATATGAGATAATTACTCAAAAACTAGCCCGAAGGCTCTTTGGAAATCTCAGTTTCCAACCTTGTTTAGATGTAAAGACCTTTCTTTAAAACTTCTTTGGGAATACATAGTTCCCTAATAACTTTGAGAAATGAACTCAACTTTAAACTCTTGACTTAGCTTGAAACTGGGACTCTTACTCGACTTGAAACTTGACTGCTAACTTCACTTGACTTGGAACTATCTTTCCTTGAATCGAAAATATGAATTCAAGGTGTTCGATCACATGTTATGGAGGGATTCCTGAACACTTAGACGTACTATGGAGTGTCGGAAACGACCATAGAACATAGGTATAATACCTTGGAACTTGTTTGAGAAAGTGAGAAAAGGAATGGGGAAACTTGGCTGAGACTTCAGATTTCTGGTGACACAGGCGGCATCTACGGAAGCCATCGACGGACCGTAGATGGACTTACGGTCCGTACTGCGGGTCCGTGGATCGCGTCAGAGAGTTTTCCCAAAAAAAAAATCGATTTTTGAACAAAAGTCTAAGTGTTGACCTACGGTCCTGACTTACGGTCCGTGGATCGATCTACGGACCGTAGGTCGGGCTCGTAGATCGATGCCCCAAAAACCCAACTTCTGTACCAATCGACGGTTGACCAGTACGGACCGTCGATTGATCTACGGTCCGTAGGTCAGTCCCGTAGATGGGGATCGACAGCCCAAAATTTCTGCAATTCGATGATAAATCAACTTTTTAAGGGTCATAACTCTAAGAATCGTAATTCCCTCAACATACCATAGGATTTCAATGAAAATATACGACCCGATCATGTCTCACAACGAACAATAATTTCAATAACATCACCAACAACATCAACAACAACTAACAACTTCAACACTTCCACAAAAAAATCCCCAATCTTTCTCAATCAATGAAATAAACTTGGTGTGTGTGGGGGAAAGAATCAACCCACACGAAAAACTCACATACCTTTAATAGGGATCACCCCCGACGAAAGTCCACAATGATCTTGACTAATCTCCTCTTTCTTCTCTCCTTTTTCTTCTCCTTCTTCTCTTCTTTAAACTCAAGAACCCTAACTCTTCTCTTTCAAAAATGGGACAAAAATGATCCAAGATCATCCTAACTCAACAATAAGAGCTCAAAATAAATAATTTGTGAAAGGACCAAAATGCCCTTAAATTTCCGGACGAAATTCCCTTCCAACTACCCAACTTCTATAGGGCATAACTCTCTCATAAAAACTCGGAATTGAGCAAACTCGGTGGCGTTGGAAAGATCGTTCCAAGGGCTTCGCAACCATAACTGGAACTACTCCTAACTCATCCTGAGCTAGGAGTTACGACTGCTCAAAGTTGGCCAAAAACTCACTGATTTCCACACTTCGCCAAATTTCCAGATTTTTAAATTTTTCCAAAAAATGACTATTTCCAAATTTCAAGCTTCTTCAAAGCCACTTCAAATTGTCGGATGTTACACATCACCAAAAAAATCACTCAACCATCACCATAAATTCTGGTCTCAAACAAGAAATGTTATGTGTACAATCTAAGCTAAAACTTAAATATTCAGTATACCAGAAAAATCAGTCAACCATAACCATAAATTCAGATCTCAAACCAGAAACATTATGTATAGAATCTAGCTACTATATTATTTTATGAGAAACATTTGTATCATCACCAAAAAAATCACTCAACCATCACCATAAATTCTGGTTTCAAACAAGAAATGTTATGTGTACAATCTAAGCTAAAACTTAAATATTTAGTATAACAGAAAAATCACTCAACCATCACCATAAATTCAGATCTCAAACCAGAAACATTATGTATAGAATCTAGCTACAACATAAATATTCACTAGATTCCTTGATATAACACATAAATATTTTTTAGATAAAAAAATTCAAATGGAGGAAGTTCATTCAGATATAAACATTCATATACACTCGCTTTCCAAATATGGATAGAGAGCATAAGAAACCACAAAAAAAGGGGGTATAGAAACATAGAAAAAAACAAGGGAGTTTTGGGCATTAGGTTTCATCTTTTTCACTTGCCGTAGTTGTGATATCTGAAAACATTGTTGTTGTCATTATTCATTTCTAAATACATGAATGCAAGTATATCTTTGAATTCATGAATACAAGTTGGTTGTTCATAAAGCCGCTCTGGACAATTTCAACTATTCATATTCGAACTTGAATTTTTCTTTGAAAATTCAACTAAATTCACCTTAAATCTGTACAAAAATCCCTCTAATTCTAGATATGATCTCCTCGTGATATAGCAATTTTATTTTGAAAGAAAATCAACTAAGAACAAGAGGTTCAATGTGGATAAAGCAAAAGAATCAGTAGAGTAGAAGAAGAAATCCTACACCGTACTATGTTTATGAATGAAAAGAAAGAGGAAAGGAGGAGGATTGGTATTGGGATAAAATCCTATGTCAAAAAATCCACTTGAACCAAAGATAAGAAATTTAGTGATTGGTATGCACTCAACAACAAAAAAAATCTACTTGAACCAAAGATAAGAACTTTAACGTGAAATCTGTACGCTAGAAATGTGAAAGTGCGTACAGTGGGAGAAAAGCATTGGCCACCATGAACAAGAATTCATCAAAGATAATCAAGTTGTAAACCTCAAGTAGCGGTAATGTTCATCAAGAAGTACGCAAACATTCAAAACCAAAGCTCCATTGAGCAATGTGGATCTTAGACAATGAAATTCAACTCAAAGCAACACTCTACGTAGTATAGAGAGGATCCCTTTTAGGGTAGTAAAAGGGAAATCTTCCATCTCAATGCCTTGCAAAGGTAGAGAGACTGTTAATATTTTTTTATAAGTCTATTACGCACAAAGACATTCTTATATGAAGGAATAAACACCAAGAAATCTCTTAAATGCTTCCAATTAAAGTTAGGACCATAAAATCACCAATCATACAGTAAATTTACGACTCAAAGCAATGGCCGAACATACATTTCAACCAAAAAAAATATTCATAAAGCAGTTGTACAAGAAAGCCTAGATATATACTTACTTAAGAGGATCTTCAATTACTTGCTCCTTCTTCACATATTTAAGAGCATTGAGGTTTAGGACTTCCTATCAGTAACCTGATGATTCCCAAAACCTCGACCCCATTGATCTTACGCAAGCTACTCAAATTCACGGACAAATCCTCAACCCCATAATCAGTCACGACCAAATATATACAGAATCCAAAACATAATCAATAATTGGATAGCTAATACATAGCTCTTTCCAAAATCGAAATAACTTTGTTATAACATAAAAATTAGAGTCACGCAAAAGAGTGAGATTCATACAGGTCAAAACCTAAATCCCTTTAATTTCCACCCCAACTCCAACCACTTAAAGGGTAATATTTTGTGATTCAAGATATAAAGTTGTTCAAGATTGGATGTATATGAAACGTACTTGGCAATATCAACAAGAAAAAAAATCAAGCTCATCGTTGAAATTACTAAGATAAATGGAATTAATAATAAAATATCGGTGAATGAGTTTCGATTTGGTACTCTGGATGAGCATAGGGGAGTTGATCAAAGATGAATTAACTGAGGCGTGCACAACTAGTGAAAACATGAAATCGTTTGCACACTAGATAAAATGATTCCAAGTCGGATTAGTAACCCAAATGACTTAATATAACTTTTCAGCATTCCATAGGAAAACTCGTGCGCCCATTCGCCATCCATTTCAGCTAATTAAGGATAAAAGTGTGAATGAAATTGACTTGAATAACCATAGATTCAGAATTTGGATACCACAAATTGTTTTCTTCTTCCCTTTTCTGGCAAAGTTTGAAATTTAGTACCATGTTGAAGCAAATCTCAAATTTAGGTTACTAGCAATTTATGTTTGATTTTGTCCATTTCAAAATTTCAATCAGTCTCTACTAGTTTATAAACTTATAGATGTTAATAATTATCTATGGTGTTAGCTATATTTGCTTTTCATTCACCTGAATTAGATTTGGTTGGTTAAGTATCATGCACCTGAGAAAGCAGTAATAGAGGACGCAACGAAAAAGGCAAGAGGAGCGTCCAGTCGAATATGTTTCTCATTTTTCTGAAATTACCTGACAGTTTAAGATGTCTCATATATAAAAAATTAAGTGACTGAACTATTTTTCTTTGTCATCTTAGATTTTGTTTGCATATCGAAAAGGTCTTAAAAGTAGATACGATACCTGATTGCTAGATATGCAGACCTGTAGAGAGTGATACTTTGTTGACTTCAATACTAAAGCAGTGCAATGAGACAAGAGAACCTAAGAAAACAATTGATTAAAGTTCCCTTTTCATGGATCCAGATCTAGATGGTGGCACTAATACCATTTTTGGTTTTTCAATCCATCGAATTTGGATTTAAGAAAAGGAAAGCTAACATTACCAAGGTAAAAGAACGTGATCTGATGCTAACGATAAAGCTGTTTCGTCCTCTAATCTATCACGAAGGGAAGCTCACTTTTTCCCTCAGAGAGCTAAGCAGTATACTTCATGATCATAATCATCTAGATGAAAGATGAACATTGGTGTACCTAGATGAGTTATAACTTCATAAAGTTCATCGGTGGAGAAAAAGAAGGAATCGGTGAGGAACTTTAGTAGTGAATAGTAAAAAGTTAGAGGAAATGATAATTTTTAGGTCAAGCTTCAAAGAGAAGCGTCACAAAAAGATTTAGTTCCACAAAAATGGGCTTGGTCAATGATATTGGCCCAACCCAACCCGTTATTGGGATAGGGTTGAGGTAAGAATTTTCAACACAACCCTACTTATATTTGATGTCTTTTAATGAGAAAGATGAAGTCTAAATATTTTTGTGCAGTTTTTTGGTATTAATATGATTTTGAGTTGCACAAATGAATATGCTACTTATATGGGGCCAGATGAAAACAACATAAAACACACTATTATTGATGCTAATTACACATTGAAAAAACAATTTTTAAAATTACTATTTCTCTCAGAGTTTTGTTGCAAATATATGTATCTGACGGAGAAAATACATGTATTTTTTATATACGTCGGTTAAGAGTATACATATTTTGGGTAGTTAATAAAAGAAACACAATTTAATGACAAAAAATAAAGAGTAATTCACGTCTGTAACGACTTTCAAGGATATGGAGTATCCCTATGCTAAAGTTAATATATCAAAAAAAATCAAATTCTCTCCTAAATTTTGTTCGTCACTCAGATTTTATTCCGTTTCTTCTATTTAATTCATATTCCATTTTAAATAGACAATTTTTCAAAATCACTATATTTGAGATTGACAATGACATATCACTGTGTGGTTGACATTCTGAAACTTGATTTTTGAAATTATATACGGTGGTTATTAAATTGATGAAATTATTCTCAAGGATTACACTACATATAATGATTTTGCTTATTTTATTTCAAAACATTTTGAAAGAGAGAAGTTAGATTCACTGCTGACGGAAATTCAACTCCGTTGGAGATTCAAAATGAGATAGAAATGAAACTATTAATGGAATTGAAGAATGGAGATCTGATTTTGGATTGTATCCACTGTGTTTAATATATAGCCTATGTATCTCATCTGTCTCACACACAATCACTCATGTGTACACACATTCTAAGAGACTCTAATCTTATGGAACTAGTCTCCATTAATCCTTAAGTATCTAAAACATGAGCAAGTTCGATCTCTGTCTATGTTTCTACAAACAACGTGAGGAACATTGTGGGTTTGATTTCCTGATAACATCTCTCTTTCCTGACTTCCTCCCCCCCTCCCCCCCCCCCCCCCCCATTGTCACTATACTAAGAAAACTAGATAAAATCATCAATTTAAACCATGTTGAGAGCTCAAGATAATGATTTTACGAAGAAAAGGTGGTACAACTCCTCTCTTTTGTGAGTTTTTTAGAGTTCAAGTCTTTAATTCTGGGAGGCTCTGTTGTAAGAAAGATAATAATCAATTCAACTTCTTTTTTAATTCTTCCACAAATTCTATACATGATGCCTTAAAACCAACATCAAAGTAATCCACAATTGTATTATGAAGCACCAACACTTAAGACATTATTTTGAGGTCATGTAAAGTTTATTGCTTATGTTGATGCTTTAAAATAAAGTTATCATAATTCAACATTATGGCAGAGATATTGGAGAAGCTAATAATTTAGTCACATTTAGGCACAAGTATGAGGCTTTTTTCAACTGCTTTAGATGCTTATTTAGTATCCAAGAACATCCGTGGATATAGAGTAATCGAGGTTTACTTTGAACCTTACTGTTATATTGGAATGGATGTTAGGAAAACCTTCAATCAAGGACAAAATTGCAATGCTTCAAATGAACATCAACAATTTTCTAGAGGTACGGATAAAGAGCGAAGGACTGAATATTCTTCAAGTGGTGGCAATTTTGAATACTTGGATAATGATTTGTCATAAGAATACAATATTTTACGAAGGAGTGAAAATGGAGCACTTGGATATGAAGTTAGCGATGAAGTGTGAAAATAGATGGCACGTAAAGAAGGAGATTCTGATTGTGTTGACTATAAAGATTTCAAGAGCTTAAAAAGTAATCCTAATTCAAATAGTAAGAACTTTCTTGAGTTCAATCCAAAGACAAATAAGTAAATGAGTTCAGGAATGTTGTGAAAACTGATGAAGTCAATCAAGGAAGGTATAAAAAAATGGCGCAAGAATGATTAGTAAATGATACAAGCAGTTTGTCCTATAAATTAAGATTGTGACAGAGATATTATGGATTCTAGAATGTACAAAGATAGTGTTTTTTAAGTACAGACATAATCTCACCCAGAACTGTAAAAATTGAAACCACATTAATAAAATCATCACGTCTTTGTTCATAGCTAGAGGATATCTTGATGTGTCTTAAAATCAAATAGGAATTGAAAGATCTTCAAATTTAGAAATCATGTCAGTATTCAGTTAAGGCCACATGCATCATTATCTAATTATAGAAGGGGAAATGAGGCAATTACAATAATCGATGGACATATCTCTGATCGATTTAAGTTATTGTGGAATTATTTTAATGAAATCGTAAGGACAAATTCAAATACATTAGTTTCTTTGAAGTTGATTGAAAATGAGAATCTCAGCAAGTCTAATAGAATTTAGAGATTCTACATTTATTTTAGTGCTTGCAAAGAAGGATTCAAGCTGAAAATGGGGCTAATATATTTAGAACTGCCAATAAGTTTGGTCTACGCGTACGCAGGACTTGGTCCGCGAAGCGGAGTGCAGTGCACGATGCACCAGCAAAGACTACATCAGCTGCACATTAAGGTTAAGAAATTCCACCGGTGGGGGCCTAAGATTCATTGATGTCACGACCCAAGGGTACCTCCTAGACGTAACAAGGCACATAGAACCCCGAAAGGGACCATATAAGCCACTTAGCATATCATAACATAGAGTATTAGAACAATAAGAGAAAATGCATTTAAGTCCAAAAGTTTCATATAAGCAAAGCGGAAGTCTAGACTTGTCTCAATTAGCCATCTATTACAATCTAAGTATCAAATAGGGTCACAGCCCTTACAAGAAATCCGAAAGTCTAATATAATGAAAGAAAGGAACTACAAGATATCACTCGTCCTCGAATCCAAGAGGACTCACCACAAGCAAGGAGAATAGTCAATCCAAGCTTTGACCAAGAAGAAAGATCACCTCAAACACAGGACCCTACACTTATAAAAAAAATGTAGAAAATATGGGTTAGTACAAAAATGCACTATGTATGGTAGCCATGCATAAAACCATGAAAACATGCAAAAATGGACACTTAAGTTGAAAAGCATGCACTTTACCAAGTTTAAGTATCATCATAATGATTAGCGCAAAAGCATAAGTCATAAGCATATTCAACATATAGGTCATCATTTCATATTGGAAACATACCGTAAATACCCTCACACCATCCTTGTGCAATGCATGAATAAGATCCCATAATCATACCCACACTAAGGAAAGCTTATTGAGTAACTATAGTTCATAACTCATATTCTTATTCATATTATCATATAGCTTTAACAGACATAGACCAAGTGAGGTTAGTCATGGAATCAGGAGTCTACCCCACACCGAAAAGGGGTTGTCCTACTTGCCTAAGGTAGAACCAAACTCTTAGCTTAGGTGGATCCACTAGTTAAAAATCTATGAGGGCACATAGTTTATGGGATAAGGGGATTGCTACTAGAAAACCCAGCCTCTACTAACACGAGGGCTTCCATCCCAAGAGATTGTTCCTAGAAACCCAGCCTCTACTAACGTTAGGGCTTCCATCTCATATCACTATCCACTTGGTGCTAAGCATAGTTCCCATTGAGTTCATATTAAGTCTTGACTTAAGTTCATAATTATGGAAGAATGTCTTGACACTCAATCCATATAACTCATTCTAAAGCTCATAGATTCATTAGGTGAGACTAGTCTTCCAACCTTAGAATCACTACATGTGACCAGCCTTTCACATCATATCATATTCATACATAAGTGCGTACATGAATATAATCATCCAATCAACACAACAATTAGATCATAGTCATATTCACTTTACACTCAACGTGATCTAAATGCATATACATAAGCCTCAAAACACAGATAATTCTCATGCTTTGCCCTTCAAGGACCATAGATCACATTCAATCAACATATCTAGAATTACTACATTAGACATGGATGATAACATGATTCAATTACTATTATTACTATAAGCATAATTGAATAATACTCTTTTTTCTACAATTCACGTTCACCCACACTTTTAAATCCAATTTGGGAAAATAGGGGAATTCATGGATTTTTATGGAATTCAACTTAAAATCATATAAAATCATCAATATATCCATAATTAAACATAATCCAATTATTAAAAACGAATTTGAAAGAAATCCATGAGATTGAAGTCAAACCCTAGGTTTTTGGGGAAATTACTATATTTGAAATTGAGTTTGGAGGAACTCCATGGATGAAGGACTATCATACCTTGATGAAGAATTACCACGAATTTAAGGAGAAAAGATGGATCCTTCAATCCTAGATTCACTTTTCTTCTTCTTCTTCTTCTTCTTCTTCTTCTTCTTCTTCTTCTTTGAAGTTCTAGAGAGAGAATATTTGGGGAGGTTTGAGTTTGGGAATTGATTTTGGAATTAATGAGAGGGATGAATTAGTTTATGGGTCTTAAAACCTTTTATAGGTCATCTAAACTATGTTAAAATGATGCCACTTAATAATTATTAACACCCCTAGACTTAACCCCCAAAGCTAACAAAACTGTTTTCCAGCCCTTGACCTACAACTCCACGACCCACAGACCGTTGGTGGGACCACGGCTCGTGCTGGTTAAACGTGGTTCATGGACTGGGGCTTGACCTATCGAGCCAAGCCACTTGGCGTGGACCCATCCACGAGGCATGGGTCCTGCCCGTGGCTACTGCCTTAGGCAGATTCCAAGGAGACCTCACCCACGTTGTCCACCTTCGGGGCGTGGGTCCATCCACGTGGCATGGGTGGTCTCGTGGTGGTGCTGGTTTTGGGCAGTTCTAGGGTCCTCCTTAAGGACCCATGGTTGGTCCTTAGGGGGTCGCACCATGACGTTTTAACTCAAAAGCAAATATATTGAGTATCGAGGGTTATTTACGACTCTAACCCTTACGTTAGGCTCTAGTTTAGTCTACAATTTTTCCGGAATGTTACAATTTAGAACCCCTTGAACACAAAAAAAAACTATGCTACCCCACAAAATTGATATTTCAAACTCAACGAAATTCACGAAACGACAAATGGAGGTCATCTCATTAAAATATTTAGCCAAGTCAACACTTACACAAAGTAACCAAACAAGCATAATGCAAAATCATCACAAAATCAAATTGATCACCTTGGGATCAAAACCAAAGGTCGTTCTAGACTAAACTCTGAATTCTGAATCTAACTGTTCTGATGGAATTCACATTCAACAACGTATATCAAGAATGTTAACCGAAATCAAATATTAGCCAAACTTTCAAAAACTTCTCACTTATTAGCTCAGAACGTACGCTGAAGGCCTCGGTACCCGAACCAACCCGCTACTAGCCCAAAATGGATCTTATGGAGCTGATGAAACTAACGAAAATCTTATACGACATAAGATTCTCCAAATGTTTACCAAACTCAACTCTTTCAACTTAAAAACTACCAAAAGGGAAAAACTCACACAACTCTCTCCCTCTCTTCTCAAAAAGTGTGCAACCCATCCCAACACACCACAAACACTGCATAAAAGTTATGGGAAGGGGAAAAAATATAAAATCACACAAAAACATGCAAATGACCATGAGTGTCATTACAACATCCAGTACTAAAATGACTTTCGTCTTCAAAAGTAAAAGAGAAGAAAGTACCCGAAGGCTCGAAAAGATGAGGACATCAGGTCCACATGTCAAGCTTGGCCTTTCAAGTATCCTTCTCGACCGGATGATGCCTTCACTAAACCTTCACCAACGGGATCTCCTCAGACCTCAACCTCCTAACTTGCCTCTCTAGAATAGCCACATGCTCCTCTTAAAATACCAAGGACTCATCAAGCTGAACAATATCCCACTAAAGCATGTGAAACTCATCGGGAACACAGTGCCGACTCTATGATTTGATACTTAAGGCATATGCCTTAGGCCCCCAATTTTACGGGACCTCAAATTTTACCAAGAATAAAGAATGTGCTAATTTTTGTTATTATAAAAAAAAATTATTTATAATAAAAAATATTTTTAAAAAATTATATTACTTTATTATCTTTGACCCCATTACATTCTAAATCTTATCTTTATTTAAAAGTTGTCAACTTATTACTTATATTATGTTATAATTCATATAATGGTTGTCTTAGTGAAACAAAAAATTCAAATGTTGAATTGATAAAATCATATCTGAAACTAATAATTGAAAAAAGGATCGAAGAAATCATTTATAAAAAATACTAAGTAATAATTTGCATTTGAAAAATGTAAGAAAGATAAATTTTAAATAAACACATATGAAGTTTGTTTAGATTTTAGGCCTTCAATTGAAAGTTCGCTTTAGGACTTCGATTACGTTGAGCCGCCCCTGCGGGAACATACCTTCTTAACATAGAAATATGAAACACGAGGTTAACACCTGAAAGGGATGGGGTAAGGCTAACTCATAAGCCATCTCTCCAATCCATCTAAGAATCATAAAAGGTCCAATAAACCTAGGGCTAAGCTTTCCCTTCCTGTCAAATCTCATCACATCCTTCATGGGCAACACTCATAGAAATACTTGGTCGCTAATGAACTCTCTGATCAGCATAATCTTCTGCCTTCTTTGGGTAGCGTAGAGTCGCTCCTGTATCACATGAACACTACCCATAGATTCACGCAACAAGTCGGTGCCCCACGACCTAACTTAAAAAGCATCAAACCACCCTACCAAAGATAAATCCTCAAATGGTAGATGTTATTCTACGTGAAATCATCCAAAGCCAAGAACTAGTCCCACTAACCTCTACAATCAAGACATGAATAGTCCTCTTGAACTGACCGTTAGTCTTTGGATGGAAAGTTATGTTAAGCTCAATTCTAGTACTCAACTCCCTCTAAAAAGACCTCCAAAAACATGAATTGAACTGAGTGCCATGATATGAAATGATAGACACCAGCACCCATGCAAACGAAAAATCTCCCAAATGTAAATCTGAGCTAATCTCCATAAACTATAGGTAGCCTGAACCGACAAAAAGTGAGAAGACTTGGTAAATTGATCTATGATGACCCAAATAGCATCAAATCTCCAAAAAGTATGGGGAAAGCCTACCATAAAGTCCATAGCCACTTCCACTAGGGATTGAGTAACTATTGGGTCAAACCACCTTTCCTCCAGTGCTCACTTCACCAGCTGGTAGTTCAAGCATCTAGTTGCAAATGTCGCAATGTCCCTTTTCATCCCACACCACTAATAGTGTTGCGTCAGATTACAATACATCTTCATCGTACTGAGATGAAAAGAGTATCTAGAACAATGGGAGTCCTACAGAATAAACAATTGCCATGGATTCCCCTCGACCACTGAGTTTTTACTTTGTTCAATTAACTTAATTGTATTTGTCGCCTTCTTCTCCGTGTTATAAAAACTTTGAATCGGATGATTTTAGTGGACATGTTATTTAAAAACATTGAATCTGTTTTAACGAGTTTCCCAAGTTTTTACCTATTTGGGCTAGTATTGAATGATCATAGAACTCAGTTGGTAATTCTGGAAGCCTAATCCAAATAGCCGACTTAGTTTCATTGGCCTCCGATGCCACAAAGTTTGGGTGTCATCGCTTAATTGATTGGACGTATCCATTGACGAACCAAGGTCCTTGTTGTAATGTTCTTTGTAAATTCTCTTCTTTAAGAATTTAACTATATGGTAGTCATAACTTATATCTATAAGTACGATTTCTTCTGAGACTCTCCACATGGAGCTTAATTTCTTTTTCAACTACAGATGGTTAATATTCTTGCCAATAATTTTTATTATGATAGAGTAAGTCTAGGGCTTATGTATTCTTTGTTTCTCAGCTACCATAAGGTAGATCCCTTCTTCCTCCATCTTATTCGAGTTTGGATTATAATTTTGTGTTGTCTTTGATGATCATATCTACTACTTGGTCCCGATTCGATGTTGCTTGTTCTTCCCCCATATTGGAGTAAAGATAGATAAGCATGTCTTTAAAGGACATGGATTCTCCTCTATTAAATTTGTCTTTGGTGGTATCTTGTTGTTTTGAATCTCCTTGTTTCTCTAGAAAACTCCCTGTGTCCAGCGGAATAGGGGGGTTTAGGAATTCTCCATTGAGGTTCGTCGGTGAGTTCATCGGAAGAATTTTATGAGTTGATTTTGGGAGGATAGTCTACGCTTGATGATCAGTACTTGCATTCACTAAATGTTTTGGTATATTGTAATGATCCTTCAAGAGTTGTCATATAGTGACCCCATGTCATTTATGACTTGCTTTCTAGGACTAACAATTTGGTCACCTGGTCATTCGTTTGGATTTTGTGCAAGTTTCTGTGTTTTGGACCTTCTAAAACTTAAACAGTTGACTTCATCAAAAATTTAGAAAAACACCCTTAGAATACAATTTTGACAGTTCCGTTAGCTCCAAAATGTCGAGTTTGATCCAGATTTACCCCCTTTCATGCGGATCCCGAAGTTTCCAAGCTAATCTCGAGCCCCCTTGTGGAATTTGGTTTAAAATTGAGCTTGGGTGTGGGATCCACTTTTTATCGAGACAAACTCGGTTGGAAGTTTCGACGGCTCCGTTGCGTCTGAATTACTGAATTTTGTGGAGTAGCATATTTTGTTTGTGCACATGGAGTTTCGAACGAATCTCGAGCACCCTGTCATGGATTTTCATCTTGGTCAAAAGATAGGTTGGGTATCTGTAAAAAAAAAGGTCTATTTCGTAGTCGATTTCCCTTTTGGGAGGGACTCCAGGAAGATCTTTTGGAAATTCATTTACCATAGGTACTGACTGAAGAGTTCAAGTTTCAAAAATGGTATCCGTAACTCGAACTAGATGGTAGATTCAACCCTTAGAAACCATCGTTCTGACCTTAAGGCATGAGATAAACCGGCATATAGGCACTGAGATACTACCCTTCCATAATATGAATGGCTTATTCAGAAACTGAAATTTAACAACTCTTGTTCTACAACCGACTGAGGCATAACAAGCGTGAAGCTAGTCCATACGTAGAATAAGATCAAAATCGATCATGTCTAACTCTACTAGATAAATTAAGATGATTTTCTTTAAAAATTGAGACCGGACAATTTTTGTATACCCATTTAGCCACTACAAAAAATGCTAGACTAAGTTATGAACTTCATTAATGGTCTGTCACTATTTTGCTCGTAGACAACGAAAATATGTCAAAATGGATGGAGCAGTAAAAGATGGATATTGATTGATTAACTATAATCCTCCTTTCTTCTCTACATATGTATAGCATAGTTTTTTTTCCTTTACAATATGTGCAGAAAAACCCAAATGGTTCCAGCTATTGCTTTACTCAAAAATGATTGTTTTGGCATAATGAGAAATAGTATGAATTACAGACGTAATAAAATAGTAAAAAATAAATGTCAGACAAATATAGTACAAATTCTGAAGAGGTAATAAGATAGTGAAAAATAATTATTAGACAAATATAGTACTCCCACATGATATTCCCCCCGTTCCCGATTTAGGTAAGATTCTTGAAATTTTGAGAGTGTTTTTATTCTCTTTTTTTTTTTAAGAAGAAGAATAATTTAAGTTAATCAATTTTCTTTTGGTAACATTTTTATGTATTTTAAATATTTTAAGTTGTTATTATTATAAATTAATATAATTTTTAAATATAAAAATTTATTTAAAAAAATTAAAGTTATATATTTAAATTCAATAGAAGTTTGAAATTTTGAAATTCTAACTATTATCACATGACACAAATTGAGACAGACGAAGTATACTGCTTTGTTTCATGTTTCCAATGCAATAACTATCACTATCTGCGTTCATTTTTAGTTGTCATAGTTTCCCTTTTTAGAGTCAAACTATAAAAACTTTGATTAAATTTAACAATGTATTTTTCATATTGATATGCAAAAAAATTACAATTTATAGTACTTTTCGTATAGTTTTTGAATATCTAAATTTTTTTAAAAATATATATTAAATTAATGTAATCTAATTTAACTTTGAAAATTAGTCAAATTGACTTTTGAAAAACGTAACATGACAAATAAAAATAGACGAAAGGAGTAAAAAAACAGAGGATATTAGTGATAAGAATATTTCTAGAACACTAACTGTTAAACTAATGAAATGGAAACAATTGAACGTCAAGAAAATCTAGAGTTTGAGGTGAGCATCATAATATGACACGTATACAATTGTACATGCAAATTTTAACCCAAAAAAAGACATGTATGCACTTTAGCATTAGTCAATTATCATTTAGTCAATAAGATAATAGAATTCTTATTATTTGTCACATCTTTAATATATAACTTTTAGTGCAATTCATGATGTAGTGTTCGTACCTCAACTTCCGTTTCTAAATAAGAAGTACAGTATATATACATATAAAGAGAGAGAGAGAATTCAATTTGTTCCCTATCAACTATCTACCTAACAATACAATTGAATTCAATTTTCAGCACAATATTTTTATTTGTTAAAAGTTATTCTAGGCTTTACGTGTATCAAATAAAATCTATCTACCTTTTACTCATAATTAGTATAGTAACCAGCACGATATGCGGACGCTATTAAATTTAATTATAATTTTGATCTTGTTATAAATACATTGTATTATATATGTGGATTATCCATTAGATTTATCCAACAATCAATTGGATTCATGTATAGGTGCTTCCAAGGTGATAAGATTTTTTAGGATAACTATGTATCTACTAGTTAGATGACTTTTGGGAGTGATACATAGAGATGTCACTCGCCATTTGGAAGACACACTTGAATAAGAAAAGTTCTCTCTTCCATCTATACTTTTTGTCTTCTTCTTATTATTATTATTATATTATGTTATTCTGAGCTTTCTTTATAATACGTTATCAGCACAAAGTTCCTACTTGCAAAGAAATCACCAATTGTCAATTGGATCCAAGATGAGTAATGGAGATGTGTGCCTTCTTGATAGTGCTACAACACATACTATGTTAAGAGAAAAAAATACTTTTCTAATTTGGTTATGAAAATGGCATATGTTAACACAATATCAGGTAGTACATAATTAATTGAGGGTTCTGGAAGAGCGACCTTATTACTACCTGGAGGGACAATATTGATCATTGACAATGCATTATATTGGAGTAAGTCTCAAAGAAACTTATTAAGTTTCAAAGTTATTCGTCAAAATAGCTATCATGTTGAGACTGCTAATGAAGGAAAGGTTGAGTACCTTTACATTACTACAATTAATACAAAGAAGAAAATTGTGCATGAAAAATTACCTGCACTTTCTTCTGGGTTGTACTATGCAAGTATAAGTACAGTTGAATGACATGTCGTAGTAAACAAAAGGTTTGCTAATTTTAATGATTTTATCATTTGGCATGACCGGTTGGGCCATCCCGATTTTAATATGATGCGTAAAATAATTGAGAATTCATATGAGCACACCTTAAAGAGCCCAAAAATCCTTCCGTCAAAGCAATTCTCTTGTGATGCTTGTTCTCAAGGAAAGTTGATCATTAAACCATCAATAGTCAAGATTGGAATTGACTCCCCTACATTTCTAGAACATATACAGGGTGATATATGTGGACCAATTCAACCTGCATGTGGACCCTTTAAATATTATATGGTCTTGATAGATGCTTCTACAAGATAGTCACATGTGTTCTTATAATCAACTCGCAACATGGCTTTTGCGCGATTGTTGGCACAAATAATTGAAAGTCAAGGGCGGGGGGGGGGGGGGGGGGGGGGGAATTAAAATCTGACATGTACGTTAGTAAACAAGATATACAGAGATAGTAAATGCAATAAGTAAATAACACAAAGAGTTTTATATTGGTTCAGAACACCGGTGTGGTACCTATGTCTAGTCCCTTTAGGTTTCAAGGGTTTCCTTAAGAGCAATGGAGAACTTGATGAGTTACAGAAAGGTTTTGCTAAGTTCCCTGTCTGATGTGTAAATAAGATCTTCTAGTTGACACAACCTCTACCTGTATAACCTACACTCAAATCTTTCTTTTTATTTTCTTTTTCAGTTGTATACTCTCAAGAATATAATAGAAGATAATCGTACAAGTTCAAGTGAAGTGCGTACTTCACAACTATGGCTGAGAGAGATTTATATAGCTTTGCTCTTTTACGTAAACCCAAAGGTATTTGAATCAAGGATCAATGATTTTGTCCTTTATTCGATCATGATTGATTTGCTGAGTCATGTCCAGATCAGATATGTGCATGAGAAAATCAAATTCTTCCTTGGGTGATGATCTCTTGAATCTTGGTTGATTTCTTTATCTTGGCTTCATCCCTTGATATCGATTTCTTCCTTAGAGATCTCGATTCTGGTTGATCTTGTGTCCCTTGATTTATGCAATTTGTCCTTCTTGTTTGATTGAGTGGATGTTAACTTTCCTGGCTGATATTGTTTCCTTGAGTAAGTCCTTTGATTGACAAAAATTATATCTCTTGATTGATTGAGCAGATATTCCCTTTCCTTTCTTAGGTGTTGCATGCTGAACTCTCTTAGCAGATTATTTCTTTCCTTCTTTATGCGTTTTGTTCTTGGATCACTTCTCTTTCTTTTTCTGCAACAAGTAACAAATTGGTTAGGTGTTTCATTATTAAACTTCTCGATTATATGAAGCTAACAATCTCCCCCTTTTTGATATTGACAACTAACTTCATAAGCTTAAAGAGATAGTGAGACTTCCCTGATATGTTAAGTGTTTCTTGAAGTCCTTGAAGCTCCCCTGTCTATAGCTCTCCCCGACTAGATTGCCTCATGTTGATGAGATGACTATTCTCCCCCTTTGGCATATAATCAAAAACAAAGAGCAAGAGAGACCACACAATATATAACAAGCATTAACAGAAACAGGGAAAAGCAGAGTAGGAAGGCAGAGATCCTTAAAATTACAGTCCAAAAGACACAAAGATAGGGACAGACCCCTCTTAGAAATTGTTCATGAGTTGCAAACAAACAGAGAACTAACGATTTTCACCCCAAAAGTACTTGAGGGTGTTAATAACCTTTCCACGGAAGGAGTTGTAGGAGCGCTCCACATTCTTGGACAAACTAGAGTAAGAGTTATGGACAGAGATGGCAAGATTATTGTTGGAAGAGTAGACTCCACTCTTGAGAGAATCGACTTGCCTAATCAGCTTGTTTACAGTTGCAATACCTTCCTGTTTAATCCCAGTCATTGCAATTCGTAGCTTACCTACATATTTACTGATATCTTTCTGAATCCTGAACACCTTCTCAACAACATCATGAAGAGTTTCCAATCCACGTTCCACAGCAAGGATGCGAGTTTTGAGTTCATCAGAATCCTGAAGCAGGAGAGCAGCTGACTCTGTAGAAATCTTAGTTGGCTTGGCAGTATCAGTTCTTTCTTAGATGGAGTCCTTTCTAACCCACCTAGTACCTACTTCCACATATCCCATACTAGAAAAGGTACGAGAATCATAGGTAGCACTGATTTCAATAGGTTTGAACATGGAGAGATCCACAAGTCTATCCACCAAGATTCGTGAAATGAGAAAACCATATGATAAAATGGCAGAAGGATTATATTCCTCAGAACTTTTCCACATGTACTGCTTAATCCAGACAGCCAAGTTAAAAAGATAATTCTTAAGCAAGCAGTAGAGTACAAACACATCCATGTTAGAGATGTTTCACAGAGAACCTTTCCTAGGCAAAAGAGTAGTAGAAATAATATGTGTTAAAATACGATGTTCAAAACAGAAAGATAAAGGATCAAAATCAGACAAATTTGCGCCAGGTTCAGCCATGGCTGACTTAGCACCTTCCAAAGAAACTTCAAAATCATCGGGCCAAGTGCCATTCATGTACAGAATCACACCAAAATATTTAGTACCAAAGACGTCCTCAAACAACAATTCATTAATAGTAAGACGATTACACTTAACGAGGGTTCCCAACTCATCACTGTCGCTAGACACACGAAGATTCACATAGAACAGACGAACATCCTCCTCAAATAATTCAAGGCCACAACGGCTAAACAACAGAGATAATTTTTTAGCCTTAAGAAACGAACTTACCGGGCAATGATAATCTCGCAACTGACTGAGATTGACCACCCTGCTAGGAACGATGGGTCAAGACTTAAACTTATCATACCTGATCTTTTGTTCCATGCCCCAGAAGAGATACATGTGTTCGGGAGATAGAGTTTCAGATGAACTAGGTCTGGCTTTCTTCTTATCCTTTTTCTTTGTTGTAGTAGCTTTACGCTTAGAGGATAGAGAAGGGGAAGCAAGAGATTCATAAGAGGAATCAGATGACAAAGAGAGAACATCTGGAGAATTTTAGGAGCGAAGGTCAGGGTTTTTAAGAGAACCCATCGACCTAGTCTTAGGCATGGTTAGAATGAGGAGAAGAGAAAAGAGGGAAGATTAAATAAGAGAAAAGAGGAAGAGGCAGGGTTTTTACTGGGATAAAGAAGAGTCAGAAAAGGAAAAGAGAGAAAGGATGGAAGGAAATGACGTTTTACGGGGAAAGGAAAGGGAGGAGGGAAATAAATATCACAATAAACAAGGAAAGAAAATAAATAACAGAGAATAATAATTAAAGCACAAACAAGACAAGTACAGGTAATGATTAACATAACATTTAAAACTTTAAATAAGGAAAAATTTATGGAGCAAATACGGTAATACCCAGACAATTTCGATGGAAACAAAATCTTTCTTCAAGCAAGGATTTTGTAAAAATATCAGCCAATTGATTTTCAGAATCAACAAATTCTAACGAAAAATCACCATTTTCAACATGATCTCGAATAAAATGATGCTTAATGTCGATATGCTTATCCCTAGAATGATGCACGTTATATTTAGACAGACTAATAACATTGGTATTATCGCAAAAAATGGGAACAACTTCAAAAGATAAATCATAATCAAGTAATTGATGCATCATCCATAATAATTGAGTACCACAGCTCCCCACCGCAAGATATTCTGATTTTGTAGTAGATAGAGCGACGGAAATTTTGTTTTTACTGTGCGAGGAAATTAAGGATTGACCCAGAATTTGGTATGTTCCACTGGTGCTTTTTCTATCATTTTTGTCACCTGCAAAGTATGCATCTGAATAGCCAATTAAGTCAAACTGACAAGAGTAAGGGTACCTGTCACGACCCGGAGTTACCCACTAGAAGTAACACAGTGTAATTGACCCCAAAGGGTCGCATACAAGCCTCATAGCATTCATGAACATTAAAGCATAGGAAAATAGTGTGGAATTTAAAACTTTTCTTTACAATCGAAGTCTCTTATAAAATGAAAGAGAATCTATGGCACATGCATAAAAGGGGACATTTCATTTGAAACCATGCTATATGCCATTTTTTTTAACATCATCCTTGAAATAGTTGGAGAATGCAACCAATAAAGCAACTAACATACATTTCATTATAACATGAGAGATATCATTATAATAACAAGCATAGTCTCCCACATCAATATAATACACCTCCCAATCTTCACAATACATAGCCTCCAATTATAAAAGAATACAAGGTCAAATACCAAGATCATCTCATCATGAAATAATCATCACATAAGCAACCCCTAAGAAACACTTGTGCAATGTATGGTGACTAACATGCATTTACAATGAACAACATAAGCCACGATCACATTCATCCTCATTTCATAGCAAAGGCATTACCTTAGTAACCCCTAAGGAGCACTTGTGCAATGTGTGGTTAGCATCCCATAATACCAACCCTACTAAGTACTCCTTGGAAGCTACCTTAGTCATGAATTTCATCTTTAGACCTCATTATAATCAGTAGTCACAAATAAGGAAATAGTCATGTACATTACTTGAATACAAGGAAAGTCATTCATAACAACCACCCATTCAATATACATGCATGCATTCAAATCTCATCATAATACAAAGGAGCTATCCCATGACATCCAACTAAGTCTACTTGTGCAATGTGGAAGTGAAGTCCCATACCCCCACTCCTACTAAGTAAAACTCATTAAGAAATCATAGTATAGTTCATGTCTCATTAATTATCTTTATTATATAGGGAAAAGTTGTCATAACCGACATAGACCATGCGAGCTACATGGAATCCGATGTTATATAACCCCACACAGAAAGAAGGTGTCCTACTTGCCTAAGGTAGAACTAAATATATAGCTATAAGGTGGATCCACTTAATACAGATCTATGTGGACACATAGTTATGGGATAGGGAGATTGCTTCTAGAAACCCGCCCTATTGCATTGGCGGAGGGGCTTCCATCTCATTAGTTCACTTAGATGACCCGCCCTATTGCATTAGCAGAGGGGCATTTTCCTCATTGTCCATATCCACTCGATGCTAAGCATTATTTCCCAAATTATAAATTATTAGTCTTTGAATTGTATTTACATGTGTGAAGGAATACTTTGCCCTTCGTTCAATACGATTCATCAAAATAGCTCATAGACTCTTTGAAGTGAGAATGTACTTTCAACTTTAGAATCATAATTAGTATGTGAGAATAACTTTCCCACAAAGATCATGTGCTCTCATGAGAAATAGACTTTCAATCAACACAATAGGATCATCATGGTCATGTACATTTAATGCATAATAATGTGTAAAGGTGCATATGAGAACTATACTTTCAATTAACACCATTGATACATCATAATCATGTTTATGCATGGAGTGTCTATGTGTGTATAATTGTCCTTGCAATGACACAACAACAACATTATCATCATAGACACTTCCCTCTCAAAGTGTTCATAAGTATGTACATAATATCACAATCATGCTCACTCACATAAATTGCATTCAAGGATCATAGACCATGTAAATCAACACATCTAATATTTATCATAATAGACATGTATATAATCATAACTCAAATAGTTCATTCATTTGCATATATAAGCTCATATACTCACATTGTAGGTCATGTGGGTAAAGTCCTTCCACAATAGTACGATATACAATTCAACATGCACAATGGCCTCCTTCCTAAGGCTCAATATTCATAGTTCATTCCTTTTAGCCTTTACCTTTAAAGCCCTAGGAATCATCTTCATATTATGAGCATTACTCTCAAGAATACCTCACATGGTCATCATGTAAACCTAACAGTCAAGGTAGACTAACCACATGCTTCATTCCTACTCAATTATAGTCATATAGCATCAAGTAAACTAAATCTCAATACCACTCAACCATGCTTCATCATGTAAGACCTAATCAAGTTCATTCATGTCTATAAGATTCACTCATAAGCAATTCATGATTAGGTAATCTAATCTAAGGCAATTCATCAAGAAGTTCATCAATTTTAGAAGGTTACATCTAAACCCTCAATTTGCCTCTTTTATGACATAACCCTAGGCTACATCAATTTCATCCTAGAATCTTTGATTAATCAAGAATACATGTAGATTTACACTAATATAAAGTAATTACATCATAATTAACTCACATTTAATCAATTGGACCAACTTGCAAAACCATCACATAATGTAAAGAAGAACCATAGCTAGGGTTGGGGAAAACTCATGGATTCTTTGGAATTCAAGTTAAAATCATCTAAAATCAGTAGTATCATCAATAACAAACATAATTCAACCTTTAATAACAACTTTGAAAGGAATCCATGGGGTTGAGTTGAAACCCTAGCTAATTGGGTTTTCTAGAATTGAGTTGAAAGCTTTTGAAAGGGTTCCTTGGGTGACAGCTTCCCAAGGATGAAGAACTCCCATACCTTAGGTGTAGAATCCTTCCAAACTTGTAGTGAAAAGTTCATTCCTTCAAGCTTTCCTTGATCTCTTTCTTTGTTCTTCAATGGGGGTTTTATAGAGAAGATTTTGGAGAGAATAGTAGTTGGGTTTTGATTTGGGGTCTTGGGTTATAATGAGTTAATGAAGTGTTTAATACCTTAAAATACTTTATATATATGAAATAAACCCATATTAAGCAACCCATACTTAAAAACAAACTAAAACCGAATTACCTAAACTAACCCACCTATTGGCCGACTTTGGGCAGATTGCAGGTGCAATCCACGCCCCTTGGACCTACAGTCCCTCAATTGATCTACTGGGCGTGCTGCAGGTGCATGGTTTGGACCTGCAGCTCCACAACCAGGCCTTGAACCACACCCCATGACCTACGGGATGTCACTCAATCTACTTGCCGTGATTTGCCATCCGTAGGTCACTCATTTGGCAGTTTTTGTGATCTTAGGCAGCCTTGGGGGTTAGACTTTAGGGTCCTCCACAAGGAGCCTTGGTTGGTATTTGGGGATTTTACCTTGAAGTTTAACTCCTAGATACCTCAACCTAAGCTCGGGGAGTCAATATACAACCTACAACCAAACATCAAACTCTGAAGCTCAAACGTAAAGCTCTAGTTTCACCTATTAGTTTCCATTAGACTCTAACTTGGTCATACTAGTTTTCCGGGTTGTTACAGTACCATTACCCTAATTCAGTAGTTCCAATCAGATAGCGAATGATTCACTTTACTACAGTGAGATGTGATTCTTTTGGAGCGGCTTGAAATCGTGCGCATTTTCATACATTGAACATGATGTATGGTCGGCTTGCAGTGAGATAAAGTAGTGATCCAACCATTCCTTGATATATTTTTTCATCCATATCTTTGCCTGGTGCATCTGTTTCGAGACATGTGGAAGGACTCATGGGAGTTCCAAAGGCTTTTCATTTTTTCAAGTCCAAACTTTTTAATAAGCTCTTTGGTATACTTTGTTTGACTGATAAAAGTTTCATTAGTTGACTGCTTGATTTGTAATCCAAGGAAAAACGTGAGTTTTCCCATTAGACTCATTTCAAATTCACCTTTCATAAGATTTGCAAAATTCTCACACCAAGAAGGGTTAGAGCTTCCAAAAATAATATCATCCACATAAAATTTGAACAATGAGAATATATAAGCTAGATCTTTGAATGAAAAGAGTTATGTCAATTTTCCCCCTTTGAAAATTATTTTGAAGTTAAAAGGTACTCAGTCTTTCATACCAGGCTTTTGGAGCATGTTTAAGCCCATAAAGCACCTTGGAAAGTTTATAAACAAAATCAGGGCAAGAAGGATTTTCAAAACCGGGGGGCTGTTTGACAAAAACTTCTTCTTTTATGAAGTCGTTTAAAAAACCACTTTTAACATTCATTTGAAAAAGTTTAAAATGCTTAAATGATGCATATGCAAGTAAAATGCGAATGGATTCTAACCTTGCGACAGGAGCGAAAGTTTCATCGTAATCAATACCTTTTTGTTCGGAGTAACCTTGAGTAACCAATCTTGCTTTGTTACGAATGACTTTTTCATTTTCATTCAACTTGTTATGAAACACCCATTTGGTTCTGATTACTGAGCAATTCTTTGGTCTTTCGATAAGAGTCCACACTTGATTTTTTTTTAATTGATCAAGTTATTCTTGCCTGTATGCATGACTCATCTTCCACAGATTCATTTATTTGGTTTGCTTCCATTTGAGATACGAGAGACAACGAAACTTGTTTTCTGAGGGAAGATTTTGTCTGGATTTTGTCATCAGGTTTCCCAAGATTAAAATTCTCAGGGTAGCTGGCATTATGTCTCCATTCTCTAGGAATGTTGGCTTTGTCAGCTGGGGTAGTCGACTCCACCTCTGCAGTAGATGACTCTTCAGTGTAAAGTTCACGAGTGACTTTCAAGATTTCCTCTATTGGTTTGTGAGAAGTAATTTCATTGTCACTAGCTTCAATGTCTTGTACTCTTGGATTAGTGTCATCAAATACTACATGAACAGATTCTTCGACACTTAAAGTTCTTTTATTAAAGCTCAAAAAGCTCTACTAAGGGGTGCATAGCCCAAGAAAATACCTTCTTCACTTCTTGGATCGAACTTACCAAGACTGCTCTTACCATTATTGTGAATGAAGCATTTATAGCCAAAGGGATGAAAGTAGCTAATGTTTGGTGTCTTCCCTTTCAAGAGTTCATAAGGCATCTCCTTTAGTATGGGCCTGAGAAGACACCTGTTAAGAATATGACAAGCAGTACTTACAACTTCTTCCCAGAAATGATCACGAAGATTTCGATCTAGCAGCATGGTTCTGGTTGTATCCTGTAATGAGCGATTTTTTATTTCTACCACTCCATTTTGTTGAGGTGATCTAGGTGAAGAGAAGTTTTGAGTGAATCCATTTTGAGTACAAAAGTCCTCAAAGGCTTTATTTTCAAATTCATCACCATGATCACTGTGAATAGTTGTGATGAAATAACCTGCTTCTCTTTGAACTTTTCTACAAAACACTTCAAAGTTAGTAAAGGCCTCATTTTGTGAGTAATAAAGATTACTCATGTAAACCTTGAGAAGTCATCAACAATTATGAAGGCATATCTTTTACCTCCAATGTTGGCAGTTCGGATTGGACCAAAGAGGTCCATATGAAGAAGCTGAAGAGGTTTAGACGTACTTACAATATCATTTATCTTGAAAGATGAACGACTTACCCAGTTGACATGCATCACATATGTGATTTTTCTCGAATTTTAATTTTGGTAAACCAATGACTAGTTCAAGTTTAGATAGTTTTTCAAGAGCATGCATGCTTGCGTGTCCAAGATTTTGATGTCATAGCCAAGGATCACTTGTGACTGCAGTAAGACAAGTAAGAGAAGGGAAATCAACATTATTTAAAACATATATATTGTTTACTCGATCTCCGATGAGAGTGAGCTTCTTCTCAGGATGTTTGATAATGCAACTAGTTGTGTTGAAGGTGACTTGAAATCCGGCATCACATAGTTGACTAACGTTGAGAAGATTTTGTTTGAGTAACCAAATACACTTCAACTAGATCACATGAAGAACTGGGAGTAATGGTTCCTACTCCTGTTACTTCTCCTTTAGCATTGTCCCCAAATCTTACAAAACCTCCATCAATCTCTTTTATAGTTTTGAAGTTTTCTTTCTTTCTGCATATGTGTCTGGAGCATCCACTGTCAAGTACCCACATTCCCTTTTTGTAGGTTTTCTTTGATTGCTCCTGCAAATAAAAAAGATTAGTTTCTTTTAGGTTCCCAAGTATTTTTGGGTCCTTGATGATTAGCAACTTTTGGTCTCCAAATCCACTTTCCAGGGGAATATTTTCTACAGTTAAAAGATTTGTGACCGAGATCACCACAAGTATAAAAAGTAATTTTAACTGAGTTTTCAGGAAAGTGAGAGTTATATATAGATCCATTTGATCTGTTGGAACTATGGTTAGGAGATCTTCTCCTGTTGAAAGTAGTTATGTTAGATCTGACAGAACTATGACTGGGAGATTTCTTGATACTGTTCAGCTGCAGTTTTACTTCCTCCAGTTCTTCTGTTAGTAAGTCAACTTCAATCTGACTTGCTTCGAGAAAAATCTGCCAATCTTTCTTTTCTTGAGCAATCTTATTGTACTAGTCAATAACTTTCTGTAATTTGTCAGCAACCATGTCTAAAGAATTTTTTAAGTCATTACAATTAGTGAAGTTGAAAGGTCTTACCTCACTTGTTTCGCCTAGTGCCATGAAGCATATGTTGATAGTTTCATCATGATCATCGTCGGTTGTTTCTCCTTGATCCCAGGTTCTGAGACTTTTTGGATCTTTATTTCGTTGATTATTTCTCCTTCTCTGTTCAAGGCAGTTTTGTTTAATATGTCCTGGTTTTCTATAGTTGTAACAGCGATCATCATTTCTTTTGAAATCATTGTTTTTGAATTCCTATTGAGGTCTCTGTCTTCTTTGTCTAAGCATTTGTCTCACTCCTTGATTTATGAGGCTCATTCCTTCGTCTTGATAATCATCAACTTCTTCTCTGACTTCAGATGTCTCGGCTATAAAGGCCACAGTTTTCTTTTTATCATCCTTGTTGTACCTGTTAATATGGTTGTGTTCATAGGCCATCAAGTTCCCTCGGAGTTATCGTACGTCATTTTCTGCAGATCTCCATCTTCAAGGATGGCAGCTTTAGTCTCCCAAGCTTTTCAAAGACCTCTAACAAACTTTCTAACTTGTAATCCATTTGAGTATACCATTCCAAGTGATTTGAGTTCACAGACTATTTTACTGAATCTTGAGAACATGGCTTCTACGTTTTCATCTTCGGCCATTTTGAACAATTCCTATTCATTGACTAGTGAACTGATCCTAGCTTCTTTTACCTTGGTGGTTCCTTCATAAGTCACTTCTAGTTTGTCCCACATTTGTTTTACAGTTTCACATGTTGATATCTTGTCATATTCAGCTCCACTCACTGCACAATATAACAAACTTATAGCTCTAGCATTAGTTTGAATTATCTCTTTTTTCTACTTTGTGATAGCGAAAGATTCGAGATCAAATGGCTTTTCAATGCCATCTTTTTTGGATATTCCAGGAATAGGCTTTGGACCCTTCTTGATCATAATCCATGCTTCATGATCATTTCAAGAGACAAAGATTATGAATCAGTCTTTCAAGTAAGAGTCGTGTTGGTCGATGTGAGGAGTGCCCATCCTGAAGGAGAGCACTAGGAATCTGATAGTGTGCCATTGGATCTTTGCTCACATGCAGTTAAACACTTTACTAGTGAGACCTGCTTTGATACAAATTGAAAGTCAAGAGAGGGGGTAAATTAAAATTTCCTTCAATCGACTTCCTACAATAGTTAGTCGACTTACCTGAACATTAGTAAACCAGATATACAGAGATAGTAAATGTAGTAAGTAAATAACACAAAGAGTTTTATACTGCTTCGGAACACCGGTGTGATGCCTACGACCAGTTCCCTTGGGTTTCAAGGGTTTCCTTAAAAGCAATTGAGAACTTGATGAGCTACAGAAAGGTTTTGCTAAGTTCCATGTCTGATGTGTCAATTAGATCTTCTAGTTGACACAACCTCTACCTGTATAACCTACACTCAAATCTTTCTTTTTCTTTTCTTTTTCAGTTGTATACTCTCAAGAATACAATGTTTTTATGAAAGATAATATAAGACAATCGTACAAGTTCAAGTGAAGTGTGTACTTCACAACTATGACTAAGAGAGGTTTATATAGCTTTGCTCTTTTACGGAAACCCAAGGGTATTTGAATCAAGGATCATTGATTTCATCCTTGATTCGATCCTGATTGATTTGCTGAGTCATGTCCATATCAAATATGTGCATGAGCAAATCGAATTCTTCCTTGTGTGATGATCTCTTGAATCTTGGCTGATTTCTTTATCTTGACTTCATCCCTTGATATCGATTTCTTCCAAAGAGATCTCGGATTCAGGGTGATCTTATGTCCCTTGATTTATGCAATTTGTTATTCTCGATTGATTGAGTGGATGTTAACTTTCCTGTCTGATATTGCTTTCTTGAGTAAGTCCTTTGATTGACACAAATTATATCTCTTGATTGATTGAGCAGACATCCCTTTTCTTTCTTAGGTGCTGCATGTTGAACTCTCTTAGCAAATTATTTGTTTCCTTCTTTATGTGTTTTGTTCTTGGCTCACTTCTCTTTCTTTTTCTGCAACAAGTAAGAAATTGGTTAGGTGTTTCATTATTAAAACTCCTCGATTATATGAAGCTAACAATAATAAGATTAAAAGCATAATTTCCAGACTATACAATAAAGACAACCTGTCTAGATAATGCTGGTGAGTTTACATCTCAGGCATTTAATGATTATTGTATGTCTACTGGAATAACAGTTGAGCATCTAGTTGCTCATGTTCATACTCAGAACGGTCTAGCAGAATCATTGATTATACGTCTGCAATTGATAGCTAGGCTATTGCTAATGAGAATAAAGTTGTATGTGTCTATGTGGGGGGGGGGATGCTATTTTGCATGCAGCAGCACTTGTGCGCATAAGGCCGACCAATTATCATGAATTCTCTCCATTACAATTGGCTTTTGGTCAAGAGCCAAATATTTCCCATCTTAGAATTTTTGGATGTGCGGTATATGTTCCGATTGCTCCATGTCCACAACACATAAAGATGGGGCCCCAAAGAAGGTTGGGGATATATGTTGGGTATGAATCTCCTTCAATCATAAAATATTTGAAGCCTATGACTGGAGATTTATTTAAGGCAAGATTTGTTGATTATCATTTTGATGAATTAGTATACCCAACATTAGGGGGGAAACATAAGAAGTTAGGAAAAGAGATAGATTGAAATTTATCATCACTATCTCATCTAGATCCTCGAACAAATCAATGTGAGCAAGAAGTTCAAAAAATAATTTATTTACAGAATATTGTGAATCAACTGCCAGATGCTTTTACTAATCTTCTAAGAATTACTTGATCACATGTTCCAGCTGTTAATGCTCCATTTTGAGTTGATGTCCTGACGGGACAAATTGTTAAAGGCAAATGAGTCTAGATAACATTTGAAGCGTGGTAGACCAATTGGTTCCAAGGATAAAAATCCTTGAAAGAGAAAAAGAATAAATGATCAAGATGATCATGAGGTGAAAGAAATTTCTCCAGAAGAGACCCGAGTCATAACACATCATGAAACCTCCGAGGAGGTTCAAATTTTTGAAAATAATGAGAATAAACAAATTTCAATAAATTATGTCTCGATAAGAAAGAGGTGGAATCGAAATAATGTTGTGATTGACAACATATTTTCCTATAATGTTGTTGTTTAAATAATGCAACAAGATGAAAATTTCGAGCCAAAATTTGTTGATGAATGTAGACATAGAAATGATTAGCCAAAATGGAAGGACAAAATTCAAGTAGAATTGGCTTCACTAGAAAAACATGAAGTTTTCGGGCCAATAAAATGAACACCTGAAGGTATCAAGCCAGTGGGGTACAAATGAGTTTTTGTGTGAAAAAGAAATGAAAAAGGTGAAGTCGTGAGATATAAAGTCCGACTTGTTGCTCAAGGTTTTTCTCAAAGACCTGGCATTGATTACATGGAGACATATTCTCCCGTGGTAGATGCAATCACCTTCAGATATCTCATAAATCTGGCAATTCATGAAAAATTTGAAATGCGCCTAATGGACATTGTCACAACATATCTATATGGCTCATTGGACCACGCCATTTTTATGAAAATTCCTGATGCATTCAAGGTGCCTGAAGCATACAAAGATTCAAGAGAAACTTGTTCAATAAAGCTTCAGAAATCTTTATATGGATTGAAACAATCAGGGAGGATGTGGTACAATTGTTTGAGTGAATATTTGCTAAAGAAAGGGTACAAAAATGACCCGATTTGTCCCTGTATTTTCATTAAACGTTCGAAATCTGAATTTGTTATAATAGTCGCGTATGTTGATGATTTGAACAACATTGGCACTCGTAAATAGATTTTAGAAGCCGTTGAGTGTCTGAAAAAGGAATTTGAAATGAAAGATCTCGGCAAGACAAAAATTTGTCTTGGCCTACAGACTGAGAATTTGTCAAATGGAATACTTGTCCATCAATCAACATACACAGAAAAGATATTAAAACGATTTTACATGGATAACTCACATCCATTGAGTACCCCAATGGTGGTAAGATCGCTTGACATCAATACAGATCCATTTCAACCTCAAGAGAAGGATGAAGAGCTTTTTGGTGATGAAACTCCATATCTTAGTGTAGTTAGGGCACTAATGTACCTTGCTAACAATACTCGACTAGATATCTGTTTTGCAATGAGTTTGCTGGCAAGATTCATTTCCTCCCCAACAAAAAAAACATTAGAATGGTGTTAAACACATACTTAGATATCTTCGGGGGACCATGGACATGAGTTTATTCTATTCCGATGAATCCAAGTCATTACTGATTGGTTACGCAAATGCAAGATATTAATCTGATCCGCATAAAGATCGGTCTCAAATAGACTATTTGTTTACGTGTGGAGACATAGCAATATCTTGGTGAACAATGAAGCAAACGTTGGTAGCCACTTCTTCAAATCATGCAGAAATAATAGCCATCCATGAAGCAAGTCGAGAGTGCGTCTGGTTGAGATCAATGACCCACCATATTCAGGAAACGTGTGTCTTTTCTTTGAGAAATAATATACAAACCACAATGTACGAAGATAATGTTGCATGTATAGCTCAATTGAAAGGAGGATACATCAAAGGAGACCGGACAAAGCATATTTCACCAAAGGTTTTTTTTCACACATGATCTTCAACAAAATGGTGAGATAGAAGTTCAACAAATCTGTTCAAGTGATAATCTTGCCGATTTATTCACTAAGGCATTGTCAACATCAACGTTTGAGAAGTTGAGATACAAGATTGGAATGCGCCGTCTCTGAGATATCAAGTGAAGATTCATCAGGGGGAGTGGAATACGCGTTGTACTCTTTTCCTTAACTATGATTTTGTCCTTTCCTAGTAAGGTTTTTAACGAGGCAACATTCAAAGCGTATTATGATATGTGTGTACTCTTTTTCCATCACTAGGCTTATTCCCACTGGGTTTTTTCTTGTAAGGTTTTAACGAGGCACACTATCTATGGACATCCAAGGGGTAGTGTTATAAATTCATTGTATTATATATATGTGGATTATCCATTAGATTTATCCAACAATCAATTGGATTCATGTATAGGTGCTTCCAAGGTGATAAGAACTTTTAGGATAACTATGTATCTACTAGTTTGATGACTTTTGGGAGTGATATCTCAACACTATAAATAGAGATATCACTCACCATTTGGAAGACACGCTTGAATAATAAAAGTTCTCTCTTTTCATCTTGACTTCTTCTTCTTATTATTATATTATATTATTCTGAGCTTTCTTTATAATAGATCTTATTTATGTAAACGTGTTAGGTTATATTAAATCAAAAAATATATAACTATTATCTTATTTTTGCAATACAATATATCTAATAATAAAAAATAATATTTGAAGAAAATTTATAAATAAAATCATCAAATAAATTTTCAATGTACTCCAAATGTCATAATTAGATACAAACAGTTAGAAAGTAAAAAATGATTAAAAAATAAGAATACTATAATTTAGAGAATACTTGAAGATCTCCCAAAATAAGTTTTTCCATAATATCTTATTATTTGCTTGTTCTTTTCGTGACTTTTTTTTCTTTTTTTTTGGAATTTACTTACGAGCACCTGTTTTTCACATGGCCAACTTTATGTTTCCTTATCAAGAGCAAAATGTTCTAGTTCGTTTAAAGTGCTCATTCATTCATCCACACCAGCCAACCGTGATGACCTTAATATCATACTACATTGTGCCTGTGTTAATTTTCCTCCTTCCTCTGCATATTATATCTGACCGATGCAGCCTTAAACTTGAAAGTCATCCTCTTCGAAGTATTTGGATTAAGAACTCATGTGGTCGAAATCAAAATTGATCATACAGAAAGCATGATGGTTACTGAATGTAATATCATGAAGCATAATCTATTCCTCTTTAATTTGGAAGGATCTCTACTCCCTTTCTTGGCGCCAAGCATTTTTACGTCATTGATGACTCTTGGATGCAAGGCTCTGAAAAGTGTGGAAGTGGTGTTGGTCCAGATCGATTGACGACAAGTTGAAAGGAACGCATACCACACGTTTTTTCGCTAACGCAATCCAAGACTGCATGTTTTTTCACATCACAACGGACAATAGAAAGCCCAAATTTTAAATACAGAATATTCACATCAGCTGGATGTAAAGCCAGGATTCGTACATCGCCAGACTCAATGGCGGAGCCAGAATTTTCGTGGATGGGGTTCAACTTATAAGAAGTAAATAAAAAAATGGAGCAAAACAGAACAGAAAAGAAAAGCAGTGGCGGATCCAGGATTTAGAGTCCGTGGGTGCCAAATAGACTAATCGATTAAATTAATTTTATATTTGATTAAATTATTTGTCTTTTCGATATATATCATAAATCAATCAATAAAATGTAAATAATAAGATATTACACTTTTATTGAGTATTTAATCAAATAAAAGAAAAGTCAAAGGAGTAATAATGTAATTAATTTAATTTAAGTCAATAACAATTATAAAAAAATAAAAATAAAAATTGTGCCAGCTGTTTTTCCTTAAAAAAACGTGCTTGGAGCCTTTTTTTTTTCTTAAAAAACGTCTGCATCAAATTTCTCAAAAAAAAAGGTACAAATGGGATTCGAACCCGCAACATTAGCCTTCTAAAGTTGCCCTCCTACCATGGCACCACAAGACAGTTTTGTTCTGTGGGTGGCACGCTTTATATTTATATAAATATTATATATATATACCTATGTATATATAGAGTTTCCGTCGAAGTTCGGGGGTGGCGTGGCACCCCCAAACCTCTGCATAGATCCGCCACTGCTTGGCGCCAAGCATTTTTACGTCATTGATGACTCTTGGATGCAAGGCTCTGAAAAGTGTGGAAGTGGTGTTGGTCCAGATCGATTGACGACAAGTTGAAAGGAACGCATACCACACGTTTTTTCGCTAACGCAATCCAAGACTGCATGTTTTTTCACATCACAACGGACAATAGCAAGCCCAAATTTTAAATACAGAATATTCACATCAGCTGGATGTAAAGCCAGGATTCGTACATCGCCAGACTCAATGGCGGAGCCAGAATTTTCGTGGATGGGGTTCAACTTATAAGAAGTAAATAAAAAAATGGAGCAAAACGGAACAGAAAAGAAAAAAATTATCCTTAATCCGTTAAATTTAACTTGCCTTGGCATGCCGCATTTAGCGTTTCTTCCTACTCTTACCGTGCTTCATTGATTTTTTTAATTAAAAAAAGTGATTTTTTTCTTTAATTTTTTATTATTTTACTTTATTTTGAATTTTTAAAATAAATTAAATTAGTGTTCATTCAATTATATGTTACTTTAAAAAAAAATTAATACTCTTTAAAATGTGTGGGGATTGAGTTACTGGTTTATTAAAAGGATAAATAAATGGCATCGCCAATTTTTTGTTCATTTATTCAATTTATAAGGTTTTCCATCAGTAAAAAAATGAATAAATCATATAAATGTAGTTTACGTCTCTCTAGAATAGAACTGAAAAAATGAGAAAGAAATATGATGAATAATCATGCCTTTCAAATTTATTCGTTTGATTAAGTTTAGTTTAACTTATCTTTAAAGTATTTTTTTCTCTATCTCAATTTCAAGTTTAAGAATAATTGATAGTTTTTTAAAAAGTTCCTTTGAATTAGTATATAAAAAGAGAATTACGTAAAAATAAAATGAGCAATAGAGATAAAAATAATAAAATACAAAAATGAAAATAATGTGCCTTAGAAATTCGAACAAATGATTATTGAAAAGGAGAAATAATATTAAAATAAATAAAGCTCCAGCCCAAAAATGTTAGAGCCCATTTGAGCCTTGCTATTTGATTTTCCAAACGAAGAAAACAAGAAAAAATTAAGGAAAGTGTTGTTGCGCAAAAGCGAACCCTTGACGTCCAAGTGAATTTTTGAACCCCCTTTACCACTGCGCTCAGGGGCGGACCCACGTTGGTTCTAGGGGGTTCACCCGAACCCCCTCAGCAAAAAATTATACTGTATATATAAGGTAATTTTCTGTATTTATGTGGATATATATATATATATGTTGAACCCCCTCAATGACAAGGAGAAAGAGATAGCCCAGTGGCAGGTTCCTTGAAAATTAAGTCTCATGTTGAGGGTTTGAATCCCTGCATTATCGTTTTATTTTTTTCTTTTTCAGTTTCAGTTTTATTTTTTTAAGGTTTCAGTTCCGTTTTCACGTTTTTTTTAGTTTTTTATTTTATAAAACATGCTAAAAGTGTGGTTTTAAACCCAAAAAAATTCAAGGGTCCGCCACTAAAACTAAATACTACTACTTTCTTGAAATTTTGTTTTGTTGGCTTATATATACACGCTTATACTTTTATTTTTTGAACCCCCTGAACGAAAATCCTGGGTCCGCCACTGAGCACAACATTCATTGACAGAAAGTGCATGTCTGATTTGGGAGAAGGCAAAAAACTTAAATCAAGCAAGGTACGTGATTGTTGGTGATACAAACAGAATTAAGATGAGTAAGCCTAAAGGGAAAAGTATTGAATTACCCTTGAACAGCTGTGCTCGATTCCCTTCAAAGAAGGAGAAAACTGATAGAAGAGAGAGAAGAGAGAGTTTTCTTATTGATCTCCAAATTGATATCCATTGCAATGAAAGATCAACTATATGTAGCTGGACTATTTCCGAGAGTTAGTTATAACTAACTCTTCTAACAACATTTCCTAACGGTTTCAGTTTCACACCCATGCTTAGTCACGTGACTGCTTCACTTAGCTAAAATACAAGCATATACAAATTGGAATTAATGAAATGAACTAATTGGCATGTAACAATTGGCGTGGGAAACAATGTTCAATCTTGAAGCAACATCTATCAACTATGGTCAAAAGATTGAAAACAAGATGGTGATGGTCCAAAATACTCACTGAGATTAAGGAATTCCAACGCTTACACACTCTTACATTGAATAGCCTCTTTGCTTGGTAATCTAACAAATATTTCAATCAACAATTCCTCAACCAGATTATTTAGTGATAGATTTGGGATCAACAATACCGTTGTTTCACTATGCTCGCCGCCTCTACGTTCCCCATCCAGGCTATTGCAGAAATTCGACATCCTAGTAGGGTATTCTCTTTCACTGCTTCAACTACGGCACTACGGCTTAGGGCTTCTCTATTTTTGAGAAAGAGTAGTAGCTACATATCCTAGTAGGACTCCAATTTATTTATTTAATCTAATAGGCAAATTGCCGGCGCTTTGCGGCCGTGAACTACCCAATTAGGTTACATGTTCGTTCTTTTCGTGACTTCAATATATATATATAAAAACATGTGTTTTTAGTTCTAACTTTTTTTATTTTTAGCTTAGCAAAATATCTTGAATTTACTTTTTTGTTGTGCTTAGGGTATATAAAAAATAAAATTTCTATCTCATCACAAAGATAAATAGAGATAAAGTTTTAGTACATCTTACCTTCCTCAAATCACATGTTTGAGATAATAATGATTATGTTATTGTTGTAACAAACATATAAAGTGTAATTAATAATTAATTTATTTTTACAACTTAACTTTTCGAATTATAAAATTTGTTGTTTGCTATTATTAGTGAATATCATTATGTTAACATATGAAATTATAAATGAGCCCAAGTTAAAGATCATATGTATTATGCCTTTAATATATTATAGATGATTATCATGACATTGTTAAGTAACATTACACTTGTGTATATTATTGTCAACAAGATACTTCCATATAAGAAAATAGAACAATTACATTTGAGCCATAAAACTAGAAGTGCAATCTAAACATTATGTTGTATATATATATGTTTTCAAACAACATTTTCTACTCATGGCAAAGACCTCTTTCTACCACAGCATCTTTGATTAGCTTTAGAGATTGTACAAGATCGTCCAACAATTGATGTGGATCAGGAATCACACTTTCATCTACTGATAGAACAAAAGTCATCTTGTTTACATAGCTTTGACAATTAATCATCAATGCCTGAAATTTACATTTGTGTGTAAATTGTTAAGATCCATAAAATTAGGTCTTGGGCCTAACTCACACCCCAAAAGCTAGCTTAGAGTGGAAGCAAAAACTTGAAGAGAAAAAGGACAAATATATTCCCGAACTATCGTAAATGGTATGCAGATACCCTCCATAATACTTTGGGACATTGATGCCCCTGTCGTCCAAAAAGTAGAGCATATATACCCTTTTAACTAACGGACATACACGTGTCATAATCTTATCCACCGACTCGACATTTTTTAAATATCGGATCGACGGATAAGATTGCGCCACATGTCCTTATTTAGTCTTTCGTTAGAGTGACGGACATATATGCTCTATTTTTTGGACAGCAGGAGCACCAATGTCCCAAAAGTATGACGGAGGGTATCTGCATACCATTTACGATAGTTTGAGGGTACATTTGTCCTTTTTCCCAAACTTGAAATTAGTATGAGTAAAACACTTACATGAGGTTGTCCATAAGAACCGGGTGCAATGTAAGCCAAAGGGTGGCCGTAAAAGCAAATTTCTTCTTGAGGACCAGGCAAACAAGAAAAGCACATTGTTGTATTGGTGATAGTTCTGTGCGATATCGAACTTGATGTCTGATAAAAGAGTCAAATGTTACAATGAAGAGATCTCATGTGTAGGATCAAGAATTGAGAATGAACATTGGTTACCTTAATCCCAAAAATCCTGAGTGCTAATTCTGAAATGGAAAATGTGTAGAAAGCTTCAAGTGAATTCTTTTTTCGATCAATAGTTGCCTTAGCTTCTCTGATATAATCTAACGGATCATCTCGTAATGCAACTTTTAAGGGAAAAAGAACAAAACCAATCCAATTCCCCCATTTTGCCTTAGTGTCTTTCTCCATCATATCAGCTAAAGCCTATTTGTTAATTAATTAACTTTTAAGTATATAATCTAAGAAAACTGAAGTGCTGATTAAAATTTGAATGGATTCCATCACCTGAATTCCGACAGCCGGTCTTAGGTTCATAAGTATAGTTGATCTAAGTCTAATGTTCTTCGGAAGATTATTGTTTTTCTCTGTTGCTCCCCTGTCTTTCTTGCCCTCCCCTATAAAATTTTGCATTAAAGATTTCTTCCGTAAGATTTTCGATCAACTAAGCTTAGTAAGTCCAAATACATGAGGCAGAAACTTACCATATCTCCTATTAAGATAGATAGACAAACCAGCTTGTGTTACCCCCAAAGCGACATCCGTTACTGTCTGTGCAAGAAATGACAAAGTCCGACAACAACATCAAAAAACGCGCTACATTTGAAAATTGAAGAGAAGGGTGCTGCTCCAATATAGAATTAATTTGTATGGACTTACCATATTCAATGCATTTTTCACCAATTTAATATCATCAAGACTTACTGTCCTGTAAAGAAATCGCCTAGGATTAGACTCAGAACCAGGTCTACCCTTAATCGGTGTATTTGTGTCCTTCAAGAACATAGTTGTAGACATAAACATCAATACATCCACTATTGTGTTCCAAAACAATTTCATAAAAGACCAAATTTTTGTAACATATCGCCGCAATCCCTTATTGGAATGCTCTGAAGAATCAATAAGGCTCTTTTTATTTCCATGAATAGTTGGAACTTTATTTGGATCAGCAGTTTGGCGAGTACACGCCAAGAGAAGTGAAATAAGAGAAGTGCCATCTCCAAGTGAATGGTGGATTCGGAAAATGGCAACAGCCTCAGCATCGGATGTTTTGATGTTAAGTAGATGGAGATCCCACATAGGTTTCGATTTGTCAAGAGTGGTTTTGCTTAGGTTATGAATATAGTTCTCCACAAATTTGTCCGGTGATTCTTTCAGGTTTTGTTCATCAATTTGTGGTACAATAATGTGCTGATCTAAGTCCACCTTCGTCCGCACCCATTTCATTTCTCCGCCTTTCTCCTCATCAACCACCTATGAAACACGAAGGTTAAGAAAGTAGAGAAGACTTTTGAATACGAGGGTTTTGTGCTTTTAATTAGACAATTCTCCCTTTTTTGGTTAACAATATTTATGTATTGTTGAACTTACTGAAGAAAAGTATACTAGACTTGTTCCTAAGTATTTGTAATTTCATTTTTTTTTTTGGCTACCATCAAATGCAATATATGTTTTTATATGTTTATATGTTACATATTCATCATCTTGGTAATTTTAATCTGAAAATAGTAATCTCTCTGTTTAAATTTTTTTGCCTGATTTTAACTTGGCACTAAATTCAAGAAAATAAATAAGACTTTTGAATCATAGAATGTACCAAAATGTTCTTTAGTTTTGTCGTCTAATATCAATCATGTAATGTGGAAAGTTAATTAAAGAGTTGTCAAAGAAACATTATTTTTTAAACCGACTAAAAATGATAGCAAGACAAATTAAGTGTTGTGCTGGTACCTGCAGGCTGGAGAAACGAGGATGCTTAAGCAAAGTATTTGCCAAATGCTCTCTGGGAGCTTGCTCAGTACTGATTCTTGTTTTCATGCCCAAAATAGCTAGAACGTGCACGTTGAAGTTGGGCTCGTGAAATAGCCTAGATGACGGACTCAATGGCTCTTCTTCAGATGCTTCAATGGATTTATCCTTAGTTTCAATTGGTTTCAGACTCTGTTTTCTCTGTCTAATTATGGACTTCATTGTTATAATAGTGATCTTCTGGAAAATGAGTTTTTATTTCTTCGTATATATACGTAACAGAGAACCAAAGTAGTAGCTTTTAATTTTGTCTTACATACATGTTAGATGGCCAGTAATTGGGATATAGTAGGTATGTAGATGAAGGTTGATGGTTGTGTAATTAATGTTATTTACCCAGAAGTTTCATCATTTTGGCTTTTGTTCTGTAAACAGAGTTATTTTCGCCGATTGAAACAAGGCGAATACTTGCAAAGCTTTTATACTGGAACTTCTTTTGAGCTCTAACTGCCAACTACACTCATTTCTTGTTAGGTTTAAGAGTTTTTTTTTTTGTTTTGTGACGAACAATGAGTCCATCTATCGCAATTTACTTGGTGCCATTCATATTTTGAGACTCAAACGAGTTATTCTTTTATCACAATTTTTTTTTATTAATATTACAATTCTTCTGTCTCATTTTAGCTGTCCACTTATCCCTAATCTAGAAGACAATTGAACAAAAACTAAATTGACTTACGAGATGAAGAAAGTAAAAAAGTACCACTATGAGGAAATTTGGACACGCTACATCAAAAATAATTTTTAATGACAATTATTTAACTGCAATAGCTTAATTGGCGCTAAATATATTTTAGCGTTAATTAGCACTTTTTGTAAATGTCCTTAAATCCTATAGCGACATTGAATCCCCTGACAATTAACTAATGCCGGTAAAAAATTAGTACTCTTTGTTAATGTGTATATTTATCGCGGCTAAAATTTGTCATTGTTGTGCTGACATATGAAACATATTTTTATGAAAGCCATTAGAAGTTATGTATTGAGTTCTATCAATGATAAAAAGGAAATATAAAATAAAGTAGTGGGGGATTAGACTAAAACCACTTCAAAAATTCAAGATGGAAGAGGTATACATAACATTTATTTTCTATGTTGTGATGAAAAGATGTAAATCTATAGCCTATTTAAAGGATCAATGTTCTTGCAAACATTTGTTAAACCTGAGAACTTGTTCAACTTTCAAGAGGTTGAATCTTGATGGTCGTTAATCTCTCTGTAACATCTTTCATGTCAATCCTTACTTTAGGACATTCAACACAACAATCTATTGCTGCTTTCATGATGGATACCACACAATCAATTTTTTTAACTAAGTGATTATCTTGTGGCGTTATTAAGTTGGGATCGACAACTTCCATTACTGCATGTGGGAGTGAATTTCTCACCCATTGCTTTAAGCTAAGATCTCCATCAAACATCTCATTACTAGGCTTTTTGTCCTTGTAAATATTTCCATCAACATTATCCCATAACTATAAACATCGCATTTGGTTGACACCAATCCTTCCAATCCATACTCTACAACGAGACAATTTTACATTCAACATTTCTTGGCAGAAAAAGGAAAAAGAAAATATTTTAAAAAACAATTAATTAAGATAACTTACCTGGTGCGACATAAGCCAATGTTGCTTAAGTATTAGTGTATAAAGCACTCTCATCTTCAAGTATCATTTTTGAAATGCCAAAGTCACTTAGGTGTGCAACCACGTCCTCGTCCAACAAGACGTTACTAAGCTTCAATTCACAGTGTATCACGGGCAATGAGCAGTCATGGTGGAGATATTCTAATGCCACATCATACTCAGCCTATGCTTGATGTCTAAGAAGTAGTTGTGTGAATACAACCACTTATCGAGGTTCCCATTGGGCATGTATTCGAGTACCAACGCCTTAAAATCAAGGTTGGAACAACTAGTGATGACTTCGGTGAAATTCCTATGGCGAAGATTTCGCAAAACTTCACATTCTGTATCAAAACTCCTAAATGTCTCTTGCAATTGTAGATTGAACACTTTAGCTGCAGTGAAAGTCCCATCTCTTAGGATGCCTTTGTAAACAGAGCCGAAACTCCCAGAACCAATCAAATTGCTCTCGTTGAGAGAATCAGTTGCTTGGAGCAATTCATAGTATGAAATTCTTCCTCTTGTTGAGACGAAAGAGGATGAATCAACTCCTTGTTGAGGATCAGTTGATTTTCCTCTTATATACTTTATCCATACAAACGCAAAGGCGATGGACACTAACACAAGTGCAATTCCAACCGGTAGAATCAAAACAAGTACTTTTTTTCTCTTGGATCTATGCTTTGAAGTGCTACTCTGGCATGGGGGGACACGAAATCTTGGAGAACCACACAATGCTTCACTGAATATGAAAGACTGACTGGATAGGTTCTTGAAAGGACCGCTCGAGGGGATTTCACCAACCAAATTGTTGAATGAAACGTAGAAATACTTGAGATTTAGAAGCTTCTCCAAAGACTTGGGAATTAATCCCGAGACATTGTTATGAGAAAGGTCTAGAAATTCCAAAGCTGACATGCTGCTCATCGAGCTAGGAATTGAACCTTGCAATTTGTTGTCTCTCAATGAAAGGTGTATCAGATTTTGCAAGCTACCAATTTCTTCAGTTATGCCATTTGAGAGTTTATTCATCGAAAGATCCATTTGTATCATGGCCTTTAGACTTCCGATTTCTCGAGGTAAAGAGCCAGTCAAGTTGTTCGAGGATAAATCAAGGTGTAGGAGATTTTTGACGTTTCCTAAATTAGCTGGAATGTTTGAATGCACCTTGTTGGTACCTTGAAATATCTCCCGAAGGGAAGTTAAGTTCCTGAAACAATTAGGAAGAGATCCTCAAAGTTGATTTTGATCCAAATGTATATACCCCAGGTTCTACAATTTACATTGATTGTCTCCGATAAATCCAGAAAGTCTATTGCCACTCAACTTAAGACTCTGAAGGAGTCTCAAGTTGCTAATTGTTGTGGGAATTGATCCAACCAAACCATTTCCAGAGAGATTGAGGTCTATTAAGCTACTGAAGTTCCCAATTCCTTTCGAAATTTTCCCTTTAAGTCCACATTCAACAACCATTAACTTTACAAGAGAGATATTTCCAACTGAAATTGGAAACACAACATTCAGCGGGTTCAACGATACATCAAGAAATTCTAATTCTCTACAATTTGAACCCCCCCCCCCCAAGCCTAGTCACTTTAGATGAGTCATATATCCGAAAGAGTTTGAGATCAAACCGATTAGTTTGTTATAAGAAAGGTCTAGATAAATGAGTTTGGAACAATTGAAGAGAGAATGAGGTATAGTTCCAAAAAGTTTTAAACTAGATAGATGAAGACCTTCAATGTTTGGTAACATAGAACCTATGTTCAATGGGAGGATGCTTCCTGTCAGATTATTTCGTAAAAGTTCGATCACTCTCATCCCTGTTCCGATGGAAGTGCACCGGTAAACTTGTTGAAACCCAAGTAAATTTCAACCAATTCAACGAGATTGCTTACGTCTGGTATTTTACCTGCAAATGTATGTTTGAAGAAATAGTAAAGGTACAACTAGTAATGATACTTTGTTAGTTACTACTCCATCTGTCCTGATTTATATGACTTACTTTATGTTTAGTCAGTCAAAAAAGAATAACATATTTCTATATTCAGTAACAATTTAACTTTAAAAATGATCTGTAGCCATACAAATATCCACAAGTTTCAAAAGAATTTCTTTGTTAAATTTCGTATCAAGTCAAACAACATCACATAAATTGGGACAGAAGGAGTACCTCTTTTGACTATATATGTACATACCTGTTAGCTTGTTTTCAGTAAGACGTAGACTCTGCAATTTGGTCAAGTTGCCAACCTCCCCTAGCAAGGATCCAATGAGCTAGGTGGTTCTCTTCCAAATACAACGCCTCCAACGAGGATATATTGAATATGGGGATTGGGATACGACCGGTAATCTGGTTGCTATCTAGTCCTAATCTCACCAAATTATCAAGAATCCCGGTCTCCTGTGGTATTGTCCCTGCCAACTCTATTACGTTAGTTGCTTGACCACTTCCGTGACTAATGTTCAAGTTGCTTGAATTTATCTTTTCCCCTATGACTACTTACATACTTGTTAGCATATTGTAACCAAGATATAGAATCCGCAATTTGTTCAAGTTGCCTATCTCCCTCGGCAAGGATCCCATGAGATTGTTCATTTCCAATGACATCATTTGCAACGAGGAGATATTGAATATGGAGATTGAGATGCTACCGGTTAGATGGTTTTTCTCTAGCCCCAAAACCTCCAAATTATCAAGAATCCCAATATCTTGTGGAATTGTCCCTGTCAAAACAGTAACATACATATAAATTTAGTTAGAAGAAAATCTAGCATTCAACAACAAACCTTCGAATTGGTTTTGTCCGAGAAACAAAATATGCAGGTTACTTAAATATCCAATTTCACTATGTATAGGTCCATCAAACTTGTTCATTGATAAAGACAATAGTTGAAGTTTCGAACAGTTTGGCAAGCTTAGAGGCATACGACCATGTAGCTCGTTGAAAGTTAGATGAAGCTCTTCCAACATTGATTTCACACGTATCAGGAGGAAGATTTCCTGATAAAGTGTTATCTGTCAATGCAATGATTTTAATTACAGAAATGTTGAAGATCGAGAATGGTATAGATCCTGTAAGTCGATTACCTTCTATTTTTAATTCTTTTAAGTTTTCAAGTATGCCAATCTCTTCTCTGACCCCCTAAAGAATTGAATCTCAAATCTAAAGTTTGAAGCGCGGAAATATTAGAAATTAGAGTGGGGATGAAACCATTGAAACTATTATTCCTAAGATTCAGAACTTGAAGTTCGTGTAAGTACCTAAACCATGAAGGTACCTCCGTGTTGAACCCATTGACACCCAATTTAAGAAATCTTAATCGACGTAGATGTGCTATTTCTTGAGATAAATTGCCATAGAAGTAGTTGTGACTTAAGTCAAGGGAAACAAGAAATATGAGATTCCCGATATGAGGACGAATTTTTCCTATTAGAGCCATACTGGAAATATTCAATGATCTCACTCTCTGGTGGCGAGAACCACAAGTGACTCCGACCCAATGGCAAACAAAAGTAGCTGGAGACCCAACTTTCATCCAACAAAGTGAAAAGGGTCCGAAATGATTTGAGATTTTAAGGAAAGAAGAGCGGATTGATTGGTAGAAAAGTTTGTTGGGGTCATGGCTGAAGTCAGTGGCGGAGCCAGGAATTTCACAAAGGGTGTCCAGAAATAGCAGTTTGTTATGTTAAGGGTATCCAAAATATATTATTTAATCATTTCGTGTATCATTTTACTTGCATATATGGTATTTTTTCCCCACAAAGGGTGTCCCTTATCACCATGTGGCTACGCCACTGGCTGAAGTAGCCATGACATAGTGAAACAACAAGATCGTTAAGAGGAAAGAGCTAAAGGCTTTTTTCATAATTGCATAAACTAGTAGGAACATGGAATTAATGACTAGTAACAATATGATTTTGAGACTTTAAATATCAATAAGATTTCCTTTTTGATCTTCATAATCTCTTAAAGAGAAAAATATTGAAAACACCTCTAAACTCGGCGTAAACTATTAGTTTCATCTTTTAACTATGGCATAATACATAGACATGACCCTTAACTTGGCTTCAGCGGACAACTATGCCCTCCAACTTTGAGTATGCACAAGTAGGCACTTAAACTTGTATAAAATTGAATAAGTAGACATACGTGTCGTACATGGCATAATACATGTAGGACGCCACGTAGGATACAAAATTTCCATGTAGGGTGCCATGTAGGATGGATGTGTCTATTTGTTCAATTTTATACAAGTTTAAGTGTCTACTTGTGCACATTCAAAGTTAAAGGTCATAGTTGTCGGCTAATGCCAAGTTAAGGGTCATGTTTATGTATTATGCCTTTAACTATTGACAGCCTTAAAACCACTCATTTACTTGACTAACTAAACTTAAATATACCCCCCGCCCCCATCTTGTAACATGAGTGAATACACCCTTAAATTCTCGCCAAGTTAGGGATGTTTTCAACACTGGTCTCCACTTTTTATTAAGAGTCTCATGCTCCTACAAGAGTTTGAGACCACTTGCTATGTCATGTGGCAGATTGGGGGTGTATTTAAGTTTAGTTAGTCATGTAAAGAGGTGTTTTTAAGGTTGTTAATAGTTCGAGGATGAAGCTAATAATTTGCGTCAAGTTCAGGGTTATTTTCAATACTTCTCTCCATTTTAAATACTCTCTTTGCTCCATTTTTTATGACTCCATTTCCTTTTAGTCGGTTTCAAAAAGAAGACACATTTTTATATCTAGTAACAATTTAACTTTTAAATGTTCAGTTTATCCTTAATAAAATGATTACATCCATACAAATATCTATAACTTAATTTAGACCATATGTTTCGAAAGTCTTGTTATTTTCTAAGATTTTTGTCTGGTCAAATTACGTTACATAATTTGGGACGGAGAGAGTATTTTTTTAGGAGACTTTTCTTTCAAATAGTGCCAAAACTTTTCTTAATTCGTTTTGTCATCTCAACATGTCTTCCTCATGTTCAGACTTAATTAATTCCACTACCTTGTAATTAAGTTAATATCTAAGTGTTGAAGCTACTCATTTTCCAAGTTATGTGGGGCATAAAGATGAGCAAATGGGAGACAATTAATTAAATCAAGTCTTGCAACCAATAAATTTGATGATAAAATTATTATGTAGACTATACTATATCAGTTGCCACGCAAGAACTAATAGAAAGGATTTCGAATTACACAAGATGGACGAGTTAGGTTATATATAACACAATAATTTGTAAAAGTCAATTTTGTGCATTTGTATGACAATGCCCCTTCATGAAAAGGAAAAAATGATGTTCACATATCGTTCAAGTGGAAGATCAAGAAAAGAAATATAAGTACTACTTCCACTATTTCATACTCCATTTGTCTCTAATTGTTGATCTTTCTTTTTTTAGTTGTTCCTAATTACTTGTCCATTTTGACAAATCAAGAAAGGACAAATTTTTTTACCTATTTTACCCTCAATTAATTACTTTGAAAAATATAGAACTTCTTGAAAATATTAAGTTTTTAATTCATCCACTTCTTAATAATAGGGATAAAATGGTAAACTCATTATGTCAATTATTGATTTCTTAATAGGTGTGTCAATTCAAAAGTGGACAAGTAATTAGGGATACAGGGAGTATTGATTAAATTTTTGAGATTTTGTTCATTGTTCAAAGTTTAAGTTAGATGTTTGAAATTTTTTCATATTTGTCCTTTCATTTATTGCAGTTTTATATTTTCTAAGAAATAAATTGCATTACTTATACCGTTATATTTATGATTTCACAAAGGACAATAGTAGAAATTACGATTAAAATTATATCATTGAATATTTATCTTAATATGTGTACATTGTTTTACAAATTTAGTTAATATGAAATAGAGGGAGTAGTATAACGAATAAAGTAAATTCCATTTTACCCTCTTAACTTTTAAGGGCAATAGTAGAAATTGTAGTTAAAATTATAGGAAAACTACCTAATAAAACATAGTTCTCTACCATATATACTAATATTATCTCTACTTTCAAATAATTACATATATTACCACTTTTAGTATTTTATACCATATATTTTAAAAGATATAACTAGATATACAAATTCCTTAAAACTAGTATTGATTATTCATCTTTACATTTAAAAATCAAAATTAATGGTCCAAATATTTTTCTCTCATCAACCCCCTTCCCAAACCTGCTCCATAAATCGTCTATCCCCCTACCCCCACCCCCCACGACCCCACCCCTCGATGTATTATTTAATTAGTTTTCTTGTATATGTCATGTATATGGTCATACAATTTATTTTACGTATCTTACTTTTTATTTCATATATTTAATATGTTTCCGTCAATGTATCTGTACATGGCAGTGACGCTTATCTGATTTGATTATTTCATGTATCTAAGCATGATTTTATATGTATTCTACAGATGATTAATATACATGTATTTAATATGATAATTAGTGTATCTACAACTATCAAGAATTATATTTTCTTAGCAAAAAACCAATAAATTACAATGTATCTAACTTTAAATTTATATCAACGAGTTTAGAGAATTGACAGTTTGCATCAATATGAGCTACTACCCTTCCCATGTATATGAACAACAAAAATAAATGTGTATTTGATAAAAACAAAGTGTATCTTATTATAAATAAAACTTAGAAAGGATAATCAACAGCATATCTAACAAGGTAGATAGTGTATCTGAAATATTAAATAGTTGTTTACTATATCTAAATTATCGGGTAAAAAAATTAAATAATGTTTCATATACATAAACTAATTGTATCTAAGATTAATCAAAACTTGTATTACAAAGAAAAAAATGATATCAAACAATTGATGTATCCGAGATAAGTACAAAAGGATCCAAAAACAAAATGGACCAAACCGAAACAAAAACTAAAGAAAGCTAAAACAAAAACAAAAGAAAGAGGAAAGTGAAAATCTCAGACAAACATCAAGAAAAATCTGGAGAAAAGAAAAAATGATCACATTTTCGTCTATCTCGGAGATTCAAGAATGTTTCTTCTAGCATTTGAGATTAAGCAAAGATCAAGCTTGGACAGTCCACGATTCTCAAACTTACTGCCAAGACGATGAAGTTTTCAATTAGATAATTATTCTATGATTTTAGGATTTCGTATTTTAGGAAGATTTGTTAGAATTGATATGCTAATTAATCTGCAAATCAGTTAGAGTATTAAGTAAGCCTAAATTACTCCTTAATTAAGGAAATCGGTTACACATATTTAATTCAAAATTATTAAAATATGTATCTCTTTAATTCAAACCGTCAGATACATGTATCTGGCGAGTAATGATACATGTATCCGACGGACAAAATATGGTATAGGATGTAATTATCGAAACTATCTTGAATCCTAGTAATTAGGTTCTAAACTAGTGAGATTTATGTAGTTTGAAAACTACCTAACAAGACATAGTTCCCTACCATATATACTCATATTATCTCTACTTCCAAACAATTACATATATTACCACTTTTAGTATTTTATACTATATATTTTAAAAGATATAATTAGATACACATATTCCTTAAAACTAAAATTCATTAATTATCTTTACATTTAAAAATCAAAATTAATGGTCCAAATATCTTTCTCTTTTATCAACCCCCTTCCCCAAACCTGCTCCATAAATCGTCTATCCCCCTACCCCCCCCCCCCCCCACCCCCACGCCCCCACCCCTCAATATATTATTTTAGTTGTCATGTATATGGACATGAAATTCATTTTACGTATCTTACTTTTTATTTCATATATTTAATATGTTTCAGTCAATGTATCTTTACATGGCAGTGATGCTTGTGATTTGATTATTTCATGCATCTAAGCGCTAAAATTACATAGTTGAATACTTATCTTAATATGTGTACATTATCTTGCAAATTCAGTTATTATGAAATAGAACAAATAGTGTAAGGAATAAAGTGAATTCCATTTTACCCTCTTTAACTTTGAAGGGTTGGAAAATAATATCTCCTTCATATTTTGAATGAAAATGATAATTTTCTCATGCAATATTTTTAGGTGATTTTTTTTGTTTTTTGTTTTTGCATAAAGATTGTTTTCTTTCTAGAATGAAAAAGTGAAAATAACTCTTCTTTGATTAATAATATCTCTCTCTTTACTATTACTTGTATAAATTCTTTTAAATGTAAAATTTTACTCATAAGTTTATGTTATTTATATAAAATTTAAAAAAAACCTATCATTTCAATTTATTTTCTTTTAAAAGACTTATGCTGAGGATGAAGAGATTATTTAAATCATGTGAAAAGATAATATTAGTAACTCGTTACTATTGTTGTTGACTAGTAGATCCTTATAAAATTATATGTAATTAAAGTTTGTAATAAAAAATACTCATTTATAAAGAAAACATAAAACTATGTGCTTCATCAATACGGTATTTCAAAATATTCTGATATCTTGTTTATGAACTATAATTGACTATTTGGTAAGATTGTATAAATTTTTACAGTTTTTACAGCTTATGGAGTTTTTATTTTTATAAAAAAATATACAACTTTAAAATTTTAAATTACTTATTTAAATAAAATTTCAACTTTGTATTTAATTTAATTTTACATCATAATTTCATACTGTCTGTCCAATGACATATCGTCTGATAAAATACCCATGACATATCGTGTTTGACTTCGTTGGAGGCATTTTTAATTATTCAATAAAATTAATACTACTAGACTTTGACTGTTTTCAAGTCGTGTTTTAATTTTTGAAAATTATTCTCACCATTCATTTTTATTTTAGTATCATATTTGAATTTGGTATATTAAAATAATGACATGGTTAATTTATAACATTATTTTTATATATTAATGTTTAGTATTAAGTCTTGGAAAATGAGTTGGCAAATAAATAGTTAATGCTAAGAGTAAATATGAAAAAAAGTTATTTTATCTTTGATATGTTAAAAGTGATAAATAAAAGTGAAAATCTATTTTTGGAATAGTGGACAAGTAAAAGTAAAAAAGAGAGTATATTCTAAAACTAATAAAAGGATATGGTAAAATATGTATGTTCATAAATACTGTAAAAGCAAAAAAAAAAATTCTATTTACAAGCAAAATAAGATTGAAGTTTGAAAATCTTCATTGGACTCTTTTCAATAGATTGAGAGTATTTTTTTTTTGTTAAATCTTCTAAAAGGAATAAAAGGATGAAATTGTAACATCCGACAATTTGAAGCGGCTTTGAAGAAGCTTGAAATTTGGAAATAGTCATTTTTTGGAAAAATTTAAAAATCTGGAAAATTTGGCTAAGTGTGAAAATCATGAGTTTTTGGCCAACTTTGAGTAGTCGTAACTCCTAGCTCAGGAGGAGTTAGGAGTAGTTCCAGTTATGGTTGCGAATTCCTTGGAACGATCTTTCCAACGCCACCGAGTTTGCTCAATTCCGAGTTCGTATGAGAGAGTTATGCCCTATAGAAGTTGGGTAGTTGGAAGGGAATTTCGTCCGGAAATTTAAGGGCATTTTGGTCCTTTCACAAATTATTTATTTTGAGCTCTTATTGTTGAGTTAGGATGATCTTGGATCATTTTTGTCCCATTTTTTGAAAGAGAAGAGTTAGGGTTCTTGAGTTTAAAGAAGAGAAGAAGGAGAGAAGAAAGAGGAGATTAGTCAAGATCATTGTGGACTTTCATCGGGGGTGATCCCTATTAAAGGTATGTGAGTTTCTCTTTTTGTGTGGGTTGATCCTTTCCCCCACACACACCAAGTCTATTCCATGATTTGAGAAGAGATTGGAAATTGTTATTGAAGTGTTGAAGTTGTTAGTTGTTGTTGGTGGTGTTGTTGAATTATTGTTCGTTGTGAGACATGATTTGGCCGTATATTTACGTTGATACCTAGTGTATGTTGATGGAATTACGATTCTTAGAGTTATGACCCTTAAAAGTTGATCCACCATCGAATTGCAGAAATTCTGGGCTGTCGATCCCCATCTACGGGACTGACCTACGGACCGTAGATCAATCGACGGTCCGTACTGGTCAACCGTCGATTGGTACAGAAGTTGGGTTTTTTGGGGCATCGATCTACGGGCCCGACCTACGGTCCGTAGATCGATCCACGGACCGTAAGTCAGGACCGTAGGTCAACACTTAGACTTTTTTTTCAAAAATCGATTTTTTTGGGGGAAAACTCTCTGACGCGATCTACGGACCTGCAGTACGGACCGTAGGTCCATCTACGGTCCGTCGATGGCTTCCGTAGATGCCGCCTGTGTCACCAAAAATCTGAAGTCTCAGCCAAGTTTCCCCACTCCTTTTCTCACTTTCTCAAGCAAGTTCCAAAGTATTATACCTATGTTTTATGGTTGTTTCCGACACTCCATAGTACGTCTAAGTGTTCAGGAATCCCTCCATAACATGTGATCGAACACCTTGAATTCATTATTCCGATTCAAGGAAAGATAGTTCCAAGTCTAGTGAAGTTAGCAGTCAAGTTTCAAGTCGAGTAAGAGTCCCAGTTTCAAGCTAAGTCAAGAGTTTAAAGTTGAGTTCATTTCTCAAAGTTATTAGGGAACTATGTATTCCCAAAGAAGTTTTAAATAAAGGTCTTTACATCTAAACAAGGTTGGAAACTGAGATTTCCAAAGAGCCTTCGGGCTAGTTTTTGAGTAATTATCTCATATCAGCAGGAATAAATATGTTTTAAAAACATAAGAGCCAGTACATTTTTGGGAGTAGTATCGAGCACCGAATTGGGGGAGCGTTCAAAGAACCCACAGCCCCCATAGAACCATGTTAGCCACCATGGGTAGAAAAGGATCATGCTTTTTAGATGAATCCTTTTCAGATTAGACTAGTGGATCCATTAGGCAGTTCAGGTCTTATACCTTTGGCCGGGTATAAGATGCTCTGGCAGCGTGAGGTCGATCGCTGTATCATCATTATAGCTCTTATGTGATGGTTGTCGGTTAGAGAAACTCCCACAGCAGTTATTGTATTTTCATACTCAGAGATTATTGTATTTCTATATACATTTCAGGCTTATTGTATCTTGTATACACACAGAGTTTATAGCATGTTTTAAACAGTCTTTCTTTATATCGCACTTGTTTTAAATTGCCTTATATTGAAAGAAGTCAGTCAGGTTGAGTTGAGTTGAGACAGGTAAGCTATTCAGTTTCTTCCAGATTTTTCCTTCTAGCCGTTGTTGCTTAGTTTTCCAGCTTGCATACTCGTATATTCCATGTACTGATGCCAATTGGCCTGCATCGTTTCATGATGCAGATTCAGGTATCCCAGATCAGCAGCCTGCACGTCGTTGATCCAGCTGAGCACTCCAGAGTCAGTGGTGAGCCTCCTTGCATTCCGGAGGGCTCAATTATTGTGTGTTCTTAGTTTTTGGTTTTATTAGGATGTTGCGGGGCCTGTCCCAACATCCATCTCAGTGTTTTTAGAGGCTTCATAGACAGACAGACAGTCAGTCAGCTAGTTTTGAGTCTCTTATCTATATATATGTAAAAATTATATTTTTGAGACTCGGGTTGCCTTATGGACATACTTTATAAGTTATGTTCTTTTGCAATATTGCATTGCTTTGAGTTATTCTGTTGAGTTAGGTTTTCGTTGAGTTAAGAAAGCCAGGCCAAGGGTTCGCTTGGGGCCAGGAATGGTCTCCGGGTGCCGGTCCCACCCAGGGTGTAGGCTCGGGGCGTGATAGAAATTTAATTTGCGTTGATTTTATATTCCTCCACACCACATCTACGGATGAAATTGTGCGTTAATTATAAATTATTTTCGTCGACGACCTGAGCATTTTTAACCCCGAAATTATCGAAGGTATTAGGTGATTAAATAATATTAATGATTCAAAATTTTTTTAAAAAAATTGTCTTTCCTCATCGTTGTGGTGATGGTTGCGGTCCCTCCCCCCTTAATTAAAGATTCCGGGTTTAAGTCTTAGTGGACCCTACAACACGCGATTAAGATATAATCAAATTTTAATATGCGTATCGAACCCCGATTAAAAAAAGAAGACGATATGAGATACATGGTTTGATCTTGTTATTCCTACTATCAAAATATAAACAGAAACAGGAAAAAAAAATGAAAGAAAATTTTGTTCCTGTCACGATTCGAGCCTACACCATAGACGTGGTCGGCACTTGAGAATCATTCCTGGTCCCAAAGCGAACCCTCATCCTGGCTGACTACAAGCAGAAGATTAACTCAAGCATACTTAAGCATCAAACTGAAAGAAACGTATAAAAGCAGTTTACTGAATCTCAAAACAGAATTGGATATACTGAGTATGAAATATAAGTTTTAAATAAAACATCTAAACTATAAGACTCTCCAAAACTATCAATCTATAAAGCATCTACTGTATACAATGATAAGCGTCAGAACAATACCCGTGACTCCTCAAGCGAACTACTAGTAACAACTCATAAAAACTGGAGTCTTCCAAAAGCAATGAGGTCTTACTCAAAAGCTGACGAAATAGTCTCAACGGACTCTTGTTGAGTATCATTATAAGAACCTGTATCTGCATCATTAAAAGAGGCATGTCGAATGACATTAGTACATTGAATGTACGAGTGTGTAATATAACTGAATTGAATAATCAAATCAAAGAAGATGAGAACATCAAAGAAGAAGAAAAACTGACTAGCGCACATCATGAATTAATATTGTAAAGATTACATAATTAAGAAAAAAACGAAGCTTTACAGGATAAAAAATCCTTCCATACATTAGAAACTTAATAAGCTCCAAGCTAGCGTGCATACAAAAAGGGTAGCGATTAAAGTTCGACGCCGACGGAAGCTTGATCTCTAATTGTTGCTATACGTTCTATCCCTATTGTATGGTGTGTATATACTTTTTAGAGCAACTTTCACATATAACAAACACAAAATTCATATTTGTATGCTATAGCAAAGTTTGCATAATTGCTCTCCATAGCGAACATGCTATGACTAGGCTATTTCGCTATACATATATACAAAAGAAGTAATTGTATAATTCGCTGGCTCCTCTTCAGATTTGTATAATTTCGCTGACAGGCCATTTGTATAAATTATTGTCAGCCTCTCGTTTGTATAAATCGTTGAGAGTCTCTCAATTTAATTTTATGTGTTTGTATATTTGTATAAAATTTGAATTTGTATACAATTGAATCGAAATAAAACGTTTGTATATCAAATATCGTTCTCTCTCTCGCTTTATACAAACATAAATTATATATTGTATTTTGTATAATCTGTGTTTGTATAAAGCGAGAAAGAGAGAAAGGCAAAAGAGAACTGGACAGGGGAATATTTGTATTGTATAATTATAAGTGTATAGGACGAAGATATATGTATTTGCATGTGTATATACAATTTTCTCTCGCTTTATACAAACAGAAACACAATTTATACATTTCTGTTTGTATAAAGCGAGAGAGGCGAGCGACAGAGAGAGCGAGCGAGAGAGGGAGAGTGGCGAGCGAGAGTTTGAGGGAGAGAGGCGACTGGCAAAGAGTTTGCTACAGGGAACAATTAAATCAAAGTGTGGTTATACCATTTAATTTGAATTAATAGTTTGCCATTATGTACAATTTTCCCTACTTTTTATATAGAGTAGTAGCTAGATCGTCCTTATTGTATGGGGTGGAGTGCTGACCAGTCAAGAACTCATATGTGCAGAAAATGGATGTTGTAGAGATATTGATGATGAGATGGATGAGGGAAGCAATATTGAAATGGTTTGAACATGTGCAGAGGAGGTGTGCTAATGCCCTAGTGAGGAGGTGCGAGAGACTGACTGTTGAGGGCACACATAGGGGTAGATGTATGCCGAAGAAGTATTGAGGAGAAGTGATTAGACAGGACATGACGGAGCTTCATATATATTATCAAGGACATATAGGAAGGAGTGGAGGTCACGTATAAGGTTAGAGGGATAGTAGTCGTAGACTCGTAGTACTAGTTGTACCCTTATTTCTTGTCATTTATTATGTTTTCAATGATCACATTATTTTGATGTTTGTTAGTATTTTCGTAGACTTTCCATTACGTTTCTTATAAATGACTATTTTTTCGTCATTATTTTCTTTCTTCCTCTACTTGGGTTTGATACACTTGAGCCAAGAGTCTTTCGAAAAGAGTCTCTGTCTCCACAAGGCAATGTAAGACACTGTACCTTCTCCCAACCCCAGTTAGTGTGATTTTAATGGGTATATAGTTGTTGTATATTATTTGTATATAATTATGTATTGGTGTAAGGTGTGACGGAATGAGCCAAAAGTGGTTTTTGGTTTTATATTAGGGAAAATTGTATGAAATAGCAAACTATTAATTCAAATTAAATGTTATAGCCATAGTTTATTTTATTTGTAATTCGCAGCAAACATCCCATTTTTTGCCATCTAATTCAGTATACAATTAGCCATTTTATACATTTTATACATTTCGGTATAAAATGTATAAAATGCGTTTGTGTTTGTATAAAGTGAGAGAAAAGTGTATATACAAATACAAATATATATATTTTCGTCCTATACACTTATAATTATACAAATACAGATCTTATTATACAAATTACAATGTATAAATGAATTTATACAAAACTGAACAATTTGTATAAAATTGGATGTATCTAGCGAATTATACAAATCAAAAACACCATAACAAACATAAAATTTGCTATGGAGCGCAATTATGCAAACTATAGCTATAACATACAAATATAATTTTTATGTTTGCTATATGTGAAAGTTGCTCTATTAGCTAGGTTTAGGATGTTGTGTGTCTATATTTTTCTAATATATTCTTATGAATTTTGAATAAGATTAAAAGAAAAAACTTCAGAGGAAGAATGAAATATTCTCTTTTCTCATAAAATGTGCTTCTGATATATCGAGATTGAGATGAAATTTATCAGGTGAGAACATGTTATCGGATTTGGTCTTTTTTTTAAAAATTTTCATTTTTTTAATATAAAAAATAACAATAAAACTACTACTAGCATATTAATTATAAGAAAAATTTAAAAACATGTTTTTTGAAATTTTCGTTTTTTTTTCTTAAAAATCGAAAACAAAAGTATTATATAAATGACTATTTTAGCGGTTTTCATTTTTTCTCAAGTAAAATCTACCAAAAACTGAAATAAAATTTGAAACAAATATTAAATTTATAAATACATACTTAAAACTAAAGATGGGTTGAAACTTGGGAAAAATATAAAAGATCACATGTCTACATGCCTAGATATAAAAAAAACTAATATAAAATAAAATATTAAAACTACGACTATAATTCTTAATTAAAAAAATAAATAAATATATATATATATATATATATATATATATATATATTTAACTAAATATAAAAATAAAAACACCATATAATATGAACCAATATATGATAAAAAAGAATAGTTTTCTTCACCACTCTCAAAGACATAGGATTCCAAAGTTGATTCTTCTCTTTGTATTTTTCACAACCAACTATTTTTTCTTGTTTTCGTAATAATCGACTCCCTCCCTCTATAAAATGTAAAGTTAAATCCTCACAAAACTTAAAAAATAAAATTCAGAAATATGGCTAAGTCTAAAGTTCACTATGGTGCCTTTTTTGCTATATTCTTCTTCTTCGTCATCGCATCAACTAGTGAGTATTTAAAATACTACAAACCCTAGCACCATCTCGAATTTAAAAGGCATACTCTTCTGTTTTAATTTATGTGGTATCGTTTGATTTCTAAAAGTAAAACATAATTTTCTTTGGTGTGATTTATTTATATGACTTTTAAATATTCTGAATTGACAGTTATTGTGACTTATAGTTAGTTTTACGTAATTTGAAATATATAAATTTTATTTTGAAAACTTAAACATTTCATGTTCGAATTCACAATCAAAATTTAAAATATTGACTCTTAAAATTCGAATGATGCTGAAATTAGTGATAGATGGACTCTTAACTAAATAACAAAATTCGTCATTAATCAAATGGAACGATAAATTGTTTCAACATTCGGCTGGCTATGAGGGATTTAAAATTAAATTAACGATGAAGTTCGTAGTTAATTCCTGATTCTTTTACAGTGTTAGTAATTATTTCTAGTCAATACAAAAAAAAAAAAAAATGTTAACTTTTGATTTGTTGCTTTCTTTTACACTCAAGAGATGAAAAAGGCAGAAGCAATAGGTTGTGAAACACTAAGTGCAACATGGAAAGGGCCTTGCGTTGTTACTGAGGATTGTGACAACCAGTGCATCAAATGGGAGGGAGCTATTCATGGAGCTTGTCATTTGGGATTTGGTTGGAGTATTAGCCAATGTTATTGCTACTTTTGTTGATCAAATAATCATCATAGTTCACTATCTTCGTATAATCTATGATTTGTAAGCAAAAGTAAAACCAATATAAATGTGTAATAAGCCCATGCTTTGTGTTATAATCTATGAGAATTATAATACACATTTCTCAAAGTATATATACATGCCATTTTATTACACTCACACGACACAAGAAGGTTGAATTTGATTGCAAATAATTAGATGTTGCTTGTTTCTTTCTTGTTGGCCACATGTAAAGTAATGGGATATCTTGGGTTCAAGCTCTAGGTATGGAGAAAATTTTGCTGGGATTGTCAAACCCGAACGGATGAAATGACCCTCTAGGTTACTTCCTCTTTATTGCGTTATTTTCGACGTTTAGAGCTTTTTATAGTGACCCCAAGTCATTTATAACTTGGTGGAACAGTTCGCTCACTTTGTCATTCATTTGGTTTTTATGCAATTTTTCGTGTTTTGGAGCTTTTAAAACTTGAAAGTTTGACTGAGGTCAAAACTTCTGGTAGATAGCCTCAAAAGGCAATCTGACGGTTCCATTACCTTTGGAACATCAAATTTGGTCTAGGAAGACATTTGGTGCGGCGTCCTGAGGCTTCTGGGCTCATTTCAAGCTATCTTGTGAATTTGACTTAAAATGGAGCTTGGATATGAGACCCACTTTTTGTCGATACAACATCAGTTGAAAGTTTTGACATCTCAGTGAGTGCATAATGTCGAATGTGGTGGGGTATCATAATTTGTTTGCGTGCACGAGTTTCCGAACTAAGTCCAAGCATCCGAGTAGAGTCCGTTAGGACTTAGACATTTCTGGTTGGTGCACTGTGCTGGTGTAGCCGCTCAAGTGGCACTGCAACTTCTTAAGTGGAAGCCACTTTAGCGGCTAATGTGTCACTTAAGCTAGACTGTCTAGTTATGGGCTAGCCACTTTTGTGGTCCCAGACTCGCTTAAGTGGTGATCTCTTAACCGGTGGTCGCTTAAGCAGCGAGGGTTCCACTTTAGTGGAGAAGCCAGCAGGGCCTAGCTGATTTAGCGAAGGTGAGCCACTTTGGTCGAGCCGCGTATGCTGCCTAAGTGACCGATTTTGTAATATCAACCGATAGTTATATCCGTTTTTTGGATTCATTTCTAGTAAGTTGAGTTTGAATTCCTTCGCTTGGGACCTCAAGATTATGTGGGAATCAGTTTTGGGAGTTGTTGGGGATTGTTGTGGGATGATTGTAGGCTCGTTAATTACGTGTTTAACCCGTAAGTCTCTTCCCTCTTCTCTCCATTTAAGCTTCAATGGTGATTTTCTTGCTCTTATTTTGTATTATCTATTTTGGCTTAATTTTAAGCTCGAATTGTGCCCATTTCCGGGGCACATGGTCCTAGAGCTAGATGGGACCAATTGACATAGTCAATTTTTGGATTCTCAGTGTGGGTACCAAAATGTCATTTTTGACTCATGTTTAGTCCCATATTTAATTGTTGTGATTTGGGTGTCAAAATGTTTATATTGATGTTGTGATCATTTATTTGTTAATGTGGCAGTTTAGAAGGGTAAAACTCTAATTTAGTGGATTTGGAGTGTGCGAGGTCAGCTTTTGAGGTAGGCTACGACTTACCGATCTTAGACTGAGTTTGTGTTGGTAAATTCATGTTAATTAGCTAGTTTTGGTTGGATTTCTAGTTTGTATCATATGAGCAGATAGAATTCATGCCTTAGATCCTTTTCGGGTAGATTTCGGATAATTGAGTATGTCTACCTCATGTGTTGTTGTATTGTGCACTGTTGTAGCTATTTGTTTGGTTGTTTTGTTGTTGGTGGATTGTTCTTGGCTTTATCCACTAGTCTTCGGCCGGAGGGGTTTATTGCACAAAAAGACCGGGGTGCAGGTTTCCGAAGAGAGAAGCCCAACGAATGTCAGATGCAAAGCCCCACACCTCATTAAGATCATATTGGCATACTCTCCCAAAAAAGAAAGAGCAGACCCCATTGAAAATGAGAGTGAGGTACAGCTCGGTGTAGGCTAGTGATTGCCTTAGACTTGCGTTTTGGAGCGGCTACGTCTTAGAAATCTTCCAACGTCGCTTCACATGGCTTAGCTCCCGGTAGGCAAATATAGCATACTTCGGTATGATAGTATGAATCCTTATTTAGGAAACAACTCAGCTTATAACCATTTATCCATAACTCCCCTTATGTTTTGGCCCTAGGGTGTTTTGTTTGCAATTTTGGGCCTCGTTGGTTATTCTGGATTGGGTCTTGAATTTCGAGCTGGATTGGGTCCTTGGTGACTCTAAAGATGGTTTCCCTCAACGGTACGTCCCTACATTAAGAAGAGTGTGTTTTGGAGATACCCAGAGTCATTTTGCCACGGTTCGAGGCCTTGACTGTCTTTTTTTTGCCATGGTTCGAGGCCCTGGTATATCTCTTTTTGCCTCAGTTCGAGGTCAGGCACACTTCTATTAGTCAGGTTTGAGTCTTCATTGAGGTTATTGGGATCTTCGGGTTGCCTTTGCCATGGTACGTGTCCGGTCAAAGACTCAATTGTTGCTATTAGACCATGCATACATGTGCATCACAATTCTTATTGTTACGATTTAACACTCGAGGTCATGATTACACATATCTCTATCCCATCTATAGGTAAGTCAATTCTTAACTGACTCAATATTCCATAATACTGCAAAAAGAAAATCATTAGGAAGTTGAATAAGTCTTAAGATCAAGATTATCTTAAATCCAAAAATAGAAATGAGGACCACCACAAGAAATCTTCTTTTTGTGGCGATTGCATTATAGCTAGTACTTCCCTAACTAAAGGCTATTTGTGACAACATCAAGAAAGTCACCACAATAAACACACATCTGTAACGCCATTGTTTTTCACAACACAAGAAAAAAAACTTTTACAACACACATTTTTGCCAAAGTCGCTGCTGAAATAAGGTTGGATGTCAATATAGTCTCCACGAAAGCTAAATACAAGTGTGGAAACTTTTATCTCGCCACTAAAACATATATATTTGAAGTGGCTCTTGTCGCTACAACATATATATTCTAGTTTTCGTTTATCGGTTGTTGTTTTGGTTTTTTCTTGCCCTTTGGGGAGCTTATGATAGGCTCCATCATGATCCAATTCGGATCATGACAAGATACTATCTAACAGTTACTCATTATAGGAAATATATCCATTGACGAAGACTGACATATATAGTATATTCTTCAAATGCAATATTAATTATTTATTTAGTATATTCTTCAAACATAATATTAATTATTTATTTCACACGCTAGCTAAAACTAGCTAATATTTCCATTTATTCATCACACACACATGTTTATGTTTATAGACATACAAACATATATAAAACAATATATATTTTTTCTATTTTTTGAGAAAGTCACCCTCAATATCATTTGTCATGTTAAGAATAAAACCCAAGAAATTAAGGGGCTTTGGGTTGTTTTCAACTTTCTTTTCATACTCAAATGTCCATGTAACCCATTGTTGTTCACAGGGTGATACGATCGTAAAGGAACTATCGTAAAGGAACTATAGAACTCCAACAAATCTCCATCAATCACTTTCCGGCATATTGATTTCTTGTAACAATCGATGGCTTCAATTTCATACTTGCCAGTCTTTTCTTGTCCATCTGTATTCATTAAATTTAGCAAACACAAAGATGTTAGTCCTAGTTCAACTGCACAATTCCTCATGAAAGACTTAAAGCATTTACAATATATTATATTTATTTTATATATTTCTTTTACGGTTTTGTTTTTATTTTTCTCCAAAAATTATCTATTAATGCACTTGATGATTTGATTTTTCTACCTTTACTGAATGGAGTAGTCTTTAAAATCTCAAAAGAAGAACTGATATTTGGGGAATATGAGAATTAGTAAGGAAAACTATAATTAGATTATATTATGTTTGGTATGACAAAATTAAATTTCCATCAAACAATTTTTTTTTATCCCTCCTTCCTTGGTGACTCGAATTCAGAACCTTCAGGTTAGAAGTGATGGATGCTTATTATGCGAGCAACTTTCTCTTGTCCAAACTTCATCAACTAAGTTTTTCGTGAAGATTATTTTCTCAAAAAAATATCTTTCATACCACAAAATACACCAAATATAGGAAATTGATGCAAGTAAATTAAATTGAGAGAGAGAGAGAGAGGGGATAAATGTATGTTACCTTCATTATATTTCAGGTTAATAATTGTACCAACTTTTCCTATTTCACCCTCATGAACCTCGAAACGGTTGATAGTGGGGCTTATGTTGGCTGCTTGATGAGTATTGGTGTGCAAAAGATCATGAATCAAGTGTCCTCCACACTTCACCTCCATTGAAGCAATCAACTTGCCTTTTACACCCACATTTTCTTTCTCCTCAGAAGTACTAATAAGGTGTGAGAATGAATTAGTGACAAAATGTTAAGAAATAGTAGTCTTTATATAGATTTTAGTTAGTTGTGAAAGGCTAGTGAATAGTCTTTATATATATCACGTGTTTTTAGATGGGGATCTAAGTTTAGTGTTATTTCATTTTTTGTATAATTAGGTGTAAGTCTAGTTAAAAATTTAATAGGAAAAAGGTTTAAATATTCTATCGAACTCTGAAAAAAAAGGCTCATTTATATAATTTGTTAAAAATTTGGGTCATCTGTGTTATTTTCGTTTGAGAAAAAGGCTAATCCATGTCAATATTTGTTAATTGAAATGACATAAATGAACCACACTTTAATTGGATACGTATATGAGCCTTTTTCTTAAAGTTTGATGGTATATTTGAGTCTCTCCACTTTTAAAAAACTTATTTAATTAATGGCGTGGCTGAACCATAATTGATCACATGGAAAAAAAAATTATTTTGTGAAACCGAAATCATTTCCAGTTAATAGATGATGGCATGAATGAGTATTTTCACAAATGAAAATGATACAAATGAGCTAAACTTTTAACGGATGACATAGATAAGTTTTTTCTCAAAGTTGGATGAAATATTTGAGTATTTTACCAATTTAATTTTCACAATGAAATTTTATGTACCCACGGTAATTATAATAAGGTCTATATATATATATATATATAGGTTTACAAATAAGGAATTATTGGCATACATATATTTTCCTTTCTTGAGGATTACTTTGCAAAACACAATTTATTTATCTATTCAACTACACAATTTAATTAAAGTGTGTCAAAAGTCAAAACATAATTCAATTTTCACCAAACAAACTATGTTGCCTTAATTAGCTTCAGCTATGTTATGACTAAAGCACTGCGCAGAGATAGAAAATGTCATAATAAGCTATCCATATGTTCATTTCACTCATCTCCATTATCAGTACTTGTGTATGACTATAGTTAGTTGATGAATTCGCAGAGTTAGCACTATCGTGAGTCTTATATTTATATATTTTTTATCTGAGCTCGAGTCGGCCTATATATGATGTCTTCTAATTACTTGTATTTTGGTACTCATACTGCACTTCTAAATCTTTTTCTGATGCATGTCATACGAGTCACTCTCAATGCTTTGTGATCTCCCATTGCCGTTGCAGATTGGATCATGGTGATCTCTTGGCGTCTAGAGACTTGCATCTTTCCCTTTTTATTCTGCCTATGTATTTTGTATTTCTCACGAGTCGAATCTACACCCTGGATGTGGCCGGCACTCAAAAACCATTGTTGGTCCCCAAGCGAACCCTCATCCTGGCTGACTACAAGCGGAAGACTAACTTAAGCATGCAAAAGCTTAAAACTGAATAAAATTTAAATAAACTCAACTTTTCAAAACTTTAACTCAATGAAGAACTTAGAATAAAAATAATATATTCAGCTCGCAATAAAATAGACACTTAAGTCTTTAAAATATTTAATAAAATAAATGAATGATACAGACTTCTCAACCATACTGACTATCTAAGAAGCCTCTAACTAATAAAGATGGAAGTCGGGACACGACCCACAACATCTTGACTAAACTGAAAAGTAAATGAAATCCTCCGAAAATAATGAGGCTCACCATAGCTAACTCGAACTCCCGGATATATCAACGAATCTCATGTTGATGATCCCGAATACCTGTGTCTGCATCATGAAAAGATGTAGGCCAAATGGCTCAGTACATGAAATGTACGAGCATGTAAGGGGATTTCTAAAGCATAACATAAGCTTGAAATAATCTGAAGAACTGACTTGGCTCAACTCAACATAACTGAACTCATTTCAATATAAAGCAGTTTAAAACAAGTGCAATATAAAGATAAAGGAAAATTGTTAAAAACATGATGTTAACTCATAATCATAATATCATAAACGACATACCATGCTCCCTCTCAAAGTATACTTGTGCAATGCATGAATGAATTTCCATACCCCATTCATACTAAGGAGAACCTCTTGAGGAACCATGCAAATATTGTTGTGGGAGTTTCTCTAACCGACAACCATCACATAAGAGCTATTGTGATGATACATCGATCTTCCGCACGCTGCCAATGCACCCTATACCCGGCCAAAGGTATAGGACCTGAATTACTAAGTGGATCCACTAGTCTATTGTGAAAAGGGTTCATCTAAAAAGTATGACCCTTTTCTACCTATGGTGGCTACATGGTTTTATGGAGAAGTGAGTTATCTGAACTCATGCTCGCCCCCAATTCGATGCTCAATACTACTCTCAAAATATACTAGCTCTTATGTTTAAAAAAAAAACATACTTCTTCTCTGATTTGAGATTAGTACTCAAAAACTTAGCTCAAAAGCTATCTTGGAAATCAAAGTTTCCCCTCTTGCTTCATTTATAAAGCGATTAGTTTTTCTGAAAACCAGCCCGAAGGCTCTTTCGAAATCGCAGTTTTCGATCTTATTTAAATGTGAAAACATTTAAAATCTCTTTGGGAATACTTAGTCCCATATACTCTTGAAGAAATGAACTTCAACTTTACTCTTTACTAAACTCAAAACTTAAGTCTTCAAACAAAGTTAAAACGTTTGTAAAAGACTTCTTAAAATATGGTTCATGCCGAATTATGGACGTGAACGACTCGATGCAAGGTTTTCAATAACCATAGATAGATCTCAATACTTGGAACTAAAGAACTTCACTAATACAACTCATTTCAAGAATGCTCAACTCAGAGGGTTTATGCGGAATTATGAGCATGAACAACTCAACTCAAGGACTCAAATATACTTCTCATCTCAAGAATGTTCGACTTATAGGGTTCATGCGGAATTATGGGCATGAACAATTCAACATGTAATAGTGCCATGATTATAAATATACTCTCATAGGGGATTAGGAACTCAATACTTAGAACTTGAAGATACTACTCCTCTAAAAAGTACTCAACTAATGAAGTTCATGCGGAAGTTATGGGCATGAACGACTCGACTCAAGGGTCAAAATATCAATAAGGAACTCATGTATACGACTCTTCTCATTCTCATACTTACTTACTCAAAGCTTAACTCAAATCGATGATGGATCTCAAAGGATTCACAATTGAACTCAAAGGCTTCCTTGAACTCTACTCTTAACTCTCTCTTGAATTTGAATTATGAATTCAAGAGTTATGATTATATGAAGGATCTCAATAACAATATAGCTATTCGATAATTAGGAATAGAACTTTTAAAACAAGCATGAATTCAAGAACTGAAAATCAACTTATCTCAAGAATACTCAAATATAGGGAAAGTATCCTAGATTACTCTTTCTGATCTGAAAGTAGATGTAGGGCGTGAGGACGAACTAATCCAACACTATGATAACCTTACATACCTAGAATAACAAGATTCTTGAAGAATCTTTAAGAATCTTGAAGAATAACTTGATTAAAAGTCTTGAAAGCCTAGCTTGAAGGTAAACAATCAAGAAAACCTTTCTTGAGATTCTTAAATTAGTTTCTTGAAATCTCTATGGCCAAAAACGACTCTTTTTAATATTTTCCCGTCGGCTAATTCCTAACAGCACTGTATAGGTTACAAAAATAGTCATAACTTTTTACTCAGAAATTGGATTGATGCAAAATTGGTGGTGTTGGAAAGTAGATTCAAATACCTTTAATTGGATATGTTATGGATCACGTAACACTTTATATTCTAAGAGATATGGTCATTTGAAGTTGACCCAAGTAGAATCTTACATCAAAACTTAATGAAACTTCAAGAACACTTATCAAGAACTCATCAAGAACTTAAATCCTTAAATTTCAAGAACGAAATTACGCTGAATAAATCATGATTGGCATGTGGGTGAAAGAACCCAACACTATGGAAGCTTACATACCTCTTAGGGATCAAACCCATGGCTACAATCCTCAACATCTCTCAAGAATGTCGACGAAGGCCTTCATCCTTTCCTCTTTTCTCCTCTTCTCTCTTCTTTTCTCTTCTTGAACTCTCAACTAAAACTCTAGGCGTAAAATAGGATTATAAAACTAAACGTAATCAGATTATACCCGTAAAATATTACTAAAAATGAATTAAATCTGATTGGGTAAGGAAAAGACCAAAATACCCCTCTAAAATCCGGTTTTGACATTCCTTATCAAGACAGCCCAACTTCGAATGAACATTTCTCCCTCATACGAACTCAAAACTGAGCAAACTCGGTGACGTTGGAAAGATAATTCAAAGATCTTCCCTACGGTATCTGGTATCACACCTAACTCATCTTGAGATAGAAGTTATAGTCTTTTGAAGTCGACCTAAAGCTCATACTTAGCTTAACTTGCAAAATTTCAGATTTTTGCTATTTCCAATTTAATTCATTTTCAAACTCAAGGTTCTACATCTAGTGACCTGAACTTAATACTTAAGAAATTTTAAATTCCTTGGTAAAATCCTACTCACAACGACAAATTCAAAAAAAATTCTACGGTGTTACAATATATCCCTTTTGGGATCATTCGTCCTCAAATGACGACTGGACTGGGTAGGAAATGGGTTACTCTTACTAAGGTATTCGTCTAATTGTATGCTCTTACTATATTCAAGCTTAACCCAAATCCTTAGGTTCGGGTTCTATACCTCTCTATAGGAAATCTCATCCCAAGACCATTACTCTTTACCACCACATTGGGCTCATATCAAGAACCACCTAATGTTTAACAACACCACATTCAAGCTTAGCACTCTAACAACTCCATTACTAACAGGACCTCTGAAAAGATAACACCCCGAGTCTACACCCTGGGCGGGACTGGCACTCGAAGACCATTGCTGGTCCCCACGCGAACCCTTGGCCTGGCTTACTTACTCAGTGGAAGACTTAAAGCATTAATACAAGGATTAAAATGCACTTATTCAACTCCTTAAGAAATTCTCAACACTTGATCTGATTTCTCTTCTCGCCATCTCCCCCTTAGGTCTAAAGCTAACACTTGAAAGCTATGGACCTATTCCACATTGACAACTCAATTATTTTATCTAGGCACACATGGAAAATTGTCTTTTAATTGGAACCTCATCTGGTAACATACTCTCTCGGTACACCTCTTTAATGCTCTTGTTACTCTTGTGACTTAGCTACACTTCACTTCCCTTATCTAAAGATTAGGGCCTTTCACTTGACCACTCATATTTATTGCAGCTAATCGCCTGAATTCCTCACCTACTCTATGTCAAGTCTTCTAGATCAAATCTCAAGACTAACATCATCACCCTCGTGTTGCCATTCCTTTTATCATGACACTCATCTCAAATTCAAGTTTAATGTTTATGACTAAACCCAAATATTAATATGATTGTTCGCTTACTATACTAACTTACAACTACTAGACACAAATTCAGAAACACTCGTCCACTAGGACCTTATGACAAATAGTCAATCGTCACCTCTTTGTCTTCATACTTACAATTACTATCACCTTCGACTTCGCAACATAAGTACTATTCACTCATTCACTATATATCAATGCCTAATTAGTTCTATTCCACTTTGAATATTATGTGCTCTCCCTCAAAATCAAAAGCCTAGCTTAGATCTATAACCTCATGAATACTCTTTCTCCTCTATTCACCACTTACACTTAGTCATTTCCTATAAAATGACAGTTCATCACCAAATCCTTTCTAGCTACAACACACTCTACCTCCTATGATGGAATCTTCACAACTCATCACTTCTTAGTCTACCCATAAGGGAAAACTCCTCATTACTAACTTACTAGGTACATGACTATAGTAATATAGCTTGTCACAACACCATCTCCCTTACTTAGATTACTAAACCTCTACATACTTTCCTTTAACTCTGGGCTCTTTCACTACTACTGCTCATGATCTCATAACTCATGCTACCTTTTCGGGTGAAAATCATACCCAAGCTCTAAACATACTTCTTAAAAGGATCTCAGCTCAAACAAGGCTTAAGGAAAAGAGTACAACTCAATTTTAGCTCAAATGCATGATTCATATGAATATGAGGGCATTCCTCTGAAACTGAACACCTAACTTACTCTTGGACTTCTCTTGTACCCCTCTAGAGTCTCATGACTTTCTCAAGACTTTTGCAAAGAACAACTCATTGACAAAGAACTGACTCTTCTTTTCAACCACCTCTAGTATGATGGGTAGTCAAATGATTCTGAGAGACGCACGAGCTAGATTAAGTCTCTATGACATAGCTCTATTGCACGATTAATAATATGAAAGAAGGGAAACTTTTCTTAAATGTCTCCAGTCCCTCATTTATAGAAGTGGAGCCCTCACAACCATAAATAAGATCCTATTGACACGGCTTCACAGACACCCTAGGACACGTGAACTCTGTGCTACGATAACAAGTTTGTCACGACCCGATTCTACACCCTCGATGTGGCCGGCACTCAACAACTATTGTTGATCCCCAAGCGAACCCTCATCCTGGCTGACTACAAGCGGCAAATTAGCTTAAGCAAGCAAAAGCTTAAAACTGAATAAAATTTGAATAAACTCAACTTTTCAAAACTTTAACTCAATGAACAACTTAGAATAAAAATAATATATTCAAATCGCCATAAAATAGGCACTTAAGTCTTTAAAATATTTAATAAAATAAATTAATACTACAGACTTCTCAACCATAGTGACTATCTATGAAGCCTCTAACGGATAAAGATGGAAGTCGGGACAAGACCCACGATATCCTGACTAAACTGAAAAGTAAACGAAATACTTCAGAAATAATGAGGCTCACCATAGCTAACTCGAACTCCCAGATATATCAACGAATCTCCTGTTGATGATCCCGAATACTTGTGTCTGCATCATGAAAAGATGCAGGCCAAATGGCTCAGTACATAAAATGTACGAGCATGTAAGGGGAATTCTAAAGCATAACATAAGCTTGAAATAATCTGAATAACTTACCTGGCTCAACTCAACATAACTGAACTCATTTCAATATAAAGCAGTTTAAAACAAGTGCAATATAAAGAAAAAGGAAATTTGTTAAAAACATGATGTTAACTCATTATCATAATATCATAAAAGACATGCCATGCTCCCTCTCAAAGTGTACTTGTGCAATGCATGAATGAATTTCCATACCCCCATTCATACTAAGGAGAACCCATTGAGAAACCATGCAAATACTGTTCTGGGAGTTTCTCTAACCGACAATCATCACATAAGAGCTATTGTGATGATACATCGATCTTCCATACGCTGCAAACGCACCCTATACCCGGCCAAAGGTATAGGACCTGAATTACTAAGTGGATCCACAAATCTATTGTGAAAAGAGTTCATCTAAAAAGTATGACCCTTTTCTACCCATGGTGGCTACATGGTTTTATGGAAAAGTAAGTTATCTGAACTCATGCTCGCCCCCAATTCGATGCTCAATACTACTCTCAAAATATACTAGCTCTTATGTTTAAAAAAAAAACATACTTCTTCTCAGATTTGAGATTAGTGCTCAAAAACTTACCTCAAAAGCTATCTTGGAAATCAAAGTTTCCCCTCTTGCTTCATTTATAAAGCGATTAGTTTTTCTGAAAACCAGCCCGAAGGCTCTTTCGAAATCGCAGTTTTCGATCTTATTTAAATGTGAAAACATTTAAAATCTCTTTGGGAATACTTAGTCCCATATACTCTTGAAGAAATGAACTTCAACTTTACTCTTTACTAAACTCAAAACTTAAGTCTTCAAACAAAGTTAAAACGTTTGTAAAAGACTTCTTAAAATATGGTTCATGCCGAATTATGGACGTGAACGACTCGATGCAAGGTTTTCAATAACCATAGATAGATCTCAATACTTGGAACTCAAGAACTTCACTAATACTACTCATTTCAAGAATGCTCAACTCAGAGGGTTCATGCGGAATTATGAGCATGAACTACTCAACTCAAGGACTCAAATATACTTCTCATCTCAAGAATGTTCAACTTATAGGGTTCATGCGAAATTATGGGCATGAACAACTCCACATGTAATAGTGCCATGATTATAAATATACTCTCATAGGGGATTAGGAACTCAATACTTAGAACTTGAAGATACTACTCCTCTCAAAGGTACTCAAATGATGAAGTTCATGCGGAAGTTATGGGCATGAACGACTCAACTCAAGGGTCAAAATATCAATAAGGAAGTCATGTATACGACTCTTCTCATTCTCATACTTACTTACTCAAAACTTAACTCAAATCTATGATGGATCTCAAAGGATTCATAATTGAACTCAAAGGCTTCCTTGAACTCTACTCTTAACTCTCTCTTGAATTTGAATTATGAATTCAAGAGTTATGATTCATGATATGAAGGATCTCAATAACAATAAAGCTATTCGATAATTAGGAATAGAACTTTTAAAAGAAGCATGAATTCAAGAACTCAAAATCAACTTATCTCAAGAATACTCAAATATAGGGAAAGTATCCTAGATTACTCTTTCTAATCTGAAAGTAGTTGTAGGGCGTGAGGACGAACTAATCCAACACTATGATGACCTTACATACCTAGAAGAACAAGATTCTTGAAAAATCGTTAAGAATCTTGAAGAATAACTTGATTAGAAGCCTTGAAACCTAGCTTGAAGGTAAGCAATCAAGAAAACCTTTTTTGAGATTCTTGAATTAGTTTCTTGAAATCTCTATGGCCAAGAATTATGATTTTCATTGGTGAAGATGAAAATCTGATTGTTTTGAGTCTTTTATTAGTCAAGATATTCGTTTATGGTTTTCTTGGAGGTAAAAAGACAAAAACGACTCTTTTTAATATTTTTCCATCGGCTAATTTGTAACAACACTGTATAGGTTACTAAAATAGTCATACCTTTTTACTCAGAAATTGGATTGATGCGAAATTGGTGCTGTTGGAAAGTAGATTCAAATTCATTTAATTGGATATGTTATAGATCACGTAACTCTTTATATTCTAAGAGATATGGTCATTTGAAGTTGACCCAAGTAGAATCTTACATCAAAACTTAATGAAACTTCAAGAACACTTATCAAGAACTCACCAAGAACTTAAATCCTTAAATTTCAAGAACGAAATTACGCTGAATAAATCATTATTGACATGTGGGTGAAAGAACCCAACACTATGGAAGCTTACGTACCTCTTAGGGATCAAACCCATGGCGACAATCCGCAACAACTCTCAAGAACGTCGACGAAGGCCTTCATCCTATCCTCTTTTCTCCTCTTCTCTCTTCTTTTCTGTTCTTGAACTCTCAACTAAAACTCTAGGCGTAAGCTAGTATTATAAAACTAAACGTAATCAGATTATACCCCTAAAATATTACTAAAAATGAATCAAATCTGATTGGGTAAGGAAAAGACCAAAATACCCCTCTAAAATCCGGTTTTGACTTTCCTTATCTAGACAACCCAAATTCGAATGAACATATCTCCCTCATACGAACTCGAAACTGAGAAAACTCGGTGACGTTGGAAAGATAATTCAAAGATCTTCCCTACGGTATCTGGTATCACACCTAAATCATCTTGAGCTAGAAGTTATGGTCGTTTGAAGTCGACCTAAAATTAATACTACAGACTTCGCAACCATAGTGACTATCTATGAAGCCTCTAACGGATAAATATGGAAGTCGGGACAAGACCCACGATATCCTGACTAAACTGAAAAGTAAACGAAATACTTCAGAAATAATGAGGCTCACCATAGCTAACTCGAACTCCCAGATATATCAACGAATCTCCTGTTGATGATCCCGAATACCTGTGTCTGCATCATGAAAAGATGCAGGCCAAATGGCTCAGTACATGAAATGTACGAGCATGTAAGGGGAATTCTAAAGCATAACATAAGCTTGAAATAATATGAAGAACTTACCTGGCTCAACTCAACATAACTAAATTCATTTCAATATAAAGCAGTTTAAAACAAGTGCAATATAAAGAAAAAGGAAAATTGTTAAAAACATGATGTTAACTCATAATCATAATATCATAAAAGACATACCATGCTCCCTCTCAAAGAATACTTGTGCAATGCATGAATGAATTTCCATACCCCCATTCATACTAAGGAGAACCCCTTGAGGAACCTTGCAAATACTGTTGTGGGAGTTTCTCTAACTGACAACCATCACATAAAAGCTATTGTGGTGATACATCGATCTTCCGTACGCTGCCAATGCACCCTATACCCGGCCAAAGGTATAGGACCTGAATTACTAAGTGGATCCACTATTCTATTGTGAAAAGGGTTCATCTAAAAAGTATGACCCTTTTCTACCCATGGTGGCTACATTGTTTTATGGAGAAGTGAGTTATCTGAACTCATGCTCGCCCCCAATTCGATGCTCAATACTACTCTAAAAATATACTAGCTCTTATGTTTAAAAAAAAAGATACTTTTTCGGTGATTTGAGATTAGTTCTCAAAAACATAGCTCAAAAGCTATCTTGGAAATTAAAGTTTCCCCTCTTGCTTCATTTATAAAGCGATTAGTTTTTCTGAAAACCAGCCTGAAGGCTCTTTCGAAATCGCAGTTTTCGATCTTTTTTAAATGTGAAAACATTTAAAATCTCTTTGGGAATACTTAGTCCCATATACTTTTGAAGAAATGAACTTCAACTTTACTCTTTACTGAACTCAAAACTTAAGTCTTCAAATAAAGTTAAAACATTTGTAAAAGACTTTTGAAAATATGGTTCATGCCGAATTATGGACGTGAACGACTCGATGCAAGGTTTTCAATAACCATAGATAGATCTCAATACTTGGAACTCAAGAATTTCACTAATACAACTCATTTCAAGAATGCTCAACTTAGAGCGTTCATGCGGAATTATGAGCATGAACTACTCAACTCAAGGACTTAAATATACTTCTCATCTCAAGAATGTTCGACTTATAGGGTTCATGCGGAATTATGGGCATGAACAATTCAACATGTAATAGTGCCATGATTATAAATATACTCTCATAGGGGATTAGGAACTCAATACTTAGAACTTGAAGATACTACTCCTCTAACTGGTACTCAACTGATAAAGTTCATGCGGAAGTTATGGGCATGAACGACTCGACTCAAGGGTCAAAATATCAATAAGGAACTCATGTGTACGACTCTTCTCATTCTCATACTTACTCAAAACTTAACTCAAATCGATGATGGATCTCAAAGGATTCACAATTGAACTCAAAGGCTTCCTTGAACTCTACTCTTAACTCTCTCTTGAATTTGAATTATGAATTCAAGAGTTATGATTCATGATATGAAGGATCTCAATAACAATATAGCTATTCGATAATTAGGAATAGAACTTTTAAAAGAAGCATGAATTCAAGAACTCAAAATCAACTTATCTCAAAAATACTCAAATCTAGGGAAAGTATCCGAGATTACTCTTTCTGTTCTGAAAGTAGATTTAGGGTGTGAGGATGAACTAATCCAACACTATGATAGCCTTACATACCTATAAGAACAAGATTATTGAAGAATCTTTAAGAATCTTGAAGAATAACTTGATTAGAAGCCTTGAAACCCTAGCTTGAAGGTAAACAATCCAGAAAACCTTTCTTTAGATTCTTGAATTAGTTTCTTGAAATCTCTATGGCCAAGAATTATGATTTTCATTGGTGAAGATGAAAATCTGATTGTTTTGAGTCTTTTATTAGTCAAGATATTTGTTTATGGTTTTCTTGGAGGTAAAAAGACAAAAACGACTCTTTTTAATATTTTCCCGTCGGCTAATTCGTAACAGCACTGTATAGGTTACTAAAATAGTCTTCACTTTTTACTCAGAAATTGGATTGATGCAAAATTGGTGGTGTTGGAAAGTAGATTAAAATACCTTTAATTGGATAGGTTATGGATCATGTAACTCTTTATATTCTAAGAGATATGGTCATTTGAAGTTGACCCAAGTAGAATCTTACATCAAAACTTAATGAAACTTCAAGAACACTTATCAAGAACTCATCAAGAACTTAAATCCTTAAATTTCAAGAACGAAATTACGCTGAATAAATCATGATTGACATGTGGGTGAAAAAAACAACACTATGGAAGCTTACATACCTCTTAGGGATCAAACCCATGGCGACAATCCGCAATAACTCTCAAGTACGTCGACGAAGGCCTTCATCCTTTCCTCTTTTCTCCTCTTCTCTCTTCTTTTCTCTTCTTGAACTCTCAACTAAAACCCTAGGCATAAACTAGTATTATAAAACTAAACGTAATCAGATTATACCCCTAAAATATTACTAAAAACGAATTAAATCTAATTGGGTAACGAAAAGACCAAAATACCCCTCTAAAATCCGGTTTTGACTTTCCTTATCTAGACAGCCCAACTTCGAATGAACATATCTCCCTCATACGAACTCAAAACTGAGCAAAATCGGTGTCGTTTGAAAGATAATTCAAAGATCTTCCCTAGAATATCTGGTATCACACCTAAATCATCTTGAGCTAGAAGTTATGATTGTTTGAAGTCGACCTAAAACTCATACTTAACTTGCAAAATTTCAGATTTTTGCTATTTCCAATTTAATTCTTTTTGAAACTCAAGGTTCTACATCTAGTGACCTGACCTTAATACTTAAGAAATTTTAAATTCCTTGGTAAAATCCTACTCACAACGACAAATTCAAAAAAAAATCTAGGGTGTTACAATATATCCCCTTTGGGATCATTAGTCTTCGAATGACGACTGGACTGGGTAGGAAATGGGTTACTCTTACTAAGGTATTCGTCTAATAGTATGCTCTTACTATATTCAAGCTTAACCCAAATCCTTAGGTTCGGGTTCTATACCTCTCTCTCTATAGGAAATCTCATCCCAAGACCATTACTCTTTACCACCACATTGGGCTCAGATCAAGAACCACCTAATGTTTAACAACACCACATTCAAGCTTAGTACTCTAACAACTCCATTACTAACAGGACCTCTGAAAAGATAACACCTCGAGTCTACACCCTGGGCGGGACTGGCACTCGAAGACCATTGTTGGTCCCCACGCGAACCCTTGGCCTGGCTTACTTACTTAGCGGAAGACTTAAAGCAATAATACAAGGATTAAAATGCACTTACTCAACTCCTTAAGAAATTCTCAACACTTGATCTGATTTCTCATGTCGGCATTTCCTCCTTAGGTCTAAAGCTAACACTTGAAAGCTATGGACCTATTCCACATTGACAACTCAATTATTCTATCTAGGCACACATGGAAAATTATCATTTAATTGGAACCTCATCTGGTAACATACCTAACCCATCTTGAGCTACAAGTTTTGGTCGTTTGAAGTCGACCCAAAACTCATACTTAGCTTAGCTTTCAAAATTTTAGATTTTTACTATTTCCAATTTAATTCTTTTTGAAACTCAAGGTTTTACATCTAGTGACTTGACCTTAATACTTAAAAAAAATTTAAATTCCTTGGTAAAATCCTACTCACAATGACAAATGGTTTGAGTCTTAGCTAAAAAAAAAATCTGGGGTTTTACAGTATTATAATTACTCCTTCCGTCCCAATTTATGTGGCACTTTTCGGATTTCGAGATTCAAACAAGTCTATCTTTGGCCGTAAATTTTTCATATATCCTTTAATTATTTTGTATTGCCAATTTATTGTGACTTATAATACTTCTTACGTAGTTTACAAATATATAAATTTTATTTCAAGAAAATTGAAGATTCCACGCATAAAGTTTTGGTCAAACTTAAGTTGTTTTACTCTAGAAATACAAAAAGTGTCACATAAATTAGGATAGAGAAACTATTTATTTAGTATATTCTTCAAACACAATATTAATTAAATATTTCACACGCTAGCTAGAACTAGCGAATATTTTCATTTATTCATTGAACACACAAATGTTTATGTGTGTAGACACACAAACATATATAAAACAAAATATTTTTCATTTTTTGAGAAAGTGACCCTCAATATCCTTGGCCGCATTAAGAATAAAACCCAAAAAATTAAGGGGCTCCGGGTTGTCTTCAATTTTCTTTTCATACTCAAATGTCCATGTAATCCATTGTTGTTCACAGGATGATACGAACGTAAGGAAACTATAGAAATCTAACAAATCTCCACAATTATCTGAGCAACTCGATCCCTCTTGTCCAAACATCATCAGCTAAGTTTTTTATGAAGATTATTTTCTCAAAAAAATAATTTTCATTCTACAAAATACACCTAAATATAGAAAATGATGCAAGTAAATCAAATTGAGAGAGAGAGAGAGAGAGAGAGGATAAATGTATGTTACCTTCATTATATTTCATGTTAATAATTGTACCAACTTTTCCTTTTTCACCCTCATGAATATCTAAACGGTTGATAGTAGGGCTTATGATGGCGGCTTGATGAGTATTGGTGTGCAAAAGATCATGAATCAAGTGTCCTCCACACTTCACCTCCATTGAAGCAATCAACTTGCCTTTCACACCCATATTTTCTTCTCCTAGAAATAGTTATAAGGTGTGAAAATGAATTGGTTAGAAAATGTTATGAACATGTAATCTTTATATATAGAGTTTAATTAGGTGACACCACACACACACACACATATATAATATATATACATATATATATATATATATAATATATACATATATATATATATATATATATATATATATATATATATATATATATATATATATATATATATATATATATATATATATATATATCACGTGGTTTTTGTTGGGAATCTAAGATTAGTGTTATTTTATTTTTTGTAATATTAGGTGTTTGTTTAGTTAAAAATTTAATAAGGAAATTAAAGGCTTAGATATGTCATCGAACTTTGAGAAAAGATTTATTTATGTCATCCGTTAAAAGTTTATGTCATTTTCGTTTGAGAAAAGACTCATCCATGGCATTATTTGTTAACTGAAAGGACATAGATAAGCCAAAACTTTTAACGGATGACATAGATGAGCTTTTCTCAAAGTTCAATGGCATATTTGAGCCTTTCCACTTTTACAAAACTTATTTAATTAATGACGTGGCTGAATCTTGATTGACCACGTGTAAAAAATGGTTTTACAAGAAATTGTTGTTAGTTAACAAATAATGGCATGAATGAGCCTTTTCTGAAACACATAAATGACATAAATAAACTTAACTTTTAATAGATAACATAGATGAACTTTTACTTAAAGTTCAATGGCATATTTGAGCTTTTTCCCAATTTTATTTTGACAATGAAATTTTAGGTACCCATGGACCATGGTAAATTTAGGCAGAGTATCATTTGTAAATGTCACTATCCAGGATCCTGGAACACAAAATTTCTAACCCAAGCTTCTCACACGATGACATAAATAGCTAAGCACTATAGCTCCACAATAACAGTGCGAGCAAATATACAACGACAACAACAATAATAATAAGCAACAAAAAAAAATAGGTATCTTACCTCACTGGCCTAATATAAACTGATATGCCATCACCCTGGGTATGAAACAAATGAGGATATTTGGACCTCATGCCATCCTTAGCTTCCCAGGTCACCTCTTCTCTATTCTTGTTTCTCCATAATACTTTAAGCGAAGCCACCTTTTTGGTCCTCAATTTACGGACCTGCCGATCTAATATGGCAACTGGAGTTTCCTCGTAGGACAACTCCTCCATGATCTGAACATCCTCAACTTGGATAACCCGAGAAGGGTCTCTTACGCACTTCCGTAGCATAGATACATGGAAAACTTGATTAACAGATTTTAGCCCCGAAGGCAATTCTAACTAATAAGCCACTCATCCTACCCTCCAAAGGATCCGGTATGGCCCAATGAATCTTGGACTAAGCTTGCTTTTTTTCCAAATCTCATAACCCCTTTTATAGGTGAGACTTTTAAGAATACCATTCCATCGACACAAAACTCTAAGTCCATTCGTTGCACAACTGAGTATGACTTTTGTTGGTTTTGAGCTGTTAGCAACTTCTCCCGAATGAGCTTGACTTTCTCCACTGTCTGTTGTACTAAATCGGGTCCAATCAACCCTGACTACCTACCTCGAACCATCCAATGGGGGATCTATATTTTCTCCCATACAAAGCCTTATAAGGTGCCATCCCGATGTTGGAATGATAATTATTATTGTATGCAAACTCAATAAGAGGCAAGTGGTCATCCCAACTTCCCTTGAAGTCTAGCACGCACGCCCGTAACATATCCTCAAGTTTCAAAATTGTGGGCTCAGCCTGACCATCTGTCTGAGGGTGAAAGGTTGTACTAAGATTAACATGTGACCCAAGTCCTTTCTGGAAGAACTTTCAGAAGTTGGCAATGAATTGTGCTCCTCTATTAGAGATAATAGATACTGGGACACCGTGTAGCCTAACAATCTCCCTAAAATAGATCCCTGCATAGTCTTCGGCCGTAATAGTAGCCCTGACTGGTAAGAAGTGGGTTGATTTTGTTAGTTTATCAACAATTACCCAAATAGAGTCAAACTTGCGACGCGATCGAGGTAACCCTTTAATAAAATCCATATTAATTGCTTCTCACTTCCACAGAGGAATGACTATCTCCAAAACTAGCCCAGCGGACTTTTGGTGCTCAACCTTCACCTATTGGCATTTAGGACACTGTGCTACCAACTCAGCAATGTCCTCTTCATCCCGTGCCACCAATAGATCTCCTTAATATCAGTGTACATCTTCGTCGAACCAAGGTGAATAGAATAATGGGAATGATCCTGGATAGTGAAATTTACAAAGCGTGACTTAGATTTTTCATTCGAGGACAAATGTTTCTAATTAAGGGGGGGAAGGATGTAACACCCCGCCTTTCTGAAACGTATAAAATTACTCGTATCTTCACAGAAAGACCAGGAGGGTTGGTAATAAATTAAGAATGATATGGTATGTCATATTTTAAGTGTTCAAGGGTTGTATCTCAAGTTTTGAAATTAGGTAAGTGGCAAAATGAAAGTTGGCAAAAGTTACCGTAAGTTCCTTTTTAAAGATTTCTCTGAAATTTAGGTCAAATGTCTTGGAGATTTTCTCCCAATATATAAAGAGTTATGGGGCTTACGACCTATGAAATCGAAGGTCTACGAGTCTAGTTTCCAACGCATCAAACTGTTTATTTATACGATTTCAGAATAGAGAGATATTTGCGTTTTTGTGGGACTGCGCAAGCAGGCACGTGAGGTGGGGCCCTAGGTCGGTGGAGCTTTATATACAACTTCTTCTTCGACCTTTTCTTCATTTTTTAGCTAAGAACCAGAAAAATTAGAGAAACCCATTTCTAGGATCAACTAAAGTATAGATTTTCTCGACTTAAGTCCTTGACGAAAGTTGTTCTACGCGTTGGGCTCATCATCGTGGTATAATTTGTTTTATCGATTTCATAGCATATCACACTTTAGTGTTGGGAAAACAAGTGTTTGGACATATTTGAAGGTTTTGAGGCATATTATGAACTTAAGATTGAGGTAAAACCCTTCTTTCATCGACTCTAGCTTTTATAAGCAGCAAATAGCAATTTGCGACGGAAATACATATCTTTTATCGGATTGTCGTGGTATCTTCTATTTTTGTGTGTTGATTATGGTCCTGCCTTGTTGTAGTAACGAGGGGGTTATGAGTAAAAGTCGTTAGGCCATATGAATTCAGCGAAAAAAGGTATGTTAAAAATATTCCCTACTTACGGCATGTTTCCTTAAAGCTTAGGAGCAATGTAATTGGATTGTTACCCTTGATATACTTGTAGCCGTTATTGTTGATTGTTGGCTGCTCGAGTTGATATAATCCTCCCTTGTCAGGATTCTTATTCAGTTAGTAGCGTCCCTATGTTGGACATGACTTGTATGCTATTTGTATAGGTTGCTTATAACTAAATTGCTAGCTTTTAGCGATTGGATTGTTGTTATTGCCCTTGGGCTATTGTGGTTAGCTGTAGGAATGTGATCTATACCTAGAAGGGCTATGTTCTGCCTACGGGGCTATATGGATGCCTAAAAGGGCTACGAGTTTCCTATGGGGCAATATTGATGCCTAGAAGGTCTATGAGTTTCCTACAGGGCTATATTGACGCCTAAGAAGGCTATGTGCTTCCTACATGGCCATGTTTTTGCCTAAGAGGGCTATGAGTTGTCTATAAGCTATGTTGATGCCTAAGAGAGCTATGTGCTACCTACTGCGCTATATTAATGCCTAAGAGGGCTATGTGACTGCCTACAGGGCTAGGGGACTACCGATAGGGGTATATAGACTGATTGGCACCTTCCGGGCTTATGGGGGCTTGAGTAGGTGGTCTTGTCTGCTGTTTGTACCTGTCGGGGTTATGGGGGGTTGGCTAGGTTGTTGTTTTATTATTTTTGATAAGTTTAGATTTAGGAGCAGGTCAGTACACTTATCTTATCCTTGATTTATTTATCAAATTATTCCAGTATATTAGGATACCTGCTCAAGTCTATTGCCTTTCATACTATGTACATTATTTTGTATTGATGCTCCATTGCCTGGGGGAGCTGCATTCATGCATGCAGGTCTCGAAAGACGACCGAGTAGATCTCCTCAGCAGTAGGATTGACTTCTATCCGGTTGGCTAGCCCATTTCCTTCGAAGCTGCCAGAGTTTGGAGGTTTGTTAGCTTTTATTGTATATATTTTTATGGGTAGGCTGGGGCCTGTCCCACTAATCTTTACTACTCTTAGAGGCTTGCAGACTAGTGGGGGGGGTTTATAGCTACGTTATGGCCATGCTGGCCTAGGTTGTTGGTTTGCTGAAGCTTGTTAGTTGTGTGATGCATTATCTTGTTATATACTTGCTTTCAATTTTGGTATAGAGATCATGGTGGCCTTGACAGCCTAATCAGGACTTCTGTGCTAATTGTCAATTTCTTTATATGAACTCTTGGGAGTAGCTGTTTCTTTTGTAGATCTGTTGAAAGGGGCCTTGCCGGCCGATGTCTTAGTTTTAAGCCGAGATATACTTGTTTGTTTTCTTGATTGCGTGTGGCTGTCATGCGCTAGTAGCAAATGGTTCAACAGGGTCGGCTCGGGCATGAGTTTTGGCATTAGGAGCCAGTTGCACCCCTTGAGTTTGGGGCGTGACATATTCTTTGAAATAATAAATTCATTAATATTTTTAATAAAAGACAAAAAAACATGTATATCTTAGTCATGTAATTTGATTAATTTCATTTTATTACTCTTAAAATAATAAATTCATTAATTTGATGTATCTAATTAACAAACTAAACACTCATATACATGTACATCCATATGTATCATAAAAGTATCTAGATTTATTTCATGTATTTGTTATTAATTTCATGTATCTATTTATATAATCTAATTTTAATTTCATCTATCTTTTATACGTATCCATTATTAATTTGATGTATCAAGTATCAATTTCATATATTATATTCAAAAACATGTATCTTGGATACATAATAAGCATATACATATAATTATATGGATCTACATATGAAATGTAACTAAAAGGCACGATTTTAGGAACAAACCATAATGATAGAATACCTGTCTTATCATTAATCCAAAAAAAAGTAAAAAAATTTCAAAATTCTTCCTAGCATCTGAATTTCTTTTCTCATAGATACATATACTTTTAAGTTAGATACATGAACTCTTAACTAGATACATGTACACCTGATGTGTATCCAACATCGTTGCATATCTAATGGTGTATTTGTTCTGTTAATTAAAACTTGACATAATTCTTCCATCTTGATTGGGTTGTTCCTATACTTAGATCTATTCTCGTCTTGAATGTTGACGGATGAAGAGTCACTCCCTGCAATGAAGAATTCATGAGTAAATATAAACAAATAAAAGTTGTCTGATTTAGTATAATATTGTTAATTTGTAGTACCTTTGGCAATTAGAATCATCCGATTTTGAGAATAGTCAGTCATTAAAGTGTTTGAGAAACAACAAAATCAAAAAATATAAAACCTAATTTGTAAAACTTTTTTAAATTGAACTTAAGAACATTATGAATTTTAACTCAGATACAAAACCAAGATACATGAGAATAATAAAACAATAGAAACAAACCTATATGTAAAATACTGATTTGAACATGCAAACATGTATTGAGAGAAGTGAAGGAATAAAGAGGAAGAAGATGAAGGAAGAAAGTGGGCTGCTGGACATGGGGGTGGGGAACGACATCAGATGGGAATTGAAAAAAATTGACTTTAATTAAGGAGTTTAAATTTAAGATAATTATCTAATATCATATTTAACTTATTTGTGTATCTGATTATATCTTTTAAAATCTATGGTATAAATATTAAAAAGTGGTAATATGTGTAATTATTTTAAACTAGAGGTAAATATAGTATATATGGCGGTGATGTATGTGTGGTTTGGTAGTTTTTCCTTATTTATATGTTCAAGTCCATACTGCTAGTATTTCCCTAACTAGAGCATGTTTGGCATTCCTGCTAAAAACTGCTTATTTTTAGAAGTATTTTTTAAAAATAACTTTTCAGAAAAGTGTTTTTAAAAAAAAAACAATTTGTGTTTGGCAAATTTATTTGAAAAGTTCTTTTGATAAGAAGTTTGTGTTTGGCTAATTTTCTTTAAAAAGTGTTTTTGAGAGTCAAATTACTAAAAAGGGCAAGTATCAATGTGCTTTTAATATTAACCTTATTTTATAGAGAGAAACTATTTTAAACATCTAATACAGAAACTTTAATTACATTTTAAATTTAATTATTTGAAATGTACATATTAAAATTTTCAATCAATATTGTATATAGATATATATTGTTGAATTTTTTTGAAAAGAGGAATCATTTTGTTATTTATTACCTATTTTTTTGGATTCAATCTTAGCTATTATCCTCTTTTTTTGGTTATAATACTCTAAAGTTTTAAAAATTCAAACTACAATAAAATAATACTTAAATTAAGAAAATAAAATTTGTTATTTGTTACTTTTTTGGGAGGCTCTAAATCTTTAATTGTTATTTTTTCTCTTTTTTAATCCTACAAAAATATCGTTGTTACATTTATTTCTAATTCTGTAAAATAATACATAAAGTAATATATACAATATAATATATAAATAATAATATAAAACATAAATAAAATAAAAAATGTATTTTATAAAAATAAAAAATAAATTCTTGAATAAAAATCAACCAAACTTATGAGATATGTTGATTAGTTAATTAATAAGAGATATATTGATAAATATGTATATATGTAAGGTATATTTTAGTCTTAATAAATAATTTTTTTATTTCTACTTCTGCTTTTTTTTTTAAATAGAATTTTTTAGCTTCTTCCCAACATCAGAAAAACTGCTACTGCTTTCATTTAAGGGAAAAAAGACAAATATACCCCTAAATTATCGTAAATGGTATGCAGATACCCTCCGTCATACTTTTGGGACATTGGTGCCCCTGCCGTCCATAAACTAGAGCATATATGCCTTTCACTCTAACAGAAAACTAAATAGGGATACGTGACGCAATCTTATCCGTCGATCTTATATTTAATAAATGTCTAGTCGATGGATAAGATTATGGCACGTGTATGTCCGTTAGTATAAAGGGTATATATGCTCTACTTTTTGGACGGTAGGGGCACCAATGTCCTAAAAGTATGATGGAGGGTATTTGCATATCATTTACGATAGTTCGGGGGTATATTTGTCCTTTTTCAAACATTTAAAAGCAGTTTTAGGAATTTGACAAACACTTATTTTTCCTCAAAATAAGTGTTTTTTTTTCAAAATAAATATTTTTTTCTATAAAAAAAAGCACTTCTGACCTCTCAACAACAATGCCAAACAGGTTCTGAAGGTTATTTGTGACTACATCAAATAACTTTTACGACACACATTTTGGCCAAAGTCGCTGCTGAAATAAAGGTAGTATGGCAATATAGTCAGCCTTTTTTTGTTAAGCATGTTGGTGGTTAGAAGTGAGTCCAGTTCCACGATAATGTTTGTTTAACCATTTATTTACACCATTTGCCTCCAAACTATGTTGCCTTAATTAGCTTCTGCTATGTTATGACTAAAGCACTGCGCAGAGATAGAAAATGTCATAATAAGCTATCCATATGTTCATTTCACTCATCTCCATTATCGGTACTTGTGTATGACTATAGTTAGTTTATGAATTCGCAGAGTTAGCACTATCGTGACTCTTATAATTATATGTTTTTTATCTGAGCTCGAGTCGGCCTATATATGATGTCTTCCAATTACTTGTATTTTGGTACTCATACTGCACTTCTAAATCTTTTTCTGATGCACGTTGTACGAGTCACTTTCACTGCTTTCTGATCTCCCATGGCCGTTGCTGATTGGATCGTGATGATCTCTTGGCGTCTAGAAACTTGCATCTTTCCCTTTTTTATTCTGCCTATGTATTTTGTATTTTGACTAGACAAATCTGTCATTCTGTTGTAGATAGTCTCTTTCTATACTTAGACACTCTTGTATCAGTGACACTAGGTTCGAAATTTAGTTCTTATGTATATTCGTCTTTGTTGATCATTTTTGGGCTTTTATTGTATATTTTGTACCATTATGTACATATCTATGCCATGACCCTATTCTCTGTCTATATTGATTACGCGTAGTTATATTCTAGTTTTAGTTTATCGCTTGTTGTTTGAGTTTTGGCTTTCCATCTGGGGAGTTTATGGTAGGCGTCATCGTGATCCACTTTCGGATCATGACAAGACACTATCTAACAATTACTCATTATAGGAAATATATCCACATACGAAGATTGACATATATAGTATAATCTTCAAACACAATATTAATTACTCCTTCCGTCTCAATTTATGTGGCACTTTTTGGATTTCGAGATTCAAACAAGTCTATCTTTGACCGTATATTTTTCATATATCCTTTAATTATTTTGTATTGCCAATTATTGTGACTTATAGTACTTTTTACGTAGTTTACAAATATATAAATTTCATTTCAAGAAAATTGAAGATTCCACGCATAAATTTTCGGTCAAACTTAAACTGCTTGACTCTCGAAATACAAAGTGTCACATAAATTATGACAGAGAAAATACTTATTTAGTATATTCTTCAAACACAATATTAATTATTTATTTCACACGCTAGCTAGAACTAGCGAATATTTCCACTGGAACACAAACATGTTTATGTGTATAGACACACAAACATATATAAAACAATATATTTTTTCTATTTTTTTAGAAAGTGACCCTCAATATCCTTGGTCGCATTAAGAATGAAACCCAAGAAATTAAAGGGCTCTGGGTTGTCTGCAATTTTCTTTTCATACTCAAATGTCCATGCAATGCATTATTGTTCACAGGATGATACGAACGTAAAGGAACTATAGAACTCTAATAGACCTCCATCAATCACTTTTCGGCTTATTGATTTCTTGTAACGATCGATAGCTTCAATTTCATACTTCACAGTCTTTTCTTGTCCATCTGTATTCATTAAATTTATCAAATACAAAGGTGTTACTCCTAGTTCAACTGCACAAATCCTCATGAAAGACTTAAAAGCATTTACAAAATTTATTTTATTTATTTCTTTTTTTGGTTTTTTATTTTTCTCCAAAAATTATCTATGAATGCACTTGAAGATTTGATTTGTCTACCTTTACTGAATGGAGTAGTTTATAAAATCTCAAAAGAAGAGCTGACATTTTGTGGAATATGAGAATTAGTAAGGAAAACTATAATTAGATTAATTATGTTTGGTATGACAAAAGTAATTTTCCATCAAACAATTTTTTTTATCCCTCCTCCCTTGCTGACTCGAATTCACAACCTTCAGGTTAGAAGTGATGAATGCTTATCATCTGAGCAACTCCCTCTCGTCTAGACATCATTAGCTAAGTTTTTCATGAAGATTATTTTCTCAAAAAAATATTTTTCAGACCACAAAATACACCTAAATATAGAAAATTGATGAAAGTAAATCAAATTGAGAGAGGGAGAGGATAAATGTATGTTACCGTCATTATATGTCATGTTAAGAACCGTACCAACATTTCCTATTTCACCCTCATGAACTTCGAAACAGTTGATAGTAGGGCTTATTTTGGCTACTTGATGAGTATTGGTGTGCCAAAGATCATGAATTGTGTGTCCTCCACACTTCACCTCCATTGAAGCAATCAATTTACCTTTCACACCCATATTTTCTTCTTCGCGAAATAGTAATAAGGTGTGAAAAGGAATTGGTGAGAAAATGTTAAGAATAGTTGTCTTTATATAGATTTTAATTAGTTGTGAAAAGCTAGTGAATAGAAAATAGTTTCAACCACATATATATATATCAGGAGTTTTTAGGTGGGGTCATAGAGCTGTTAATATGGGCTAGATCCGTTGGGCCGACCTGACCTAACCCGTGATTCTATAGGGCTGAGCTACGATTTTTGGAGCCCATTTAAGAAAATAAATTTTTAGCCTGGCCTGAATAAGCCTGTCAATTTGTGGGGCTTGAGAAATATAGGTAGGGCCGATCCGTAGAACAAATAAAAATTAATTAACAAATAAAAATAAAATAGATTATTAAAAATAACAAGAGTTTAACTCAAAATCCGTTTAAAGTTTGAAATATTACAATTTAAATATAAATTATTTTTATAAAATATGTATTACATAAAATAAAAATTTCCTAAAATTTCTAGGGAATCACTACATATATAGGCCATAGCATATGGAATATTGCCATAGTTTTTGTGTTTTATTATGACCATTGGAAAACAATTAGGTCCATATTTCTATTTAGCTATTTATGCTTTTACTTGAAATCAAACTTAATAAATATTATAAAGATAATTTTATTTGTGTATTTAATTAACGACTAGTAACACTAACACCATGTAATATTGTCTTGTCGATATCCAAGATAATATTTTTAAATTATAATTTAATTTTAAAAAATATACTTTTAAGAAAAGAGGGCTAGCTGGCCCGGCAAAGCCCATAGCCCACGTACTTGTGGGATGGGCCAACCATTTTCTAGCCCACACAAAAAATGGGCTAGCCCGGCCTGGCCCGTCAAATTTCAAAGCCTGTATGGGTCAGTCCGGATGGGGTGGGCCAGCCCATATTGACAGCACTAGGTGGGGATATAAGTTTAGTGTTATTTCATTTTTTGTAATATTAGGTATTAGTTTAGTTAAAAATTTAATCGGGAAAAGGTTTAAATTTTTTATCAAACTTTGAGAAAAGGTTTATAAATTTATATCATTCCTTAAAAGGTTGGGTTATATATGTCATTTTCATTTGAGAAAAGACTCATCCATACCATTATTTGTTATTGAAAATGACATAGATGGGCCAAATTTTTATTGGATGACATAATTGAGTCTTTTCTCAAAGTTCAATAACATATTTGTGTCTTTCCGCTTTTAAAAAAACTTATTTAATTAATGATGTGGCCAAATCTTGATTGATCACGTGTAAAAAATGGTTTTACGAGAAATTGTTGTTAGTTAACAAATAATGGCATGAATGAGCCTTTTATCAAACACAGAAATAACATAAATAAACTTAACTTTTAACAGGTGACATAGATGAACTTTTACTCAATGGCATATTTGAGCCTTTTCCGAATTTTATTTTGACAATAAAATTTTAGGTACCCATGGACCATGGTAATCATACGATACTGAAGATCTGCTTGCAATTGATAAGGTATATTCATTTTATAGATATATTGAGGTTCACAAATACACGATTCTTAATTTTATTGAGATATCATAAATGAAAAGTAGAGTGTGTCAAAAGTCAAAACATAATTCAGTTTTTACCAAACAAACTATTAGGTTAGCCAGAACCCACCTTTCTTTTTAGGTTTGGATCCACTAGAATTTTAGATCACGAGTCCACCATTGCATAATTTATTTTTAATGTCTATATTTATGTGGTATTTTTTTAATTTTTTCAGAGGATAAGTAATATTAAAATATGCAATATAATTTTGGACGGGTAGTGAAAAAAAAATTATTGGGTAAAAACTGACATATATATGTTTTCCTATCTTGAGGATCACTTTACAAAACTCAATTTATTTATATGTTCAGGTCCATACTGCTAGTACTTCCCTAACTAAAACGGCTTATTTTTAGAAGTACTGTTTTTTAAATAGCTTTTCAAAAAAGTGTTTTTCAAAAAATATAATAATTTGTATTTGGCAAATTTATTTGAAAAGTACTTTTGATAAGCCGTTTGTGTTCGGCTAATTTTCTTTAAAAAGTGTTTTTGAGAGTCAAATTACAAAAAAGGGCAAGTATCATTGTGTTTTCTTAATATTAAGCTTATTTTATAGAGAGAAACTATTTTAAACATCTAATACAAAAACTTTAATTACATTTTTAATTTAATTATTTGAAATGTACATATTAAAATTTTCAATCAATATTGTATATATATATATAGATATATATTGTTGATTTTTAAAAAAAAGAGGAATCTTTTTGTTATTTATTACCTATTTTTTTGGATTCAATCTTAGCTATTATCCTCTTTTTTTTGTTTGTTATAATACTCTAAAGTTTTAAAAATTCAAACTAAAATAAAATAATACGTAAATTAAGAAAACAAAATTTGTTATTTTTTACTTTTTTGGGAGGATCAAAATCTTTAATTGTTATTTTTTCTTTTTTTTAATCCTACAAAAATATTGTTGTTACATTTATTTCTAATTCTGTAGAATAATGCATAAAGTAATATATACATTATTACATATAAATAATAGTATAAAACATAAATAAAATAAAAAATGTATTATATAAAAATAAAAAATAAATTCTTGAATAAAAATCAACCAAACTTATGAGATATGTTGATTAATTAATAAGAGATATATTGATAAATATGTATATATGTAAGAGATATTTTAGTCTTAAAAAATAATTTTTTTATTTCTCCTTCTGCTTTTTTTTTAAAACAGAAATTTTTAGCTTCTTCCCAACAGCAGAAAAACTGCTACTGCTTTAATTTAAAAGCAATTTTAAGAATTTGTCAAACACTTAATTTTTCAAAATAAGTGGTTTTTTCTCAAAAAAAAACACTTCTGACCTCCCAACAACAATGTCAAACATGCTCTTTGGCCAAAGTCGCTGCTGAAATAAAGGTATAGTATGTCAATATAGTCAGCCTTGATCGGTCAACTCCTAAAAGCTTATTTGCGTTCACATTACCCTCTCAGAAAACCAACAATAATTGTCCACATTAAAATGATCATATTTCCCTCATATGAACTAAAAGTAAAGGTGTTGCATATATCATCCAAATATTTAATTGCAACACATGGATAGAAACTATCCATCAAAAATGGGCTAATAGCATAAAAACCAACTTATACTGCCCATCATTACTACAACAAGAAGAGAAGACTAACCAACAAAAAAATGTCTTATCAACTTTAAACCTTATACACGGGACTTATCTCTTATCAAGAATGAAAGGTTCTTTTGCTGCCTTGGGAAGTTGCTAATGTCATAATAAGCTATCCATTTTCATTTCACACATCTCCATTGTCGGTATTTGTGTATGTCTATAGTTAGTTGATGAATTTGCAAAGTTAGCACTATCGTGACTCTTATATTTATATGTTTTTTTTTATCTGAGCTCGGGTCGGTCTATGATGCCTTCTAATTACTTGTGTTTTGGTACTCATACTGCACTTCTAAATTTTTTTTGATGCACGTTGTACGAGTCACCCTCGCTGCTTTCTGATCTCCCATGGTCGTTGCTGATTTGATCGTGGTGAGCTCTTGGCGTCTGGAGACTTGCATCTTTCCCTTTTTTATTCTGCCTATGTATTTTGTATTTTGACTAGACAAATCTGTTGTAGATAGTATCTTTCTGTACTTAGATGCTCTTGTACCAGTGACACTAGAATCGAGATTTGGTTCTTAGGTATATTCATCTTTCTTGATCATTTTTGGGACTTTATTGTATATTTTGTACCATTATGCATATCTATGCCATGACCCTATTCTCTCTCTATATTGATTTTACGTAGTTATATTCTAGTTTTTATTTAGGCATAATATATAAACATAGCCCTTAACTTGCTTCAACTGGAAACTATACCCTCCAACTTTGGGTGTGCACAATTAGATACTTAAGCTTGTATAAAATTGAATAAGTAGACACATGTATTCTACATGACATAATACACGTAGGATGCAAAGTAGGACAAAAAATTGTCATGTAGGGTGCGATGTAGGACGAAAGTGTGTATTTGTTCAATTTTGTACAAGTTTAAGTGCTTACTTGACACACCCAAAGTTAAAGGTCATAGTTGTCAAATGAAGTCAAATTAAAGGTCATGTTTATATTTTATGCCTTTCATTTATTGCTTGTTTTTGGGTTTTGACTTGCCATCTGAGGGGCTTATGGTAGGCATCATCATGATCCAATTTTGGATAATGACAAGGTACTATCTAGCAGTTACTCATTATAGGGAATATATCCATAGACGAAGATTGAAATATATAGTACGTATATTCTTCAAACACAATATTAATTATTTATTTAGTATATTTGTCATGACCCAATCCACCGGGTAGTGCGGGTACCCACTCTAACTCTAAGTAGGAGAACCCTCATATCCCAATAGTTAAACATGCGGAAAATTTAAAGAACAACGGAGATAAATATAATAATAGGACTTTTAAAACAATATTCTTAGACACACTTTTAGTCAAAACTTGGAAAGAAATTTAACAACTCCCAAGGGTCTAGTCTAAACAGGTACAAGAGCTACTAAGAGTACATGGACAAGAAGAATAAAAGACAGCTCCCACCATGCAGAAGGGAAAATAGAAGCTGCTGGAGAATTTCTTCGTCTTCACTTAATGAAACATCACCAACCTGCATCCAGACTATGTCAAAAGACATAGCAATAGTAGTATCAGTACAAAACACACATACTAGTAGGCATCATCGGTCAAGCCGACGCCTACCACATAACATAAGAAACCAACTAGTAGAAATATGCAATAGACCACTCGTTTCTCCACCTTTACCCTCTCTTAAAATACCCCCAAATTACACCAGGTTCTTGATCATAGCCTAATCGTTCTAACACATTAACAAATCCCTAATTACCACTACAAGCATCCCAACTATCCGCTCACGTCATACCCTTACTTCCTTGTCACGTTACTCAACCACGGTCACATAGTACATTATGTCACACTTTCTAACCACTAAACACATTTACCTTACTCCAAGCTGTGAATTCCACCTAAGCACTTACTTCATGTATCCTACCTCTGTTTCTCACCATTACGACACACGAACAATCCTTGCTATCCATTACTCGCCCCTTGAACACTTTACCTTCCACTATATCTAACAAGTTCGCTTAACACAAGGAAGAACCGTTATAACCTATACCCACTAAGTGCATCATAAATATGTCAACACAACCATATAGTCACAGGCATATATCGAACATGAATCACATTATCAACATTTACGAACAACGTACATCTTCATATTTCTCAAGCTACACAATTATGAATATCATTGGTTCTCTCATGGAACCCAAACCCAAACAGTTAGGATATCGGAATGTGGCACCCGATCCCATAAGTATGCCGGAACGTGGCAACCAATCCCATAGTTATGCTAGAACGTGGCAATAGATACCATAGTTATGCTGGAACGTGGCAACCGATCCAAGTTAGTTATGCCATAATGTGGCAACCGTTCCAAGTTAGTTATGCCGAAACATGGAAACCGATCCATTCCACACACCACAATCACAATCACAAGTATATTCTCAAGATCATACATTTAAGTCATGATTCATGGAATTCATCATTCTTCTATCTCATTTATATCAAGTATGATCAATAATGCAACATTTAAATACATGCAAGTATCATAATGAAGCAAGAACAAACATACATCACACAATCATAGAATCACAACCATCACCTAGCTCTAGTTCATCATCTAAGGCTTCTTTCTAGGGTTTAATCATAATTCATCGTAAAGTCACAAATTCAATCACTCCAATTTATGATCTAGCATACATACATAAGTCTAGTTCCATTCACGATTTCATATTATTATTCTTGAACCAATTCTATCCCTGATGGCAATTCTAGAAGACCTAACAAAAATCATCAACCTCTCTTCGCAAAGCATAAACCCACATACTTGGAATTCTAGGGTTAACCATGGATTTCACCCGGTGCACGAAGGCCTACGCATAATCCTACCATTAATTTACATACATTACGCAGTAAGCACATATTTGTAACTACTCAATTCATGAAAACCTAGCCTACCTGGGAGCCAAGAGATTGCACTGAGTTTCTGTCTTAGATTCTGATTTTCCGGGCTTCGTGACGGTGAATTTGACCAAGAATTCACAAGATATCACCCTCCTCATGCTAGAAATCTTATTCTCCTTCCTTCCCAAGCTTCCAGCAGCTTCTCTGAAGTTTTTTTTGGGTGTTTTACGACTTATTTAGGTATTTTAAAAAGATGGAGAAAATAGGTTTTCGCATAATTTACATTTTATCTCGCCTATCCCGCTCTGGCACCAACTTATCCTGCGCTGGCGCCGCCACCCTAGCGGCAACTACCCCACTCTGGCAGGACAGTGGCCCAGAATTTCCCAAATTTTTGTTTCCCCTAAATAACAACGGTTTGGGTCGTTACAATAGATACCAATTTACCCCTCGTTCGTCCCCGAATGACTAGTGCATGGACAATCACACACCTATTTTCAGATAATCAACCCAACTAACGAATAGGGCCATCACGGAACCACGACCACACATGGTGACTTTTGAACTAGTTCATACAAGTAAAGTACTATACCCAAGGACCAGAAAAAAATTGAGACAACACACGAAGAAACAAAAGTGTTTAAACTACACAGTTTGGCCCGCCAGGGCGGGAGCCCTCCCGTTGAGTTGGGGTCGCTGTTGTGAGAGATCTCCCGCTGAGGCGGTAGATCGTGTGCAGTAAAGGGGGGGGGGAAGAAGATCATTTCTTCATTTCTCCCCCCCCCCCCAATCCTTCAAAACACTCTTTACTTACTTCACTTCGATCGTCCAGATTAAGGTAAATTTTTGCTTTTCTTCGCTCTTTACTTCATTGCTTGATTAGTGATAATTGCATGACGATTAACTGATCGGAAATAGACGGTTTTTGGGATAGTTTTTGAAATTGAACTAGGTTGCTAGATTGATATAATAAACGTAGCATGGGTACTTACCTTACGTCTCCACAACGTGCTGGGCGTAAGGATTTTGTAAAAAATATGGTTAAAACGATACTGAAATGGATGGGGGAAGTTGAAGGGTCTCTTGGTGTAAAACTCCAATTTAGGCCCCCTTTAGGCGTTATTTTGCCGAAATACTTACTTATTTACGTTCTAGGGTAGTTAGATAATTCTGATCTGCTGAAATTCTGTCGTAACGGGGGGGTTTTGGGATGAAAAGGCGCCATTGTCGCGCCTGGTGTTTGTCCCAGATGAAGGCCGCTCTGGCGGCCTTCATCCCGCTATGACGGCCTTCATAATCCTGCCAAGGCGGGATTATGGCTGTAGTGGCGGGAAACGCCAAGAAGTGGCCTGCCCCTTAACACATAAATTTCTCTCTTTTTATTTTAGTACCCAACTATCCTATTGTGTTCTAACTTACATTCAACTTACTGCAGGCTTTCTAATGGCAGGTCAAAATAAAGAACACTTATCCTTCATCCGATTTTCCGATGTCGCGAGTCGGGAAAGACATCATGATAATAGGAATACAGGGTTCTGTTGCGAGAGGGGCTTTGTAATACATAGGCTAGAGGAGAAGGCGCTTACATTTCATGCCCGCCTGTGGAGTTCGGATGGGCTCCGCTGATTGAGGCTCCCCTAGATGCACGTTTCACTTGGGTGAGGCAGTTCTATGCCATCCTCCTTACCGTCCGCTGGGATGACTCTTACCCTGTCATCCGAGTCTGGAAAGTCGATATGCCCTCAAATGCTACCGCCATTAATGAAGTATTAGAGTTGCCCGATGTCACAAATACAGAGTTCGAGGCCAAGCTAAGAGAGATGGATCTGGAGTGGCTGAGAGACACTCTGGTTGAGCCTGCGCGCCGGGATTAGGTATACTGGGCTACTGCGGAGGGTATTACTAGCACAAAATTTTCACCTGATGCTAAGAGGTGGCTACACTTGGTGACCAGGAGGATCCGCCCATCGAGCAACCACACAGAGGTGACCTTCCTCAGGCTCTGGTGGCAGCGTGCGCTATACAGGGCATTCAGTTAAATATGGGAGCGCAGATCATTTTAGAGTGGAAGATGTTCTACCGGGATAATAAGAAGGCTTTCTTTCTACCAAGACTCATCACTGCGCTGTGCAAGCGGGTGGGAGTGCCACTTTTTGACGCCGATGAGGTACTTCCTACGGATCCCCCCCTTTCACCCTCTTTTGGTCAGACATGGCTCTACTTCTAGGAGCAAGAGGAGGAGGACAAAGCAGGGCTAGCAGCAGTAAGACGGCCATGGATTCGGACGATGAGGATCCACTCTCAGACGCACGGGTCGAAGAGGATCTAGAGGTTGTCCGGAAGAGGATGGGGAGCGCATATGCCGACTTCACTCCGGTTCCACCCAGCACTGCCCTAGAGGTCGAGATGCTCCGTCACCAGCTGCACCAGAAGAGAAGGAAGGGTGTGGAGAGGGATCGCCTGATGGCCCGGATGTGGAAGACTATTAAGGCAATCTTTTCTTGTGTTACCCCTGGCAAAGAGATTCCCCAACTTGATCCGAAGGACTACACGCAGTTCCCTTAGCTAAATGAGGCCTGTGCTGGCGTGATACCCCAGAGGACCTTCACTTCGACATGGACACTACCCCATCTGAGGGTTCTTGATCTGACTTATTATTTCGCCCCTTTTGGTTTGTAAATTTTAGACCAATATTTTTATCTTTCGCTTTTCTAAGTTTTTGTAGCACATGGATGCTCGTTTTTGCTGTCTGATGCAACCCTATATTTAAGTCTTAAGGTTTTATAATCTCTCTACTTCTGTTGATGAACATTGTTTGGGGTTGCAGGGATTTGTTCGGATCCCATTTAGGGTCCTATCGGGTAGTTTAGAAAAATAGAAGAGGCAGGCTGAGGTTCTTCCTCGTCTCATCCCGCTCTGGCGGAATTAATCCCGCCCCGACGGTCAAAACAGAAACAGAACCTGACCAAGATTTTTCTGGGGTTCTTCTCTTTTCTAAATTCTACAAAGGTTCCCAGCTTTACCAAACATCTTTAGGATACTTCTCGGAGCTAGTAGAAATCCTTGGTTATTCTAAGTCCAATCCCACAATACACGAACAAATTCATTCTAATTAATTCCGCACCACATCCCTACATATCCCCAGGATACACCCAGACATTCACACGATTTTTAGTTGGTTGCGACGCACGTCCAGATTCCGTTTTACGAATCACCTCGTTAATTAGCTAGACCCTCGCACCAGTTAGTTCTGACTTTCTTTTCGCAATGAGTTTCATGACACTTAAGCATTTACAACTTGCATACCTTCAATCAATTAGCCAACACGGTGCACATATTCCAGGTTCAAGCACACATTATAGTACTCATAATTACCTCATCATATTCAAGCAATTACAACTTCACATTCACAATAAATTCAGAAAACAAGAAGTACACACTCACACATTCAAGTAGCAACTCAAGACAAGTCCAAATTTTTAATTAGTTACTTCGCTCCATGGATGACCATTACATGATCATCCATGCATTTACACTGCCCCTAGGGCCAGATACCAATTGGAACATTCCCAGTTCCAATTTACCTTGCTTGTGTTCCATCAGTCGTGACCACAACTTTTGGTTTACTTTGTTGAGATACCAATTGGAATCGGGAGATACCAATTGGACTCAACTCATACCTCAAGCGACACTTCACATGAAAGGAGAGAAAGAGTGGAACAATTTCATACAATACTTCCTAGCTACCTAAAGATTAGAGGTGCACGTCAACACAACAATCCGTAGGAGTCTAGTCCACATTTTGCTCTTGTATGGAGAGACCGGTAACCTAGGCTCTGATACCAATTTGTCACGACCTAACTCACCGGGCCGTGCGGGAACCCACTCTAACACCTAAGTAGGAGAACCCTCATATCCCAATAGTTAAACATGCGGAAAATTTAAAGAACAACAAAGATAAATATAATAATAGGACTTTTAAAACAATATTCTTAGACACACTTTTAGTCAAAACTTGGAAAGAAATTTAACAACTCCCTAGGGTCTAGTCTAAATAGGTACAAGAGCTACTAAGAGTACATGGACAAGAAGAATAAAAGACACAGCTCCCACCATGCGGAAGAAAAAATAGAAAGCTGTTGGAAAATTTCTTTGTCTTCACTTAATGAAACATCACCAACTTGCATCCAGACTATGTCAAAAGACATAGCAAGAGTAGTATCAGTACAAAACACACGTACTGGTAGGCATCATCCGTCAACCCGACGCCCACCACATAACATAAGAAACCAACTAGTAGAAATATACAATAGACCACTCGCTTCTCCACCTTTACCTTCTCTTAAAATACCCCTAAATTACACCATGTTCTTGATCATAGCCTAACCATTCTAACACATTAACAAATCCCTAATTACCACTACAAGCATCCTAACTACCCGTTCACGTCATACCCTTACTTCCTTGTCACGTTACTCAACATGGTCACATAGTACATTATGTCACGCTTTCTAACCACTAAACAAAATTACCTTACTCCAAGTGAATTCCACCTAAGCACTTACTTCATGTATCCTACCTCTGCTTCTCGCCATTACGACACACAAACAACCCTCGCTATCTATTATTCGCCCCTTGAACACTTTACCCTTCCACTATATCTAACAAGTTCGCTTAACACAAGAAAGAACCGTCATAACCTATATCAACTAAGTGCAACATATATATTTCAACACAACCATATAGACACAGGCATATATCGAACATGAATCACATTATCAACATTTACGAACAACGAACATCTTCATATTTCTCAGGCTACACAATTATGCATATCGTTGGTCCTCTCAAGGAACCCAACCCAAACAGTTAGCATACCGAAACGTGGTACCCGATCCCATAAGTATGCCAGAACGTGGTAACCGATCCCATAGTTATGCCGGAATGTGGCAACCGATCCCATAGTTTTGCCGGAATGTGGCAACCGATACAAGTTAGTTATGCCGGAATGTGGCAACCAATCCAAGTTGGTTATGCCGGAACGTGGCAACTGATTCATTCTACACACCACAATCACAATCACAAGTATATTCTCAAGATCATACATTTAAGTTATGATTCATGGCATTCATCATTCTTCTATCTCATTGACATCAAGTGTGATCAATAATCCAACATTCAAATACATGCAAGTATCATAATGAAGCAAGAACAAACATACATCACACAATCATAGAATCACAACCATCACCTAGCCTTAGTTCATCATCTAAGGCTTCTTTCTAGGGTTTAATCATAATTCATCGTAAAGTCCCAAATTCAATCACTCCAATTTATGATCTAGCATACATTCATGATTTCATATTCTTATTCTTGAACCAATTCTATCCCTGATGGCAATTCTAGAAGACCTAACAAGAATCATCAACCTCTCTTCGCAAAGCATAAACCCACATACTTGGATTTCTAGGGTTAACCATGGATTTCACCTGGTGCACGAAGGCCTACGCATAAATCCTACCATTAATATACATACATTACGTAGTAAGCACATATTTATAACTACTCAATTCATGAAAACCTAGCCTACCTGGGTGCCAAGCAATTGCACGGAGTTTGTCTTTGATTTCGGTTTTTTGGGCTTTGTGAAGGTGAATTTGACCAAGAATTCGCAAGATATCTCCCTCCTCGCACTAGAAATCTTCTTCTCCTTCCTTCCCAAGATTCCAACAGCTTTTCTGAGGTTTCTGGGGTGTTTTACGACTTATTTAGGTATTTTAGGAAGATGGAGAAAATAGAATTTCTTGTAATTTATGTTTTGTCTCGCCTATCCCGCTCTGGCGCCAACTTATCCCGCGCTGGTGCCACCGCCCTAGCGGCAACTACCCCGCTCTGGCGGGACAGTGGCCCAGAATTTCATGATTTTTTGTTTCTCCTAAATAGCGACGGTTCAAGTCGTTACAATATTCTTCAAACACAATATTAATTATTTATTCCACACACTAGCTAGAACTAGCGAATATTTCCATTTATTCATCGTACACACATATGTTTATCTGTAACACACAAACATAAATAAAACAATATATTTTTTCTATTTTTTGAAAGTGACCATCAATATTCTTGGTCAGATTAAGAATAAAACCCAAGAAATTAAGGGGCTTTAGGTTGTCTTCAATTTTCTTTTCATACCCAAATGTCTATGTAATCCATTGTTGTTCACAGGACGAGACGAATGTAAAGGAACTATAGAAATCTAACAAATCTCCACCAATCACTTTCCGGCTTATTGATTTCTTGTAACGATCCATGGCTTCAACTTCATACTTCACAGTCTTTTCTTCTCCTTCTGTATTCATTCAATTTATCAAATACAAAGGTGTTACTCCTAGTTCAACTGCACAATTCATCATGAAGACTTAAAAGCATTTACAAAATATTATATTTATTTTATTTATTTCTTTTACTGTTTTTCATTTTTCTCCAAAAATTATCTATTAATGCACTTGAATATTGGTTTGTCTACCTTTACTGAATGGAGTAGTCTTTAATATCTGAAAAGAAGAGCTGACATTTTGGGGAATATGAGAATTAGTAAGGAAAACTATAATTTTGATTATATTATGTTGGGTATGACAAAAATAAATTTCCATCAAACAATTTATTTTTATCTCCTCGCTTGCTGACTCGAATTCACAACCTTCAGGTTAGAAGTGATAGATGCTTATCATCCGAGCAACTCCCTCTTGTCCAAACATCATCAGCTAAGTTTTTTATGAAGATTATTTCCTCAAAAAAATATTTTTCATTCTACAAAATACACCTAAATATAGAAAAATGATGCAAGTAAATCAAATTGAGAGAGAGAAGATAAATGTATGTTACCTTCATTATATTTCATGTTAATAATCGCACCAACTTTTCCTATTTCACCCTCATGAACCTCGAAATGGTTGATGTAGGGCTTATGTTGGCTGCTTGATGAGTATTGGTGTGCATTAGATCATGAATCAAGTGTGAAAATGAATTGGTGATATGAGAAATGTTATGAACATGTAATATTTATATAGAGTTTAATTAGCCGTGAAAGCTAGCAAATAGAAATATTTTCAACCACACACACACACACACATATATATATATATATATATATATATATATATATATATCACGTGTTTTTAGTTAGGGATCTAAGATTAATGTTATTTCATTTTTTTCAATATGAGGTGTTAGTTTAGTTAAAAATTTAATTGGAAAAGGTTTACATATGTCATCGAACTTTGAGAAAAGACTTATTTATGTCATTTGTTAAAAGTTTGGCTCATCCATGCCATTTCCGTTTGAGAAAGGGTCATCCATGCCATGTTTTGTTAACTGAAAATGACATAGATGAGCCAAGTTTTTAATGGATGACATATATGAACGTTTCTCAAAGTTCGATGTCATATTTGAGCATTTTTGCTTTTAAAAACTTATTTAATTAATAATGTGACCGAATCATAATTAACCATGTGTAAAGAATTGGTTTTGCAAAACCAAACTGTTTTCCGTTAAAAAATAATGGTATGGATCAACCTTTTTTTCAAATAGAAATGACTTAAATGAGCTAAACTTTTAATGGACGACATAAATAAGCCTAATCTCAAAGTTCGATGACATATTTGACCATTTTCACAGTGAAACTTTATGTACCCATGGTAATTATACGATGGTGAAGATTTGCTTGCAATTAACAAGGAATATTCATTTTATAGATATATTGAGGTTTACAAATACACGATTCTTAATGACAAAATTATGAACATTAACTTTGCTATCATCAAATCACAGTGAGGAATTGCATTTCTTTTATTACTGAGTAAGGATAAGACTCATACATATCATCTTTCTCAAACTCCACTTATTTAATTGCATTTTAGAATGATTTTTAGGCATTTACAAAAAATAGGGATATTTAAATATCGATGTTTAAAATCTATAGCTGAATAATTCAACTATTTGCTAAATAGTTAAGACTTTTTATAACATATGAATGGGTAAAATTTGTCTTTTTTAAAAAAAATTAATAAATAAATAAATTTAATAATTGTGAATTAATCTGATACTATATCAACAATATGTTTTGTTTTAATTAAAAATATATATGACGGTTATTGGTGGTAGTTGTGGGTTTTGCCACATAGTTTTTGCCCTACCTATTTTAATTAATTGATCAAGCTTCTTGAATTTCAAATCGAGTAAAATAACTATTTATAAATGTCAAAATTATGTAATTTTAAAATTATTTTGATGCTATTTTGTCATCTAATTTAGCAAAATGTCCTAATCTATTATTATATATTTTACATATAATATTATGTATCACTATAGAATATGCATGGAAGTACAACGGAATATAAGGGTCTATATTCACAATGACAAAGATGCAATAGAAAAAGTCACCAAAATTGCGTCTAAGAAAATAATATTGTAAATTGGATAATTGAAATTTACTTTGAAAGTGGGATGCACATTGGCCTGATGATTGGGACAAAAATGTCACTAGATGTTATTTTTTATGGGCAACAATTGTGGAACTTCCATTACCTACAAATTTTTGAGCCCAAAATTCTATTTATGAGAAATTTCTGCCGAACAAAATAAAAAAGTTCTTGAATCCTTAAGAGGAAGATAAGAGCCTGAATAAACGTTAGGATGGTAACCAAAATAGTTCTGCAAAAAAATTGTAGATTATGGTGGAAAAGCCTCATAAACATATTAATGTGAACACTAAAAATTCTCGTCACAGACCAATTTCTAATTTTAGATCTTCCTAAGGGTTTCTAGGAAGAAATAGAGATATATAGATGAGTGTGATGGCGACCAACTATGATGTGAGATTAGAAATAATTTGGTTATGGTGTTTGTAAGTTATTCACTAATAACGAATTTGTTGTAGTGCTAGCAGCACACCTGAATCAGAGATCCTCGGAAGGTGAAGGTGAAGGAGAATTTTATGTTCAGGGGTCACCCTATAACTTTTTTTCCAAGGAGGAAGGAGAATACAACACATGCTCATAATGTCCCTTGTATTCTTCTTTCACCACGAAAAATAGTCTTTGGTGTGACCCCTGAACAAAAATTCTCAACTATATCGAGAGTCTCTGATATCAAGTGTGTTGCTGGCCCCTAAACAATATTATGTAATGGTAAGCATTATATGTTCACTCCACATAGAGAATATGCATATATTTATAAGACTATAATACCTTCAACTGAGAAAAATGGTCAACAAAGTAGCACTCATATTTAATTTCTTTCTAATTATATTATGGCAATGGGAAAGGAATATGGAGAAAAAAATATCAATTTAAAAGATTGAAGATTTTTCTTTGTATGTATTTCTTAAATAGAAAAAATAATTATATCAATTTAGGAAAAATTATAGATATATTCCAAATCAATTAAAGTAAAATGAATTTATCAATTTAGGAAAAAATATAAGTATATCCCTAAACAAGTAAAGTAAAAAATGACTTTAACAATTTAGGAAAAAATATAAATATATTCCAAATCACATTAAATAGTTACAAAAGACTATTCGATTTAATATTTCTAATTAAAAGTAGAATATATACTGTAGATTTGTCATGACCCAAGTTACCATAACTAGCAACCACACTAACCTCACTATAGGCTAACAAAATATTAACGTCTTACACATGCAATATCTAAGCATCGTAAAAAATGACTTTAACAATTTGGGAAAAAATATAAATATATTCCAAATCAAATTAAATAGTTACGAAAGACTATTCGATTTAATATTTCAAATTAAGTAGAATATATACGGTAGATTTGTCATGACCCAAGTCACCATAACTAGCACCCACACTAACCCCACTATAGGCTAACAAAATATTATGTCTTACACATGCAATATCTAAGCATCTAGGCAAAAATATAGACACATAGCAACATCAATATTGGTGTCAAAATTATAATTATTAAAAGGGAAAAGATTCAAATATGTCATTGAACTTTAAAGGCTCGTCTATGGCATCATTCATGCCAAGTAGAGGTCTAGACATTTGACCTTCGCGTTCACAGAGTGTGAGGATTTTGAACATCACGTTCACAGAGGGTCAGATGACCTTCACATTTGCGGACTAGTTATCGCTTTCGTGGAGGATCAGTCAACTTAGCCACCACGTTAGTGGACAGGGTCCCACGTTCACGGAAGCCAACTCATGACTAGAAGTTAAATATTTCCTTCACGATTCAGCATGCATATATTCGAAAGACAAATTTCCTTGAGGCAACTTGAATCACCCAAAATGGATGTCTAGAACTCGAGATATCACACTTTAAAACTTAGAATTATAAGTTGATCGTGCATGATCTTTATTTAACTGACCACACAAAAGAGACCTTTGCGAATGCAGAGGCAGTCTTGCGAACACGGAGGGTCGACCAACCTGACCTTGAAAATGTGGCCTAGGTCCCTCAATAGTGAAGGCGGAAAAGGCTTCGCAAATGTGGAGACTAGATTTATTGGTCACCGCAAATGCGACTAACATCTTGCGAACGCGAAGAGGAAGGGTGGGCTGCACCAGCTAATGCACATAATCTAATTTTCTCCAATATGAGAATTCTCGACGGTGTGCTCGGGGTTCATTCGGAACCCTGTGTACGCAAACAATATATTCTACCCCACAAAATTCAACATTTCGAACCCAATAGAGATGTTGAAACCTCCAATCGAGATACACTCGACGAAAATTGGGTCCCATACCCAAGCTTCATTTTAAGTCAAATTCAAAAAGGAGGTTTCAGACGAACCTAGAAGCCTCGGGATCCACATCAAAGGTCCTTCTAGACCAAACTCATTGTTCCGGAGTTGAATAAGTCGTCAGAATTACATTCTGAGGTCGTATTTTTGAACTTTTTACTAAAGTCAATCGTTCAATTTTCAAAGGCTCCCAAAACATAGAAACTTGCACAAAAACCAAACGAACAACCAGGTGACCAAATTGTTAGTCCCAATAAGTCATAAATGACCAAGGGTCGCTATAGGAACACTCTAAACATGAAAAGAATGCAATAACAAGGATATGATTTTGAGGTTCATTGTACATAGTCTAAGAGTTCTCCGTACTCGCTTCACACCCGCAAAAGCTAGAAGTACTCTCTTCACGTCCTTGAATTATTATTCACCAATGAATTAGGAAAGCCAATAGAAATATTCGATTATAACTTCGTAGAGCCGGTGTTGTTGTAATTTCCTACACGTAGGGCCTTCCCCTATCCTGGGCACTAAGGGGATCTTTTGTTTCCCAGTCCATTCGTTCCTCTCCTTACCGACAACAAAAGCAACTGAAATTGTCCAGAATAAACTAAAACTACAACTAAAACCATTGGAAATCAAAGAAAGAAAAAACCAATTTTCTTTAAGGGATACTCTAGTGCATATTAAAAAAAAAAGAGCTCTAGTGCATATTCAAAAAGTTGAGGAACTGAGTAACCTCATCCAATGGCCTCCTTTCTCTTATGTGGATCAAATACTATATTGTTCCCAAAAAGTCCAGTCCCCAGTCAATCACTAATCATGTTTGTTATGATAATGTCTTCACATGCTATCAATCTTACTTACATGCTCTTTTAGCAACTGTGGAGCCCCAATCCTTTAATGAAGAATCAAACGACAAGTTGTGGATTGATGCCATGCAACAAGAAATCTAGGCTTTGAAGGATCATACAATACTTAGACAATTGTTGACACTTGCCACCAAGTGAAAAAATAATTAGTTCCAAATGGGTATACAAGATCAAGTACAAGTCCAATGGTGATGTGGATAGATACAAGGCCAGACTAGTTGCAAAAAGGTACACTCAAAGAGAAGGACTTGATTATCATGACACTCTCTCCAGTTGCTGAAATGGTTACCATTAGAATTGTTCTTAGCCTAGCCGCTTCCCATGGTTGGGATCTATCTCAAATGTATGTTAACAATGCCTTCTTTCAAGGTGATTTAGTTGAAGACATCTATATGGAACTTCCTCTTGCAAGTTGAGGAAGTCGCTCTATGGTCTCAAACAAGCATCTAGACAGTGGAATATCAAGTTCACTGAGGCATTATTGGTGGCAGGTTACTCTCAAAGTGCTCATGATCACTCTTTATTCATTAGAAAGGAGGAAACTAACTTGGCTGTGATTTTAGTGCATGTTGATGACCTCTTAATAACTAGGAATAGTTACAGGATGATTCAAGAAGCAAAAGACACACTACACCAAAATTTCAAAATGAAAGACTTGGGAAGTCTCAGGTATTTTTCAGGGATTGAAGTTTTTGAAGTCAAAAGAGGGGATATTGCTAAATCAAAGGAAGTATGCTTTACAACTTATTTCAAAAACTAGATTGAGTGGAGCAAAGATGGTAATTACTCCTTTGGAATTTAACCACAAATTGACCAGTGTAGAATTTGATCAACACATTGGTGGCTCTGATGATTCAGAGTTAGAAGATATTAAAGCATACCAATGATTGATAGGTAAACTATTGTACTTAACAATCATCAAACATTTGCTTTAGTGTACAAGTTCTGAGCCAATCCATGCAACACCCTAAGGTTTCACACTGGGAGGCTGCACTAAGGGTTGTGAGATATGTCAAAAAATCTACAAGACTTTGGATACTGCTCAAAAAAGGGATTGGTATTATAGAAATCATTGGATAATGTGACTCAGACTAGACTTCAAGTCCTAATACACGATCAGTCACAGATTACATGGTAAAACTTGGAGATTCTCTTATTTCATGAAAATCTTAGAAACAACAAACAACGAGTAGGAGCTCAGCTGAAGCAGAGTATATGAGTCTGATAGCTCATGTTGCAGAACTAATCTGGTTAGCATGATTACTAGATGAATTGCACTTTCCAGTCGCCATCCCAATCTTACAGACATCAAATCAGCTATACAAATAGCTGAAAATCCAGTGTTTCATGAGCATACAAAATACATAGATATTGATTGTCACTTCATTCAAGAGAAAGTGAAATTAGGCTTCATTGATCTTAAACATTTGTGCACTATTATGAAACCAACTGATATTCTCACAAAAGGGTTAGGATCTAATCAACATCATCTCCTTATGACCAAACTTGGTGTGTTAGATCTCTTCCACCCTTCAGTTTGAGGGGGTGTGTTGAATTACAGATGGCAGAGTTGTTGCTTTGTTATGGGCCAGTTTAAAAGTTGGTTGGAGTTTGTTAGGTAGTTACATATTAACTCATGGAGTCACGTGGTTAGCGCAATAGTTAGTTATAATAACTATAATCCTCTACATATAGAGGTAGCTATGTAAATGTTAAGTAATAAAAGAATGTAAGATTCATTCCATTTGAGATCACAATGTAATGAACACAAGATGCTTCAATAGAATATAGTTTTCGTTTTCTTCTTCGAGTAGATTTCACAAATTCTTTTGTTCAATAAATATAGGAAATAAATGAAAACAAACAAATTACCAATTGAGATAATGGAGTCTATGTTTGTTTATAATTGAGATAATGATTGCTTGTATGAATAAGCGTGCAAATTGTTGAACTGCCTAGCTCATTAATGTTATGAATTATGAAGTTCTGATTATCTTATATTTCTTGTCTTATCCTAAGAAGTAATTGGAGAGGCTAGCATATTACAATATGCTGTTACCGTGAGAATGCATTTACTATTCTAATGATTAGTAGTTCAAGTACGATGTGAGCTTATGGATGAATGATTATATATGTAGTTGGATAAGATACCAAGTTGGTATGGTATACATAGACACCAAGGGTTTCCTACAAGTCATGACTAGATGAAGAGTATTAAGACCTTTTAACATGTGTGTATAGATGAGCGTGAGAATTATATTTTCTGAGAGAGTGTTAGAGATTCTGAACAGATGTAGAGCATATACTGATGCAAGGCTGGATGGAAATAATTTTCACAACTTATTAACTTGTTTGTATTTTAACAAGTGTGTTGATGACTTATATTGATTGGTGATTGTGTGCTCACTGCTTGATGATTGACATGCTAGTTGAGGCCGTATTGATAGAAAAGATATGATAAAGGACGTTACACAGGTAAACTCATATAAATGGTTACACTTATATTTATAGTGTTGATTTAGTGGTTGTACACTTGTTTGTTTAGTGGGTGATGGATTCTGATAGTTAGAAAGATGATGATGTGTAACTATATCTATTTACACATAGATAAGTTAGTAATTTGTGATGACATGTGACTTATTTTGTTGACTATGTGGAATGAACTTGTCTACTTGCTTATTTTGTTGACTATATGAAATGAACCTAGATGTCTACCAGTAGATAGTGTTTGTAATAATGCTACTCCTGCACGTTTTTTGAGTGTAGATTATAATCCAGAGACGCTCACACTACCTCGCATTTAGCACTGCTACTTCTCATATCTTAGGTGAGCTATTTCAGGGTAGGTTGTCGTAAATCTTTTCATAATTAGATGCCTTTCTTTCGGACATAAATACATTTATTTTTTACTATTGCGACTCTTGGATAGTCGCTAGTTAAAAACTCAGTATGATGACTCTCAATTTTTTTGTGATGTAATAGTTAGACTTCCGCTTATTTTTATTAATAATTCTAATATGGAGACCACTATTTATGTTACTATGTATCTATATTTCTGTCTAGATGCTTAGGTATTGCATGTGTCAGATGTTAAGATTTTGTTAGCCTAAAGGGGGTTGGTGTGGAAGTTAGTTACAGCGATTTGGATCATGAAAAATTTGTAGTGTATGTCTTACTTAATTTGAAATATTAAATTGAATAGTATTTATAACTATTTAACTTGATTTGAAATATATTATAATTTTTTCTAGATTGTTAAAATCATTTCACTTTACATGATTTTGAATATATTTATATTTTTTCCTAAATTGTTAGTCATTTTTTCTTTACTTAATTTGGAATATATTCATAAATTTTCCAAAATTGATAAAATTATATTTTATTCATATTGTAGTTGTTACTATTTATGTAACACCTCAGAAATCAGACTTGGACTTTTTAACAGAAAAAGGTGAACCACGGAGGGGTTCACGGGCCGTGATCAGGACCACCGTCCTTCACCCTTATCGTGGTTCACCCAGAAGTGGTGGACCACGGAGCCCTTCACAGTTCGTGGACCACCACACGAGCTGTGGGAAGGTTCGTGGGAGCAAGGCAGAACCACCCAATGCTCAGGAATCAGACCACGGTGACCTCCACGGGCTGTGGTCTTGATGATGGGCCGTGGTGAGGCTTGTCCACCTGAACCAGTAGATCCTTAGCCCCAAGTGAAGAACCACGGTGGCCTTCACGGTCCGTGAAGTGGATTGTAGAGGGGAGGACCCAGAACCAGTAGACACTGGTCAGCAACCACGATCCACTTGACGGGTCGTGGTCCTTTTGACCGTCCGTCAGTGGCGCCGTGGTTGGCCTCTATCAATTTTTAAGTCACGGTTGTTTTGGTCTTTTCCCCTATGCTTTGGACATTTAAACTACGTCGTTTTACTCAGTCTAAGCCTAGTAATTTAGTCAGAACCTACTTAAAACCTTTATTCTCCAAAATTCATCGAACTTAGAGTAAAAAGAGAAGAAAGAGGTGCCAGTTTTCCCAAGAACAATCAGCACGTTTGCTTCAAGTTTCAGACCCGAAATTGAAGGATTTCTCCGTGAATTTCGTCACCAGGTAAGTGAAATTTCACTAGTGGGTTCCTTATCCACTAAGTCCCTAGAATTCAGTCAGATTCTTGATTCTCTATACCGTGTTTAGACCTAGGGTTTCTAAAACCTTAGACAATTGTTGTGATTTAGCTGTTGTAGTGTCCTAAATCGAAATAGCTTGTTTTCTTGGAAAGTTGCTTAGTTCCTTGCATGAAACTCAGAACCCTAGTTGTATACATTCTTTTGGTTCATGAATTATATTTGCTAGGTCAGTTAAACAGATTCCCATGCTCCAGTTTTCGAATGTTACATTGTTAGTACTTAAATGTTGCATTCCTACATTTGCATGTCAGAACATTGAGCTATCCAGTATGTCAGTTATGTTGTGTCATATACATTTCCAGTTGGGAGTAGGCTTAGGATCGAGTTGGACTAGGGTTCAACGTACCCTCAAAGTCCCAGAACAACATGTCCCCGTAGGTTTATAAGTCCCCTCTGTTGGACATAAGATATAGTGATCACGCCAGTCATGCATTTATACCCTTGGCAAGGTATATTGGGTTCTCTCGATGTGGCGTATACATCGGACTCCACGTTTAGCTCACATGGTTTTATGTCAGTTAATAGTAGCTCCCACAGTCAGACTCTAGTGCATTTGACCAAGTTTTCAATTTGTACTTCAGTATTCAATCTCAGCATGTTATGTTCATGATTAGTACTTGGTCATTGCATTGAGCTCAGTTTTCAGTTATATTTTAGTATCTATGTTTCTGTTCATATTATATCATTGCTCAGTTATGCTTTGTTCAACTTATATGTTTTGTTCAACCATTATTTATATCATGCATGCTCAATACATTCCAAGTACGAACGAATACTCTGCGCTACATCCTTTCATGATGTAGGTTCATGTACTTAGCATCCAGATCACGCTTAGATCGACTTATTGGTCCATATTCAACAACTTCATTGAGTCCTCATACTTCGAGGACAATAGACATGTTTTCATATCCAGTCTTTTATTTTAGTTTTCAGTTTTGTTAGAGTTAGCTGGGGGGGGGGGGATGTCCCAACAACTCTATTCAGTTAAAGGCTTTCCAGACATAGTATTAGATTTAGCTTTAGATTTTGAGTGATTGTTAGGTATCACTAAACTCTTAGTATGTTTTATACATTCAGACTATTTGGGTATTCCCCCTTTTAGTTATCTATTGATTTAGCTTCCGCTTAGTGCTTGTTTTATTCAGTGATTGTATACTATGCTTATGATATGCCACATATAGGGTTAGCTTGGGGTCACTCATGATCCTATGCCCAGTGTTACGTCGACACAGTTAGTTTAGGGTCATTCGTGATCCTAGGTCCCGTGTTACGTCAAGGGGGTAGCCTCGGGGCGTGACAATTTAAGAAGTACATAAAAAATCTTCAATATTTTAAATTGATGCTTTTTCTCCTTATTCTTTTTCCATTGCCATAATATAATTAGAAGGAATTTAAATAAAGTTACTACTGTGTTGACCATTTTTCTCTGTTAAAGGTTTTATAATCCTATAAATGTGTGCATATTTTCGGTATGGAGTAAGCATATAATGCCTACCAGTACATAGTGTTGTTCAAGGGCCAGAAACACACTTGAAATCAGAGACTCTCGATAGGTCAAATAATATTTTTTTTAAGGATCACATTCAAAACTATTTTTTCGTGGAGAAAGAAGAATACAAGAGACACTATGAGGGTGTGTTGTATTCTCCTTGCTTCTTGAAAAAAAAAGTTACAGGTGTGACCCCTGAACAAAAAAAATTCCTTCACCTTTTGTGGGTCTCTGATTCTGGTGTTGCTAGTCTAATTGATGGCTTGTTTTTAATGGTGCAAGAGAAGATCTCGAGCAGGCTCTACCCCAAAATAAAGAGGATGGTTCTAAGAGTGATGAATCTATGGGTCTCTCAGATACTCCATATGCAGTTTTTCTATCCTGATTCCCTGTAGTTATGTGTAACACCTTACAACTCTACTCTTAGAATCTGAATAACTCGTTGTAAGTATATAAACTTGAACCAGGTGATGTCCTACTTTCTCATGTGTTTTAAGGTTCTTTATCAAATGTAAAAAGGGTATCGAAAGTGATTTAGGTGACTTTCATATCTCTTAGAAGCATCAACTTCAAACAATCATATCTCTTAGAATATTAAAAGATAGATGACTCATAACGTATAAAATTTGATCTGTGAGTCCTCTTTCCAATTTCATCAGGTTTGTATTAATCCGAGTTTTGAGTAAAAAGTTATGACCGGTTTACTAGAGACACTCTAGCCTGGCAGCAGCTCTGCGAAGGCTCTGCGTTACGGAGTGATTTAACATGATTTTTATGTATAACTCTTATGAAATTTAAGCATCAAAATAAGCATGATATTAATTATAACCTAAAATCATGTTATTTTGAGATTTGAATTTTGAGCTTAGCATCATATATGATTCAAGATGATAAGTGGTTTTCATACCTATGAGAATTATATGAATATATGTTGTTTTGGGAGGACTACTTAGTACCGAGAGGATGCGGGTTTAGAAAATCCAAGTCTTATAACTACGCGCCAACATAGGATTATGTCTCATCGCTTTGTTTGTTTACCTTCTGGACCTGAGAGGCTTAGATTAGTGGATCCACATAGATATGATACGGTTTTGTACTCTGTCAAGGTATAGGGCAGCCCTCCCAACTAGTTTAGCTATTGGACATCATGAGCTCACACGGTGTATGTCGGTTATAACAAACTCTCCAATTATGCAAATTTCATGACATGTTTTAAGTATATATGGTTCAGTTTAAGTATGTTATTTTGTATATGATTATTTAGAACTATTGAAAAGACTCAACTATATGTTTATGTACCTTTGAAAAGAGATTTTTATGATACTTGGTCATGAACTCCAACTATTTTCTCTTTAGTTCTTTCACTATGCATATGATTTTGGCAACCTTATTTTACCATCCTTGTTATGAAATTTTACAATTATGATAGTATCGCTTACTTACTCAGTACATTCCACGTATTGACGCATACTTTGCTCTGCGCTACATTCTTTTATGATGTAGATTTTAGTGCCCGTACTCAAACTCACGGCTAGTGAGGTTGCAGCAGTTCCAACCAGCAGATGGTGAGTCCTTCTCATTCGGGGACTTCCTAGATTAGTTGTTAGTCAAAGTTTAGTAGTTTCTTGGTTATCTGGCTTGAGGTAACTAGGGCCATGTCCCGGTAAACTTATTTCCTTCATTTTAAATGTTAGAGGCTTTTCAGATATTAGTTGTACAATCATCATGGATTTGTTGATTTCCTTACTACGACTTATTAAGCATATGTTTCATATTCCGCATTAGTTTCATATGATATGCTTTGATATGTTATGCCAAGGGTTAGCTTGGGGCCACTCGTGGTTTCGAGTACTGTCTCGGCTGGGGTATAGATCTATGTCGTGACATTATGGCTTCAATAATTTTTATGCCTTCGAGCCCTTTTAATCATTTTCTAATTCACTCTCTATGGCTTAATGTGCCCTGAATCCCATCTTTTTTATTGTGATAGAATATTGAACCCTCATAACCATTAAAAATGGTTACAAGTAGCAAAATCTTAAATATTGAAGAAGCCATTTTAAATGAATTGAAGTTTTGTTCAAGGGATAAGATACAAGTATTCCCCTAGACTATGACAGAAATTCTAGAGACACACCTAAACTTAACTAGGATAAAAGGATGTTGAGTCTGTTGGCATTTTCCGAATCCACCATTCACTTGGCGATGTCAACTCTCTTATTTCCTTTCTGTTGGCGATTATTCGCCAAACTGCTGATCCAGATAAAGTTCCAACTATTTCTGGAAATAAAAAGAGGGTTATGAATTCTTTAGAGCATAATTCCACTAAGAGATTACGACGATATGTTACAAAAATTTGGTTTTTTATGAAATTGTTTATGTATACAATAGTGGATGTATTGATGTTTATTGCTACGATTATGTTCCTGAAGGATACAAGTACGCCGATTAAGGGTAGACCTGGTGGAATTGGTGATATGAAATTGGTAAAGATACAACTTACTATCCTTGTTTACAGGATAGTAAGTCTTGATGATATGAAATTGGTGAAAAATGTGTTTAATATGGTAAGTTTAAACAAAATTAATTCTATGTAATAGCAACTTCTTTAAGTTCAATTTTGAAATTGTTATTGGACTTTTGTCAATTCTTGTACAGACAGTAACTGATGTTGCTTTGGGAGTAACACAAGCTGGTTCTGTATATCTTAATAGAAGATATGGTAAGTTTCTGTCTCATGTATTAGGACTTCTAAGCTTTTATTATTTTATATGTTTATTTCTTTAACTTGTGTTTAAAAAAAGATATAATTACATGAACCAACTTGTGGGGTTCGAAACTAATCAAGGCGTCATGCGGAAGATTACAATTGCAAATAAAAACTGTGATAAATCAGATGACAAAAACTATATATACTAAAAACATATTATTGCAGGTGAGGCCAAGAAAGACAGTGGAGCAACCATGTAAACAATAATCTTCCGAAGAACATCAGACTTAGATAAAGTATTCTTGTGAATCTAAGACCGTCAGTTGGGATACAGGTAATGACATATGTTAAGAAGTCCCACATTAGAAAAGGGATAACAGTTGGTCTACTTATATGTATTTGGACAATCCTTACCTCATGAGCTAGCTTTTTTGGCATGTGAGTTAGGTCGAAGACCTAATTTCACATGGTATTAGTGCCAGATGCATCCCAATTCTTTATCATTCATGTTGGACGCCCATATTATATTGTCCATGTTCCAATTAGCGAGGTATGGGAGTGCGGGGGAGTGTTAAGAAGTCCCACATAGGAAAAAGGATGGGTAGTTATGGTCTTCTTATATGAAATAATGTGGAGCTTCAACCACTCTATCAGCCCCTTCACCCCAGATATAAAACAACAAAATTAAATCAATCTTCAAAAATATCTAAATCACAATACAAAAACATATAAATTCATTCAAAATTTGTTTCAAAATTTAAAAAGAGTTCATAAACTAAAGCAATAGAAGATAAGCAAGGAGTGCAGTCCGTATATTCATCATCCTCCTCACTGTCGTCAGTTCCATCGGCATGGGATGATGTAGATGGAGGTCGAAGAGCGAGGTTCAACAGTTATTCTTTGATTTACTGAACTGCCGCACTCATGCTTTATTGTTCAGCTACTGTTTTTTCGCTCAGACTCTTGTAGTGTTGCTGTCAGTTCTTCTATCTGTGCCGACATAGCAACGATATGAACACCGTCAATTGCCTCGGCTTGATGTGATGATCCAATTCCCTCTAAGCTTGAAAATATTCGCCGTACATCATTTCAAGAGCCTTGACCATAGACTTTACCCTTGTGTGTCCCCCCTACCACTTTTTCTATCCAAATTTGATTGGACAGTTCAGGTGTCATTTGGATCAAACTATATATATATTCACTATTGATATTCATTATTCATATTAATTAAATAACTTACAAAAGTTCGTTTGGCCCTTTTCTCCACTCACACGTCCGGATCTGACTCATTTTCTTTCTTCTTCATAGAAGTCTTCTTGAAAACCTCCGGTACAAGGGGAGTGCGTGTCATTTCTTTTTCCTATAAATAAAAATGAAATTTATATTATAACGATATTAATCAACTAAATATTTATTTAAAACTTTTAATTAGAACTTAGCATCTCTCTTGTAATTGTTCCAACGCTCTTTGCACCTCCAGTGTCCAATGAGCCACCCTTAAGACTGCATCTAGCATTTTTGGCTTGTTCGGATATCGCCTTGAACTTATCTGTCTTCCAATGTTGGCGCAATTCATCAAACACATTGGGCAACATCCAACTCAGACACTGATCAGTAACCCAGACTTTCTTTAGCCAGCTAGACAGTCTCACAGATGCCCTCCTCTCAAATGTGGTTGCAATGACCATATTAAACCTCGTTCCTAAGTACACATACTCTAAAAAAATGAATAGCGTTAGATAATTAAAAAAAGTAAAGGATACTAAAATTAATAAACTTAACTAAAAATTTTTTTACCTTAAATTCATTTAATATCGCCTGACGTATATTGTTTGGGATATCACTCCAAGAGTGATAAGCCTTTGTAAAAAGCCTTCTCACAAAGTTTTTTAAAGTCCGAACATCATCCTTTGCATGATACCACCTGAAAAACACATAATAAACATGTTAGTTCATGAATAATATATTAAAAATGCTCAAATAAGTAAAATAAAGTAACAAATAGATAACAAAACAAACTTACGATGACCCATCTGACTCAATCATGACTCTGCCAATCCTGTCCCTCTGTCCCGGGGCTAGAGAAGACATCTCATCTAGAGTAGGTGTAGGTGTAGGTGATACACCAGGATGCACATGATGTTGAGTCAATGGATGTGTACCAGCCACAACATCTGAATGCTCACTACTAGAATCTCTAATCCTCATGGCAGATAGCTGAGGAGATGTACCTGTGGGAGATGGAGAGGGAGATGTAATACGGCCAGCCGATAACCTACCTGTCAATAAGGGTCGTGCTCGATGAATAGCCTGTAAAGGTAGGTCCTCGTAGCACCGTGGAGGCACTGACTGTGAAGTAGAGGAAGCACCGGCTGATCGACGGTACTTAGGATAATATGCTCGAGGATCTACCGTACCAAATGGAACAACCAATAAATGAGTATCATGAGTACTGCGCTCCGGCACAGAAGAAAGAAATCCTGGAATATCCTCAGAATCTATGGGTCTAGACTTCTTTTTTTTAGTCTTATTAGGCTGGCTAACTCCAAAATGCTCGCGAGATCTATCACCCTCACCCCCCCCCCCCCCCCCCCGATGACATCAGTATGCAAATTTACATGGATAATATATAAAAATCATAAATAAAATAAAATTAGTATTAGCAAAATAAATAACTTACGTACTAGCTATATAGTCTATCATTCTACTTTATTCCTCCTCGCTTGTTTCATTTCCATCACTCTCCCATTTTTCCTCCTCAGTTGTTTCATTTTCATTGTCATATTCTTCGTCATCAAATGAATCATTTTACCCATCCTCATTTATTTCTTCCACAACATTTATCATTATCTCATCATCAGATACTTCTTCTAACATGTGTTGAGGATGTTCTAGTATGGTTTCCAATTCAACATCAACTTGTTGATGAACCATTGCAACCTCATTTTGGTATGCCACATCTTAGACATTGTCAATTTCAATTCTTCCCACAGGTTTAGTCTTTATAATAACCCACCAATTAGCTTTGTCTCTACGCAATGGATATGGAGCGTAATACACTTGTTTAGCATTATGTGCAATGATGAAAGGATCATAACTTCTGTATTTTCTGGTGTGCTTAACTTCAATTATATTATGTTGTTGGTCCCTTTTGTGCCTCTATGTGATGGATCAAACCACTTTTGGAGAGACACCGTCTGTCACTTTTTCATCTGTCGTTTTTAATAGTGTTTTAGTAGTGTAACCATAAAAAATGATTCTGAAAGTTCAACATTCAGTCACAATGAAAATGATGAGATTCAGGGCACAAAAAATCCCTAGAGTGTGAAATAGAAAATTATTAGAGGGGCTCGAAGGCACAAAAGTTCTTGGAAACATAACTACAAGGAATAAACATAGAGGAAGTACATGGAACATTTGAAAGATCCACATAGTCATCACTCTTGAGTCATCCTCTTTATATTTGGATAGAGGGCTTCTCTTGCAGCATTAAAAATAAGTCATCAACTAGACTACACTACAACAAATATGATATTTAGTTACGAAATTCTTATGCAAACACAAAATTCATTACTAAATATTCACCTTTTGTGACCAAAAAAAGTATTTTGTATTTAAATGCATGAGCAACATATTTTTAGTGACGAAATTTACAATTTTATAGTGAAGTTTTGTCCATGAAAATTTCACACCGAAAAATAATTTTACGTCATTTACTAAGTACCACTAGTGATGACTTTTAAGCTATCAGTGACACATTATTTTGTCGCTAATACATGATCCAATTTGTCTAATTGAAATTTACTTTGAAAGTGTGATGCACATTGGCCTGATGATTGGGACAAAAATGTCACTGGTTGGTTATTTTTTTCTGGGCAATAATTGAGGAACTTTCGTTACCTACAAATTCTCGAGCCCAAAATTCTTAACAGGATAGATGTTATTTATGAGAAATTTGTGCCGAACAAAAATCTAACCAAGTAAAATGAGAAATCTGCAATATTAGGACACCATTTACATTTTATACAAGAAAAATGTGTTCTTTTTACAATAAGCTATAACAAAATAAAAAAGTTCTTGAATCTTTAAGAGGAAGATAAGAAGCTGAATAAATGTTAGGATGGAGAAACAAAACTCATGTGATGGTAACCAAAATAGATCTGCAAGAAATTGTAGATTATGGTGGCAAAGCCTCATAAACATATTAATGTAAACTCTAAAAATCCCCGTCACAGACTAATTGCTAATTTTATATCTTCCTAAGGGTTTCCAAGAAGAAATAGAGATATATAGATGAGATGTGATGGCGACCAACTATGATGTGAGATTAGAAATAATTTGGTTATGGTGCTTTAAATTATTCACTAATAGTCGAATTTGTTGTAGTGCTAGCAGCACACCTGAATCAGAGACCCTCAGAAGGTGAAGGAGAATTTTATGTTTAGGGGTCACACTATAACTTTTTTTCGAAGGAGCAAGGAGAATACAACACATGCTCATAATGTCCCTTGTATTCTTCTTTTACCACGAAAAACAGTCCTTGGTGTGACCCCTGAACAAAAATTCTCAACTATCGAGAGTCTCTGATATCAAGTGTGTTGCTGGCCCCTGAACAAATATTATATAATGGTAAGTATTATATGTTCACATAGAAAATATGCATATATTTATAGGACTATAATACCTTCAACTGAGAAAATTGGTCAACAAAGTAGCACTCATAATTAATTTCTTTCTAATTATATTATGGCAATGGGAAAAGAATATGGAGAAAAAATATATCAATATAAAATATTGAAGATTTTTCTTTGTATGTATTTCTTAAATAGTAAGAACTATAATATAAATAAATAAATAATTTTATCAATTTAGGAAAAATTATAGATATATTACAAATCAATTAAAGTAAAAAATGACTTTAGCAATTTAGGAAAAAATATAAATATATTCTTAATCAAGTAAAGTAAAAAATGACTTTAACAATTTAGGAAAAAATATAAATATATTCCAAATCAAATTAAATAGTTAAAAAAGATTATTCAATTTAATATTTCAAATTAAGTAGAAAATATACAATAGATTTGTCATGACCCAAGTCACCACCCACACTAACCCTGCTACAGGCTAACAATATATTAGCGTCTTACACATGCAATATCCAAGCATCTAGGCAAAAATATAGACACATAGTAACATAAATATTGGTCTCAAAATTATAATTATTAAAAGGGAAAAGACTCCAATATGTTATTCAACTTTAAAGGCTCATCTATGGCATCATTCACGCCAAGCAGAGGTCTAGACATTTGACCTTCGCATTCACAGAGTGTGAGGCTTTTGCACACCACGTTCACAGAGTGTCAGATGACCTGGACTTCACATTCGCGGACCAGCTACCACTATCGTGGAGGATGGGTCAACTTAGCCACCACGTTTGTGGACAGGGTCCCATGTTCATGGAAGCCAATTCATGACTAGAAGTTAAATATTTCCTTCACGATTCAGCATGTATATTTTCAAAAGATAAATTTTTTTGAGGCAACTTGAATCACCCAAAATGGATGTCTAGAACTCGAGTTATCACGCTTTGAACCTTAGAACTATAAGTTGATCGTGCCTGATCATTATTTAACCAACCACACAAAAGAGACCTTTGCGAACGCAGAGACAGTCTTGAGAACACAAAGGGTCGACCAACCTGACCTTGCAAATGTGGCCTAGGGCCCTCAACAGTGAAGGCGGCAAAGACTTCGCAAATGCGGCCAGCAGCCTACGAACGCGAAGGGGAAGGGTGGGTTGCACCAACTGATGCACATAATCTGATTTTTTCCAAAATGAAAATTCCTGATCGTGTGCTCGGGATTCATACAGAAACCTATGTACACAAACGAGGTATTCTACCCCACTAAATTCAACATTTCGAACACAATAGAGATGTTGGAACTTTCAATCGAGATCGACTCGATGAAAATTGGGTTCCACACCCAGCTTCATTTTAAGCCAAATTCAAAAAAGGGGGTTTGAGACGAGCCTAGAAGCCTCGGGATCCACACTGAAGGTCCTTCTCGACCAAACTCATTGTTCCGGAGTTGAAGCCGTTAGAATTGCATTCCGAGGTCGTATTTTTGAACCTTTGACTATAGTCAACCGTTCAACTTTCAAAGGCTCCCAAAACATAGAAACTTGCACAAAAACCAAACGAACAACCAAGTGACCAAAATGTCAGTCCCAGTAAGTCATAAATGACTTAGGGTCGCTATAGGAACACTCTAAACATGAAAAGAATGCAATAACAAGGATATGACTATGAGGGTTATTGTACATAGTCTAAGAGTTCTCTGTACTCGCTTCACATTCGCAAAAGCTAGAAGTACTCGCTTCACGCCCATGAATTATTATTCATGAATGAATTGGGAAAGACAATAGAAAGATTTGATTATAACTTCGTAGAGCCGTTGTTTTGTAATTTCCTGCACGTTGGGCCTTCCCCTATCCTGGGCACTAAATGTGCTCTTTTGTTTCCCGGTCCATTCGTTCCTCTTCTTACCGACATCAAAAGAAACTGAAATTGTCCAAACTAACTAAAACTACAACTAAGAAAAAATCAATTTCTTATATGTAACTAGTCCTAGGAAAGGGCCACTCTAGTGCATATCAAAAAGTTGAGGAACTGAGTAACCTCATCCAATGGCCTCCTTCATCTTTTTAAGAATTGAGTCACTTCATACCATCCTAGCCGTCTATATCAATCGTGTAAGTTGGAGGATGCCCATCTTTTTTTGCCTACTCCTAGTTCCAAAGGCAAAGAGTGCTTTTATTATGGTTTGGATGACTTTTCATGATTGATTGGTCACATAAAATGAAATTAGGCAGGCTTGGGGAGTTGATCTAAATCGCTATCAAACTGATGCGGTGCTGATTTAATGACCGTATGATGAGTTAGTTGTGTCCCTCAAAGAAATTTGTGATATATAGCTGAAAATGTAATATTATGGAGCATAAATTACCTATTGTCGTCACAATATTGACCTGTAAAGCAAATATCACTATGGAAAGCGTGCAAAATCAAAAGTATGCAGCCATTATACTTTGAATTGAAATAGATAAAGAGCAATTATTATATCTCATAAAAATAGTACAACAATACATAGTTGACACAATACGTTATGTCTTGTAGTGAAATAGAGAAACATGTTTGTCCTTTGATTTTTAAATTTCAATTTCTAACTGTGGATAAGTGAGACGGAAAGTAATGATCGACCTGAGAGTGTCTCGATTGATCCACACAAGGTAAAAGACAGAGATGTCAAGATTTCATAATGTGTATATCAATAATGAGTTTATAAAGTTTTTCATCCATCCAAAGCAAGCCAAGAAAGAAGGTGATAGTAATATAAATTTCAAAACAAAAAGAAAAAGTTGATTACCTCCCTATATTTCAACTCTTATCAATATGCTTTTCATGAGTCCAAAAAATTTGTAGGTTTCACATGTCCCTTTATCTCTTATATTTTTCTTAGGTGTCAAAAGTTTAGAACAACATGAATTAATACACTAAAAAAATAAACTTATTCATGTTGAATTATAGATGGCAGAGTTGCTGCATTGCTATTGGCCATTTAAAAGTTAGTTGGAGTTTGTTAGGTAGTTACTGATTAGCTCATGGAGTCACATGGTTAGCAGAACAGTTAGTTGCAATAACTATAATCCTCTATATATAGTGGTAGCTATGTAAATTTTAAGTAAGAAAAGAATGTGAGATTCATTCCATTTTTAGATCAGAATATCATGAACACAAGATGCTTCAATAGAATATAGTTTTTGTTTTGTTCTTCTAGTAGATTTCACAAATTCCTTATGGTATCAGAGCCTATATTGAAGGATTACTTGAAGCTATAAATCACCGAACATTGTAGCTACAAAAATGGTGGAACCACAAAGTTCAAATACAAAAGATAATCCACAAACAAATCATAATCATCCTTTTCATCTTCAAACCTCATATACTCCCAGTGTTTCCTTGATTCCTATGAATCTCACAGGGCTAGAGAACTATGTTCTTTGGAGCATATCCATGTGATTGACACTTCTAGTCAAAAACAAACTGGGATTTGTTAATGAAACATGTGTTAAAAGCTCATACAAAGGAGATCTAGCAGTTCGTGGCAGAGGTGTGATGTAGTTGTTTTTATCATGGATTAGTGCAGTTGTAGCACCAGAACTAATGACAAGCATTTTGTATGCTTCTAGCTCGAAGAAGATATTGTAACACCTTGAACTTTGGTCAGCTTTTAAGTTTTGAGTCAACTTCAAATGACCATAACTTTCAGCACAAGATAATTTAGGTGGCCTATGAGGTATCAAATCGAAGGTCTTTGAGTCCTCTTTCCAATGCCGCCGAGTTTGCTAAATTTTGAGTTTGGATGAAGGAGTTATGACCGTTTGAGTGCAACCTCTCTAGCTAAGGCATTTTCATCCGTTTTAAGGAGAGGTATTTTGGTATTTTTCTTACCCCACTAGCCTAGCACGTTTTTTCCACCCAAATAGGGGTCTAAACTGATTGAGATCAGTTCTCATTCATTCCAAAAAGCATAGGGTTTTTAGAGAGGAGTTCAAGAGGAGAAAAGAAAAAGGATTCAAGCATTCTTTCAAGAACTTGAAGATATCACCAAGAACTTGGTTCTTTCGAGGTATGTAAGCTCTCATAGTGTTGTGGTTTTTAATCCTCATGCCAATCGTGTGATTTTCATCCTTAAATTCTCTCTTGAGGCCAGTTGATTTAAATTCTTGAGAAATTCTTGAAGTTTTAGCTTCATTCTTTAACGATGAAGTCTTGTTGAGTTCTTGAGGTGAGGGTCTTGCGAATGAGTGTTGTTCTTGATGGATTCGAGTGGGCTTTCGATTAATATTTTTTGGGTTTGTGAATCCATGAGTTTGGGAGGAAATCATTCGATTCTAGATGAGTTAGGCCTTGAATTGAGTAAGAAAAATTCATCAAAAATCTGGGTAGAGGGGTGGGGCGCCATGCAACCATCGCTCCCATACTACTGACCAATATTTTTGGGCTTGGTGCGCCATGCCAGCGGTGCACTCCAAATACTGCTCTGTAGTTTTGGGGCTGGCGCCCCGCGCCACTCAGTGCGCTAGCGTAGCCAGGTCCCCTACCCTTCCGTCCTTCTTTTCGTGTGTGTTCCCTCAAATCATACGTATGTTCTCTTCTTGATTTCCACACTTATAATCTTCATTAATCCTTGAGAGATCATGCATATTTAAAACACATCTCTTAATTTACATTTGTCATTAAAGTAAATTTAAGAGTAAAGTTTGAGAAAACCTTTTTGAGTCATTTTGAGAAGTCTTTTACAAACTTCTAGAACTTGAATTAAGACTTGAGTAAATGAGTATGAGAATGAGGAGATTTGTCTTTCATGGTTCAAATTGAGTATAAGGGAACAAAGTATTCCTAAGTGTAAACACTTTTACATTTAAAACGAGAGAAAACTTTGATTTTCTAAACAAGTTATGAGGAGTTTTGAACATTATCTCTTTTAAGAGAATACTTTGAGTACAAATCTCAAGTTAACGATTAGTTTTGTTTTTATACATTTGAGCATGAGTTATATATATTATTGGGAGTACTATTGAGCACCGATATCGGGATGAGTTCAGACAACTCACATTCCTCATAAACTATGTAGCCAACATGGGTAAACTATCATACTTTTTAGATGATTCCTTATTACTTTTAAGCATAGCTTAGTGAATCCACTTAATTGAGGATATTCTATACCCTTACAAGGTATAGGACATTTCTGGCAGCGTGAGTGAGACGTTGTATCATGACGTAACTCATAGTGATGGTTGTCGATTAGAGAATCTCTCAAATAAGAGTCACGAGTTATTATTGTATTTTTATACATTTTGTGTTCTTATTAATTGTTTACAAAGACTTATATATTGCATCTTATTATCATTGTTTTCATGTTGAGTTGAGTTGAGTTAAGACGAGGTGAGTATGCCTTACCTTTCTATTGGTTCAAGCTATATATTATATTTTAGTATTCCCCTTAAATGCTCGTACATTCAATGTACTGACGTCATTCGACTTGCATCTTTCATGAGGCAGATGTAGGTCTTCAGGACTATCAACATGCGCTCCGTTGATACCTCTTATAGTTCCAATTAGCTTTGGTGAGCCTCCTTGCTTTCGGAGGGTTCCAAATTACTTTACAATATATTTATGATGTCGTGAGTCTTGTCCCAACTTTTATCATCATATTTAGAGGCTTTATAGACAGTAGTATTTTGAGGAGTCTTTTCCATTTTCCTTGTTAATGTTTTAAGACTTGAGTTGCCTTCTTATGGCTAGTTGAATATTATTAAACATTCTGAGTTATTTATTTTAAGACAATTGAGTAAATCTTTGCATCAAGCTCCTATGTTGTTGAGTAAGTCTTTTGTTGAGTGTTGAGCCAGGCAAAGGTTCGCTTGGGGACCACCGATGGTTCTCAAGTGTCGGCCACGTCCAAGGTGTAGGCTCAGGGCATGACAAACATTGTATTAGAGCACAAAGTTCAAGAGTCATAGGGTGTCTATAAAGTCGTGTCTGTAATTCCTTGTTATCACTGTGAAGCGCACCACATCTATAATTAGGAGGCTACAACATTAAGGAAACATTTCACTTCATTCTTACTCTCTTTCGTGTGGTAAAGTCAACGCTATAAAAGTTTCCTTCTAATTCGTGCCTGCACGAATCTTTTAACATATATCTCTACAAACAGCTATTCAAAGACGTCTAGCTAGGAGAAATGTTGATCCTTAGGATCAAGGGATTCCGAGTGCAGCAGAAGTGCAACCCCCTCAAGGAGAGGTCACTAATGTTGAGCTCCGGGATGCTATATGAATGTTGAGTCAAGTTGTGGCCAAACAAGTTGGTCAACAAAGAGTGGTTCGTCAGGATGTGACTGATACATCCAGGATTCGTGAGTTCTTGAGAATGAATCTTCCAGAATTCACAGGGTCAAGTGTCACTGAGGATCTGGAGATCTTCGTGGAGGAGCAACAAAAGGTGTTTTAGGTTATGCATGTTGATGATACTGAGCGAGTGGAGTTAGCTTCATACAAACTGAAGGATGTTGCTAGGATTTAGTACGACCAATGGAAGAAGAGCAGGTCTGAAGGGGCACCAATTTTGAGCTGGACGGTGTTTGAATATGCCTTCATGGGGATTTTATTTCCCTACGAGCTGATAGAGGCAAAGGTAAGAGAATTTCTTACTCAAATAGGATTCCATGAGTGAGAATGAGTACAGCCTCACTCAATTGTCTCCCTATGCCCCGAAGATGATGGTCGATATGAGAAGCAAGATGAGTCTATTTGTGTCTGGGCTATCCCGCTTGTTAAGCAAATAGGGTAAGGATGCTATGTTGATAGGGGACATGGACATATCAGGGCTTATGATCCATGTGCATCAGGTTGAGGAAGACAATTTGAAGGATAGGGAAGAGTTGTGTAACAAGAGGGCTAAGACGATAGTAATGAGTCCGAACAACAGAAGGTCGATAATGCGAGTCGGTCATTGTAACATCCGGCATTTTGAAATAACTATGAAGAAGCTGGAAATTGGAAATAGTCATTTTTGGAAAGAATTCAAAATCTGGAAATTTGGTTAAGTATGGGAAAAAATGAGTTTTTGGTCAACTTTGAGCAGTAATAACTCCTAGATCAGGATGATTTAGGTGAATTTCCAGTTATGATTTCAAATCCCTTGGAATGATCTTTCCAACGCCGTCGAGTTTGCTCGATTCCGAGTTCGTATGAGTGAGTTATGCCCTTTGGAAGTTGGGCTGTTGGCACAAGGAAGTTTAGTCCCATTTTGTAAGGGTATTTTGGTCTTTTCCCTAACCATTTATTTTGGTTATATTAAGGGTATAGACTGATTTTAAATCAATTTTCCTTTAAAAAGTGAGAGTTAGGGTTCTTGAGAGGAAAGGAGAGAAGAGGAGAAAGGAGAAGAAGGAGCTAAGTTCATCGAGGTTTTCGTCGGGGGTGATCCCTAATAAGGTATGTGAGATCATAGTGTTGGGTTGGTTCATTCCCCCACACACCAAACTCGTTTTAATTCCGAGAAAAGATTTATTGTGGTTGTTGAAGTTGTTGGTTGTGTTGTTGAAGTTCCTTGTTGTCTTGGTATATGTTTTCGGTTGTGAATTCGAGTTGAATCTATTGTATATTAAGGGGTTTTATATTCTAAGTGTTTGGGGCTGGAACCTTTGAAGTTAAGAAGGTTTAGAGTTGGAAAAACAAAGGAGAAAAGTCAGGTTTTCGGGGAAAAAGGTTGGGGCGTCGGGCCAGCCAGCGCGCCCCAAAAGGGATTCTGAGCTTCCACCCTTGTGGCGCCGCGCCATGCAGACCCCCCCACCAGGCCTTCTGAGCTTTGAAGGCTAGCGCCCCGCGCCTCTCAGAGCGCCAAGGACGCCAACCCTTCCCATTCCTTCCCCACTTTTTCATGCATGTTCCTTGGTAATGTACCTATATTTATAGTTGTTTTCAACACTCTAAGGTACATCTAGACCTCCCGAACTCATCCATAAACATGAGATCATTACCCTTGAATTCATAATCCAATTCAAGGAAAGTTCGGATCAAAGTCAAGTGAAGTTAGAGTCAAGCTTAGAAGTTAAGAAGTAGGTCAAAGCAAGTCTTTAAAGTTTTTTTCAAGAGTCTTTATTGAACGTTTTAACTTCATTTTAAGGCACAAGTTTCAAGTGGAGTAAAGAGTATAGAGTTGAGTTCATTTCTCCAAAGTTATTAGGGAACTAAGTATTCCCAAAGAAGTTTATAAATGTTTTTACATTTGAGTAAGAAAGGAACTATGTTTTCCAAGAGAGCCTTTGGGCTAAGCTTTGAGCAATTATCTCAAACTAAATAAATATGTGTTTAAAACACTTATGAGCTAAAGTATTTTGGGAGAAGTATTGAGCACCGAATTGGGGATGCGATTTCATATTAACTCAACTCTCCATAAGAATCATGTAGCCAAACATGGGAATTAACGGGTCATTCTTTTTAGATGATCACGTAAGATTAAGCTAGTGGATCCACTAAGTTAAGTAAGGTCCTATATCACAGCAAGGTATAGGATGGTCCTTGGGCAACGTGAGGTAAAACGCTGTATCATCACTAAGGCTCATAGTGGTGGTTGTCGGTTAAAGAATCTCCCATTAACGTTATATTACTTTTATTTAAGTAAAGTTGAGTTTGTAATTGCTTTGTCCTTAATGAACTAAGTTGTTTTTAATTTTTTACAAGCTTTATGTATTGCATGTGTCTTATTACTTTACATTTGAGTTCAGTTATTCATGAGTTGATCAGAGCTAAGGTAAGTGTTCACTTGTACTCCTTTCAAGCTTAAGTTGTGGTTTAGTTTTCCACCTCGCATACTCGTACATTCAATGTACTGATGCTAGTTGGCCTGCATCTTATGATGATGCAGACGCAAGTACCCAGGATCAGCATCCAGCACGTTGTTGATCCAGCTGAGCACTCCAGAGTCAGTGGTGAGCCTCTTTGCATTCCGGAGGACTCGATTATTTTGTTCTCTTAGTTTTGCTTTATTAGGATGTTGTGGGGTCTGTCCCAACATCCATCTCAGTGTTATAGAGGTTTCATAGACAGTCAGTCAGTCAGTTAATATTGAGTCTCTCATCTATGTATCTATAAATATTCTATTTTGAGACTCGAGTTGCCTTTTTGGCCAGATGTTATCAGTTGGGTTGTTTTATGACCTTTCATTGCATTGAGTTATTCTGTTGAGTTAGGTTTCCACTGAGTTAAGAAAGTCAGGCCAAGGGTTCGCTTAGGGCCAACAATGGTCTCCGAGTGCCGGTCCCGCCCAGGGTGTAGGCTCGGGGCGTGACAATCATCATCCCAGAAAAGGCCAATTGGGCCTGACATAAACTAGTGCACCTGCACCAAAGAATAGAGGTGATTTAAGAAATCAAAATTCACAGAACTTCAGAGCTCGACCTACTCAATTTTAGGGTAGTGTGGCACAAGGGGCCAACTAGACCCCTATATGTGCTAAGTGTGGTAGGAACCACCTAGGAGCATGTCATGATGGCTCCAATGGCTCGTTCAAGTGTGGTCAGATAGGTCACTTCATGAGAGAGTGCCCTAAGAACAGGTAGGGTAATGGTAATGGGGGTAATAAAGCCCAAGCTTCTTCAGTGGCTTCGATAGACAGAGTTGCTCCAAGAGGAACTACTTCGGGGACATGTGGATGAGAAAACCGTCTGTATGCTATCATCAATTGCGAAGAGCAGGAGAATTCACCAGATGTTGTCACCAGTATGATCAAAGTCTTTACTTTTGATGAATATGCATTACTTGAGCCAAGTGCGATTCTATGTTTTATGACTCCATAAATTGCTATGAGACTTGATATTCTTCCCAAATGACTTCTTGATCTCTTCCGTGTTTCCACACCTATTGATGAGTCTATTCTAGTCGAGAGAATTCACTATGATTATGTCATCTTTTTCAATCAGAAGGACACCATGACTGACTTAGGTAACTAGTAATGGTGAACTTTGATTTTATTCTAGGTATGGACTGGCTTCATGCTTGTTATGCCTCAATTGATTGTATAACTCGAGTAGTTAAGTTCCAGTTTCCTAAAGAGCCAGGTTTAGAGTGGATGAGTAATTCAACAGTGCCTAATGGTCGTTCATTTCATACCTTAAGGCCAGAATGTTAGTATCTAAGGGGTGCATCTATCACTTAGTCCGAATAAATGACTCAAGTGTTGAGAAACCGCCTATTCAGTCAGCTCCAGTTGTGAGTGAGTTTCCAGAGGTCTTTCCAGATGATCTTCTTGGAGTCCCTCCTAAGAGAGAAATAGAATTTGGCATAAATATTCTTCTTGATACTCCACATATCTCCATTCCACCATATAGGATGGCTCCAACTGAGTTAAAAGTGTTAAAAGAGCAGTTGAAAGAAATTCTCTATGGTTTCATTCGACTAGTTTCTCACCTTGGGGAACTCCGGTCTTATTTGTGAGGAAGAAATATGGTTCTTTATAATGTGTATAGATTAGCGCCAGTAGAACAAGGTCACTATAAAGAATAAGTATCCCCTTCCGAGAATTGATGATCTTTTCGATCAACTTTAGAGTGCCACTTGCTTTTCTAAGATGGACCTCAGATTTGACTATCATCAGTTGAAAGTAAGAGAGAGTAATATTTTGAAGACAACATTTAGGACCCGTTATGGTCATTATGAGTTTCTTGTTATGTCTTTTGGCTTGACTAATGCTCATGCAGCGTTCATGGACCTTATGAACAGAGTGTTTAAGCCATGTCTTAATATGTTTGTTATCGTGTATATTGATGACATACATATTTATTTGAAGAGTGACGAGGATCATGCTAGTCATCTCAGAATAGTCCTTCAAATCTCTCAAAGATAAGGAGTTGTATGCCAAATTTTCGAAGTGTGAGTTTTGGCTTGAGCCTGTGGCATTCTTAGGCCACATTGTATCAGGTGAAGGGATGTGAGTAGACTCTCAAAAGATTGAAGCAGTGCAGAACTGGCCCAGACCCACATCTCCAACTGATATAAGGAGTTTCTTGGGATTGGCTAGTTAATATAAAAGGTTTATCAAGGAATTTTCATCTATTCCATCCCCGTTGCAAAATTTGACTCAGAAGACAGTTAAGTTTCAATGGTCTGAAGTTTGTGAGAAAAACTTTCAAGAGTTGAAAACTCGGTTAACTATTGTCCTAGTGTTGACCCTACTAAAAGGTACGCATGGCTTCGTTGTATATTCTGATGCATCCAGAGTTGGACTTGGTTGTGTATTAATGCAAAATTGTAAGGTTATAGCCTATGCCTCATGACAACTTAAGATTCATGAAAAGAATTACCCGACTCATGATCTTGAGTTGGTAGCGGTAGTATTTGCCTTGAAAATATGGGGTCACTATCTATATGGTGTTTATCTAGATTTTTTCACCGATCTCAAGAGTCTTCAGAATGTTTTCAGTGAGAAAGAGCTTAATCTCAGATAGAGAAGGTGGTTGGAGTTACTCAAGTATTATGACATGAGTATTCTCTATCACCCAGGTAAGGCTAATATTGTTGCTAATGCTTTGAGCAGGTTATCTGTGGGTAGTACGAACCATGTTGAGGAAGGCAAGAAAGAAATATTCATAGGCAAAAGGTGATGGCTTTTGAACGAAGGGGAGATGGTGTATTGAGGTATCAAGGTAGATTGTGTGTACCAAGGGTGGATGAACTCCAAGATAAAATCATGGAAGAAGCTCATAACTCTAGATATTCGATCCATCCTGGTTCCATAAAGATGTACCGTGACATGAGAGAAGTCTATTGGTGGAGTAGTATGAATAGGTGTATTGCAGATTTTGTTGTCAAGTGCCCAAATTGCCAACAAGTCAAGGTAGAGTATTAAAGACCCGATGGTATGGATCAGAATATAGATCTTAGACAATGGAAATGGGATGATCAATATGGATTTCACTACTGCCTTGTCACGATCTCGCAAGTAGCATGATTTGATTTGGGTTATTGTAGATCAGATGGCTAAATCAGCCTATTTCTTACCGATAAAGACTACCTTTTCGGCAGAAGATTATGTCAGGTTATATATTCAAGAGATAGTCATACTTTATGGAGTTCATGTGTCCATCATTTTAGATAGAGGCGCACAATTCACTGCATAATTTTGGAAGTCTTTCCAAAAAGGTTTGGGTTTGAAGGTAAATTTGAGTACTATTTTTTCCATCCTCAAACTGTTGATCAAGAAAAGCGTATATGATGAGGGCCTGCGTGATTGATATCAAGGGTAATTTGGATGATCACTCACCTCTCATAGAGTTTCCTTACAACAAAAATTATCACTCTAGCCTCCAGATGGCTCCTTATGAGGCTCCTTTTGGACTGAGATGTAGATCTCCGATTGGATGGTTTGAGGTTGGTGAAACTAGGTTGATAGGACCAGACTCGGTCCACCAAGCTATGGAGAAAGTGAAGATCATTCAAGAAAGGTTGAAAACAATGCAAACTCGTCAGAAATCCTATACAGATGTTAGGAGAAGAGACTTAAAATTTGAGGTTGATGATTGGGTTTACTTGAAAGTTTCACCCATGAAGGGTGTTATTAGATTTGGTAAGAAAGGTAAACTCAGCCCCCAGTACATTGGTCCTTATAGGATATCCAAGAGGATTGGCAATGTAGCTTATGAGTTGGAGCTACCGTTAGAACTAGCAGCAGTTCACTCGGTGTTCCATGTGTCGATGGTAAAGAAGTGGTTGGGTGGTCCTTCACTCATAGTACCTATTGAGAATATTGGTATCACGGACAACCTATCTTATGAGAAGATACCCGTTCAGATTCTTGATCGTCAGGTTCCCAAGTTGAGAACTAAGGAGGTTGCATTAGTCAATGTCTTATGGCGGAATCAATTTTTTGAGAAAGCTACTTGGAAGGCTGAGGAGGATATGAAGAAGAGATACCCACATCTCTTTGCTTACGGAGAAATTCCAAACTAATGTACTAACTTTTTTCTTGGTACTCTTTAAGTGGATACTTTGAGTATATGTAAATTGCATGTTGCGTGCTAGAGATGAGGTTGTTAAATTTATTCCACCCCTGTTCTAGCTAGAGCAATCTCATTCGAGGACGAATGTTCCCAAGGGGGAGATATTGTAACATCTTGAACTTTGGAAAAATTTTAAGTTTTGGGTCAACTTCAAACGACCATATATTTTAGCACAGGATGAGTTGGTTGTCCCATGAGGTATCAAATAGAAGGTCTTTAAGTCCTCTTTCCAACACCACCAAGTTGGCTAAATTTCAAATTCGGATGAAGGAGCTATGCCCATTTGAATGTAGTCTCACAAATTAAGGTATTTTCATCTATTTTAAGGATGGTATTTTGGTCTTCTCCTTACCCCACTAACCTAGCACGTTTTTTCACCCAAATAGGGGCCTAAACTAATTGATATCAACTCTCATTCATTCCAAAAGAGCGTAGGGTATTTAGAGAGAAGTTCAAAAGGAGAAAAGAAAAAGGATTCAAGCATTCTTTCAAGAACTTGAAGATTTCACCAAGAACTTGGTTCTTTCGAGATATGTAAGCTCTCATAGTGTTGAGTTTGTTCACCTTCACACCAATCATGTGATTTTCATCCATAAATTCGTTCTTGAGGTCGGTTGATTTCAATTGTTGAGAAATTCTTAAAGTTTTAACTTCATTCTTTAACAATGAAGTCTTGTTTGAGTTCTTGAGGTGAGGGTCTTGCGAATGAGTGTTGTTCTTAATGTATTTGAGTGGGTTTTCAATTAATTTTTGTTGGGTTTGTGAATCCAAACGACTTTGGGAGGAAATAATTTGATTCTAGATGAGTTAGGCCTTGAATTGAGCAAGAAAATTCATCCAAAAAATCTAGGTAGAGGGGTGGGACGCCGCGCCACCAATGCGCCCAAAATACTGACCAATAGTTTGGGCCTAGCGCGCTGCACTAGCAATGCACCCCAACTACTGCTCAGTAGATTTGGGGATGGCGCCCCGCACCACTCAGTGCACCAGGGTCGCCAGGTCCCCTCTATTTTGACCCTTGTCATGTGTGTTCCCTCGAATCGTACCTATGTTCTTTACTTGATTACCATACTTAAAATCTTCATTAATCCTTGAGAGATCATTCATATTTTAAACACATCTCTTAATATACATTTCGCATTAAAGTAAAGTTAAGAGTAAAGTTTGAGAAAACCTTTTTGAGTCATTTTGAGTAGTCTTTTACAAATTTCTAGAACATGAATTAACACTTGAGTAAATGTGTATGAGAATGAGGAGTATAAGGGAACTAAGTATTCCCAAGTGTAAACATTTTTCATTTAAAACGAGAGGAAACTTTGATTTTCTAAAAAAGTTATGGGGAGTTTTGAGCATTATCTCTTTTAAGAGAATACTTTGAGTACAAATCTCAAGTTAACGATTAGTTTTGTTTTTATACATTTGAGCATGAGTTATATATATTATTGGGAGTACTATTGAGCATCGATATGGGGATGAGTTCAGACAACTCACATTCCTCATAAACCATGTAGCCAACATGGGTAAAAGATCATACTTTTTAGATGATTCCTTATTGATTTTAAGCATAGCTTAGTGGATCTACTTAGTTGAGGATGTTTTATACCCCAACAAGGTATATGACAGTTTTGGCAGTGTTGGCGAAACGTTTATCATAATGTAGCTGATAAGTCCAAGATTTGGACTCATCTAGGGCTCTGTTTTGATAAATTTAGTGTCCTCAAACGCCTAATTCGCTACAAAAAAATGCTTAAATAGCGAGGGTTAATTTTAAGGTTTGTGGGGGTTTAAAACCCCCGCAATCTAGTATTGCGGCAGTTGTAAAAACTCCCACAATAAGAGTTGTCGCAAGCAATTGGCTGCAGTTTTTCTTTGACCCCCACAATCAATTAGCGGGGGTTACTTTGTGGAGGTCGCCCACGCTAATTTAAAATTAAATCTTTTGATATTATTTTTCAGTTACAAATAGCGGGGGTTTAAAACCTCCACAATTTTACAATTGCTTATATTGAAAAATCTGATCAATCACATAAGCTCTACAATTCATTCAATATACTTTTATTCATATATTATTTATAGAATCACTAATTAAGCTATAGACCATAATCAAATAGAAAATATGTCTCAAGGTGAAGAAATATATATTCTTTAACGACATATCATAAAGTCACAAAAATATTGCATTATCATTAGTCGCTAAAATGATATTGTCAACATCAAATATGTTCATCAAAATCAAACACTAAATCTAAACACAAAATATCCAATCCAACATTTTAACATCCCCTCCAATCACACAATCTTGTCATCAAATTAATTAGCTAAGAATATAGGTGGAATTGGTTCACTACAATATAATCAACGGTTGTCATGGCTAGGATTACTATCACCACTGCATGATCTTCTCGTGTGCATAGGTGGAATTGGTTCACTAGCAGCATCACTTGGCTGCATAAAAAAATAAAGTATAAAATTAATTAAGTGATATGAAAAAATGAAAAATCCTTGGCAAATATTATGTTTCAAACTATACTTATCATCAATTAATATATGTCAACAAAAAATGCATTAAAGAAAGGAGAAGCAATATACAAATCAAATGAAAATATGTAAGAACATTACTTACAGTTGTTGTAGAAGAATTTGTCGAAGGAAAAGCAAAGAACCCTGCAAATTGTTCTGGTATCATCCCTTATTTCATTATCATATACGCCTTAAAAGCATTCATCATTTGATTATGAGCATTCATCATTTGATTGTGGTTCTCTTGGCATTGGGACGAACATGAGCCTTCACTACTTGAAGCACTTGCACCACCAAAACGCGGTCATACTTGTTTAAAAACTTTACTGGGGATTACTCCTAATCCCAAACATCTAACCCTTCCAGAGTGCTCTTTTCCTAAAACCTTACCAACAACATCATTTGGCGAAATTTGAAACTCATCCATGGTACTTTGGCTCAAAGTTAGCTCAATTTTTTTCCTATACATACAAAATCAATGCCGCAAATAAACAAGCAGTAATATTGGAATCACCTTAGTAAAGACAGAAAGATAAAAACTACTTATATGTACACGTAATAAGAACATGAGTAGTTAGAGGTATGGTACCACAAGCCATCATAGTACAATTAAATAGCAAAGAATTGAGTCTATATAACCTCCATCAATTAATCAGCTAGTTCACAACTATTGCCCTATCTTCTTTTTTTTATCTTGTTGAAATACAATTAGAATTCATGAAGAAACTTACACATATTTCTTTTGCAGCTTCATTAACATATACTCCATCTTTATTTTTATGAGTAGCAATATATATTTGTGCTCGTCCAGCTCCTGTTTCAGCCATCTACAGATAAAAAATCCAAATAAGAATAATTTACTACTAAAAAATGAATACATAATAAGTTAATTTACTAATCACCATTTCTGCCTTCTCGTAGCATTCGCTTTGGAGCCACCTGTGTGTAGAATTGTCTGTTTTTTCCGATTTTCAGTATTTCTTCTACGCATTTCCTTATAAAAAAATATACGAAACTTAATTTAAAAAATCAAATAGTTACATGATAATAAAGACTAGTAAAAACAGTAACATAAGTACCTTTGTTGAATCTTTATATTGGTAATCAACAAAAGAAATCCATTGATCTCGTCGAATTCCATCTGGCACATTATCAATAATCTCAACCTTACTTTTAAGTGGGTCTTCGACTAACTTCCACAAGTTGTTCTTATTTGCAGCCTACTTCTTTCCAATAGATTTATAAATATGTTGCCGCACATTTGACTCTGTTGTCTTAAAGGAGAACTTGGGCTTCAAGAAAAAAAATATTAGTTAGCTTATCTATTGGTTGTAAATATAATATTGAAATTACCAAATTACCTTTCTCACCAAAAAGTAAAATAGAGTAAGAGTCTAGTTGTAAGCTTATACCTTTATAATTTGATCGAAGACACGATTTAAGTATGACATAGGCACACTCGACCACTTCTCAAAGTTGATTGGAAATAAAGAGCAATCACATGCTAAAATTCCACGAAAGCCTGAAAGAAGGCTACGAGCCTCTCCAAATGGTTCATTCAGGTAATCAAAATTAACCACAATAAGTTCATCACCTGATAAATTAAGCACATCTATTTTTTTTACTTTGAGCCTTTTGACGTTGTTTTTAGAATCTGTAATAAAAACAAAGATAAGTTGAAGCTATGAGAGAAACAAATAATGGTTATTGAATATGCGCTGATACTCAAAATTATTTACCTATTGCTTCTACAGTCCAATATGACTGTGATTCATGCCCAATACACTTTTTGAATGGAGCTTGAACTGTTGGAACTTGTTGTGACGAGTCTTGTTCTGTTGAAGCCGGATGTGATGTTGAGTGAACTAAATGAGATGGTTGTGATGTAGGATAAGTTGTCGGAGCCTATTGTGACATAAGTTGATCCATCGTAGCTGAATGTGATACCGAGTCAACTGATTGAGATGACTGTGATACAGGCTGAAATATTGGAGGCGCCTGCAATGTCGGCTGAAATAGTGGGACTGAATGTGTTGTGGCCAGAAATGATGTGGTCTGATGTGGTGGCAAACATGATGTTGATTGGAGAAATGAATGTGTTGATTCCGCACCTTGAGAATCAGATACTAATTGATCTGAGTTTTGTTTTTTCTGTAAACGATTGAACTTTGGCATGCTGGCAATTCAATAATTCAAATCCTGTAGCATAAATCAATTAATTTCATAACAAGTTAAAAAAGATTCAGCCAAAAACAACAGCTTAAAACTTCATCTTAAGCCCCTGAAACTAAAAAAACAGCAACCAAAAATATGCAGAAACAACAGCTTAAAACTCACAAAATCAGCAACTAAAGATTGAAAAAATAGTAGATAAATCACAGTAGAAACAATAAGTTAAAACACAAAAATTCAGCATCTAAAAGCAACAAAATAGTAGCTAAAAACTGCAAAAACAGCAACCAAAAATCTGCAGAAACAACAGCTTAAAACGCCAAAAAACAGCAACTAATAACCTGCAAGTACTACATCTTAACCATAAAAAATAAGCACCTGAAACTAAAAAAACAGCAACCAAAAATCTGCAGAAACAGCAGCTTAAAACTCACAAAATCAGCAACTAATAACCTGCAAATACTACATCTTAACCATAAAAAATAAGCACCTGAAACTAAAAAACAGCAACCAAAAATCTGCAGAAACAGCAGCTTAAAACTCACAAAATCAGCAACTAATAATCTGCAAATACTACATCTTAATCATAAAAAATAAGCACCTGAAACTAAAAAAACAGCAACCAAAAATCTGCAGAAACAGCAGCTTAAACTCACAAAATCAGCAACTAAGAATTGAAAAAATAGTAGATAAATCACAGTAGAAACAACTTAAAACACAAAAACTCAGCACCTAAAAGCAACAAAATAGTAGCCAAAAACTGTAAACACTACAGTTTCAAACACAAAATAACAGCAGCTAAAAGTAGAATAAACAGCTACTAAAATATTGCAGAAATTGCAGCGTTAAACACATAATACAAGAAACTAAAAAGAGAAGAGCCAACAACTAAAAACTTCTAAAAAAATAGCTCAAAATGCAAAATATTGTCCAAATCTTTGCTATTTCATTCATTCATATTCTCATCTATTGCAATTTGGATATTCTCGTAGTCATCATCAAAAAATTGTCCAAATTCTTGTTGTTGGTATGGCTCATTCTCATACAGATCCTCTTCATCAACCTCTCCCATTTCAAACAAATCTCTTGGCTTTAGATGTACAACGACACTCCATTCTTTATCAGTCTCATCATCAAGATAGTAGACCATATTTGCTTGTGATGCTTCAATATATGGATCATGATCCTCGCGATCACCAGTGTGAATCAATTTAGAAAAATTGACACAGTTAAACTTCCAAGCATTTGTTTTGTACCCTCTATTTCGAGTAGTATAAACCCATAGACACTTGAAAAGAATAACTTTGAACCTGCCTAATAATTAAGCTCGATAATCTCTTCCAACTTTCCATAATATGGCAGGTCCGTTTGTCTTGCACACCTATCTACACTAGACGCAATACAAGAAGTGTCAAAGATGAGAAAAACTCCACTATTTTGAGTTTTTGATCCTTGTTCTCTAGATAAAGTTTGAACTTTGAATCCATTAATGTTATAAGCACTAAATCTTCTTGTATCTTGTGCAGGACCTTGTGCTAAAAACTTCATATCATCAGAGATAGTTTTTGTGATATCTGGGTTCATAATCTAAACAAACATAATATATCTGTCAGAGATACTAAATTGACAAATAAATATGTTCAAAACAAACATTCTAAAATTATTTACTCACTCGCTTAGGAAACCAATCAGGAAACTCTTTACTAACTCTCTTCTCTACCTCTGTTGTTGAAACTCTTTGACCTCTTGTACTTCTTTTGATGTGTTGTCTGAATTCACTACAAAATTGTTATATATATTAAATTTTTACCTGATTATTCTACACATTTCGTAAAAATCAAAGTCAGTTTCAATTTCATACTCAATGAATGGCTTCACTGCTGCGCAATTAAGTAACACATATCGATGAGCTTGAGTTTTCTCTAAAGTAGTCAATGGTTCTGTTGTGGAGCCTCCAACAGGTTTACCTTGTTGTGGAAACATAGATGACTTTCCAGAAGCTTCATTATGATTTGGTTCATTGTTTACACGTTTAGGTCGATTCAACCTTGATTCAATTTCGTCAAAATAACAAGAGTAAAGAGTTAGAACTTCTTCAACCTTATGCCCCTCAGCTATTGAGCCTTCTGATAGAGATTTATTCCGTACGAGAGACTTAAAATGACCTAATCTATGATCAAGATAATGAAGTGTTAGAAAACTTATTTATATTTAAATTCTAATCTAGATTCAATTCAATAATTTTGAATAAGAAATTTTTTACCTTTCAACAAAATACATCCAGTGATAATGTACAGGCCCACCTTGTTTTACTTCATCAACTAGATGGACAGTCAGATGAATCATTACAGTAAAAAATGAAGGGGGAAACAATATCTCTAGATGACTCAAGGTTTCTACAATTCGATTTTGTAGCTTTTTTAGGTCAGAGATGGTTAAGCTCTTCATACAAAGCTGCCTAAAAAAGGAAGAAAACTCTACCAGAGTTGCAACGACCAAATTTGGAAGAACATTGCGAATTGCTATCGGTAACAACTGTTGCATGAGGATATGACAATCATGACTCTTTAATCCAAAGATTCTTTTTTATCCAAATCAATGCTACGAGATATATTACTTGCATAACCATCTGGCACTAAGATATTTTTTAAAGTCTTGAGGAAGGCCAATTTCTTCTTCTTTGGAATTGTAAATGCACTAACCCGACATTCACCATTCTCATCCGGCCATAGATCGCGCCATATACCCATGTCTTGTAGATCTTTTCGAGCCTTAATATGATCCTTTGATTTTTCTTTATCATTTAGCAAGGTATATATGATGTTGTCAAACACATTCTTTTCAATATGCATAACATCTAAATTGTGGCGCAACAAATTAGACTCCCAATATGGAAGACCAAAGAAGATGCTTTTTTTTCTCCATTGTTGAGTTCCACCCTCATCATCATTTCTTTGCTTGTTTCGTTTTCTTTAACGATTCAACTCTGCCGGTCTTCCAAATGTGACATTAATATCTTTCACTTGTTGAAAAATATCTGATCATGATAACTTCTTTGGAGGGGTCCTCTCTTCCACAGTTCCATCAAAACGATGCCTCATCATTCTAAATTTGTGATTTCTAGATAAAAATCGACGATGGCCAATAAAACACCACTTTCTACTATGAGGAAGTCGACAAGGTTCTGCATCAAAATTACACGAGGGACATGCAAGACCAGTATGTGTGTTCCAACCAGATAAGCTATCAAGTCCAGGAAAGTCGCTAACTGTCCACCTAAGAGCCGCTCGCATTCTAAACATTTCATTCTTTGATGAGTCAAAAGTGTCAACACCATCACTCCACAACTCTTTCAAATCCTTAATAAGGGGTTGGAGGTATACATCTATGTTATTTCCTGGTGCACGTGGACCTGGAATAATCATTAAGAGGATGAAATTTGGTTGTTTCATACACAACCATGGAGGAAAGTTGTATGGAACCAAAATAACAGGCCAAATGCTATGACTAGTACTCATTGTCCCAAAAGGATTGAAACCATCACTAGCTAGGCCTAATCGGACATTTCGAGGATTAGAAGAAAATTCAGGAAAATTTGTATCAAACTTCTTCCACGCCTCACCATCTCTAGGATGTCGTAGGGTTCCATCTTTGTTATCATCCTCTGTATGCCATCTCATATGCTCTGCAATTTTAGAACACATGAACAATCTTTGCAATCTTGGTCTTAAGGGAAAGTATCACAAAAATTTTGTAGGGTTCTTCTTTTGCTTCTTCTTTTTCTTCTTACTTGTGGTCGGTGTATGATCTGTATTGCTCTTCTTCTCTGGCTTCCATCTAGAAGTGTGACAATACTTACATGTCTCGGCATTAACATCATCTTCCCAATACAGCATGCAATCATTTGGATAGGCATCTATTTTGATATAATCAAGACTCAACTTATTTATGGTTTTCTTGGCCTCATAAAAAGAATCAGGGATCTTTGCAAATTTAAATGCATCCCTAAGTAGATCTAGGATCATAGTCATTCCCTTATCACTTAATCCAGACAAACACTTAATGTGATAAAGCTTTAACAAAAATTCCAACTTTGAGTACTTGGAGCCTTCATACAATTCTTGACTTCCATCTTTAAGCAACTCAAATAAATTTTTCTTGTTTAAAGCAGGCATATCATGTAATGTTTCTTCTTCTTCCATTACCGGTGATGGACCTACATCAACACCCTCATGCCTTAAGCCCCCGAATGCTTCATTAACCAATAATTCTATTGGATTTTCAGTGGGTGGTGTAGCCTGAGTGGTCTCTGTGTTTCTCGAATTAGGAAACACATTCATTTCTACATGCATAACCCAAGTGACATAATTCTTTGGGAAAGGCTTGTTGATCAAATGGTCAAACATTATATTTCTACTTTGCCACTTTCCAAAACCACATTTAGGACATGGACATTTAATTTTATCTCCTATAGCTCCATTGTTAAATGCAAAATCTAGAAATTGATTCAGACCAAGCAAATACTACAATGTGCTTCTTGGCATTCCAATCCAAGACTTATCCATTGAAAAAATAGATTAACGTGCAAGAATATCACCTATAAGATTTCATGAGTAAGAAAATGAGTGCCCATTAGCATCACTTGATGAGAATAAAAATTAATTAACAGAGAACACAAAATCAAAGAATTCATAACAAAACTAACACTTGATGCCAAATCCTCCATGTTAATGATGAGACATTGTCTTATAAATGTACTAAAAATGTATAAAATCATATTCAAAATAAACTTGTAATACGACAAAAGTTTCATTCAACAAATTATTAAAATAACCAAAAGAATTAAATGAGGAACTTATAGCTTATGCAATAGATGCAATACAATAAATATGAATCTCATAACTTTAACTACCTAATTGGAAACAAAAACACATCCAAATCTCATTGTGCGGTGGCTATGTACCAATAAAATTTATCATAATTCCTTTTTTTTTACAGCAAACAAATACAACAACCACTCGAGTTGGTTCAAACTTCAAAGTAGAATCAACACTAAGACGTTCCTTCCATAAATTATCAACATATCATATGGTAGAGCCTTCAAAACAGATTTTGAAACAAAAAGTACTTCTAGGTATAGTACTCTACAAACAACCAACACAAAAATGATTATATATAATGAACATTTAATTCTACAATGTTATCATTCCATCTAATATCAAACCATAAAAAATAACCGAGATAAATTTTCAACCCTATACATCAAAGTACATCAAAAAAATGAAAACTCCTTTTCAATAGATCATATCACTTTCATCTAGATAAATCTTATTAGCTCAATTGATTGACTATCTAAACTTACATAATTTTAATCAGCCATAATCAAAACATAAGGAGATAAGGTAAAAGTTACAACTCATAAAAAATCTAAGTCAATATAAGTCAAAACAATGGTCTTAAGTTCTAAAACAATCAATAGATTAATGTACTGCAAAATCACAATCACAAGAAAAAATAAGAATGAAAATCTAATCAGTAGATGGGAAACCCATTTGTGAAAATAAGGGAACAAACATCTTCCACAAATGAGAACCCTTCTCAAGAACATACTGCTCCTTTACAGATTTTGAACCCATCTACGAAAATTCCAAATTCAAACGAGCACTAAATATAAATCTATCAAAATTCGAGATACCAATACCAAAATTTGAGATACCCATACAAAATTTGAGATACCCATATGAAAATTCGAGATACCCATATGAAAATTTGAGATACCCATATAAAAATTTGAGATTCTCATATCAAAATTCGATCAAACTCAAAAAATAGCAATTATTTTGTTGAAAGATAAACAAAAAGTTGTGTACCAGATTGTGTGGAGAAGCTACAAACAAGAACTCTTTGATTGTGAATTGCAAAGGAGAAATATTAAAAAAAGTAGTAAAGAGTCAAAACTTGTGAACTGAAAAGTGAGATAGGTTTTTGAGATATGAAAAATATTTACTAGAAAAATTGAGGGAAACCAAAAGAAAAGCGGAAAAGTTGCTGGCGTTATTTTTTTTTTGGGATCTGTGAAGGTTTTGAACCCTTGCTAAATATTTATATCTACGTCAGTTTAGAAAACCCCCATTATTTAATATAATTTGCGGGGGTTGGAACTGACCTCTATTTTTAAACTCCCGCTATTCAAGCATTTTTTTGTAGTGATTTATGCTCTAAATTGATGTCAAAGTGTTGATTTGTAGCTAGCAAGGCAAGGACATGACCAGACAAAAAGGAAGTAAAAAGCTGAAGAAGTGAAGAAAAGTGATCCTGGTGATCGCCAAGATCACTCGACGAACCACCGAGTGGCTCTTTAGCTCGCCTAATATTACGGCATGCCAGCCCTGGTGAAGAACCAATTTGGCGACAAAAATGGGCAATCGGCGGATCGCCAAATGACTCCGTGATGGCAAATTTGATCGCCTAAAGTCACAGAACCCTGAAGACAAATGGCCAATGCAAAATGGCGATGGAATGGAGCAAAGGGCGGATCGGTGACCTGTTCGGCGAGGCCCGACTTATTTTGCCTAATGGTCTTTCAGGCCAAATTTTGGGCAACTATAAATTGGAATTTTAAATGAAATTTGAGTAGTTACTGCTAGTCCCTCCCAGTTCCCATAGAGTTAGAGTTTTCTCTTAGTTCTTGGAGTTCTTATTGTAGACTTGGAGGATTTCTAAGCTCAATCTTGAGGATTTGCAAGTGGGTTTCTAAATTTCTTCATTTTGGATCATTGTAAAGACTTGGGAACCTTTACCTAGATCATGGATAATGTATTTGGTAATTGTTTCTCTATGTTTATGATGTGTAGCTAAAACCCAATTTTTGGGGTAAAATCATGTGATTATTTCTTATGGGTATTATTGTTTAATTATTATTTTGTTGTTTTAATGTGGGTTTAATCATTAGTTGTGTATTAATCTATGGATTGTAGTTGCAAATACAATTCTAGCATAGAGTTCTTGGCTTGCTTGAGAGAGGGGCTTTGGAACCAAAACATTTGATTAATAATAGTAGGTATTGGGTTGATGTGGGTTCAACTCGAGAGAGTGAATCCTAAACCCAATTCTACCTATCTAGCTCGAGAGAGTGTATATATTAAGGTTGTGGATTGTTTATCTTGTTAAGCTTGTCGATGTTCGAGAGAAATCACCTGAATTGTAATAGTTGTTCGAGAGAAAGCTATTGTACTTATAGCCTAGCCTACCCACAGTGTTGCAACAAATTATTGTTAAATTATAATTACCCATATTGCATAATTAGCTTATAATCGATCACATCCCAAGAATTCTTATCCATATTGTTATTTCCTTCGTGTTTGATTGTGTTGTAGCTGATAATTGATAATCCAAACCCCTCATCTGACATTCGTTGTCATCCCCTTAGACATATTTACATGTCTTTTTTGATAAATTTTATTCCTATAACCAAATAGACCACTTTATACTTTCATAACTGAAATTTATGTACGTACCACTCTATGTGGGTTCGACCTCAACTCTTCGTTGGGTTCTATACTAGTTAACGATCGTTTACACCTAGAATTAGATGAGTTGTACTTGAAAAGTTAATCAAAATGGTGCCACTACCGAGGAGTGGTGTTGTTTAGAATCCTATTATTGAAGTTGAACTGTGATCTTTTTGGTTGTAGTTGAATAGACTTACTTTGGTTTGTGTTTGTGTTTGTGTTTGTGTTTGTGTTTGTGTTTGTGTTTGTGTTGTTTGTGTTGAACAGAGGAAGAGATGAGCATGAATGGGAGTAATGGTAGAAAAGTGGGCCACCAAGATGATGTTGGAAACCTGAATGATGTGCATGAACCAATTGTGAATAAACCAAATCAATTAGGCGGTGTTGGTGCAATACGGCTACCTCCTGTTGAGGGGAATATCATCTTCCATGTTATTAGCACTATACTACAGCTCCTCCAAATGAAGGTATTCTATGGAGGGCTGGCCCATGAAGACCCCATGAGCATATTCGGAACTTCATAGACGTATGTGGTCCGTTCTCATTCAAGAACATATCACAAGAATCAGTCTGTCTCAGGTTGTTTGCATTCTCTTTTATAGGTGAAGCTACTAAATAGTTAGCTGAGTTACTGAGGGACTCCATCACCTCTTGGGATGAACTTACCATAGCGTTCCAAGTGAGATTTTTTCCCCCATCGAAGATGATGACACTCAAAGATAGCATCCAAGGTTTCAAATGCTTGGAAGGTGAACCAATCCATGAGACGTGGCTGAGATTTAAGAAGTTGGTACTTCAATACTCGACTCACGGACTTCTAAACAACGTGCTGCTACAATACTTCTACATGAGTCTTGACTTGGTGAACAAAGGAGTTGCTGATAAACTTTTTACCAGAGGTATAATGCAACAACCCTATGAAGTAGCATCTCAACACCTTTATTACATGACCAAGATCAATAGAGCATGGTACACTCGTGAGGACCAAGTGTCTCCTCTCACTTTTAGGATGACAAAAGAGCAGATCGAAAAGGATTAAGAGAGAGACAAAAACATGGCCAAAATTATGACCCAGTTGTATATCTTGGTGAAAAATGTGATGGGTAGTAGTTTGAAGAGTGTAAATGATATGGGTGTTGGTGGAGTAAACTCCGATGAAGCACATTTTGATGTATTGTTTAATGAGGAAGTGAACTTCCTTGCAAATCAAGGAGGAGGTTTTCGTTCCAACTACCCAAGGCTGGGTGGAAATCCGGGTTAGAATAGAGATGATGGATGGAGAGATCGTGATAGGGAATGGTGTGATCATAATGCTACTTGGGAAAGGGATGGTGACAAGGAAAGATATGTCCTACCTCATGAATGCCAAAAGCTCAAAGAGCAAAGAGCTGACCCAGAGAACTTCCATACGGAAGACTGCTTGTACGCATTCTCAACAAAGTTGAATGGTCGGACAAAGTGTTAAAAAAGATGAAGGAGGATGTCTCAACTCTCAATCAGAAGGTGACTTCTCACTCAGTCTCTATTAAGCAGTTGGAGACACAAATGGGTCAAATCTCGACTCATTTAAATCCACTACCAAAATGAGGGTTGCCTAGTGATACAATGGCAAACCCCAAAAATGAAACTTGAAATGGTATTTCCGTCGTGCCATGTCATTAAATAAGGCGCTTCTTGGGAGGTAGCCTAAATTTTTTATGTTTTTGAAGCTTATTTTTGAATAACGGGTGTTGATTTTGTTTGTTGAAAAGTGAAAAGGATTGGAAGATAAGGGAAAACCTATGGGTGGAGTCATGCATGTGTTCATCTTTGTAAGTGTGAGAGTAGTATTTGATTAAGTGACTTTCAATTTTTGAGAAATTTTGTGTGATTATGGAATCATTTTTGTTGTGAGGGCATTTGAGTACCTCTGTTGAGCTTGAACTTGCATTTGAAGCAAGCATTGTGAGCTTGAGTACACTTGATAATGGTGAGTCACAATTTGAATCTTTGAGTACACAATTGAGCATTGTATGTGTAGTTTGAACCTTGTGTGCGCATTTATGTTGAATCTTGAGTAGCACTGTTTGTAGACATCCTTGTTGAACCGATTGATCTTGAGCTTTACTTGAGGACAAACAAAAGTTTAAGTTGGGGATGTTGATGAGTCTGAAATTTGGACTCATTTAGGGCTTTGTTTTGATAGATTTAATGTCCTCAAAAGCCTAATTCATGATCTAAGCTGATGTTAAACTGTTGATTTGCAGCTATGATGGCTAAGGAGCAAGGCAAGGACATGACCGGACAAAAAGGAGCTAAAAAGCTGAAGAAGTGCATAAAAGTGATCCTGGTGATCGCAAAGGCCACTCGGCGAACCGCCGAGTGGCTCTTTAGATCACCTAAAGTTCCAGCATGCCAGCCCTGGTGAAGAACCAATTTGGCAATAGAAATGGGCAATCGATGAATCGCCGAACGACTTCGCAATCGCAACTTTGATAGCCTAAAGTCACAGAACCCTGAAGACAAATGATTAATGCAAAATGGCGATGAAATGGAGCAAAGGGCGGATCGCCGACCTGTTCGGCAAGGTCCTACTTATTCTGTCCAACGGACTTTCAGGCCAAATTTTGGGCAACTATAAATTGGAATTTTAAATGAAATTTTAGTAGTTCCTGCTAGTCCCTCCCAGTTCCCATAGAGTTAGAGTTTTTTGTTAGTTCTTGGAGTTCTTATTGTAGACATGGAGGATTTCTAAGATCAATCTTGAGGATTTGCAAGTGGGTTTCTGAATTTCTTCAATTTGGATCATTGTAAAGACTTGGGAACCTTTACCTAGATCATGGCTATTGTATTTGGTAATTGTTTCTCTATTTTTATGATGTGTAGCTAAAACCCCAATTCTTCGAGTATGATCATGTGATTATTTTCTTATGGGTCTTGTTGTTTAATTATTATTTTGTTGTTTTAATGTGGGTCAAATCTTTAGTTGTGTATTAATCTATGGATTTTAATTGCAAATACAATTCTAGCATAGAGTTCTTGGCTTGCTTGAGATAGGGGTTTTGGAACAAAAACTTTTGATTAATAATAGTAGGTATTGGGTTGATGTGGGTTCAGCTCGAGAGAGTGAATCCTAAACCCAATTCTACCTATCTAGCTTGAGAGAGTGTATATATTAAGGTTGTGGGTTTTTTATCCTTTTAAGTTTATCGATGTTCGAGAGAAATCACCTGAATCGTAATAGTTGTTCGAGAGAAAGCTATTGCACATATAGTCTAGCCTACCCACAGTGTTTCAGCAAATTATTGTTAAATGTCAATTACCCATATTGCATAATTAGCTTATAATCGATCACATCCCAAGAATTCCTATCTATATTGTTATTTCCTTCGTCTTTGATTGTGTTGTAGCTGATAATTGATAATCCAAACCCTCCATCTGACATTCGTTGTCATCCCCTTAGACTTGTTTACATGTCTTTTTCGATAAATTTTATTCCTATAACCGAATAGATCACTTTATAACTTCATAACTGAAATTTAGACACGTACCGCTCCATGTGAGTTGGACCCCAACTCTTTGTTGGGTTTTATACTAGTTAACGGTTGTTTACACCTAGAATCGGACGAGGTGTACTTGAAACGTTAATCAGTAGCTCATAGTGATGGTTTGTCGGTTAGAGAATCTCCCATATAAGAGTAAAGAGTTATTATTTTTATATACATTTTGAGTTCTTGTCTACTATTTACAAAGCTTTATATGTTGCATCTTATTATCATTACTTTCGTGTTGAGTTGAGTTAAGACGAGGTGAGTATATCTACTCTTTCTATTAGTTCAAGTTATAATTATGTTTCAGTGTTCCTCTTACATGCTCGTACATTCAATGTCATGACGTCATTCGACCTGCATTTTATATATAAAGCTTTGGTGAGCCTCCTTGCTTGCGGAGGGTTCCACATTTACTTTTCAGTTTGTTAAGATGTCATGGGTCTTGTCCCGACTTCCATCATGGTATTTAGAGGCTTCATAGACAGTAGTATTTTGAGGAGTCTTTTCCATTTTCCTTGTTAATGTTTTAAGGCTTGAGTTGCCTTCATATGGCTAGTTGAATATTATTAAACATTCTAAGGTATTTATTTTGAGACAATTGAGTAAATCTTTGCATTGAGTTCCTATGTTGTTGAGTAAGTGTTCCGCTGAGTATTGAGCCAGGCAAAGGGTTCGCTTGGGGACCAGCAATGGTTTTCGAGTGCCGGTCATGTCCAAGGTGTAGGTCCGGGGGTGACAGATATGGAGTGATTTCAAGGAGAGATTTGACAAATCAAATTTGACTAGGATTTTTCATTTGTGGAAAGAGATCAATATATTGACTCAAGGAACGGATACTGTGACCTCTTATTACTCAAGGATAAGAGATTTATGGGATGTGATGGATGTAATAGTACCTTCTCCATTGTGTGATTGTGATGAGTTAAGCTTACATGTTGAACATGTTAAACAACAAAGACTATTGCAGTTTTTGGTAGGGGTGAATGAAAGCTATGCATAGGTGAGGAGTTCTCTTACTCAGCTCCTCTGTTCCCAGTGTGAATCAAGCTTATGAAATGACAATTTAGGAAGACAGCAAAAGGAAGCTAGGACAGACAGAAGGAGAATGAAACCTTTGATAATGATGGATGGAAGAGGCAATCAGCCATATAATATCAACACTCATACTCAGACCAACAACAATTTTCAAGCTAGGAAGGCACACGGTTAGACTTCACAAGGTAGGAGATTGGGATTAGTATGTGATCACCAGGGGCGCAACTACAGCCTAATAAGAGTGGTCAGACGAACACCCTTCGTTGGAAAATTATATCGGGTATATAGGAATAATATAGTCTAATATCTGGATAGATAATAAATTGAGCATTCTTTGACACAACAAAAGCAGATAGGCTGGCGGTAGGCACGCTCATTTACCTCATTGAGGTCTGGGGTTCGATGCTCACTAGTTGTATTTTTTAATACAAATCTGCTTTTTAAATAAAAAATACAGAAATTTTTGTGCAACTAATCATCGGTAAAAAAATGTTTTGTGCACCCACTCCACTAAAAATATTTTATCGACTCTTTAAAATTTGAACACCCTTGAAATTTTTGGCTCCGCCACTGGTGATCATTGTGGGTATAAAGGTCACACCCAAGACAATTTCTATAGAATTGTAGGATTTCCTATTGACTTCAAGAGTAAGAGAAAGATGTATGTGAATGATGCTTATGTAAATAACTCTACTTCTCTGGAATCAGATAAGGATGAAGCTGAAGCATCTATATATGGATCATTATCCCAGATCTATTTCCCAGGAGGTTACTTCAGAAAGGAATAGTATGAGCAAGTTGTCAAGATGATGGAGTCTCCTTCACCATCAGGAACCTGTAGGGGCAGAGGCGTATCCAGGATTTCCGCAAGATGGGTGCACAATTACAAAAAAAATGTATCTTAAATATAAATTTGATCGGTTTTACTTTTAGGTTTTTAATATGAACCATTAAATTTTAAAAATTATAGGTCCAAAACATATAATGCTACTAGTTTTAAATTTTAATATACACATTTGATTTAATTATATAAAAACTTTACAGTGCTAATTTTTTTAGGAATTTTCAATGTAACACACTTGAAAATTTTGAAAGATTAAAGGAAAAAAACAAAAGAATAATTAGTTGAAATGCCAAAAGTGTAACCAATAACCTCTTAGAGAGGTGTTAGTAAAAGACAAGATAGATATAAGATTTAAATTTCTATCCTCACTTAGAGGGGTGCACCCAATCATCATCGTATTATTATATGATACTTTGAACGTGGGTTCACACATCTATATTTAAATATTTTATAAAAAATATAACACTACTATATATGATCTAGAGAGGGGAGCATGGGTTCACGTGAACCCACATCACCCCCTCTAGATACGCCCTTGTGTAGGGGTAATGCTGCAATAGGTATGAATCTTTTGCCTGATAGTCTAGTGGTAATGCAGTAAAGTGGATTGTTGATTCAGGAGCCACACATCATATTACATACTGTGAAAATCTGTTAATAAGTGACTGTAGAAAATTATCAGAATCTAGTTGTAATAAGGTGTAGGTACCAATTGAAATAAAATTCATGTAGAACATATTGGCAATGTTGTGATTTTGGGGAATTACTGGTTAAAAAATGTTTTACATGTACCAAACTCCAGGTTCAACTTATTGTCAGTCTCCAAGCTGACTAAGGATCTGAAATGCATTGTGTCATTTTATCCTAATTTATGTGTAATGCATGCTCTCTCTACTGGAGAGGTGATTGAGATTGGTAAAGAGTAGGAAGACCTATATATCCTAAGGCATTAATTCCTACCTACTGTTGGAGCAGTGCTAAAAAACATCTGCTTAGGAGAACATAGACTTTGACACCTTAGGTTGGGGCATCCTTCCTTGAAAGTAATGTAGCATCTTCCTATGTTACAGAATAAAGCTGATGAGGTTGTGCAAGAAGAGTGTATGATTTGTCCTTTGGAAAAGCAATGTAGACTCAAATTCCCTTCTAGTGTTACTCAGACTTTTAAAATGTTTCAGCTAGTACATTAAGATGTTTGGGGACCTCATAGGGATCCCACTTATGATAGAAAATACTATTTTTGACTAAAATCTTTGGAATTGTAAGTGACAACACTTTTAGACTAAATTACACATTGCGCAGTTGATGGAACTGCGAATTTTTTCTGAGACTCGTATCTCCGGATGTTGATTAAAGTCAGTTATGTCAACTTAAAAGTTTTCAAAAATCTAAAACTTTTAAAAATCAAACTTCTCGATCCGGTTTCAAAACTATCCTCATATACTAATCAAACATGACTCGGGAAAACTATCAGGATGGATAAAATGATAATTTTACAAAAACTTTCAAAAATGACCTCCAGGATTATTAAATGCAGTTACTTTCAAACACATGGACTCGTCACTGAAAGTTTGGAGATTGCCTCAAACAATAATTGCCAAAAAATAATTTAAGAAGAAGAAAGAGGAAAGATTTTTTTTTCTTTTCTATTTGGTTTGTATTATGTTCACCAGAGATGGTGCTTATATAGGATATATTGTAAGAGGAATTGTTGTAAAGAGGAAAATTAATTGAGAATAGAGAATTGTAAATGTTAACGGGTATTCTCTCTAAAAATTACACTATGCCCTCTCTCTATATGCAAGCAAAAGAAAGCCAAGGACCATCTGTGTCCCTGATGCCCCCACCCCCTGCACCACCAGATCCCTCACCCCTTTTAACCAATGAGAAATCGACAAGTAGCCTTTCCTCTACTGTTCCATCGGCTACTTCCTCTTTTACCGCCCCAATGCCGCACATGGACACCACAATTTCGGCCAAAAATCAACCTGTCTCTATATCTCAGCAACCTAATCCCAACTACAACTTCAATCACAAAGAGAATCAAGTGGGTAGCTCTAATCCCTCTTCTATATGAATCAAGACCAAAGAGTTTCTCACCCCAATCACAGAAATAATACCCTTAAAATTTCCTCCAATTTTGATTCCCCGCAAAGACACATTAATGGTAAAAAATTGATCAGCCACGAGTTCTTATCCTGTCAATAACAATGTCAATAATCTGAAAAATCAAACCTAGCCTCCCCTCTCTGTTTCAAAGCCTTCTTTTGCCTCTACTGTTAGTGCATCACTAGCTGATATTAGACATGGAACTCAAATGAGTAAGCCCGCAGTTTATTTCACAGCTCAAAATTACTTTGTCAACCTTGCGGAAGAGTGTAAGGGCACCATTGGTGGAAAATTTACGAGAGGCAAACCAAGCATGGAAAAAGTTCCAAAACTCTTTGTTAGTCATGTTCCATTGAAAGGTACCGTCAAAATTGCTTACTTTGATCCTAGCCACGTTTACATCAACTTTACAAATGAAGCGGATTTTTACCATATTTATTTTAAGCCTTTCGTTACTCTGGTCTTTATAGTATGAAGATCATTAGATGGACCCCCGATTTTGTACCCGAGAAGCCACTATAACTCCTGTTTAGGTTTTTATCCATCAACTTCCTTGGCACTTATTTAGATGGGATATTCTTTCCAGAATGTTTAGCTCTATAGGGACTGATATGGCTACCTACTCCAAATCAAGAGGTAATGTGGTGAAACTTAAAGTCGAAATCAATTTGCTAAAACCCAAGAAAGATCAACTATGGGTGGGCTTTAACAGATTGGATTCTAATGCCGAAGATGGTTATTATTTAGATATTAAATACGAAGGAGCTCCTTCATGTTGTCTTTATTGTGCAATGCAAGGCCATGAGCAAAATTCTTGTAGAAACAAAAAGAGAGATGAAACTCTCAAGTCTAAAGAGATCCCTAACAAGGAGGTTGACAATGAACAGTGGGAAATTCCTAGAAATACTAAAAGGAATGCTCACAAGAACAATGATGACGGGCTAATGCAAATTGGTCAAAATACTCAAAACGACAACAATGGAACTCGGCAGGATTCACTACACGACATCGATACTCATCAGCTCAATACCAAGTTTTTCCATAACCAAAATGATTCCGACTTGAATGTTCAAAGGGCTGCTTCTCACTAGAACAATGACACTAGCAAAGACAAAAAGAAGAAAGTACAATGGATACCCCAACAAAACACTTCCCAGATGATACCCAACCAAAGCTTAAATTGCGCGGACTCTTCATATTTGCAGGTGAACCCGTCTCGACGCGACACTGGTGCGGGCGAAGGTGCGGGGTGCGTGTCGGATTCGGTCAATCCGATCCGGACACTTTGACCGAAGCCGAGAAAAGATTTGAGGAAGAAAAAGTCAGTTTCCGACGACGTAAAGAGGACAAAGCTTGAAAAAGTACAGAGAAGAGAAGAAAGAAGAGAAAATTAGTTTCCGGCGACGTAGAGAGGACAAAGCTTGAAAAAGTATAGAGAAGAGAAGAAAGAAGAGAAAATCAGTTTCCGACGACGGCAACGTTAAGAGGACAAAGTTGAAAAAGTATAGAGAAGAGAAGAAAGAAGAGTTTTTTCTTGAAAAAGTAAAGGAAATATAGAGTCTTTTTTTTTTATCTTTCTTGAAAATATATGTACACAATACATACACCCCTCTTGAAAAAAAGAAAGCTCAAAAAGTCTTCCTAATAGAGTAGCGTCAGAAAGATGACATCCCATCAGCCAACAACTATTCCAAAAATCTTTTCATTCTCACCAACTTACATATATAAAGAAAATAGGAAAAGAGACGTTAGAAAAAGTTTTTTTTCAGTTGGAAATACCATGCACACATATATATATATATATATATATATATATATATATATATATAAAGAGAAAATGAAATGAAGAAATATTACAATTTACATGTATAAAGAAAATAGGAAAAGAGACATTAGAAAAGGAGAGAAGGGAACAATATTTTGAAAGATAAATATTTTGTCCATATAAATAGGACGAGTTGGATTGAAAAATGGGATCTAACAATATTATAGAGATTTTTATTTGAAAGGTGTTTTATGTGTAAATATTTACTTGCATGAAATAATTATTGCATAATATTACTATTATTATGTAAATATTTTTAAATACATGCTAATAATTTACATTAAATTTGAATCGAATTCTAATTTGGATTAATGTTTTTATTTAATTTTGCATTAATATTTATATTAATTGATTTCTTGTTTTGGTTTCGGATTCTAGAAAAAAGAAGATGGGAGAAACCGAAAAAAACCAAAATATATATATATATATATATATATATAAAATTTCAAATATAACTTTGATTATGTTTCTAATTATTGACATAACCAATCGAACCGAAAAAAATTCAAATCTAAAAGAGAAAAATCAAACCAAACCAAATATAAGTGTGATATATATATATATATACATACAGTTTCACGCATAATATCATATCCAGATCAAGGATCATGTCTCTCTAGATCACTTAATTCTTCCTATCAATACAAGCGCTTTAAGGACCCCGTCTTACTAGATCTTTTGATTCTTTCTATCATTACAAGCTTCGAACTATCGAAATACTAGAAATATATATAGATATATATAGTTTCACGCACAATAGCATATCTAGATCAAGGATCATGTCTCGTTAGATCACTTAATTCTTCCTATCAATACAAGCGCTTTAAGGATCTCGTCTTACTAGATCTTTTGATTTTTTCAATAAATACAAGCTTCGAACTATCGAAATACTAGAAATATATATAGATATATATAGTTTCACGCACAATATCATATCCAGATCAAGGATCATGTCTCGCTAGATCACTTAATTCTTCCTATCAATACAAGCGCTTTAAGGATCCCGTCTTACTAGATCTTTTGATTCTTTCACTCAATACAAGCTTCGAACTATCGAAATACTAGAAATATATATAGATATATATAGTTTCACGCATAATATCATATCCAGATCAAGGATTATGTCTCGCTAGATCACTTAATTCTTCATATCAATACAAGCGCTTTAAGGATCCCGTCTTACTAGATCTTTTGATTCTTTCTATCATTATAAGCTTCGAACTATCGAAATACTAGAAATATATATAGATATATACAGTTTCACGCACAATATCATATCCAGATCAAGGATCATGTCTCGCTAGATCACTTAATTCTTCATATCAACACAAGCGCTTTAAGGATCCCGTCTTACTAGATCTTTTGATTCTTTCTATCATTATAATCTTCGAACTATCGAAATACTAGAAATATATATAGATATATATATAGTTTCACGCACAATATCATATCCAGATCAGGGATCATGTCTCGCTAGATCACTTAATTCTTGATATCAATACAAGCGCTTTAAGGATCCCGTTTTACTAGATCTTTTGATTCTTTCTATCATTATAAGCTTCGAACTATCAAAATACTAGAAATATATATTTTTTTCATGTACAATATCATATCCATATCAAGGATCATGTCTCACTAGATCATTTAATTCTTCCTATCAATACAAGTGCTTTAAGGATCCCGTCTTACTAGATCTTTTGATTCTTTCTATCAATACAAGCTTCGAACTATCAAAATACTAGAAATATAAGCATGATATATATATAGTTTTACGCACAAGATCACTTAATTCTTAGATAAAAATATTCTATCCAAACGATCTCACATAAATTAAAATTAGATAAAATAATTTTATGTCTATTAGAACTATAAAAACAATTCAAATTAAAACAGTAAAAATATATGTACACAATACATACACCCCTCTTGAAAAAAAGAAAGCTCAAAAAGTCTTCCAAGTAGAGTAGCATCAGAAAGATGACATCCCATCAGCCATCAACTAGTCCAAAAATCTTTTCATTCTCACCAACTTTTCCCTCCTAAAACCAAAAATACCATTGTTTCTTCTTTGTTTTTCATTCATGTTCACTGTAAGCAAAAAAAAATTCATCTTCCTTTGTTTAACAAGATGGCATCAAGTAGTCAAAAAGGAAAAGATTTTATGAGACCTACAAAAAGTGTAGGAGTAGATTTTGATGATAAACCTCTATGGAATCATGTGAAAGTTATTTTGATTGCTCCAAATGGGGATGGGAATAGAACATGGTCTTGTAACTATTGCAATAAAATAGTTACGGGATCATATAATAGGGTGAAAGCACATCTTTTGAGATTATTGGGTCATGGTGTTCAAATATGTAAAGAAAGTAGTGGTGATATATATGCGACTTTGAAGATGAAGCATGAACAAGCTGAAAGAAAAAGAACCGTTGTTCAAGTTGATGCAAGAAAAAAAGCTGATTATGTATCACTTCTAGAGGGGACTGATTTAATTCAACCAAAAAAAAAAGAGTTCGAGTAGTGGAGCTATAGAAAAATCATTCGGCATCTATGAGAGAAATATGGCCGACAAATTAGCTGCTAGGATGTTCTACGCATCAGGTTTATCGTTCAACTTTGCAAACTCTCCTTATTTTAAAAAAATATTCTAAGTTTCTAGCCGAAAATTCCATTCCCAGTTATATTCCCCCATCATATAATAGATTGAGGACAACTCTTTTAGCTCAAGAAAAAACACATATTGATAGAAAGTTGCAACCAATTAAAGGTACATGGAAAAAGAAAGGATTGTCGATTTGTTCGGATGGATGGTCCGATACTAAAAGACGACCCTTGATCAATATAATGGCACCATCTAGTGGAGGTCCAATGTTTTTAAATTCAATCAATTCTAGTGGAATCGTAAAAGATGGTGAATATATAGCTAACTTATTTATTGAAGCAATAGAAAATATAGGTTCAAACAATGTTGTTCAAGTTATTACGGATAATGCAAGTAATATGAAACTTGCCGGTACTATTGTGGAGCAAAAATATCCTCATATATTTTGGACCCCTTGTGTTGTTCATTGTTTGAATCTAGCTTTAAAAAGTATGTGCCAACCTTCGGAAAAATCACATCACTTTACTAACTGTAAATGGATTTTAGAGTTACTTAGTGAAGTGAGTAATTTGAAGAACTTTGTTGTGAACCATGACTTGGCACATGCACTTTTTCAAAAATATTCGGATTTGTGTTTGTTGAAGGTTGATGAAACAAGATTTGCCTCACACATCATTATGACCACCCGAATTCGCAAAATGAAATCTTCTTTGGAGAAAATGGTCCTGGATGATGAATGGAAGAATTATAACGGGGGATAAGGGAATTGAAGCCAAAACACGTGAAATAAAATCCCTTATAATGAATGATGAAAAATGGGATAGTATTGATTATTTCTTGAAATTTACGGAACCAATTGTTGATATGCTAAGAAGTGCCGATATTGATGGTCCAAAATTACATCTCATCTATGATATGTGGGACTCAATGATTGAGAAGGTCAAGAAAGTCATCTTTGAGCATGAGGGGAAAGATCTCATTTCCGGTCAATCAATTTTTTTTTATACTATTCAAGATATTCTTGTGGCTAGGTGGAACAAAAGTAACACACCTCTACATTGTATGGCACATTCTCTGGTTCCCAAATATTATCATGAATCATGGCTTCAAGGAGAGAATGGAATTCGAAAGCTAGCTCCTAATGAAGATAGTGAAATTTCATTGAATAGAGTCAAGTGCTTTCAAAGGTACTTTAAAGATTCTAATGAAATGAAACAAGTCTCATTGGAGTATGGATCATTTTGTAGCGGAAGTGGCTATTTTAGTGAGACTCATGTGATTGAGGCTATGATGTATGAAGATTCTCTTTCTTGGTGGGCAAATCATGGGATCTCGGCTCCACTTTTGCAACAATTAGCTTACAAGTTGCTTACTCAACCGGCTTCTTCCTCTTGTTGTGGAAGAAATTGGAGTACATATTCTTTGATTCACAATATCAAGAGAAATAAGTTAGCAACTTCAAGAGCCGAAGATTTAGTGTTTGTACATTATAATCTCCGGTTGTTGTCTCGCAAGAAAGAGAAATATATAAATGGGCCAAGCAAATATTGGGATGTTGGTATGTCTATATTTTCTTTATTATTTTCTTCAATTATGTAGTTTAAATGGTGTTTTTTTCTTTTTATATAAAATCTTCTAATATATTTATTCTTTTTAATTTATTTTAGGTGGAGATCGGTTTGATATTGATGAGACAACTAATGATCTAACCGAGCTTTCAATAGATGAACCTCAAATTGAAGGTGTGATATTTGAGGAAGAGTTTGAAGATTTGGAAGAAGTTGAAGAAGATGTGGAAGAGATAGCTAACTTAATTAAATAACTTGACAATTGACAATATTTTGTTGTTATGTTAATTTTAAATAATGGATTAAGTTGAGACGATCTCTTGATTTTTGTTAAATAGTATGTTTTACACTTTTACTTGGTGTATTCAATATTGATTAGTAATTATGAATATCTAAATTGTGGATAAATATCTTTGTGTATATCTTAAATTTTAATAATTGCAGTATTTTCACTTTCACTTTGTTTCAAGAGTCACTATCCATGTTCTAAGGTTAGTTCTTCTTTTCAATTTTTATTGATTCTTTAGTTATATTTATTCTATTGTAATTTGTAAATGCTTTTAATGTTTAGTTTCTATTTTGTTGTGTCTTTGTAGGAAGAATGGAAGAGTAATCTCATCTTGAAGAATGAAAGATTGAATTCTACAAAATACATGTAAGTTTATCACAACATATCTCTCAAATTTAGAATATCTTCACAACTATATTATTATAATATTGAAAAAATTTAGCCGTATCCCCGTACCCATATCCATACTCGGATTCGCACCCACAAATCTTAAAATTTGGATTTTGCCGAATTCGACTCTCGGATTCGCATCCGTCTCGGATACCCGCACCCGAGTCCGAGCAACTTAGACCAATGCAACCAAGAGAATACAAACCAGAATTTTCCAGCCTCTTTACATGGAACTCAACCTAGTATTCCCAACCTCCTATTTCTAATAAAATTTGAGGTACATGAAACCAAGTTCCTGATACTAGCAACACCCTAGAAGCTTCTGATCCCTAAAACATTATACAAAGCCACATTCAAATGCCTAACCAAACTGATCCTGTGAACAACACCATTCAAGCTACTCAACAAATTACAATTTTGAAGGATAACAGTCAAAAAATACCACAACACAAACCCCCAGATCCCCCACAAGACCATAGTTCCAACAAATATGAAGCAGGAAATCCCACAAGGATGAACATACATGAAGAAAATGATGTTTCTGCCTATAAAAGTGATAATGTTGTGGATTCTGATTTTATGACGTCTGACCAAGAATCAGACAACCACTACAAGAAAACTTACCTTTAGCGAGAGGAAATCCAGTCGCTAAAGGTCCAAAAACGTCGTTAAACGTCTATAACGACCGGAAAAAAATTGGGCGTCACCGGCCGTTAAAGCCTTGTCGCTAAAAGTTTAACGACCGGGTTGCATCCTTTAGCGACCATAAAAATTCCGGTCGTTGTATTTCCTTTTAGCGAAGGGAAAACCCTTCGCTATTTTCCAATTTCCTTTTACTAAATTATATTTAATTATTTATTAATCCCGTCGTTAAAGATCCAGTCATTAGACATAAGAACCAAATACTAACACTCTATGCATTCAGCCATTCACATGTAATATATAGAAGAATATCAAAACAATCAATTTGTATATAAAATTGATTGTTAATTACAAAAGAAATAAAGTATCACATTCTTTAAGTTCCTAACTCTATTGTAATTTGTACAAATGTAAACTTCAAACAATCCCTTAACATGAACAAGCTGAATGGACATGAACTTTCGGCTAGGTTCCCACTAACTTCAATTTCCTCCGTCTTAGGAGCAAGTAACAAACAAGCTTCAATGCATCTTCCATGTTTTCCATTCTGTAAAAATAAAAACTGATATTATAAAAAATGTGAGTAAATGAAAGTCAAAACATATTATTAAGCAATGATCAATGAACTTATAGGTAACTAAATGGTGCTATCGCCAATATTATGAAGTCAAAAATACTTTCTATTAAACTTTGTTTTGATGTAAAATTACTGAAAAAGAAACCAATGCATGTAAGTAATAGTCAAATTAAATATAACACCTTCTGTTAAAAATTATTGGAGACTGGAGAGTCTATACATATAGGTAGAGGTGTACAAAACCGAACCAAACTGCAAACCGAGAAAAAAAACCCAACTAGTGGTTGGTTTGACTTGGTTTGGTATTGAAAAAAAAAACTCGACTATATTTGGGTTGGTTTGGTTTTAACTAAAAAAAACCACATTATATATATAATTTTAAAATTTTATTTTATACATAAAAATATTTACTTTGATATAATTTTAAAATATTTCTTATACTTTTTCATAGTTTTTATCTTTTAATATATTATTTTAAGTTTGAAACTTAGAATTTTGAATGGTTCAATAAAGATTATAGTCCACAGATGTTGGTAATTATAATAAAGCTTAAATCAAAATCAAATTAATACTAATGCAAAAAGAAAATCAATTCAACACTAAGAATGACAATAATATTGAATATTTGTTCTTTGGTTTTACATTGGTTTAGACAATTCAAATATATAATCTAATTTTAATTTCCTTTAATATTTAGTCATGTAACTAATACTTATTAAACTTATTTTAGCATGATTTAGTACTTTTAAATTATGATCATTTTCATTATGACTTGTTAATTTGCAATATTTGTTTTACGCGATTTCATTATTATTATTTTTTTATTGGATATTTTAGTGTCATTACTCATATCATATCTTAAGAAACACCTTAGAAAATTGTATTTTGGTAGGACTAAAGAAATATTTGAAGGAAAAATCACACCATATACACATTTAAGAGACAATATTACGAGTTTTAAACCTACTCTTAAAAAATTCTTACTTATAACAGTTTAATTACGGGTTATAACATATCAATTAAATTTAACTTTATTTAAAAATCAATTAAAATTTACTTTATTAAATGATTAATCTTTTTATATTTTTATATTATTAATTATTTAATTATATTGATTGCAGTTCCTTTTATATAATTAATAGGTAGTTCCTTTTATATAATTAATAGGTGAGAGAAATAATATTAATGAGAGAGAATCAATTTGTAATTATCTATTACACCTTTTAAGGGAATTTTTAACTTATTCAAATAACTTTTATTTATTAATGACTATTGGGGCCTTTAATTTTTTTTAAAAAAAAAATTTATCACCGTATATTTTAACATGTAATTTTCTCTCTCTTTAATCTATTTTTTTTTTTGCTTTTCTTGATGTTTTTTTAATTTTAAATTTTGATATTGTTTTTTTTTTAATTTGATTTTTTAGAATTAAGAATTCTATATTTTGAAAATTTGATTTCATTTTTTTATTTTAATTAATCTAAAACTTGATTTCTTGAGAGAGAAAACCGTTTTACTTAAGTTTTGAACTTGTTTTTGGTGTGTTTTTCGATATCTAAAATACTGTTTTGTTGGTGAAATAAGTATATTTAATTCTGAAATTTGTTGATATACATAGATAATATGAGATCATAAAATCCTTAATAAAGATTTCTTAAGTTTTAGCTTAAATATGATAAAAAAAATTACACTTGAATACGGAATATAAATTGAAGAGAGAGGAAAATATAGAACTTATTAATTATTGCAATTTAGACTTTTAATTACATGTTTTGATTTTTGGGTGATGTATATTTCTTTTGCTACAATTTCGGACGACAATATATATTATGCATTGTTTTACAACCAGATTTATTCTTCCCGGATTTATACTCGTTGGATACTAATTTTATACATTTTTATTTTTTGTCTTTGTTCTAAAATTTCAAGTTGGATATCAAGTGTTGGATAAAACATTAACTTGTTTTAGATTGTCTAATTTGGTTGAAATATCAGTTATATTTTGTTTTTTTTTCATTTTCAAGTGGGATATCTGTTGGATACCAATTGAATACAACATTAACTTGTTTAGGTTGTCTAATTTGATTGAAATCTCAACCACATGTTGATTTTTCAATTTTCCAATGGGATATCAATTCAATACTAAACTTATACAAATTGGATACAATATTAACTAGTTTTACGTTGGCTATTTCAGTTGAAATCTCAATTACATGTTTTTTTTTTCAACTTTACCATTGGGACGTCAGTTGGATACCAAATGTATACCAATTTCATACTAAGATTTGACTTAATTTTTCCAGTCAATACCAATCGCATACAAACATTACCTATTTTTTGAGTATATATTTGAAAAACACTGAATACACAAATGATTAACTAGCACACATAATAAATATTATGAAATTATAATTCATTAACTTAAAAGACAAAATAAATCAAAACATGAGTTTGCCACAATAAAACAACCAAATAAAAATAAAAATAAATTATGTCTTTTTTTCAGAAGGGTAATTTGAACATGTCTTCCTATTGTGTTCCTCCCGACGACATGTACTGCACGTAATCATAGACCTCTTGAATTTCACATTAGCAAACCATAAACAAGTTGTGGTCTCCCTTCAGTTCTTTTTAAATCAGGAGACAATAATTTCTTCTCCGACACTTTTTGAATTGCATATTTTCATCATAAATTATTGTGTCAATATTATATCATACAAAAGTACAAATAACTTTTATACATATGTTATATCAATATACAAATTTCATACCATTTTTATGCTTACAAAATTCATACAAAAGTAAAAATACATATGTTATTTTAAAACAATTTCATATGTTATTACAAATTACAAAAGTAAAAACACATATGTTATATTAGTATACAAATTTCATACAATTCTTATTCACACATTTCTTACCTATTTCATGCCAAAAATTATCAATTATTCATACTAGGATCATGCCACTAGAATACCAAAATAATTCCAACTTAGAAATATTAATTGTCATTTCTTTAATAAACAGTATACCAAATTTATTACATTATTATTCTCAAAATTCATTACAATATAATGCCAAAAAGAAAATCCAATCAAACCAAAAATCGTACCAAAACATTATCGATTGTCATACATGCTTGGTAGTATAAGTATACAAATTCCAAAGAAAAAATTATCTATTTTTTTAACCAAAAATATACCAAAAAATAAATGCGTCAGACAAATAATGAAGAAATTCAATGTTCATACCAAAATATAACATTATACATTTTTAAAAAAACGCCATAATTCAAATTATTATACACAACAAAAAATCTGAAATCAGTATACAAATTTCATATAATTATTATGCACATTTTTCATGCCAAAATTATACCTATTTCATGACATAAATCGTCACTTTTTCACAGCAGAATCATGCCACTATAATATCAAAATAATACCACTTTTAACTATTAATTGTCATTTATTAGACAAATAGTATACGAAATTCATTCAAATATAATTCTAAAATCGTACCAACATGGTATAACCAATACACCAAATTCAAATAAATTTTATGTAATTTTTTAACCAGAAACATACCATAAAAATGAATGTTCAAACAAAAATCTATACCAATTTCAAACAAATTTTATTTAATTTCAAAAGTGAATATTCATACCAAAAACGCCATAATTAAAACTATTATTCACAAACAAAATCTGAATATATTTTTTTCCAGAATCACTGTTCATAATTTTTTTGAACGTTTGGTTTGTATTACAATGCAAATAAAAAATCGCAAAGAACACTAACCTGAAGGATCCCATCTACCACCATGTTTTATTAATACTAATAACAAGCCGTCCAGAAAATAAAGATTATTGAATAAAAACTAATAGGAATTAGATGAGAGTGGCAAGATTTCTGGGAAAAAAATCGAAGAGAGAGAAACGTGGAAGAAAATGGATGAAATCAGAATTTTTAATTAATTTTAACAAATTAGAGTGAAATAAGGAAACTAAATATTATTAATGAGTTTGAATTTCCTTAATTTATGCTAATTAGTAATTATCTTCAATCAAATTCAAATTTAATTAACACACTTATTTCAGTTTTTTTACCTTTTTTTTTTCAGAAACGAATTATTTTATTTTTTTATCTTTTTATATTTTTCAAAACAAAATTTTACAATTATTTAAAAAAAGCTTTTTATTTTTAAGAAACTGTTACAACCTGAAATTTTTTATTGTTACAACTTGAAAGTTTAATTCTACTGCTATAACTTGAAAATATTAGTCTAATATATGTCATATATGAAATTTTCACATATTTGAAGTACAAGTAAATTATATGTTTGTATGAATACTTTACCGGAAAAACCCGAAAAACCCAAAAAATCCGAAAAAACCCGAGGTTTAGAAACCCGAGTTTTATTGGTTTGGTTTGATTTATAGATTTAAAAATCCGACACAAATGGTTTGGTTTGATATATGAAAAAATCTGAACCAACCCGATCATATACACCCCTACATATAGGAACAAAATATCCATTAACGATGTATGATGACGAATGGTATACCTTTTACATCCATGAGAGCATTACACATGTTAAAGTGTATGACATTCTTTACATACATGAGGGTACTATTTTATATTTATACCAAGGATTTATATATTAACATAAAATGTGCTACATTTTTCTTGAAGTGATTAGTGCCCATAGCAATCTCTGACTAAAAGTACCTGAGAAATTGTAAAGTAATGAATCAGTATTGGTGCACATGTAAAATAAACTAAGAGCAAATTTGTCTCATTTTAAGATAGAATATTGGACAATGTACAAACTTAAAATGGATATATAGATTGCTGCAGATATTTTATTAATAAATGGCATGCAAACCTTTTCAAATATGGTCTATATTTGCAGACTTAGTTGTACTATTTCTGTTGAACCAAAATATCTCATTTGACTAAAAAGAAAAGGATAAATCAATTGTTACCATTTAAAAAGCTAAAAGGAATAGCTTAATTTACGTAAGTTATCAAACATATGAACAAATAATTTATATTACCAAACTTGTGATGGCAAATTCTGGAAATGTAATAGTACTCCACCAATTGCTTAGTGCTTCTTAGGCTCATACACTCACAAAGATTGTAATTCTTCTACGGATAACACTTCTGATATTGATTGTGGGAAAGAAAACTATCACAATTATTTTTTTTGAGAATGGTGTTATCTTTGTAAGAATCCCCCTATTAGGCTTCATTTGCCCCCTTAACTTTGATAGTTTCTCTTCTTCTTCTTCTTCTGTTAACCATAATATACACATATTAAGATGTCACTCTCACGTTAGCAGTGAGATATTAATTCCTACCCCTTATTTTGTTTTATATGATATTGAGCTGGATAATGTGTAAAAGTAGAGAAATTTTTTGGCATTTATATATCAAAAGTATACTTGAAGCCCCAAAGTGCCTGATAAATGCCGCTGAAGTCCAATTCTGTGGATGATATTAAATGAGGTGCTCTAGATAAAGTATGGAAGGTCTCTATAACTTCTCCCCCATGGCTTGTCGCCAACCAAGAATAGCGATGTGGGCGAGTAATTCTCTTTCATACATAAAACTTCTCTGGTATGAAATACAGTACTTTGAATTGGTTAACTATTCCGGCTCAAAACATGATTAATCCAGCCTAAACTACTCGAGCCCCTAGTAGGTTATTAGATAAACCATCGGACATTTCTTGTCCACCAAGTGAAATCATTAATTTCTTGATCACATCCAGCTAAGGCTAAAGTATATTTAAAGAACCTTTGTTTGCAATAAAGTTTTGTGGTCTTCAATATGTCACTAGATGATTATAAGAGTATGTCATTAAGGATATATTGCAAGATGAAATCAGAAAAGAATACGTGTATTGTAACATTAGTAAGAGGACATGAGACACTCACAAGTAAATCTTTGTTTGTTGGATCATTTTTCCCAGGAAAAATCACAAAGTGATCTGTAAGAAGCTACATCATCACTGCTTCTGTACTGACCTGTTGTTCCTGCAGAGACCTCTTGAATTCAAAATTTTCAGGCCTTTTCTCAGCTTGACACTTACTTTTGCAAGGGGAAATGATAATTAATTTGTCATTAGAATAATTATAGTATTCTAGAGCTTATTGTTATGTGAAATTATGTTGAAAGGATGAATTGCTGAGACAGTTTCTTATCAAGTAGCCACATTTCCCCCAACATGTTTTTCCATCTACTATCTAGTGTACATTATCACCACATCAATTTGTACTAAAACTGAAAGGAAAGCATGGTTAACTTACGTCCCACTGGAGAAGAAGGTAGCAACCACCATATCTCCTTATTTGAGTATCTAAAAAGATGGCAAGAGATGACACAAATATACAACCAATGCAGCTATGTAACTTATATAATAAGAGATGCCATTTACTATTGTCAGTATGTGATACTATATGCTAACAGTTGTGCCACTGTTGTCAGAATCAGCCTGCAAAAACATATCTCACCGCATCATTTTGCTACTTATTTTAGAGGAACTAAAATCGTTGGATTAATATTCCCGCTCGTGTCTAGAACAGATGTACCCTGTAAGCAGGTAGAACAAAGAAACAATACCAAAAGACTAATCGAAACATCAATACATCAAGACTTATAACTTCTAGCAAGGATCTCACTAGCATTACCTATTCCTAAACAGAATCTCCTTTACCAAAAAAGAATATAAATATCATTTCATGAGAAGCACCGAGTATTTTATGAGAGCACAAAGTATATGTACATTCAAAAGAGCTCAACAACTTTTATTCAAAAATGTAAACATAACAAACTAGTACATAAAATAACTAACTGCAACCTATTTTCCTTCAAAGACTTCTCTCCGATTAGTGAGCTACAAAAAACACTAAATGTAGTCAACTGGTACATCTTTTCGATAAATATTTGAGGAACACGATGCAAATGTGTTTCCAACATGAAACAAAATACTGTAGCAGAAACATCAATTTGTAATTTAGGAAGAACAGGAAGCAATCCATTGACTATTTGAGCTATGTTGATTAATGGTTTGGAGGGAATCAATGAGTTTTGTTTCAGCGACCCACACCAGAAAAAGCATTAAATATTGCTTTGTCTATCTATGATGTTTATCTTTTTTTCCAAAATCAAAATTTATCAGTAAGATGAATTCAACCAAGCCAATTGACTAAGAATCAAATTACATGCAGCCCAAAAGGGCTGACAATCAAAGGAAACTAAATGAACATTGAAAATATACCATGGGAGGGACTGTACCATATTAGGATTTCTCTGTTATAAAATAAAGGGGGGGGGGGGGGGGGGGGGGGGCGTGGTAAGAGAACACAAAATTAGTTACTCGTATTATCTATTCTATTCTTTACATAATTCTGCTTCCTAAAAAATGGGTGAAGCGCTATATTAACATACACCTAAAAGTATACTTGATGAATAATAACATATCAACTAATTGGTCTTAGCTACCTTTCACATGTAAAACATATTAACTAAATTGTCATACATCGTAAGAAATCAAGAGGTGATTATCCAATTTTGAAATATAAAACGAACTATAGAGGCTCTGACATACACACAAAAGACATAAAAATCAAATACAAAGAATCCCCCAGCATAATGAATTCATGAACTTCACTTGAGTATTTCAAAATGAATTATTTTAGTTTATGCTATTACATACAGACAAAAACATACAACTTTTTAAATTTGGATTGTTCTTGCTTAAAAGGAGCTTAATGGCTTAAAAGATAATCAGGGCATTAATTACTTAGAGCTAGGACATGTCTTTCTAATGAGAAATAAGGTATTTACCATTTTATGAAAACATGAAGTAACACTAACAATGTCAAGTTGCATTCAAGAATGTCCTAGAGAATTTACTAGATCTTGAATAGAAGTATGTTAATTTCTTACAGGTCATTTCAGATTATGGTTACCATGCCTACAAAGAATCTAAGCTCATAGTTCAACAACATCTAATATGGTGGATAAAAAAAAATAGACCATAGAACACTTGTGTATAAAACACTGCTCATTTATACTTCTCACTAATGCATTATTCTTAGAAGATAGGAAATTCCCCAAGACTAGAATTTTTAAGGCAGATGTATGTTGTCCAGAAAACATAAGCAAACTCAGATTTTGGCATTGGCATTGATAAAACATTCTGATGTATGAAGCATTTTCATGTACAGTACCTAGCTTTAATATCCAATGATGAAGCCCTTTTTGTGATCTTTAAACATTTACTTCTGAACAAGATTTTAAGCTTTTTCACGAGTGACTGATAATTCAAAATGCTCTACTACTCTCACATTCTGCCAAAACTCAGGACTCTTTTCTTGTTGCACATTTTATGGTTAGCCTCAAAAGAACTTATATTAAAGCTTTATCAATTTAACTTTAAATTGCACACATATAACAACAAGATAACACAATAATCACATTAGAAAGAAGAAAGACATGTAAGAAGCCACCTTTTTCATAAGAACCGAACACCAATTCTTTAAAAGAGATTGTTCGAACCGAACACAATAAATGTCATTTTTTCCAAAAAAAAATTGTGAACTGGAAATATGTTAATTCAGTGAAGTGAAAAATCCAACATCAAAAAGATACCTAAATCTCTCAGCTAAGCGTAAGCAGATCCGAAATCCAAAAACACAACTTTTTACAATAGAACCAACAAAATGCAAATCACTGTTCAGCTTCCATCATCAGAATCACCATTGAATTGTCAGGCAATGTGCTTTATTCCTCCTACGCTCTAAATTTTAGTAAACCCAATTGAAGAAAAACCTAATTTTTGAAACTCAACCAAAAGAAAACAAACTCACTCCATGAAGAAGGAGAAAATAAGAGAATATCACATTGAAATCGACCATGCCACAAATTCTTTCTTCTTAAGCCCAAATTCAGAAAGCCCAAATTAGGGTGATTGAAATCAATAATGACCCAAATTCTTGAACACCAACATCCATATATTTACAAGTGTATTCCCTATTATTCGAACAAAAATTAACATATTAATATAGTAAATTTCGAATCTTACCTTGAGAATAAACTTTAATATGAACAATTGATGCCCACAGAGGTGACCAACAACCTTTCTTCTCCAGAAATTTACAGGAAGACAATGATGGCGATGAGTAGACTGCAGTTCTTTTCCCAAAATGGTGTGGCTGCGTTTGGATTGGTGGAATTTTAGAGTGGGCGTATTTTGATGAGTTCTTCAACTATGGAATATTAGAGGGGGAAGGGAAGCGGATAACTGCATATTATACTTTTTTAGAGACAAAATATTATTTCCTCGTTAATATTGATATAAGATTAACTTTTAACGTCTGGAATTTTTTTGGTTGTTGTAAGTATATATATATAGCGACCAGATTGATGTCCCTTCATTAAGAAGTGGTCGTGAAAAGTCACATTTCTTGTAGTGAACGATGATAATGAAAATCTTATTGTTATTGTTAGAGATACTGAAGATGAGTATGAAAGCATGGAGGACCAAGCTAGCTCCAGTGAAACAATCTAGATAATATATCTATCAATAATGATGATGCTGCTATCCAACAAGTTGAAATATTTGTTTCTCAATTTATCCCTTCAAATGAAATTGACCAAGCTTTTGATGATACATCTGACAAGCATAACCTATATCCCAGAGGACTAGAATCTACAAGAGGAGGTAGGACATGACGAAGAGGAAAAGGTATTCCTTCTGTGAAATACTCACAGAACAATGATGATCTATAAGCAACTTTTTAATGATTTCGTCACTTATTTGGAATATTAGAGGCATCAATTCTCAAGGTGCCTTTGATAGACTTACTCAACTCAAAATAACTCATAATCTCAGCTTCAGTGCAGTCACAGAACCTTTCTTTAATAGATCTAAACAGCATAGCTATAAAAGAAGATAGGGTTTTGAAGGCTCATGCCAATCTCAATAATAAAATTTGGATCTTTGGAGACACTACTTTGGAGTGCAATGTTATTGTTGTCAATGACCGAATTGTAATGTGTTCCTTTAATAACAATGGTGCATCCTGATACATCTCTATTGTGTATGCCAAATGTAAGATGCATCAGAGGTAAGATCTTTGAGATGACATTAAGAACTTTGCTGAACTCCTCTCCAGAAGAAAATAAGGGAGGTAATGCTCATAATATCTCTAAGAGTATGCCTTTTATCAATTGCATCATGGATAGTGGTCTTCTTGACATAGGTTTCACTGGCTTCTCCTACACTTGGTGTAATGGTTGGGCTCCTCAAAGAAGGATCTGGGCTAGATTGGATTGAGCGCTTGCAAATTCTAAGTAGATCCAAACGTTCTCAGAATCTTCTGTTGAGCATTTGGTTAGAACCGGGTCTGACCATGCTCCTATGCTAATCTCCACTTCCAACTCTCTAAGGGAACCAAAAAAATATTTCTGGTTCCTTGGTTTTTTAGACTGAACATGAAGGTTTTATGCAAGTAGTTGAAGATACTTGGATCATTCATGTTGAAGGGAGCCCTATGTGGAAATTTCATCTCAAGCTTAAGAATGTTTGTAAAAGTCTCTCACACTGGTCTAGAAACACAATTGGTAACATCTATGATAAGACCAAAGAGCTTCAACCCAAGCTTGAAATGCTGGAGCAAAATTATTTGACTGATAACTCTGAGGTTAACATAATGGAGTATAATTACACTAATGCTTTGCTCATTAGGCACATTAAGATGGAAGAATCTTTTTAGACTCAAAAGGCCGGTCTCAAATGGTTTCACGGTAGGGATAATAACACTAAGTGTTTTCATTCTGTTATTAACTCTAGAAGGATAAAATTACACCTTTCTAGAATTAAAAAGCATGATGGCACATGGCTCGATAACACTGACGATATTGCCGCTGAAGCCATTTTGTTCTTTGAGCAACAGTTCTCCCAAGAAACCACTTGTAGAGATTTTTCTATTCGTAGAAAGTTGTCGAGAGTTGTAGCTAAAGATGACAACTGAATGTTAACAGAACTCCCTAACATGGAAGAGCTCAAAGAAGTTGTTTTCTCCATGAGCAGTGTTAGTTCTTCTGGTCCAGATGGCATTTCAGGTAAGTTCTTTCACTTTTGCTGGAACATTAATTATTTTGATCTTTTGATGGTTATTCTGGATTTCATTGCTGGTAATGAACTTCACAGATCGTTCATTCATACCAATCAAGTTCTTATTCCTAAAATTGACAACCCCCAAGAATTCACTGATTTTAGACCTATTAGTCTAAGCAACTTCATTTCTACGATCATTTCCAAATTGCTTAACAATAAACTTTCTAAAATTATGAATAAGATCATTTCTCCTAATCAAAGCGATTTCCTGAAAGGTAGATCCATTTCAGACAATGTCATGCATACTCAGGAACTTGTTCATAATTTGAACAGAAAAAATGTGAATGGCAATGTTGTCTTCAACTTAGATATGGCTAAAGCCTTTGACAGGGTTGATTGGGATTTCTTATGCTTGGTTATGAGAAACTTGGGTTTCTAAGAGATCTGGATTGATATGATTGTTAGATTGATCTCTAACAATTTGTAAACTATCATTATCAATGGAGTCAAGTATGGTTTCTTTAACTCTTCTAGAGGTCTTAAGCAAGGTGATCCTTTATCCCTTTTCCTGTTTATTATGGGAGCAGAATTGCTTACTACTTTAATGGATCAACTGCCTCTAGAAAACTTTATTCCATACTCTATTGATAAAGGTAGCCCCCTTATTACTCACCTTACTTTTGCGAATGATACCATTCTTTTCTCTTCTAGTGGTCTTCTTTCTATTGCTATGATGATTAAGAAGTTGGATACTTATGAGCAAGTTTCTGGTCAAATGGTTAATAAGAAAAAATCCATTTTTTTAATTTCTTCTAATACTCCTGCCCAACTTATTGAGGATATTAAAATTCTTACTGGATTTTCCCACTCTCTCGTTCCTAGTACTTATCTGGGGTGCCCTATTTATTCGAGAAGAAAGAGAATTACCTACTTTGGTAGTATGGTCTCCAAAATTGTCAACAGAACTCAAGGATGGTTGGGTAATTTGCTCTCTATGGGTGGCAAAGTTGTTCTTATTAGATCACTGTTGCATTGGATGTCCTTACATATCATCTCTGTGGTTCATCCTCCGAAGACTATTCTTGATCTTATTGAAAAATATCTTGCTAACTTCTTTTGGGGGTCCTCGGAAGGCAAGAGAAAATACCATCGGATCTCTTGGGAAAAACTTTGCTACCCCAAAATAGAAGGGGGAGTGGGGTTCAGATATCTCCACGACATTTGTTATACTTTTGCGGCTAAAGCTTGGTGGAACTTTAGAACTCAAAATTCTCTTCTCACTAAGTTCTTAGAAGCCAAATATTGCAAAAGAATTCATGTTGTTGCCAGGAAAAAGAGTTATTCTCAATCTCACATTTGGAGAAGGCTCATGGATGCCAATTGTGTAATATTCTTTGGAAAGTGGGCAATGGTAATCTTTCTTTTTGGTGGGATAATTGGTCTAATAGAGGGGCTCTTGCTATGTTGGTGGACCAAAGTACTCATTCGAAGAATACTAAAGTCTCTGACTTTATTAATTCTAATCACTGGAACACTAGTAAGCTACATGAAATTTTACCTTCTGATTTAGTTGCTCACATTTTAACACATGTTCTTTCTCCTCAAAATCTGCCTGGAATGCTCTTACACAATCTAATGGCTCCTCCCCGACTTCTAAAAGTATTTGGCATAGAAAATTTCCTTTCAAAATTTCCTTTCATATGCTTAGACTCCTTAACAATAAGTTGGCTACGGATGATTCATTATCTCGTTTTGGTGTGCAGGGACCTTCCAAATGTTTTTGTTGTCACAATGGAATGAATGAGGACATCAACCACTTGTTTAGCTATGGTCAAATAGTGGAGAGAGTTTGGAAATTTTTTTCAAGATACTTTGGGACTGCTCTTGCCTAATTCTGATAGCATTTGTACTAAAACTTATGCTATGGTGGCGTATTAAATCCACCAACAAAGTGCTTGAATTGACCATTCAATGCCTTCCTTCTGTGATTTGCTGGGAATTATGGAAACATAGATGCACTTATAAATATGAAGGCACCAAAACTTTTTCTGGCAACATTATTCATCAAGCTACAGACCACATTCATTTGATCCTCACTTTCTAGTTCCCTTCCCTAAAGTTTCCCACAAAATTTCGAAGCATTTGTCTGATGATGGACAATAGCAAGCCTAAGCTTGATATCACCCCCGTCATGTGGAGTAAGCCTAATCACGGAAAATACAAGCTTAATGTTGACGGTTGCTCTAAGGGCAATCCCGAAAGTTTCGGTGGTGGAGGTAATCTGAGGAATCATATGGGTGATATGATCATGGTTTTCACAGCATATTTTGGTCACTCTTCTAAAAACTTGGCCGAGGCACGGGCTATCAAGATTGTATTGAAATGGTGTATTGATCATGGTTTCAATGTTCTTATTATAGAATCTGATTCCTTGACTGTGATTAATATTAATATGATCAACAAAGCTGCAACTACAACATAGAGAATTAAGGAAGAAACTAATGGCATCCATAATATGACTTCAGAGGGATCTTTTCAGTTCATTCATATATTCAGGGAAGGAAATACCACTGCAGATCTCTTGGCCAACTTTGCGGAGCTCGATAGGAAAAATGACTACTTCACTGAAATTATCCACTTACCAAGGAATATTGTAGCTCATCCAAACATTAGAATCAGACTAAGGAAAAATACTTTTATCTTTGACCTTGATTGAGCTCTTCTTGAATGGTACTAGGTATTCTATAATAGATTTTTTTGGAAGCCAAATTGTACTAGGAACAATCTTCCTCTTTTTCTTTATTTTTGGAAGCTAAAATTGTAAGAATGGCTTACCATTCTAGCTACTCTTGTATGACGTAAGGTTTGGTCCTCCTTTGTAACCTTTTGCTTTGAAATAGAATCTTCATTACTACTTTAAAAAAAATAAAAAAATCAAGGGCGTTAAAGAACCATATCATCACACTTTACAGAATCCTTATTTGGAACAGCTACATTCATCTCTTTTGTAACGTACTCTCTTCGTCCCATTTTATGGGACACGGTTTGAATTGGCATAATATTTAAGAAAAAATGGAAGACTTTTGAAAATTCTGGTCTAAAACAATCCTGAGATATTTGTGTGGTTGAGACATATTCAAATTCAGAGCCTAAATCTTTGATTTTAGTTGGATCTTTTCTCCAGGTTTACTAGTCAAATTCTTGATACCACCTTGAAAGTTTTCCATGGCTTGTTGAGGCAATTCCATAGGTATCACAATACTCTTCTCTCCTATGTTCTTGTTAAATGACCAAAAAAAGCTGCCAAAAGAGAGAGGACTTCTATCAAAACCACCCAAAATAAGCTTTCCCCATCCAAAATCAACTTCATCAAAACCAATTATTGTAGTATTTGAGATGAGAAAATTCCAAGATTTGGTCCACGGTCGTCGCCCGTTAATCACCATGTAATCTGCCAAGGATTTGATGTACTCTTCATTGACCTGTTTCTTAGTTTGTTTAATCAACTCAACTGCATATGTTAACGAATTTGAGCATAACAATCCAGCTTTTGATATGGCTGCTGGAGTTGCAAATGCATTGCCATAATATCCAAGTGGTAGTTCCATTTTTCGCTGTCCTTTGCGTACACTAACTACGTATGACAAACGAACATTCTCTTCAGGATTTATATCAAGTGCAATAGTATGATATTTCCATAGAAACGCAACTAGTAACTCAAATCTTCCAATTGAACCATAGCTAGGTTTTAATTGATCTTGAATGGCTTCAATCTCCTTATTTCCAAAGAAAAACGAGTGTTGCATTAATTTGTCTTCCATAGCTATCCATGCATTTTTGGACTCAACTTCCTCATCAAACTCATTATGTGTGCATGTAATGCATGGCAATGACCTAGCACTTAGAAGGTTCCTCTGCCATATTGGCAAAATAGAAGGTGCAGAAGCTACTTGAATTAATTCACTTAATGCATTTAGAAACATTTTGAAGCCATAAGCATCCATCATAGTGTGATTAAATCTGAATCCAACAACAAATCCACCACATCTAAAATGGGTCACCTGTGTATAAGATGAATGAATAATGATCATATAGTTTTAAAAGGAAATTTGATGATTATGACCAGAAAATGAAATAAAAGAAGTTAATATAACATTTGTGACTTGGAAACAATTCAAATTTGTGATGAATGTGTAATCATTTAAAATTTATTAAATATAATATAAAATGATTTGGATTATATTAAAATACATGAATATATTAGTCCATATAAATGTTATGGATTAATATAATTAGGTCAATTATTTAAAATTCAATAAATATGAATTTAATTGAAGTCCAAACTAATTGATTTGGGCTACAATAGATGATCTGAGTTTGTTGAGTTCAATGTCATCTCATCCTATAAAAAGTAAAAGTAAAGATCAAGATTATCAAGTTCATGCACATATCAAGTTCATCAAATCCACAAACCGAGATCAAGACTACAAGATTCATGAATAAGCTCGAAGCCCTTGAATTCAAGTATAGGTGAAGATCAAGATCAAGATATATTTCAAGTTCATCAAAGATTTAAGAACAAGTTTCAAAGCCCTTAAATCCAAGATCAAGTTCAAGAACAAATTCAATATGAAGCTCAAACGCCCTTGAATCCAAGATCAAGAACAAATTCAACATTCAAGATCAAGCTCAAGAGCCCTTGAATTTATATTTGAAAAGAAGAATCAAAGGAATAATAGAGATTGTAAAACTCATATTCTGATATCTATATATACAATTGTTGTATTATTTTCTGGTCTTGATTATTATTTTCTCGACGTGAATTTTTATTATCTACAAATTCTAGCACGCCCAGTGGGACAATATCTACCTCTCATCTCAACTTTTAAGACATCAAAAAATATCAAAATGACTTCGACTATAGAAGAAAACTTAGCAAGCTTGACAAAAGCAATTGAAGGCTTGACAAAACTTGCAAACGAACAAGATGCTAGACTTTCAAAACTGACAAATAAAATGGACAACATGATTGAGAGAAGATCAATTCAAGCACCTAAGAAACTTCCTAGAATTCAAGAAATAGTGGAGTCTTACATAAAGCAAACAAAGATCAAAGAGATTTATCTCTCCGCTGAAGGTTTGATTCCTATTCATTAATTGAAGGACTTTATCATAGAGGCCATCAAAGATATATCTAAGTCTTCATCCAAATTTTCTCTCACATATGCAAAGTAGTATACACAAAAGATTGATAACTTGGAAATATCTAATGGCTATCAACCTCCTAAGCTTCAACAATTTGATAGCAAAGGAAATCCCAAACAACATATAGCACACTTTATCAAGACTTGCAATGATGTTGGGACATATGGTGATTATCTTGTCAAATAATTCGTTCGATCTCTGAAAGAAAGTTACGTTGATTGGTACACTGATCTCTAACCTGGTTCTATAGATTGTTGTGAGCACTTAGAATAAGAATTCTTCAATCATTTCTATAGAACAAGATTTATCGTTAGTATGATTGAACTTACAAAGGCTCACCAATGTGAAGATGAACTAGTTGTTGACTTTATCAATCGCAAGAAGTTTGAGCCTCAACTGCAAAGATCGCCTTAGTGAAACTTCTAGCATTGAAATGTGCATTCAAGGCATGCATTGAGGTCTTCACTATAGATTGAAAAGATTAAAACCCAATACATTCGAAGAGTTAGCAACTCGTGCACATGACATGGAATTAAGTATGAATATAAGAGGAGATCAATGATCTCCTATTTGTGGGACTTACGAAGATGAAGATCTAGAAAAACTCCAAAGCGGGGGCAAGTCTACATCCGAAGATGACTTTGAAAGACCTTTATATATCTCAGTGCTCCTTAACGCATAAGCTTAAACTGCAAATTACAATGCTCATCATTACATGAGCCTAAACTGCAAGTTATAATGCTCCTAGTTGCATGAGCCTAAAATGTATGTCACAAAGCTCTTCAAATTTAATCTAAACCTCTATGTTTAAAAACACTTCCTTCGAGCTAAATCTCTAAGTTGGAAAGCTCTTCAAATTTGATGTATGTCACTTAATGCATTTAGAAACATTTTGAAACCATAAGCATCCATCATAGTGTGATTAAATCTGAATCCAACAACAAATCCACCACATCTAAAATGGGTCACCTGTGTATAAAATGAATGAATAATGATCATATAGTTTTAAAAAGAAATTTGATGATTATGACCAGAAAATGAAATAAAAGAAGTAATTATAAGATTTGTGACGTGGAAACAATTCAAATTTGTGATAAATGTGTAATCATTTAAAATTTATTAAATATAATATAAAATGATTTGGATTTGGAGTTCTCATAATTTAGAAAAATAACCAAGAATTCTAACAAGAAGCTAGAGAGAGCTCGTGGATCAAAAGCCGTAAATTTCTCTACAAGCTACAAGTTCAAGAATTCAAGCATTCTAGTTCAAGAACGATCAAGATCAAGACCACCGGATTCAAAAACAAGCTCCAAAGCCCTTGACTCCAAGTAAAAGTAAACATCAAGATTATCAAGTTCAAGTCCATATCAAGTTCATCAAATCCACAAATCAAGATTCATGAACAAGCTTGAAGCCCTTGAGTTCAAGTATAAGTGAAGATCAAGACCAAGATATATTTCAAGTTCATCAAAGATTCAAGAACAAGTTTCAAAGCCCTTACATCCAAGATCAAGTTCAAGAACAAATTCAATATGAAGCTCAAAAGCCCTTGAATCCAATATCAATTTCAAGTTCATTAAAGATTCAAGATCAAGCTCAGAAGCCCTTGAATCCAAGATCAATTTTAAGAACAAATTCAAGATTCAAGATCAAGCTCAAGAGCCCTTGAATTTATATATGAACAGACAAATCAAAGGAATAATAGAGATTGTAAAACTCATATTCTGATATCGATAAATACGATTGTTGTATTATTTTCCGATCTTGATTATTATTTTCTCAACGTGAATTTTATTATCTACAAATTCTGACACGCCCAGTGGGACAATATCTACCTATCATCTCAACTTTTTAAGGCATCAAAGAATATCAAAATGACTTCCTCTATAGAAGAACAACTAGCAAGCTTGACAAAGCTTGCAAACGAACAACAAATATCTACATTGTGACTTGACCCTCTTCATTGAGGTACGTTGACGCTTAGAACCATATTATAAGTTCAATTGTATGAGTATAAAAAAACCGCATGTTTCCACTTGATCTACCACATGAAAGTTAATGATATAAGTAAGCTCATATCAAACTTCATACTTGCACAAAATGGTGGTGACTCAATGGGGGGAAACCCATAACAAATATGAACTTTTCCAATATAAGTTAAAGTTTCCAACTTCATCCAAGTATACAAGTTGAAGTCTGCAAGTTAAAGTCTTCAAATCCTCCAAGAATGCAAGCTGAAGTCTTCAAATCCTTCAAGTTTGCAAGTTGAAATCTTCAAATCCTCCAAGTCTGCAAGTTGAAGTCTTCAAAACCCCAAAGTCTTCAACTTCAAGTCAATAGATCCTCCAAATATGTCAGTAGAAGTCTTCAAATTCTTCAAGTATGCAAGATGAAGTCTTCAAATACTAAAGCCTGCAAGTTGAAGTCTTCAAATTCATCAAGTCTACAAGTTGAAGTCTTCAAATCCTTTAGGTCTGCAAGTTGAAGTCTTCAAATACTTCAAGTCTGCAAGTTGAATTCTTCAAAACCTCCGAGTATGAAAGTTAAAGTCTTTAAATCCTCCAATTATGCAAGTTGAAGTCTTCAAATTCTTCAAGTATGCGAGTTAAAGTCTTCAAACCCTCCAATTCAATAAGTTGAAGTCTTCAAATCCTCAAGTCTAGATCTGCAAGTTGAAGTCTTTAAATCCCCCAAATGCAAGTTGAAGTTTTCAAAATTCTTTCGTCAATGCAATTTGAAGTCTTCAAATCCTCCATGTATGAAAGTTATTAAATTTCCATGTTTTAAGGTGGACAAAATTGTTCCTTTGCACCTTAAGCTGACCTTTTCACGGATTTATTCTTAGAAGGACCTCTAAATTTCCATGTCTTAAGGTGGACAAAATTTGTCCCTTTACACCTTAAGCTGGTGTTTTAACGGATTTATTCTTAAAAGGATCTCTAAATTTCCATTCCTTAAGGTGGAAAAAATTTGTCCCTTTGCACCTTAAGCTGGTCTTTTCATGAATTTATCCTTAAAAGAATCTTTAAATTTGCATGTCTTGAGGCGGGAACGTTAAACACATACCTTCACACCATATCCTTAAGTATTTGGGATCTCATAAAGCCTCAAATTAATTATGTCAAGGCGGGGACATTAAACACATCCCTTCACACCTTATGCTTAAGTATTTGAGATCGTGTAAAGCCTCAAATTAGGAATTTTAAGGTGGAGATGTTAAACACATCCCTTCAGACCTTATACTCAAGTATTCAGGATCTCAATAAAAAATCAAATTTGTGATCTCAAGAAAAAAATGTTAAACACATCACTTCACACCTAAAATCAAAATTTGGTGTTATGATAAAACTCTCCATTGCATGGCATCCATAACGCAAATATCAATTCCATTGACTAAAAAAAAGTAAAAGAAAAGGGTGGACATATATCTTACACACATGAAGAAAAGGACAAGACAAACAAAAGCAGACGCAAATAAAGAAAGAAATAACTTACTTGCAAACAGAGCAGAGTTAATGTTCACAAACTAAAAGAGATGTCCTTTTATGGAGTTGCATGGGTGGCTTTCCCCTTCTCAAAAATAAACTCAAATTGAGAAGGTCAGTTATATTCTTCTAATATGAAGAGGTGGTGGCTTTATCACACTTTAAATAGGAGATGAAACTTATTATTAAATGCTCAAGAAAGTTAACCCCATCCAAATTGAAGAAATGATGATAATATGTAATTCAAATCTAACGTGTTCCGATTGGGTAAGTAAATACTTCAAGTCTAGTCTTTAAAAGATAAAATATCTCGACAAGATTTGAAGAAATGATGATAATATGTAATTCAAGCTACAAGTTCAAGAATTCAAGCATCCTAGTTCAAGAACTATTAAGATCAAGACCACCAGATTCAAGAACAAGCTCCAAACCCTTGAATCCAAGTAAAAGTCAAGATCAAGATAATCAAGTTCAAGTCCCTATCAAGTTCATCAAATCCACAAAATCAAGATCAAGACTACAAGATTCAAGAACAAGCTCAAAGCTCTTGAATTCAAACATAAATCAAGATCAAGATATATTTCAAGTTAATCAAAGATTTAAAAACAAACTTCAAAACCCTTGAATTCAAGTATAAGTTAAGATCAAGATCAAGAAATAATTCAAATTCATCAAAGATTCAAGAACAAACTCCGAAGCCCTTGAATCCAAGATCAAGTTCAAGAACAAATTTAAAATTCAAGATGAAGAGCCCTTCAATCCAAGATCATTAGCGGAAAATTAGTTAATGTCATTACATCCATAGTCGCTAAGGTCTTTAGCAGCGCTTATATAGAGTTCTGATTATAAATAATCATAATTATTATTGCTGCTAAATATTTACCACAAAATCCTATTTATTTGTTGTAGAATATATATATATATATATATATATATATATATATATATATATATATATATAATAGCGATTGATTACCTAAACTAACATCAATGGACAACCAATAATCCCATCAGATCCTGGCTCATTATATAGTAGCTCTTCAAAGTATGGACATGGTGGTATTATAGAGTCTCCTAATTTCTCAAGCTCCACATTAGCATCAGCTTCAATAAACATGATTCCTTCATTATTACGATTTACCATAAGATTCCTATTAGGTCCTTCAACTATCCTACCAGCTAATGGATAGTAAAACACAAGTGTATTAGATAATTCATCTTTTATGATTTTTGCAGTATCTTTCCCTTCCATTGAAGAATTGTATTTGTAAAACATCAATATCGACATTTGAATACGAAGACTTTCTTGATCATCTATATCTGAAAGATGTAACAATTCTTGAGGTGTTTTATTTTGTGGAACTATCAGTTCAAGCTTATTTCTTCTCAATGAAATCATAAAAGGGCTGGGAATAATTGTCATGGTATTAGGGGTGTACATGGCCGGGTTGGTTCGGGTTTTTCAAATATCAAACCAAACCATTTGTGTCGGATTTTTAAATTTATAAACCAAACCAAACCAATAAAACTCGGATTTTTTCGGGTTTTTCGGTTTTTCGGGTTGTTTCAGGTTTTTCCGATAAAGTATTCATACAAACATATAATTTACTAGTACTTCAAATACTTCTTTAGTCCTACCAATATACAACTATCTAAGATGTTTTTTAAAAATATAACATAGTATGATATAATTAATGACACTAAAATATCCAACAAAAATAATAATAATGAAATCGCGTAAAACAAATATTGCAAATTAACAAGTCATAATAAAAATGATCATAATTTAAAAGTACTAAATCATGCTAAAATTAAGTTTAATAAGTATTAGTTACATGACTAAATATTAAAGGAAATTAAAATTAGATTATGTATTTTAATTATCTAAACCAATGTAAAACTAAAGAACAAATATTCTATATTATTGTTATTCTTAGTGTTGACTTGATTTTCTTTTTGCATTAGTACTAATTTGATTTTGATTTAAGCGTTATTATAATTACCAACATCTGTGGATTATAATCTTTATTGGCTCATTCATAATTCTAAGTTTCAAACTTGAAACAATATATTAAAAGATAAAAACTTATGAAAAAGTATAAGAAATATTTTAAAATTATATCAAAGTAAATATTTTTATGTATAATTTTTTTTTATAACTATATATATAATGTCGGGTTGGTTTGGTCTCGGGTTGATTTTTTTTAGTTAAGATCAAACCAACCCAAATATAGTCGGGTTTTTTTTTCAAAACCAAACCAAGTCAAACCAAACCACTAATCGGGTTTTTTTTTCGGGTTGACTCGGTTTTCGATTCGATTTTGTACACCCCTACATGGTATATATAGCAATTTGAGCAAGTGTGGTTTTTGAGTTAGAATTTTGGCCATAGATATATTTTTCTTTATTGTGGATCACTTTGCAAAACACAATTTAATTAGTGTGTCAAAAGTCAAAACATAATTGATTTTTTACCAAACAAACTTTTTAGGCTTAGGTCCACTAGGAATTTTAGACCATGAGTGCACCATTGCATAATATATTTTTTTAATGTCTTAATTTATGTGGTATATTTTTTTTTAATAGGATAAGTGATATTAATATATGCAATCTAATTTTGGATGGGTAGTGAAAAAAACATTATTGGGTAAAAATTGACCTATATATATATTCCTTTCTTGAGGATCACTTTACAAAACTCAATTTATTTATATGTTCAAGTCCAAACTGCTAGTACTTCCCTGACTAGAGTCTGTTTGGCATTGTTGCTAAAAAGTGCTTACTTTTAGAAGCGCCTTTTTAAAATAGCTTTTTTGAGAAGTGCTTTTCAAAAAAAGCAATTTGTGTTTGTCAAATTTATCTGATAAGTGCTTTTGATAAACAGTTTGTGTTTGGCTAATTTTAAAAAAAATATACTTTTGAGAGTCAAATTACGAAAAAGGGCAAGCATCGATGTGCTTTTAATATTAAGCTTATTTTTATAGAGAGAAACTATTTTAAACATCTAATACAAAAACTTTAATTACATTTTTAATTTAATTATTTGAAATGTACATATTCAAATTTTCAAGAAATATTGTATATACATAGATAAATATTGTTGAATTTTTTTGAAAAGGGGAATCTTTTTGTTATTTATTACCTATTTTTTTTGGATTCAATCTTAGCTATTGTCCTCTTCTTTTTTTGTTATAATACTCTAAAGGTTTAAAAATTCAAACTAAAATAAAATAATACGTAGATTAAGAAAATAAAATTTTTTATTTGTTACTTTTTGGGAGGGTCTAAATCTTTTAATTGTTATTTTTTCTCTTTTTTAATCCTACAAAAACATCGTTGTTATTGTTATTTCTAATTATGTAAAATAATACATAAAGTAATATATACAATATAGCATAAAAATAATAATATAAATCATAAATAAAATAAATAACTTATTATATAAAAATAAAAAATAAATTCTTGAATAAGAATCAACCAAACTTATGCGATATGTTGATTAATTAATAAGAGATATACTGATAAATATGTATATAATTAAGAGATATTTTAGTCTTAAAAAAATAATTTTTTATTTCTGCTTCTGCTTTTTATGAAGGATAATTTTTTAGCTTCTTCCCAACATTAGAAAAACTGTTACTGCTTTCATTTAAAAGCAGTTTTAAGATTTTGTCAAACACTTAATTACTCAAAATAAGTGTTTTTTTCCTCAAAAAAAAGCACTTCTGACCCTCCAACAGCAATGCCAAACATGCTCTAAAGGTTATTTGTGATGACATCAAATAACTTTTACAGCACACATTTTGGCCAAAGTCGCTGCTGAAATAAAGGTAGTATGTCAATATAGTCAGCCTTGATCGGTCAACTCCTAAAAACTTATTGGTTCATATTACCCTCTCAGAAAACCAACAATAATTGTCCGCATTAAAATGGTCATATTTCCCTCATATGAACTAAAAATGGAATGATTCTTTTTCCCGATCGTTCTAAACCATGATACATACTATTGGTTCAATTTCTTGTGTTATCATTTAAGTTTAACAACATCAAATCACCAATCTTCAATTAAACATACGAAACTCATCCAAGACCCTCCAAACACAAACTAATCATAATGCACGTTTTGAACCTTTTGAAATTATCAAACTTAGCTTCCTTATAACTCAATAATCCAAAGATTTAATTGCAACATATGGATAGAAACTATCCATAAAAAATGGGCTAATAGCATAAAAACCAACTTACTGCCAATCATTACTACAACAAGAAGAGAAGACTAACCAACAAAAAAAAATTAAACCTTATACGCGGGACCCATCTCTTATCAAGAATGAAACGTTCTTTGCTGCCTTGGGAAGTTGCTGAACCAAGTGGTAAATGTCATAATAAGCTATCCATATGTTCATTTCACTCATCTCCATTATCGGTACTTGTGTATGACTATAGTTAGTTTATGAATTCGCAGAGTTATCACTATCGTGACTCTTATATTTATATGTTTTTTATCTGAGCTCGGGTTGGCCTATGATGCCTTCTAATTACTTGTGTATTGGTATTGATACTGCACTTCTAAATCTTTGTATGATGCACGTTGTACGAGTCACTCTCACTGCTTTCTGATCTCCCATGGTCGTTGCTGTTTGGATCGTGGTGATCTCTTGGCATATGGAAACTTGCATCTTTCCCTTTTTTATTCGGCCTATGTATTTTGTATTTTGTATTTTGACTGGACAGATCTGTCATTTTGTTGTAGATAGTCTCTTTCTGTACTTAGACACTCTTGTATCAGTGACACTAGGTTCAAGATTTAGTTCTTATGTATATTCGTCTCTGTTGATCATTTTTGGTCTTTTATTGTATATTTTGTACCATTATATATATATATATATATATATATTATCTATGCCCTGACCCTATTCTCTGTCTATATTGATTCCGCGTAGTTATATTCTAGTTTTCATTTATCGCTTGTTGTTTGAGTTTTGGCTTGCCATCTGGGGGGTTTATGGTAGGCGTTATCATGATCCACTTTCGGATCATGACAAGATACTATCTAACAGTTAAATATATCCACATACGAAGATTGACATATGTAGTATATTCTTCAAACACAATATTAATTACTTCTTCCGTCTCAATTTATGTGACACTTTTCGGATTTCGAGATTCAAACAAGTCTATCTTTGACCGTAAATTCATATATCCTTTAATTATTTTGCATTGTCAATTATTGTGACTTATTGTACTTTTTACGTAGTTTATAAATATATAAATTTCATTTCAAGAAAATTGAAGATTCCAGGTGTAAATTTTTTGTCAAACTTAAACTGTTTGACTTTCGAAATACAAAAAATATCACATAAATTAGAATAGAGAAAATAATAATTTAATATATTCTTCAAACACAATATTAATTATATATTTCACAGGCTAGCTAGAACTAGAGAATATTTCCATTTAATCATTGAACACACACATGTTTATGTGTGTAGACACACAAACATATATAAAACAATATATTTTTTCTATTTTTTGAGAAATCTAACAAATCTCCACCAATCACATTCCGGCTTATTGATTTCTTGTAACGATCGACGGCTTCAACTTCATACTTCACAGTCTTTTCTTGTCCATCTGTATTCATTAAATTTAGCAAATACAAAGGTGTTACTCCTAGTTCAACTGCACAATTCCTCATGAAAGATTTAAAAGCATTTACAAAATATCATATTTATTTTATTTATTTCTTTTACTCTGTTTTATTTTTCTCCAAAAATTATCTATTAATGCACTTGAATATTGGTTTGTCTGCCTTTACTGAATGGAGTAGTCTTTAAAATCTCAAAAGAAGAGCTGACATTTTGGGGAATATGAGAATTAGTAAGGAAAACTATAATTTAGATTATATTATGTTTAGTATGACAAAAGTAAATTTCCATCAAATAATTTCTTTTTATCCATCCTCCCGTACTGACTCGAATTCACAACCTTCAAGTGAAGGTTAGAAGTGATAGATGTTTATTATCATCTGAGCAACTCCCTCTTGCCCAATTAACATCATTAGCTAAGTTTTTCATGAAGATTATTTTCTCAAAAAAATATTTTGATACCACAAAATACACCTAAATATAGAAAATTGATGAAAGTAAATCAAATTGAGAGAGAGAGATAAATGTATGTTACCTTCATTATATTTCATGTTAATAGTTGTACCAACTTCTCCTATTTCACCCTCATGAACCTCGAAATGGTTGATAGTAGGGCTTAAGTTGGCTGCTTGATGAGTATTGGTGTGCATAAGATCATGAATCAAGTGTCCTCCACATTTCACCTCCATTGAAGCAATCAACTTGCCTTTCACACCCATATATTTTCTTCTCCTCGAAATAGTAATAAGGTGAGAAAATGTTATGAACATGTAATCTTTATATAGAGTTTAATTAGCCGTGAAAGCTAGCAAATAGAAAATATTTTCAACCACATATATAAATCACGTGTTTTTAGTTGGGGATCTAAGATTAGTGTTATTTCATTTTTTGTAATATTATGTGTTAGTATAGTTAAAAATTTAATTGGAAAAGGTTTAGATATGTCATTGAACTTTAAGAAAAAACTTATTTATGCTATCTGTTAAAGTTTGGCTCATTTATGTCATTTTCGTTTGAGAAAGGCTCATCGATGTCATTATTTGTTAACTGAAAATGACATAGATGAACCATGTTTTTAACGGATGTCATAGATGAATGTTTCTCAAAGTTCGATGGCATATTTGAGCATTTTCACTTTTAAAAACTTATTTAATTAATGATGTGACCGAATCGTAATTGACCATGTGTAAAGAATTGGTTTTGCAAAACCAAATTGATTTCCGTTAACAAATAATTGCATGATCAACTTTTTTTTCAAACGGAAATGACATAAATAAGTTAAACTTTTAATGAACGACATAAATGAGCCTTTTCTCAAAGTTCGATGACATATTTGACCATTTTCACAATGAAACTTTATGTGTAACACCCCAGAAAATTTTGAGCTAAGACTCGAACCGTTCTTTGTAGTGAGTGAGATTTTTGCAAGGAATTTAAAATTTCTTGAGTGTTAAGGTCACTAGATGTAGCACCTTGAGTTCCAAAAAGAACTAAAGAGTGTTCATTCAAGTCATTCCTACGTTTTTCTTAAGTTTTGGGTCAACTTCAAACAACCATAACTCCTAGTACAGGACGAGTTAGGTGAGCTACAAGATATAAAATTAAATTCCTTTGAGTCCTCTTTCCAACGCCACCGAGTATGCTAAATTCTGAGCTCTGAGTAAAACGTTATGACGGATTTACTAATGTCGCGCAAACCTGGCAGCAGCTCCGCGACGTGAAGCCGATATGGACCTCAATGCCTGGTGAAAAATAATTCCGACTCCCAGCTCGTTTTAATTATTTCTTTAAGGGTATTTTAGTCCTAAAAACCCTTAGAAGGTCATCTAAATTTCCCTAAACGAATAGAAAATCAGTTTTCACAAATCAAAACCCTCTCATTCACTCCAAAGATTCTACGCTCAAGAAATTCAAGAAAAGCTAAGGCTAGGGTTCTTCTTTCCATATTTTCCTTCAAGTTCTTCAAGAAGATGATTCATTCAGGTATGTAAGCTTCCATAGTGTTGGGTTTGTTCACCCACACGCCAATCATGTTAATTTCAGCTTTAAATTTGTTCTAAAAGTTGAAGCTTTGATGTTCTTGTTTTGTATTCATGAATTTGCTTTCGTTCTTGAATAGGGCTGAGATTGAGGAGTTCTTTAGGTTATTGTGTCGATTTATAGAGTTGTTAGAGTTAGATTCTTATGTTCTTGTGCTGGGTATTTAAATCTAAAGAGAGATTGAGAAAAAGAATCGAAGTTAGGCGAATTGGGGTTAGGAAACGAAAAAGAAATTTCGTCGGTCGAAATTTGGAACTCCCTCCGCGTCGCACAGCCACTTCCCAGATTTGGGAATTTCTGTCTCGCGTCGCGGAGCTGACACAGAGTGTTCTGCCTCAAAAGCCATTTTCGAAACCAAAATTTAAATGCTTCTCCGCGTCGCGGACCCACCTTTTGATATTGACTTTCAGTTTTTTTTTTCATGTTTAGCTATCTAAAATCATTCCTAAACATCATGAGACCTTTCCTATCACAAATCACAACCTTGAATTCATAAATCACATTCAAGGTAGAGTTGAGTGTCAAGTTTTGAGAATTCTTTCGAACTTTCTAAGAAAGTCCTTTTGAGGAGTCTTCTACAATTTCTAGTAACTTGTTTCAAGATTCGAGCAAGTGAGTACGAGTGAGGAGAATGTATTCATGAGTCTACTTTATCATTACAAGATCCTTCATACCATGAAGCATAACTCTTGAATTCATAATTCATATTCAAGAGAGAATTAAGAGTAGAGTTCAAGAAGGCCTTTGAGTTCAATTGTGAATCCTTTGAGATCAACTATTGATTTGAACTAAGTTTTGAGGAAGTAATTCAGAGAATGAGAAGATTCGTATACATGAGTTCCATATAGTTATGTAGACCATCGAGCCGAGCTGTTTCATGCCCATAATTTTGCATGAACTTCGTAAGTTGAGCATCTTTCAGAGAAGTGGTATCTTCAAGTTCTAAGCCTTTAAGTGTTGAGTTCCTAATCACTTTTGAGAAGCATCTTGAGTACTTGAGTTGAATATTTCATGCTCATAATTCCGCATGAATATTATAAGTCGAACAGTCTTGAGATGAGAAGTATCTTTGAGTCATTGAGTTGAGTAGTTCATGCTCATAATTCCGCATGAACTCTGAGTTGAGCATTCTTGAAATGAGTAGTATCATTGAAGTTCTTGAGTTTCAAGTATTGAGTTCTATCTACGGTTGTTGAAAACCTTGCATTGAGTCGTTCACGACCATAATTCGGCATGAACCACATTTTAAGAAGTCTTTTACAAACGTTTTAACTTAGTTTTAAGACTTAAGTTTTGAGTTCAGTAAAGAGTAAAGTTGAAGTTCTTTTCTTCAAAAGTATATGGGGACTAAGTATTCCCCAAGAGATTTAAAATGTTTTCACATATAAATAAGAATGGAAACTGAGATTTCCAAAGAGCCTTCGGGCTAATTTTCAGAAAAGAGTAATAGCTTTCTAAATGAAGCAAGAAAGGATACTGAGATTTCCAAGATAGCCTTTGAGCTAAGTTTTTTAGCACTAATCTCAAATCACATAATAAGTATGTTTTTTTTTTAAACATAAGAGTCAGTATATTTTAGGAGTAGTATTGAGCACCGAATTGGGGGCGAGCATGAGTTCAGATAACTCACGTCTCCATAAAACCATGTACCCACCATAGGTAGAAAAGGGTCATACTTTTAGATGAACCCTTTTCACAATATACTAGTGGATCCACTTAGTAGTTCAGGTTCTATACCGATGGCAATGTATAGGACGGTCCTTGGCAACATGAGGTAAAACGTTGTACCATCACTTAGGCTCATAGTGATGGTTGTCGGTTAGATAATCTCCCACAGAAACTATATTACTTTATTATATAAGTAAAGTTGAGTTTGTTATTGTATTTTCTTTAACGAACTAAGTTGTTTTACTGTTTTATAAAGCTTTTCATATATTGTATGTGTATTGTTGCTTTATATTGAGTTGAGTATCAAGAGTTGAGTACCCAGAGTCGAATATCATATCTTTGAGTTGAATATCTAATACCTGAGTTTAGTTATGTTGAGTAGAGTTGAGCCAGGTAAGTTCTTCAGTTTCTTTTAGATTCTTTCAAGCCTATGTTTCATTTTTATCAAAGTTCAAGCTTATGTTTATGTTTTAGAATTCCCCTTACATGCTCGTACATTCCACGTACTGAGTCATTTGGCCTGCATCTTCTCATGATGCAGACACATGTATTCAGGATCATTAACAGGAGCTTCGTTGATACATCCGGAAGTTCGAGTTAGCTATGGTGAGCCTCCTTGTTTCTGGAGGATTTCATTTACCTTTCAGTTATATCAGTTGTTAGGATGTCGTGGGTCTTGTCCCGACTTCCATCTTTATTAGTTAGAGGCTTCATATATAGTCAGTATAGTTGAGAAGTCTATATTATTTATTTATTTTATTAAATATTTCAAAGACTTAAGTTGCCAATTTTGGGGCGAGTTGAATATATTTTTATTATTCAGAGTTTTCATTTGACTTAAAGTTTGAATTTAAGTTTTTGTAATGACCCTCTTGGTCATTTTTGTGTCTTGCCTTCTGTGTGTCGTTTAGAGCGTTCCTATAGCGACCCCAAGTCATTTATGACTTGCTGGCACTGACTGTTCGGTCGCCTGGTCGTTCGTTTGGGTTTTAGGCCCGTTTCCCTGTTTTGGAGATTTTTATAACTTGAAAAGTTGACTTTGGTCAACCTTCTTGGAAGTCGTGCTCAGATGAAAATTCTGACAGCTAGGTTAGCTTCGGAAGGTCGAGTTTGGTCTAGAACGACCCTTTGTTCACTTCCCGAGGCTTTAGATGGCAATTGTGGAATCTGGCTCAAATGATACGGGGTGTGGGACCCACTTTTTGTCGAAGCGAGCTCCAAATGGAAATTCCGCCTTCACCGTTGAGTCCGAAATATCGTTTCCAACCAGATTTCATATATGGTTTGTATTTTTCCGACTTTTAACGAGTCCGAAACATCGAAATTTAAGTTTGAAGGGTTGTAAAATTTTGACGCGGCGGTGACGTGGCAGAGCCACGTGACGCCACGTGGCAGCGGAGTGGAAATCTGGAAATTTCCAGAATTTAGGACGAACTTCGTCCATTTTTTTCCCTCAACTTCAACACAAGATATCTCCTTCATTTTGAATCCAAATTAAGTGATTCAAAAGGCAAACTTCAAGAGAATTTCGAGGGGAATCTAGCGGTGATCTCGAAAACGCGAGGGGAGGCTTCGTTTGAGGTAAGAAATCAATTTTAGCCACTGCCAGTGTGATTTTCGGATGTTTTGTTGTTGAATTTTTGAAATGTGAGATCTTGATCATCGTAAGTCCGTTTTGAGTCATTCTTGTGGCTAACTTGTAGAGTTTTTCGCAAGGATCGTCGTGGTATAATCTGTTTGGGTTGAAAGGGTCTCGTTTTTTCCGAAAATTGGTGATCAAGGGGCTGCCCTTTGTAATTATTGTGGCTGATTTGCGGTGTTGTAGGCATCTGTTTGTGCTAAAATTTTGGGGTATTAGTTTAGTAAGGTATTTGGGACGTTTCCACGGATTCGATTTTGAGATTCTAATTGTGGGCCCCACAGTCCCGTTTTAGACCCGATTTTGTGTCCGTCTCCGAAAAATATAATTTTAGTGTGAATATATTCGTAATGACGAGGTGATTAACCTTTTGTTAGTGGGGAAGCATTTGGAGACCGTTCGGAGGGGAAAAGATCCGGTACCGTGAGTTGGAGCACGCGTGATCGACCTTAAGGTAGGCTACGGCTTTCCTTCTTTTAGATTGAGCTTAATTGTGTAAAAACATGTTGATTGGAGTGAATTGGGGGTGGGTACCAGTTTACTACCTTACTTTGAATAGGTACCTCATGTTAGAATCAATTGGCCATATTTCGGGTATAGTATCATGTTATCCGATTCAGTAGAGTTGCATGTCTATGTGCTAAATGCTATTATATGCTTGTATGCTATGTATTGATGTCCTTAGTCTAGGTTAGACTAGCATTGCCTTAGACTTATGACCCGTGTGGGCTAGATAGCCTTGACTTGCTGCCGACGTCGTTCGGATGACTTAGCTCCTTGTAGACTGGAATAGCAGACTTGAGTCTGATAGTTTGAGCCTTAGATTAGGCGTTATCGCTACTTGCTACACTTCTGTACCTTCTCCCTCGCATTCTGCGGTTCCGGCGCATTCTCGAAGGTTTGGTGCATCACTAGAGGCGTGGGATTGAGATAGTATAGGCTTGGAGCCTTTTCTGTGATTTCTTAGAGTGGACGGCGTCCCACGGTGGTTATTGTGGGATTGGATCCTATTGGAGATACCATCACCCCCGGGGTCGTTCTTTCTAGCTGGGCTGGGAACGTATCGCTGGCTGGGTAGACTCGGTGATATCGGCGATCGCCCCCGGGCCTCTCTTTCTAGCTGGGCTGGGAGTGTGCTGCTGGCTGGGTGTCCCCGGGTCGCTCTTTCTAGCTGGGCTGGGAGCTGACTGCATGGTAGGACGACTCGCGATATCTACCTCACTCACGGGTCCCTCTTTCTAGCTGGGCTGGGAGTGGACTGTTTGGGTGGGTGCCCCCTAGGGTCACTCTTTCTAGCTGGGCTGGGAGTGCACTGCTGGCTGGGTGGAGTCTGATGGATTATCTTAGTTACTTTGGGCTGGGAGCCCGGCTTCCTTCTTTCTCAGTAGACTTAACTTTTCTGTGCACCTGTCGGGCTTATGGGGGTCCGTTCAGGTTTTATTTGAGCTTGCGCACGAGTGTACCTTCTGGGCTTATGGGGGTCCAGTTAGGTATAGTTTAGTGTACTTAGTTTGTTTCTGGTATGCTCGTGTGCTTTCTTTTCATTTTTGCTTTGACCTCTCTGTGTCTAGATTCTATCCTTTCTTATTGTTTTTACCCTTTTTGCTCAGTCGGCCTATGATGCCTACTGAGTACCTGTTGTGTTGGTACTCATGCTACGCTCTGCATCTATTTCGTGATGCAGGTCCCAGTACCAGTTACCAGCGGTGATTAGTTCCAGCCTTCTTTTGCGATTGTGATTCGGAGACGAGGTCGAGCACTTGGCGTTTTGGGGTTTGTTCTGTCTCCTTCTTTTGTTTTAGCTAGTCTTGTTGCCTTTGAGACACGCTCTGTTGTGGTCCACTTTTGGGACTTGTACTCTTTATTAGGTAGCTCTGTACTAGTGACTTCCAGGTTCTGGGAGGGATTTCTGTATATATTTATTTTGGGTTTCTTCCGCTTTGTTATCCTTGTTTAGATTATTATTTTTGCTAGTTTCTGCCCTTTTGCTCATTGCTTGATGTTCTGGGTTACGGGTTGGCTTACCTACTGGTAGGGTATAGTAGGTGCCATCATGACTCGAGAAATCGGGTCGTGACAAATTGGTATCAGAGCCTCAGGTTCACCGGTCTCACTTGTACAGAGCTAACGTCTAGTAGAGTCTTGCGGATCGGTGCGGAGACGTCCGTAACTTATCTTCGGGAGGCTACAGGATGTCCTTAGAAAGATTTCCTCTTTTGTTTCACTTTCGTGCAGCATGTGTCTTATTGGTTCCTTAAGGTCTCATTTGTTTCACTCTTCGCAGGATGGTTCGATCGCGAGGTGGCGCGACCGGGGGTGATGCACCCAGGCCTGCAGACAGATTCCCAGCTTGGGGTAGACGCCGACCCCGAGGTCTAGATAGGGCCGCAGCATCAGTCCAGGAGAGAGAGGAGGATCCAGAGCCAGTAGCAGACCCTTCAGCACTTCGTATACCAGATCAGCCGGTGGGGCCAGGGCCATCTCAGCCGCCACCCGGACTAGTTTTGACTCCAGATCTCCAGGCCGCTATTGCTCAGCTCTTAGGTGTGCTTGGGGGGACGCAGCAGCCACCCGCCCCAGCTACACCAGCTCTAGTACCGCAGGATCAGCCTTCAGTGAGGGCACCTCAGGTCCAGGTACCACCTGAGGGGGTACAGCCCTTGGCAGCGGATAGGCCTATGCCGCTTGAGGACCAGAAGATGCTTGGTGTGTTTCTCAGGTTGACACCACCGAGGTTTTCTGGGGCTGTGGGTGAGGATGCCCACGAGTTTCTTACTACTTGCCGCGAGAGGCTTCGCACTTTGGGCCTTGTGGAGTCTAGAGGGGCCGACTTCATTGCTTACCAGCTAGATGGGCCAGCCAGGCAGTGGTGGCGCACATTCATTCAGACCAGGCCAGTTGGATCTCCACCGGTATCATGGGATGAGTTTTCTGAGGCCTTCTTGGCCAAGTTTATCCCTCGTAGCGTCAGAGACCGCCTCAGGGATCAGTTCTGCAGGTTGGAGCAAGGCTCCATGTCGGTGGCGGAGTACGAGACTAGGTTCCACGAGCTCTCCCGTTATGCTGAGATGATATTACCTACAGAGGAGGAGCGAGTTAGGTGCTTTGTCAGTGGGTTGAGATTGCAGCTTCGGCTTGAGACCCAGTCCTTAGTTTCTGCGGGTCGACCTTTTTTAGACGTAGTTGACCATGCTAGTACTATGGAGCATCTTCGTCGCGAGGCCCAAGGGGGCAGCGAGAAGAGGGCTAGGCATGAGGGCAGCTACAGTGACTCACGCCCCAGGTCTAGAGATTATCATGATAGGGCCGGACGACGGTTTCCACAGGGTCAGTCTAGTAGACCTACACAGGCCTCTCTTCAGGCATCAGATGGTGGTCGGGGTGAGGCTAGTTCGAGTCAGGGCCGCGAGGTGTTTCAGTCGGGTCCTTCAGGCCATGGTGGTCGTTCTTCTGGGAGTCGCCCTCGACAGGGTTGCTATGAGTGTGGTGAGATGGGTCATTGGGCCAGGGACTGCCCTCAGCATGGTCGGATTGCTCCCGCTCCTCATGCAGCTCCCCTAGCTTTACCAGCACCTCCAGTTAGAGGCCGTGGTCAGGGTCAGGACCGTAGAGGTGGTCAGCAGGGTATACGAGGTGGTCCCCGAGGAGGCAGGTCAGGTGGTAGGTCTGATGGTCAGGGCAGAGGCAGACATAGCCACTTCTATGCAGCTCCAGCGAGGGCGGAGGCTGAGGCGTCAGACGATGTGATCACAGGTACTATTCTTTTATGCCAGCAGTCCGCCTTGGCTTTATTTGATCCAGGCTCTACTTTTTCGTATGTTTCTGTTTACTATGCCTCTCGATTGAGTATGATGTCTGAGCCTCTGGTAGCGCCGTTGCGTGTGTCGACCCCCGTGGGTGAGTCTTTAGTAGTGGATCAGGTATTTCGATCTTGCTTAGTTACTATCCAGGGGCGTGACACCCGGGCTGACCTTATATTGCTCGACATGGTTGATTTCGATGTGATTCTGGGCATGGATTGGTTATCCCCTTATCGCGCTGTTTTAGATTGCTTTTCTAAGACCGTTACCTTAGCCATTCCCGGTATTCCTCCGGTGGTGTGGAAGGGATCTCGTGGTAGCACACCAGTTGGGGTTATCTCTTTTATTCGTGCTAGGAGGCTAGTGGCTAGCGGATGCTTATCATATTTGGCCTATGTACGTGATGTGAGTAGGGAGGTTCTTCCGGTTGAGTCAGTTCCTGTTGTTCGTGACTTCATAGATGTGTTTCCTACTGATCTACCTGGCCTACCCCCAGAGCGTGATGTTGATTTTCCGATTGAGCTTGAGCCAGGTACTCGGCCTATTTCTATTCCGCCATATCGGATGGCTCCTGCAGAGCTCAAGGAGCTCAGTGTTCAGCTTCAGGATCTCTTGGGTAAGGGATTTATCAGACCCAGTGTATCACCTTGGGGCGCTCCCGTTCTTTTTGTTAAGAAGAAGGACGGTACTATGCGCATGTGCATTGACTATAGACAGTTGAATAAGGTGACAGTGAATAATCGTTATCCTCTACCTAGGATTGATGACCTATTTGACCAGCTACAGGGAGCTTCAGTGTTCTCTAAGATTGATTTGAGGTCCGGTTACCACCAGTTGAGGATTAGGGCAGCGGACATCCCTAAGACTGCATTTAGGACCCGTTATGGCCATTATGAGTTCTTGGTGATGTCATTCGGGTTGACTAATGCCCCTGCTGCCTTTATGGACTTGATGACGCGTGTGTTCAGGCCTTATCTTGATTCCTTCGTCATAGTCTTCATTGATGATATTTTGATATACTCGCGGAACCGGAGTGAGCATGAGCAGCATTTGAGGATAGTGCTCCAGACTTTGAGAGATCAGCGGCTTTATGCCAAGTTCTCAAAGTGCGAGTTTTGGCTTGAGTCTGTAGCCTTCTTGGGGCACGTGGTGTCCAAGGAGGGTATTAGGGTTGATCCGGCGAAGATTGAGGCTATTCGTGATTGGCACAGGCCCACCTCTGTGACTGAGATTCGTAGCTTCGTCGGATTGGCAGGCTACTACAGACGATTTGTGGAGGGTTTCTCTACCTTGGCAGCACCTCTGACCCGGTTGACTCGTGTTGATGTTCCCTTTGTTTGGTCAGAGGAGTGTGAGGCGAGCTTTTTGAGGCTCAAGGAGTTATTGACCACCGCTCCTATATTGACTCTTCCAGTTGAGGGCGAGGGCTTCACGGTATATTGTGACGCATCCGGCGTTGGTTTGGGTTGTGTATTGATGCAGCAGGGCCGAGTTATTGCTTATGCGTCGAGACAGCTTAAGATTCATGAGCGCAACTACCCCACCCATGACTTAGAGTTGGCGGCGGTAGTTTTCGCACTTAAGATTTGGAGGCACTACCTGTATGGAGTTCGATGTGAGATCTATACCGATCACAGGAGTCTTCAGTACATCATGAGCCAGAGGGACCTTAATTCGAGGCAGCGTCGTTGGATTGAGCTCCTGAAGGACTATGACCTCTCTATTCTCTATCATCCGGGCAAGGCGAATGTGGTAGCGGACGCCTTGAGCCGAAAGGCAGTGAGTATGGGTAGTCTAGCCTTCTTATCTGTTGAGGAGCGACCCTTGGCTATGGACATTCAGTTCTTAGCCAATAGCATGGTTCGGTTGGATATCTCAGATTCTAGACGTGTCTTGGCCCATATGGGAGTTCAGTCTTCCTTGCTTGATAGGATCCGTGGTTGTCAGTTTGAGGATGAGGCCTTGGTGGCCCTTAGAGATCGAGTGTTAGCGGGTGATGGTGGTCAGGCTACCTTAAATCCTGATGGAGTGTTGAGATTCGCCGGCCGCATCTGTGTTCCGAGAGTTGAGGATTTGATACAGTTGATACTTTCTGAGTCCCATGAGTCTAGATACTCTATCCATCCAGGCACAGCGAAGATGTATCGCGATTTGAGGCAGCATTACTGGTGGAGTGGCATGAGGAGAGATATTGCTGACTTTGTTTCCCGTTGCTTGTGTTGCCAGCAGGTAAAGGCCGAGCATTTGAGGCCTGGTGGTGTGTTTCAGAGATTACCCATTCCGGAGTGGAAGTGGGAGCGTATCACTATGGACTTCATTGTGGGGTTGCCTCGGACTCCTAGAGGTGTTGACAGCATTTGGGTCATCGTTGATCGATTGACCAAGTCAGCACATTTCCTTCCTGTTCAGTGTTCATTTAGCGCCGAGAGGTTGGCTCGTATCTTCATTCGGGAGGTGGTTCGACTTCATGGGGTGCCAGTTTCTATTATATCAGATAGGGGCTCTCAGTTCACGTCCAGCTTTTGGAGGACCTTTCAGGATGAGTTGGGCACTCGGGTTGACCTTAGCACAGCTTTCCACCCACAGACGGATGGCCAGTCGGAGCGTACTATTCAGGTCCTTGAGGATATGTTGCGGGCCTGTGTTATGGATTTTGGAGGTCAGTGGGACCAGTTCTTACCTTTGGCGGAGTTTGCGTACAACAACAGCTACCACTCTAGTATTCAGATGGCCCTATTCGAGGCATTATATGGTAGGCGTTGTCGCTCTCCAGTTGGTTGGTTTGAGTCTACAGAGCCTAGGCCGCGTGGTACAGATTTGCTTCAGGAGGCCCTGGATCAGGTGAGGTTGATTCAGGATAGGCTCAGGACGGCTCAGAGTAGGCACCAGAGTTATGCGGATCGGAGGCGCCGACCTTTGAGATTCTCTGTTGGTGATCGGGTATTCCTCCGTGTGTCGCCCATGAAGGGCGTGATGAGGTTTGGGAGGCGGGGCAAGCTTAGCCCCAGGTACATTGGGCCTTTTGAGATACTCCGGACAGTTGGGGAGGTTGCTTATGAGTTGGCCTTACCTCCAGCATTTTCAGCCATCCACCCGGTTTTCCATGTCTCGATGTTGCGGCGGTATGTTCCTGATGAGTCTCATGTGCTCCAGTATGATGCAGTCGAGTTGGATGAGCGTTTGACATTTGTAGAGGAGCCAGTTGCCATTCTAGCCAGAGATGTGAGGAGATTGCGCTCGAGAGTCATTCCTGTTGTTAAGGTCCGTTGGAGGCATCGCCCAGTCGAGGAGGCTACCTGGGAGACCGAGCAGGAGATACGAGAGCTGTTTCCCAGCTTGTTTGAGCCTTCAGGTACTTCTTGACCTTTACTTTCGCGGACGAAAGTCCTTTTTAGTAGTGGATATTGTAATGACCCTCTTGGTCATTTTTGTGTCTTGCCTTCTGTGTGTCGTTTAGAGCGTTCCTATAGCGACCCCAAGTCATTTATGACTTGCTGGCACTGACTGTTCGGTCGCCTGGTCGTTCGTTTGGGTTTTAGGCCCGTTTCCCTGTTTTGGAGATTTTTATAACTTGAAAAGTTGACTTTGGTCAACCTTCTTGGAAGTCGTGCTCAGATGAAAATTCTGACAGCTAGGTTAGCTTCGGAAGGTCGAGTTTGGTCTAGAACGACCCTTTGTTCACTTCCCGAGGCTTTAGATGGCAATTGTGGAATCTGGCTCAAATGATACGGGGTGTGGGACCCACTTTTTGTCGAAGCGAGCTCCAAATGGAAATTCCGCCTTCACCGTTGAGTCCGAAATATCGTTTCCAACCAGATTTCATATATGGTTTGTATTTTTCCGACTTTTAACGAGTCCGAAACATCGAAATTTAAGTTTGAAGGGTTGTAAAATTTTGACGCGGCGGTGACGTGGCAGAGCCACGTGACGCCACGTGGCAGCGGAGTGGAAATCTGGAAATTTCCAGAATTTAGGACGAACTTCGTCCATTTTTTTCCCTCAACTTCAACACAAGATATCTCCTTCATTTTGAATCCAAATTAAGTGATTCAAAAGGCAAACTTCAAGAGAATTTCGAGGGGAATCTAGCGGTGATCTCGAAAACGCGAGGGGAGGCTTCGTTTGAGGTAAGAAATCAATTTTAGCCACTGCCAGTGTGATTTTCGGATGTTTTGTTGTTGAATTTTTGAAATGTGAGATCTTGATCATCGTAAGTCCGTTTTGAGTCATTCTTGTGGCTAACTTGTAGAGTTTTTCGCAAGGATCGTCGTGGTATAATCTGTTTGGGTTGAAAGGGTCTCGTTTTTTCCGAAAATTGGTGATCAAGGGGCTGCCCTTTGTAATTATTGTGGCTGATTTGCGGTGTTGTAGGCATCTGTTTGTGCTAAAATTTTGGGGTATTAGTTTAGTAAGGTATTTGGGACGTTTCCACGGATTCGATTTTGAGATTCTAATTGTGGGCCCCACAGTCCCGTTTTAGACCCGATTTTGTGTCCGTCTCCGAAAAATATAATTTTAGTGTGAATATATTCGTAATGACGAGGTGATTAACCTTTTGTTAGTGGGGAAGCATTTGGAGACCGTTCGGAGGGGAAAAGATCCGGTACCGTGAGTTGGAGCACGCGTGATCGACCTTAAGGTAGGCTACGGCTTTCCTTCTTTTAGATTGAGCTTAATTGTGTAAAAACATGTTGATTGGAGTGAATTGGGGGTGGGTACCAGTTTACTACCTTACTTTGAATAGGTACCTCATGTTAGAATCAATTGGCCATATTTCGGGTATAGTATCATGTTATCCGATTCAGTAGAGTTGCATGTCTATGTGCTAAATGCTATTATATGCTTGTATGCTATGTATTGATGTCCTTAGTCTAGGTTAGACTAGCATTGCCTTAGACTTATGACCCGTGTGGGCTAGATAGCCTTGACTTGCTGCCGACGTCGTTCGGATGACTTAGCTCCTTGTAGACTGGAATAGCAGACTTGAGTCTGATAGTTTGAGCCTTAGATTAGGCGTTATCGCTACTTGCTACACTTCTGTACCTTCTCCCTCGCATTCTGCGGTTCCGGCGCATTCTCGAAGGTTTGGTGCATCACTAGAGGCGTGGGATTGAGATAGTATAGGCTTGGAGCCTTTTCTGTGATTTCTTAGAGTGGACGGCGTCCCACGGTGGTTATTGTGGGATTGGATCCTATTGGAGATACCATCACCCCCGGGGTCGTTCTTTCTAGCTGGGCTGGGAACGTATCGCTGGCTGGGTAGACTCGGTGATATCGGCGATCGCCCCCGGGCCTCTCTTTCTAGCTGGGCTGGGAGTGTGCTGCTGGCTGGGTGTCCCCGGGTCGCTCTTTCTAGCTGGGCTGGGAGCTGACTGCATGGTAGGACGACTCGCGATATCTACCTCACTCACGGGTCCCTCTTTCTAGCTGGGCTGGGAGTGGACTGTTTGGGTGGGTGCCCCCTAGGGTCACTCTTTCTAGCTGGGCTGGGAGTGCACTGCTGGCTGGGTGGAGTCTGATGGATTATCTTAGTTACTTTGGGCTGGGAGCCCGGCTTCCTTCTTTCTCAGTAGACTTAACTTTTCTGTGCACCTGTCGGGCTTATGGGGGTCCGTTCAGGTTTTATTTGAGCTTGCGCACGAGTGTACCTTCTGGGCTTATGGGGGTCCAGTTAGGTATAGTTTAGTGTACTTAGTTTGTTTCTGGTATGCTCGTGTGCTTTCTTTTCATTTTTGCTTTGACCTCTCTGTGTCTAGATTCTATCCTTTCTTATTGTTTTTACCCTTTTTGCTCAGTCGGCCTATGATGCCTACTGAGTACCTGTTGTGTTGGTACTCATGCTACGCTCTGCATCTATTTCGTGATGCAGGTCCCAGTACCAGTTACCAGCGGTGATTAGTTCCAGCCTTCTTTTGCGATTGTGATTCGGAGACGAGGTCGAGCACTTGGCGTTTTGGGGTTTGTTCTGTCTCCTTCTTTTGTTTTAGCTAGTCTTGTTGCCTTTGAGACACGCTCTGTTGTGGTCCACTTTTGGGACTTGTACTCTTTATTAGGTAGCTCTGTACTAGTGACTTCCAGGTTCTGGGAGGGATTTCTGTATATATTTATTTTGGGTTTCTTCCGCTTTGTTATCCTTGTTTAGATTATTATTTTTGCTAGTTTCTGCCCTTTTGCTCATTGCTTGATGTTCTGGGTTACGGGTTGGCTTACCTACTGGTAGGGTATAGTAGGTGCCATCATGACTCGAGAAATCGGGTCGTGACAGTTTTATGAACTTTTATTTCAGTTTTTAAGCTTTGGTATGCTTGAGTTAGTCTTTCGTTTGTAGTCAGCCAGGATGAGGGTTCGCTTGGGGACCAGCAATGGTCTTCGAGTGTCGGCCACGTCTAGGGTGTAGACTCGGGTCGTGACATTATGTACCAATGGTAATTATACGATGGTGAAGATCTGCTTGCAATTAATAAGGTATATTAATTTTATAGATATATTGAGGTTTACAAATACACGATTCTTAATTTTGTCGAGATAAATAGTGAATACATAAATGAAAAATCTCACCATTTTTAGAGTGATTTTCGGATTTAGGGGTCAATTTTCAGAAATTAGGCGGTTTTCTCAAATTTTTATACGTGTTAGCCCATAAATATTTTGGTGATTTGACTTTCAGACGAATTTTTAGCGAAACCTTTATGGAACCCTCCATAGGGTTGAGGGACCAGTACTTAGAGTCTCAACATTTCTAGAGTGATTTTTGGTCATTTAGGAGCCAATGTACAAGAGTTAGACGATTTTCTTAGTTTTTGTGTGTATTAGCCTATGAATATTTTGGTGATGTCTTTTGGATGAATATTTTGTGAAACCTTTATGAAATCCTTCATAGACAGTTGGGGAGCAGTACGTACAGTCTTACCATTTTTAGAGTAATTTTTGGATATTTAGGGGCCAATTTACTTGAATTAGGCATTTTTCTCAGTTTTTCATGTGTTAGCCCATGAATATTTTTGTCATATGGCATTTGGATGAATTTTTTGCGAAACCTTCATGGAACCCTCCGTAGTGAGTTGGGGGAGAAGTATAGATGTCTCACCATTTCAGAGCAATTTTGGGCATTTCAGGGTCAATTTACAAGAGTTAAGCGATTTTCTCAGTTTTCATTTGTGTTAGCCCATGAATATTTTGGTGATATGACTTCCGAATGAATTTTTTGAGAAATCTTTATGGAACCCTCCATAAGAAGTTGGGGGAGCGTAAAAATCATTTTTATCAAATAAGTGAATAATGTAACAAGGATTTTCGGCTCAGAGATTTTTTTTGCAACTTTTCTCATACGGGAAGGAGAACCACAATCGATAACAATTTGAAGAAATCAAGGAGTTTAGGTATTTGACTTGAAAACTTAATTTTAATGATTTGACTTTTTTGACCAATTTACAATGTTATATATTTTTGTTTAATTTCCTTTGCCTAATACCTATGGGAGCATGCTTATTTCGTGTGAGAGGATTATAAATGGAAGATATTATATTAATTTTGCCACATGTCCTTTTAGGCTTTTAAAAGTATAAGAAAATGGCTCTTTGTTAGTTTTGAATCAATTTGTGTCATGATCCGATTTCTCATGTCATAATGGCACCAACCACATCCTATTAGTAGGTAAGCCTAATTCATAGCCCGAAATCAGAAGCAACGGCTATCACGTGGAAGAACACAAAAGGGGCCGGGGACAATAACAAAGGAGGAGAAGGGGAAGTAAACAAATAAAAATACAACAAAACCATCTCAAAGCCTAACATCAGTTATTAATCAAGCATCTAGTCAAACATAGTAATACAAGGATTTTCAAACTCAATAAATAGTGAACTGTCTCCGAAAGCAAAATAGAGACTAGTCCTAGCCAACGTATCGGATCAACAATTTTCAATGCAAGGAGCTCACCACAATTTTAGAATCTTATAAGCTGCTACTCACGAGATCTAAATCAAGGTGAGAACTCGTACTATGATTTGTAAGGTGCAAAAGTATAGCATGAGTATTAACAAGTGGTACTCAGTAGGCATAGGCCGACAGAGCTCCAAAGAAAAAGGAAGTATGAATTCTTAAGAAAAATAACGAGAAAACAGAGAGAAATATTGAAGGGAAAGAGAACTTTCTATTTTTGTTGTAGATGAAACCAAATTACAGGACTCTTAAATAGATAAACCAAGCAACAAACTACCTTCTCCATCTCCTAAAGAAAAGAAAATAACTTAACCTTATGATCTAAACTCTATATCCATAACCTTAAGGCCTAAATCCCAGAGGTGTATCCAGGAGGGGGTCACCGGGTTCACGTGAACCCATGCTCCCCTCCTGAAATCATATATAGAAGTGTTATATTTTTTTTAAAATATTTAAATATAGATATGTGAACCCACATTTGAAGTATCTTAGCATGCGATTATGATTGGGTGCACCTCTCTAAGTGAGGTTAGAAACTTGAATCTTTTATTTATCTCGTTTTATTTTCCTTTCTAAATTTGGGTAACGCCTCTCTAAGTGGTTTGGATAGATAAAAATAACTTTGGACCTATAATTTAAAATTTTAATTATTTTTAGTGATAAGAATCTAAATGTTAAACTGACCAAATTTATATCTTAGATCCACCTTTTTGTAATAGTGCACCCATCATCTCAAAATTCTGGATACGCCTCTGCTAAATCCTAAACTCTAATGAAACCCTAAACCGTTGGGCCTAAACCTTAAGGACTATACCCAACCCTATACCTTAGGGCTTAAACACTAAACCCTAAATAGTAAACCCTAAAGCTTAGGACCGAAAACCTAAACCTTAAGACCTAAAATCTAAATCCTAACCCAGAGAAATGCTAAGAAATCCCAAGACACCCTAAACCCTAAAAAAATCTTTAAAACTCCTAAAAATCCATAAACCTAAAAAACACTCTAAAGTAAACCTTAGAAGAACCCTAAACCTAAATAACCCAAATCCCTAAACCCTAAACCCTAAACCCTAAAAAAACCTTCACCCTAAAAACTCTAAACTTTAAACCCTAAAAATCCCTAAAAACCATTAAAATGCGAAACTTTAAACCCTAAACCGTCAAACCTAAACTCTATTCCCTAAACCTTATAGTCTAAATCCTAAATCCAAAAGAAACGCTAAACCGTAGGGCCTAAACCTTATGGACTATACCCAACCCTATACCTAATTATGGCTTAAACCCTAAACCCTAAACCATAAATCCTAAAGCTTAGGGCCTAAACCCTAAACCTTAAGGCCTAAAATTTAAACCCTAATCCCTAAGAAATCCCAAGAAACTTAAATCCTAAATAAAACCCTAAAACAATCCTAAGAAATCCTAAACACTAAAAAAACCCTAAAAACCTAAAAAACACCTTAACCTTAAAACACCTCTGATCACCAACATGCTATCAAAATATAGATCACAATGTTAATAAAGATGTTTAGACACCAAAATCACAATAATTGAAGATGAACAGAAAATTGAGTCAAAATGAGAATGTGAAACCCACACCGAGAATCCCAAAATTGACTCTGTCAAAACGTACTGATCGACTTACTGAAATCGTTTCCTAAAATGGGACACAATTCAATATTCAAAAGGAAGCGAACAAAAACATGTATCAAAAGCTCAATTAAATCACCATTAAAGAGCTTGGGCTGCCCCTTCAGGAGAGAAATCACATCAATATGAAGTCCCCCACAATTCCCCAATCACTACAATATGTAGCCAGACCAATTCTATAAATATATGCTGCTCAAATCACCCAAAATAGAGGTCCATGCCTCTCACAATTGTGTTTTGAAAATATGGGAGAAGGTTGAAAATCGTAGGGGCCTGACCTTAAAAGGCTTGAAAATTGTTCATCACTATCGCAAGGCTAATGGGTTGCGACCATGATGAAGAAAAAAAAATGATTTTTCATATTTTTTTTAGTGAGGCCAAGGGTTGCGATCGCAGATAGGCACTAGCAAAGCCAAAAAGTTAACTAAAGCTCCAATGTTCGATTGGGTGCTCTAGATTCATCGAGGACCTCGTGGGCACAAACAAACTAACCTACCCAACCTAATTCAACCTTTTGGACTCAATAGAACCATCAAAACTTCCATTGGAGGTCTTCTTGGCAAGTAGTGTCCCCACATCACATGGAATTAAGGAAGCTCGAAATGAGCCCCAAAACCTTGGGACCCAAACCAAAGGTCTTACTAGATCAAACTCGACGCTTCAAAGCTAACAAAACTATCATAATTCCATTTTGAGATTGTCTACCTGGAGCTTCGACCGGAGTCAACCGTTCAAACTTTAGAAGCTCCAAAATATTAATACTTGTACAAAACTCAAATGGACGACCAGACGACCAAATTGTTAGTCCCAACAAGTCATAAATGACTTGGGATCGCTACAGAAAAACTCTAAATGCTGAAATATCAAAAAATAAAGAAAATAACCTAAAGAGTAATTACAATTTGGCCAAATTTAGAATGCCTTATGTTTTTGTTTAATTTCCTTTGCCTAATACCTACTGGGCCATGTTGGTAAGAAAATTTTGCACTTTAAGTTAAGACAATTGTTAACTGATACTTGTAAAAAGGACGGCCAAGACCAAAGTTAGTTTGAGTTACTTGTAGTATTACCCTTTGACATAACTCTATTAATTAGTATAGTTTGAAAGATTGGTTTGAGACTTACACTTATATTTACCCGACTCTATGTACGTACCACAAGCTGGGGAACTAGTCTCACGAGTCTAACATCCTAATAGTTGGGGTAAGATTGCTACATACCAAATCTTAGATAGATGGAAAGAAATCATTTCAATTGGAGATGCCTAGATATCTCAAAAAAAGGTGCAATATGCTAGCATACTAAGCAATTTTTGTTTTTTCACAAACTCAGTTAACTAGAAGCAAGGATGCTTTTACTCAACCATCTTTAACTGAGGCTAATAACATATTAAAGAATTGTTCAGTCTTCTCACAGGATCAAACGAAACAAAGTTAGTTTAACGTGAAACATATCTTCAAGTTAATTGAATGATCAAGAAAAATATATTAGGAGAAGGAAATGGAGTTAAATAACCTTCGGTTCATTTAAAATGGCTTCAATATTTAAGATTTGCCACTTGTAACACTACTAAAAAACTGTCAAAAAACGACGGCCAGAAGAGACGGACTGCGTTGCCTTTTTGGTCAAATTCGATGGAAAAGCAACGCAGTCATGTTCGCTGCTTCTTAGGTCGACACTTTTCAAAAAGCGACGGACAGCGTCACTTTCTAATTTGTTTTTTCAGAATTATTTTTTGCTAAGCGACAGACAACATCACTTTTTTTATATTTTTATTTTTTTTAATTTCCAAAAAGCGACGCACTCCGTCGCTTTTTTGGAAATTTAAATTTGAAAATCCCAGAAAAGCGAAGGAATAAAGAACCTTGTCCATCGCTTTTCTGGAAATTATTTTTTTGAAAAATCCAGAAAAGCAACAGACTAGAGGACCTTGTCCCTCGCTTTTCTAGGTATATTTAAAATAATAATGCAAAAAAGCGACGAACAAAAGCACCCTGTCCGTCACTTTTTTTTGCATTTTCTTGACAAAAGCGCGGTGTAGATGTAGATCAACGAGCGACGTTCAACACTTATTCTTTGATTTGCTGAACTATCGCACTCATGCTTTCTTGTTTAGCTACTCTTTTTCGCTCAGACTCTTGCAGTGTTGCTGTCAGTTTTTCTATCTGTGTCGACATAGCAGCGATCTGATCACCGTCAATTGCCTCGGCTTGACGTGACAATTCAATACCTCCAAAGTCTGACAAGAGGCGTCGTACAAAATTTCGAGAGCCTCGACCGTAGACTCTACCCTTGTGTGCCCCCCTACCACTTTTTCTGTCCAAATTTGATTGGACAGTTCAGGTGTCATTTGGATCGAACTATATATATATATATATACACACACACTATTGATATTCATTATTCATATTAATTAAATAACTTACAAAAGTTTGTTCGGCCCTTTCCTCCACCCACACATCTGGATCTGACTCATTTTCTTTCTTCTTCACACGAGTCTTCTTGAAAACCTCCGGTACAAGGGGAGTGCGCCCCATTTATTTTTCCTATCAATAAAAATGAAATTTATATTATAACGATATTAATCAACTAATTATTTATTTAAAAGTTTGAATTAGAACTTACCATCTCTCTTGTAATTGTTCCAACGCTCTACGCAGCTCCAGTGTGCAATGAGCCACCCTTAAGACTGCCTTTAGCCTTTTTGGCTTGTTTGGACATCGCCTTGAACTTATCTGTGTTCCAACATTGGCGCAATTCATCAAACAGATTAGGCAACATCCAACTCGGACATTGATCAATATCCCGGGCTTTCTTTAGCCAGCTAGATAGTCTCGCGGATGCCCTCCTTTCAAATGTGGGCGCAATGACCATATTAAACCTCGGTTCCCAAGTACACATAGTCTAAAAAAAATTAATAGCGTTAGATAATTAAAAAAAAGTAAAGGATACTAAAATTAATAAACTTAACTAAAAAATTATTTACCTTAAATTCATTAAACATTGTCTGACGTATATTGTTTGAGATTCCACTCCAGGAGTGATAAGCTTGTGTAAAAAACCTTCTCACAGAGTCTTTTAAAGCCCGGGCAACATCCTTTGCAGGATACCACCTGCAAAACACATAATAAATATGTTAGTTCATGAATAATATATTAAAGATGCTCAAATAAGTAAAATAAAGTAACAAATAGATAACAAAACAAATTTACGATAAACCATCCGGATCAATCATGACTTTGCCAATCCTGTCCCTCTGTCTCGGTGCTAAAGCAGACGTTTCATCTGGTGTAATTGATATACCAGGATGCACATAATGCTGATTCAATGGAGGTGAACCGACCACAACATCTGACTGCTCACTACTAGAATATCTAATCCTCATGACAGATAACTGAGGAAATGTACCTGTGGGAGATGGAGATGGAGATGTAGTACGGCCAACCGATAACTTACTTGCCGATAAGGGTCGTGCTCGATGAATAGCCTGTAAAGGTAGGTCCTCGTAGCGTCGTGGAGGCAGTGACTGTGAAGTAGAGAAAGCACCGGTTAATCGACGGTAATTAGGATAATATGCCCTAAGATTCGCCGTACCAAATGGAACAACCAATAAATGAGTATCATGAGTAATGCGCTCAGGCGCAGAAGAAAGAAATCTTGGAATATCCTCAGAATCTATAGGTCTCCTAGACTTCTTCTTTTTAGTCTTATTAGACTGACTAACTCCAAGATGCTCGCGAGATCTATCACCCTTACCCCCGATGACATCTGTATGCAAATTTACATGGATAATATATAAAAATAATAAATTAAATATAATTAGTATTAGCAAAATAAATAACTTACATACTAGCTATATAGTCTATCATTTTACTTTTATTCCTCCTCGCTTGTTTCATTTCCATCACTCTCCCATTCCTCCTCCTCAATTGTTTCATTTTCATTGTCATATTCTTCGTCATCAAATAAATCAATTTCCCTATCCTCATCTATTTCTTCCTCAACATTTATCATTATCTCATCATCAAATACCTTTTCTAATATGTGTTGAGGATGTTCTAGTGTGGTTTCCAATTCAACATCAACTTGTTACTGAACAATTGCAACCTCATTTCGGTACGGCACATCTAAGACATTGTCAATTTCAATTCTTCCCACAGGTTTAGTCTTTATAACAACCCACCAATCAACTTTGTTTCTATGCAATGAATATGGAGCGTAATACACTTGTTTAGCATTATGTGCAATGATGAAAGGATCATAACTTCTGTATTTTCTGGTGTGCTTAACTTCAATTATATTATGTTGCTGATCCCTTTTGTACCTCAATGTGATGGGTCAAACCACTTTTGGAGCGACGCCGTCCGTCGTTTTTTAATAGTTTTTTGGTAGTGTAACCATAAAAAATGATTCTAAAAGTTCAACATTCACTCACAATGAAATGATGAGATTCAGGGCACAAAATATCCCTAGAGTGTGAAATAGAAAATGATTAGAGGGGCTCGAAGGTACAAAAGTTCTTGAAAACATAACTACAAGGAATAAAGATAGAGGAAGTGCATATCGAGCATTTGAGAGATCCACATAGTCATCACTCTTGGAGTCATCCTCTTTATTTTCGGATAGAGCCTGCTCGAGGGCTTCTCTTGCAGCATTAAAATATTCACCTTTTGTGACCAAAAAAACAAATTCGTATTTAAATGCATGAGCAACATATTTTTAGTGAAGTTTTGTCAATGAAAATTTCGCACCAAAAAATAATTTTACGTCATTTACTAAGTACCACTAGTGACGACTTTTAAGCTTTCAGTGACAAATTATTTTGTTGCTAATACATGATCCAATTTGTAACAACTTTTTTTCGTCTTAAAATTGGATACAATTTTGGATACGAAAAAATTTCGTCCCAAAAAATAAGTTGTTGCAATAGTGACAAATTAAAATTCGTAGTTAAATGTTGTAAGATTTAGCCACAATTTTTTATATTTAATTGTGACCTTTTTTTGTCTCTAACAATATAAACAGTTAGTGGCAATCATTTTATTGTCTCTAATAAACCGGTGATTTAGTGAAAGAATAATTTTGTCACAAAATATGCAATATTTAAATAGCGATGTTTAAAATCTAGAACTGAATAATTTAACTATTTGCTACATAGTTAAGACTTTTTATAACATATGAATATGTAAAATTTGTCTTTTTAAAAAAATTAATAAATAAATAAATTTAATAATTGTGAATTAATTTGATACTATATCAATAATATGTTTTGTTTTAAAAATATATATGACGGTTAGTGGTGGTAGTTGTGGGTTTTGCCACATAGTTTTTGCCCTACCTATTTTTAATTAATTGATCAAGCTCTTGAATTTCAAACTGAGTAAAATAACTATTTATAAATGTCAAAATTATGTTTTAAAATTATTTTGATGCTATTTTGTCATCTAATTTAGCAAAATGTCCTAATCTATCATTATATATTTATAATATTGTGTATCAATTATGTCTTTTCATTAATTAAAAAATATTTTTAATATAAAAAGCAGTATTTATTTAAGTATGTGTCGAGTTATTTTCACTTATTTTGAATGCATAGGCTGTACATGTTGTTAAAAGTTTTGTTTTGGAGAAGATTATTGGTGTCTGTATTCACAATAACAAAGATACAATAGAAAAAATCACCAAAATTGGGCCTAAGAAAAATAATATTGTAAATTGGATAATTGAAATTTACCTTGAAAGTGTGATGCACATTGGCCTAATGATTGGGACAAAAATGTCACTGGTTGGTTATTTTTTATGGGCAACAATTGAGGAACTTCCATTACCTACAAATTTTCGAGCCCAAAATTCTATTTATGAGAAATTTCTGCCGAACAAAAATCTAACCAAGTAAACTGAGAAATCTGCAATATTAGGGCACCATTTACATTTTATACAAGAAAACTGTGTTTGTTTTATAATAAGCTATAACAAAATAAAAAAGTTCTTGAATCTTTAAGAGGAAGATAAGAACCTGAATAAACATTAGGATGGAGAAATAAAACTCATGTGATGGTAACCAAAATAGATCTGCAAAATATTGTAGATTATGGTGGAAAAGCCTCATAAACATATTAATCTAAACCCTAAAAATCCTCGTCACCGACCAATTGCTAATTTTAGATCTTCCTAAGGGTTCCAGGAAGAAATAGAGATATATAGATGAGATGTGATGGCGACCAACTATGATGTGAGATTAGAAATAATTTGGTTATGGTGTTTGTAAATTATTCACTAATAGTCGAATTTGTTGTAGTGCTAGCAGCACACCTGAATCAGAGACCCTCGAAAGGTGAAGGAGAATTTCCTGTTCAGGGGTCACACTATAACTTTTTTTCCACAGAGCAAGGAGAATACAACACATGCTCATAATGTCCCTTGTATTCTTCTTTCACCACGAAAAACAGTCTTTGGTGTGACCCCTGAACACAAATTTCTCAACTATCGAGAGTCTCTGATATCAAGTGTGTTACTGGCCCTTGAACAAATATTATGTAATTGTAAGCATTATATGTTCACATAGAAAATATGCATATATTTATAGGACTATAATACCTTCAACTGAGAAAAATGGTCAACAAAGTAGCACTGATAATTAATTTCTTTCTAATTATATTATGGCAATGGGAAATTAATACGGAGAAAAAAAATATCAATTTAAAAGATAGAAGATTTTTCTTTGTATGTATTTCTTAAATAGTAAGAATTATAATATATAATTTTTTTTTATCAATTTAGGAAAATTATAGATATACTCCAAATCAATTAAAGTAAAAATGATTTTAGCAATTTAGGAAAAAATATGAATATATTCCTAATTAAGTAAAGTAAAAATGACTTTAACAATTTAGGAAAAAATATAATATATACCAAATCAAATTAAATAGTTAGAAATGACTATTCAATTTAATATTTCAAATTAAGTATAAAATATACTATAGAATTGTCATGACCCAAGTCACCATAACTGGTACCCACACTAACCCTGCTACAGGCTAACAAAATATTAGCGTCTTACACATGCAATATCTAAGCATCTAGGCAAAAATATAGACACATAGCAACATAAATATTGGTCTCAAAATTATAATTATTAAAGGGGAAAAGACTCAAATATCTCATCGAGGGTCAGATGACCTGAACTTCACATTGGTGGAGAAGATACCACTTTCGTGGAGGATCGGTCAACTTAGCCACCACGTTCGTGGACAGGGTCCCACGTTCGCGAAAGCCAATTCATGACTAGAAGTTAAATATTTCCTTCATGGTTCAGCATGCATATTTTCAAAAGATAATTTCCTTGACGCAACTTGAATAACCCAAAATGAATGTCTAGAACTCGAGATATCACACTTTGAACCTTAGAATTATAAGTTGATTGTGCCTTATCTTTATTTAACCGACCAGACAAAAGAGACCTTTGCGAATGTAGAGACAGTCTAGCGAACACGGAGGGTCGACCAACCTAACCTTGCAAATGTGGCCTAGGGCCCTCAATAGTAAAGGCGACAAAGGCTTCGCAAATGCGGAGACTAGATTTACTAGTCGCCGCAAATGCGGCAAGCAACCTACGAACGCGAAGGGGAATAGTGGGTTGCACCAACTGATGCACAAAATCTGATTTTCTCCAACATGAAAATTCTCGATTGTGTCCTCAGGATTCATTCAGAAACCCATGTACGCAAATGAGATATTCTAACCCACTAAATTTGACATTTCGAACTCAATAGAGATGTTGGAACTTCCAATCGAGATCGACTCGACGAAAATTGGGTTCCACACCCAAGCTTCTTTTTAAGCCAAATTCAAAAAGGGGGTTTGAGATGAGCCTAGAAGCCTTGGGATCCACACCGAAGGTCCTTCTGAACCAAACTCAGTGTTTCGGAGTTGAAGAAACCGTCAGAATTGCATTCCGAGGTCGTATTCTTGAACTTTTGACTAAAGTCAACTGTTCGATTTTCAAAGGCTCCCTAAACATAGAAACTTGCACAAAAACCAAATGAACAACCAGGTGACTAAACTGTTAGTCCGAGTAAGTCATAAATGACTTAGGGTCCCTATAGGAACACTCTAAACATGAAAAGAATTCAATAACAAGGATATTACTTTGAGGGTCATTGTACATAGTCTAAGAGTTCTCCGTACTCGCTTCACTCCCTTAAATTATTACTCACGAATGAATTGGGAAAGCCATTAGAAATATTAGATTATAACTTTGTAGAGCCGTTGTTGTAATTTCCTGCACGTAGGGCCTTCCCCTACCCTGGGCACTAAGGGGCTCTTTTGTTTCCTGGTCCATTCGTTCCTCTTCTTACCGACATCAAAAGCAACTGAAATTGTCCAAAACAAAGTGAAACTACAACTAATACCATTGGAAATCAAAGAAAGAAAAAATTATTTTTCTGAGTAACCTCATCCAATGGCCTCCTTCATATTTTTAAGAATTGAGTCACTTCATACCTTTCGAGCCATCTATTTCTATCGTGTCAATTGGAGGATGCCCATCTTTTTTGCCTACTCCTGGTTCCAAAGGCAAAGAGTGCTTTTATTATGGATTGGTTGACTTTTCATGATTGATTGCTCACATAAAATGAAATTAGGCAGGCTTGGGGAGGTGATCTAAATTGCTATCAATCTGATGCGGTGCTGATTTAATGACTGTATGATAAATTATTTGTGTCCCTCAAAGAAATTTGCACTATATAGATGAAAACGCAATATTATGGAGCATAAATTACCTGTTGTCGTCACAATATTGACATGTAAAGAAAATATCACTATGGAAAGCCTGAAAAATCAAAAGTATGTAGCCGTTATATTTTGAATCTAAATAGATAAAGAGCAATTATTATATCTCATCAAAATGGTACAACAGTACATAGTCGACAACAAGTCTTTAAATACCCTAATTCCAACTACTCCCAAAATCTCTAATTCAAACTAGCTAGTCCTAAAATCCAAATTCAAAAACTACTCCTAAAATACCCTAATTCAAACTAGTCATAAAATACCCTAATTCTAACTAATCCTAAAATTACACAAATTCACTCACTAACTAATAATCCCTAATTCAAACTAACAATCAATAAACACAAATTCAATAAACTAATTACAATTAAATAGCTAACAAAATCAAAATATAGCTCAATTTGAAAAAAAAAATTGATGAATTATTAAACCCTAACCTTAAAGGAGAAGGATAGATTGAAGAGAGAGGAGAAGTAGGAGGCAGCTAGCTCGAAGCGAGTCTGGCGGCAGTAGCGATGCAGTGGTGGCGGTGAGGATTGGAGAGAAGGAGGAGAGTTTTCAGAAATGGGGGAAAATCGCGTCTCTATTTTAGATATTTAATGAAAAGCGACGGACAGCGTCTCTACGTCCGTCGCTTTTTTTTAAAATAGTTGACCAACTTTTTGACCAAAAAGTGACGGACTAAGAGACATTGTCCGTCACTTTTTAAAAATAGTTGACCAAGTATTTTGACCAAGAAGCGACGGACATAAACATGTTGTCCGTCGCTATAGTAAAAAAAATAAATATCTTAAAATAAATTAAAAGCAACAGACTAAGAGATGTAGTCCGTCGCTTTTTGTCAAATAATTTTAAAAATAATTATTTTTTTTAAAAAGCGACGGATTGCGTGGCAAAAAGCGTCATTTTTTGGAGCGACGTCGTCCGTCGTTTTTTAGCAGTTTTTTAGTAGTGTGTCTTGTAGTGAAATAGAGAAACATGTTTGTCCTTTGATTTTTAAATTTCGATTTCTAACTGTGGATAAGTGAGATGGAAAGTAATGATCGACCGGAGAGTGTCTCGATTGATCCGCACAAGGTAAAAGACAGAGATGTCAAGATTTCATAATGCATATGTCAATAGAGAGTTTATAAAGTTTTTCATCCATCCAAAGCAAGCCAAGAAAGAAGGTGATAGTAATATAAATTTCAAAATAAAAAGAAAAAGTTGATTACCATCCTATATTTCAACTCTTATCAGTATCTTTTTCATGAGTTCAAAAAATTTGCAGGTTTCACATGTCCCTTTATCTCTTATATTTTGCTTAGATGTCAAAGTTTAGAACAAGATGAATTAATACACTAAAAAATAAACTTGTTCGTGTTGAATTATAGATGACAGAGTTGCTGCATTGCTATTGGCCAGTTTAAAAGTTAGTTGGAGTTTGTTAGGTAGTTACAGATAAGCGTAGGAGTCATGTGGTTAGTACAATAGTTAGTTGCAATAACTATAATCCTATATATATAGAAATAACTATGTAAATTTTAAGTAAGAAAAGAATGTGAGATTCATTCCATTTTTAGATCACAATGTAATGAACACAAGATGCTTCAATAGAATTTAGTTTTCATTTTGTTCTTCTAGCAGATTTCACAAATTTTATATGCTATCAGACCCTAGATCGAAGATTACGTGAAGCTGTAAATCATCGATCATTGTAGCTACAACAATGGTGGAACCACAGGGTTCAAATCCAGAAGATAATCCGCAAACAAATCATAATCATCCTCTTCGTCTTCAAACCTCAGATACTTCTGGTGTTTCCTTGATTCCTATGGATCTCACAAGGCCAGAGAACTATGGTGTTTGGAGTAGATCCATGCGATTGACACTTCTACTAAAAAACATATTGGAATTTGTTGATGACACGTGTGCTAAAAGCTCATACAAAGGAGATCTGACAGTTCATGGTAGTGGTGTGATTCAATTGTTTTATCATGGATTATTGCAGCTGTAGCACCAGAACTAATGACAAGTATTGTGTATTCTTCTAGCTCGAAGAAGATGTGAAGTGATTTCAAGGAGAGATTTGACAAATCAAATTTGATTAGGATTTTTCATTTATGGAAGGAGATCAGTATATTGGCTCAAGGAACATATATTGTGACCTCTTATTACTCAAGGATGAGAGATTTATGGGATGAGATGGATATAATGGTACCTTCTCCATCATGTGATTGTGATGTGTCAAGCTCACATGTTGAACATGTTAAACATGTTAAACGACAATGACTATTGCAGTTTTTGGTAGGGCTGAATGAAAGTTGTGCACAGGTAAGGAGTTTTATCTTACTCATCTCCTCTATTCCCTGTGTGAATCAAGCCTATGCAATGACAATTTAGGAAGAGAGCCAATGGAAGCTAGGAATGACAGAAGGAGGAAATGAACCATTTACAATGATGGCAGGAAGAGGCAATCAACAATATGATTTCAACACCCAGACTCAAACCAAATACAATTTTCAAGCTAGGAAGGCACATGATCAGACTTCACAAGGTAGGAGATTGGGATTAGTATGTGATCAATGTGGGTATAAAGGTCACACCAAAGACAATTTCTATATAATTGTAGGATTTCCTGTTGACTTTAAGAGTAAGAGGAAGATTTCTATGAATGAGGTTTATGAAAATAACTCTACTTCTGTAGAATCAGATAAGGATGAAGGCTGAAGCATCTAGATCTAGATCATTATCCCAGATCTATTTCCCAGGAGGTTACTTCACAAAGTAACAGTATGAGATAGTTGATCAAGATGATAGAGTTTCCTTCACCATTAGTAACCTGTAGGGCTAATATTGCTGCAGGTATGAATCCTTTACCTGATAGTGCTAGTGGTAATGCAATAAAGTAGATTTTTGATTCAAGAACCACACATCATATTACATACTATGAAAATCTGCTAAGTGATTGTAGAAAATTATCATAGTCCAGTTGTATATTCATGTAGAACATATTGGTAATGCTGTAATTTTGGGGAGTTGCAGGTTAAAAAATGTTTTACATGTACCAGACTTCAGGTTCAACTAATTTTCAGTCTCCAAGCTGTTTAAGGATCTGAAATGCATGGTGTCATTTTATCCTGATTTATGTGTAATGCAGTCTCTCTCTACTGGAGAGGTGATTGGGATTGGTAAAGAGTAGGAAGGCATATTTATCCTAAGGCATGAGGCCATACCTATTGTTGGAGCAGTGCTAAACACCAACTGCTTAGGAGAACATAAACTTTGGCACCTTAGGTTGGGGCATCCTTCCTTGAAAGTAATGTAGCATCTTCCTATGTTGCAGAACAAAGTTGATGAGGCAGTGCAAGAAGAGTGTATGATTCGTCCTTTGGCAAAGCAATGTAGACTCAAATTCCCTTCTACTGTTACTCAGACATCTAAAATGTTTCAACTTGTACATTTAGATGTTTGGGGACCTCATAGGGATCCCACTTATGATAGATAATACTATTTTCTGACTATAGTTAATGATTTTAGTAGATTTACATGGATCTCCTTACTACACACTAAGAAGGATGTAATAGTTGTATTGAGAAGTTTTATATTCATTATTTTTAATCAGTTTGATTGTGTAATAAAGGTTTTGAGATTTGACAATGGCATTGAATTCTTTAAAAGTCAAGTAAATGATTTGCTATCTTCCTTAGGCATCATATATCAAATTAGCTGCCATTATACTCCGTAATAAAATGGCATTGTTGAGAGAAAACATAGACACATTCTGGACATAGGTAGAGCCTTAAAGATACAATCTCATGTTCTTAGTAGATTTTGGGGTGAGTATGTGCAAACTGCAGTATACTTAATTAACAAATTTCCTACAACTGCACTAAATGGAAATTATCCTTATGAAAGGTTATTTGTATAACCTCCTAGACTGGATCACATAAGAGTATTTGGGTGTTCGTGTTTTGCTACTACCTTGCCTAGGGGTGGAATGTTTGAAGCCAGAGTAAAGAGAGTTGTCTTATTGGTTTTTCTTCCACACAAAAAAGCTAGAAGTGTATGATCTTGATGCCAAGGTTGTGTTTATCAGCAGGGATGTTGTTTTTAGAGAGGAAGTATTCCCTTTTAAGGTTATGCAGTTTCATGATGAAGGTTCATATCCTTTTTCCCCTTTTCTAAATAATTCAGATGATGCCACTGATGCTCTAGACCAAGATCTCCAAACAGATTCCTCATCTCAACCTGTAGACACAAGAACTGCAGAGCCAAACAACTGATGTTTATAGTCTCCTATGCATGACACTGATGACATAGAAACCTTACAAGATAACCCTTCTACACATGATCCAGTAGAATCAATACAAATAATACCAGTGCCTGCTTATAATGTTATTCACACCACTGGTTCAAGAAAGACTACCAGGACTTGCAAGCCTCTTATGTGGATCAAATACTATAATGTTCCCAAAAAGCCCAGCCCCCACTCAATCACTAATCATGTTTGTTTGTTATGATATTGTCTTCACATGTCATAAATCTTACTTACATGTATTTTAGCAACTGTGGAGCCCCAATCCTTCAATGAAGCATCTAAAGACAAGTTGTGGATTGATGCCATGCAACAAGAAATCCAGGCTTTGAAGGATAATAATACTTGGACAATTGTTGACTTGCCACCAGGTGAGAAAAAAATTAGTTCCAAATGGGTATACAAGATCAAGTACAAGTACAATTGTGATGAGGATAGATACAAGGCCAGACTAGTTGCAAAAAGGTACACTCGAAGAGAAGGACTTGATTATCATGACACTCTCTCAAGTTGCTGAAATGGTTACCATTAGAATTGTTCTTAGCCTAGCCGCTTCTCATGGTTGGGATCTATCTCAAATGGATGTTAACAATGCCTTCTTGCAAGGTGATTTAGTTGAAGACATCTATATGGAACTTCCTCTTGAAAGCTGAGGAAGTCACCCTATGGTCTCAAACAAGCACCTAGACACCTAGACAGTGGAATATTAAGTTCACTAGGCATTATTGGTGGCAGGTTACTCTCAAAGTGCTCATGATCACTCTTTATTCATTAGAAAGGAGGAAACTTACCTGGTTGTGATTTTAGTGTATGTTGATGACCTCTTAATAACTAGGAATAGTTCCAGCATGATTCAAGAAGCAAAAGACACACTACACCAATATTTCAACTGAAAGACTTGGGAAGTCTCATGTATTTTTCGGGGATTGAACTTTTGAAGTCAAAAGAGGGGATATTGTTGAATCAAAGGAAGTATGCTTTACAACTTATTTCGGAAACTAGATTGAGTGGAGCAAATACTATAAGCACTCCTTTGGAATTTAACCACAAATTGACCAGTGTAGAATTTGATCAACACATTGGTGGCTCTGATGATTTAGAGTTAGAAGATATTAAAGAATACCAAAGATTGATTGGTAAACTATTGTACTTAACAATCACTACACCTGACATTTTCTTTAGTGTACAAGTTTTGAGCCAATCCATGTGACACCCTAAGGTTTCATACTGGAAGGCGTGCCTAAGGGTTGTGAGATATGTCAAAAAATCTACAGGACTTTGGATACTGATCAAAAGAGGGATTGGTATATAAAAATCACTGGATATTGTGACTCAGCCTAGACTTCATGTCCTAACACACGAAGATCAGTCACATATTACATGGTAAAACTTGGAGATTCTCTTATTTCATGGAAATAAAAGAAGCAGCAAACAGTGAGTAGGAGCTCAGCTAAAGCAGAGTATAAGAGTCTGGCAGCTCATGTTGCAAAACTAATCTGGTTAGCATGATTACTAGATGAATATAATTACACTTTCCAATTGCCATCCCAATCTCAGTGTTTGCAGACAGCAAATTAGCTATACAAATAGCTGAAAATCTAATGTTTCATGAGCATACAAAATACATAGATATTGATTGTCACTTCATTCAAGAGAAAGTGAAATCAGGCTTCATTGATCTTAAACATTTGTGCACTATTATGAAACCAACTGATATTCTCACAAAAGGGTTAGGAGCTAATCAACATCATCTCCTTATCTCCTTATGACCAAACTTGGTGTGTTAAACCCTTCAGTTTGAGGGGGTGTGTTGAATTACAGATGGCAGAGTTGCTGCTTTGGTATTGGCCAGTTTAAAAGTTGGTTGGAGTTTGTTAGATAGTTACAGATTAGCTCATGGAGTCACGTGGTTAGCACAATAGTTAGTTATAATAACTATAATCCTCTATATATATAGGTAGCTATGCAAATGTTAAGTAATAAAAGAATGTGAGATTCGTTCCATTTTTAGATCACAATGTAATGAACACAAGATGCTTCAATAGAATATAGTTTTCCTTTTCTTCTTCTAGTAGATTTCACAAATTATTTAGTTCAATAAATATAGGAAATAAATGAAAACAAACAAATTACTAATTGAGATAATGGAATCTATGTTTGTTTATAAATACCAATGGAGCCTGTAATCTGATAAAAATATAGTTAAGGAATCATTTCAGATCTACTCCTATATTTTAGGGACTATTTATGGCATTTTCTCTATTTCACAATTATAATACTAGTAGAAAATGAAATTACTTTTATTTTGATATTCTATATAAATTTGATAACTTTATTAAGTTTAGTCGAGTGATTGAACATCTATATTACTAGTTGTGTCACGCCCCGAGCCTACACCCTGAGCGGGACCGGCACCGGAGACCATTTCTGGCCCCAAGCGAACCCTTGGCCTGGCTTTCTTAACTCAGCGGAAACCTAACCCAACAGAATAACTCAATGCAATGCAATATCATAAGACAACTTGACTGATACAAATCTGGCCATAAAGGCACCTCGGGCCTCAAAATAGAGTATTTACATATATACATAAATAAGAGACTCAAAACTAGCTGACTGACTGTCTGTCTATGAAGCCTCTAAAATACTGAGATGGATGTTGGGACAGACCCCACAACATCCTAATAAAACAAAAACTAAGAACACAAAATAATTGAGTCCTCCGGAATGCAATGAGGCTCACCACTGACTCTGGAGTGCTCAGCTGGATCAACGACGTGCTGGATGTTGATCCTGGGTACCTGAATCTGCATCATCAAACGATGCAGGCCAACTGGCATCAGTACATGGAATGTACGAGTATGCGAGCTGGAAAACTAAGCAACAAAGGCTAGAAGGAAAAATCTGGAAGAAACTGAATAGCTTACCTGGCTCAACTCAACTCAACTCAACCTGACTGACTTCTTTCAATATAAGGCAATTTAAAACAAGTGCGATATAAAGAAAGACTGTTTAAAACATGCTATAAACTCTATGTGTATACAAAGATACAATAAGCCTGAAATGTATGTAGAAATACAATGAACTGATGTATATAAAATACAATAATAATCTCTGTGCATGGAAATACAATAACTGCTGTGGGAGTTTCTCTAACCGACAACCATCACATAAGAGCTATAGTGATGATACAGTGATCGACCTCACGCTGCCAGAGCATCTTATACCCGGCCAAAAGTATAAGACCTGAACTGTCTAATGGATCCACTAGTCTAATCTGAAAAGGATTCATCTAAAAAGTATGATCCTTTTCTACCCATGGTGGCTAACATGGTTCTATGGGGGCTGTGGGTTCTTTGAACGCTCCCCCAATTCGGTGCTCGATACTACTCCCAAAAATGTACTGGCTCTTATGTTTTTAAAACATATTTCTTCCTGCTGATATGAGATAATTACTCAAAAACTAGCCCGAAGGCTCTTTTGGAAATCTCAGTTTCCAACCTTGTTTAGATGTAAAGACATTTCTTTAAAACTTCTTTGGGAATACATAGTTCCCTAATAATTTTGAGAGAATGAACTCAACTTTAAACTCTTGACTCTTTACTCATTACTTGACTTGCAACTTGAGCCTTAGAAAGAAGTTAAAACGTTCAATAAAGACTCTTGAAAAGCTTGGAGGACTTACTTGAACGAACTTCTTAACTTCTAAGCTTGACTTCTAACTTCTCTTGACTTCTAACTCGACTTGACTTGGAAACTATCTTTCCTTGAATCGGAATTATGAATTCAAGGTGTTCGATCACATGTTATGGAGGGATTCTTAAATGCTTAGACGTACTTTGGAGTGTCGGAAACAACTATAAAACATAGGTATAATACTTAGGAACATGCATGAGAAAGTGAGAAAGAATGGGGGAAACTTGGCTGAGACTTCAGATTTCTGGTGACACAGATGGCATTCACGGACGCCATCGACGGACCGTAGATGGACTTACGGTCCGTCCTGCAGGTCCGTAGATCACGTCAGAAACTTCCCCAGAATGCAGTTAAAAAAAAAGACTAAGTGTTGACCTACGGTCCGGACTTACATTCCGTAGATCAGGTTACAGACCGTAGGTCGTGCCCGTAGATCGATGCCCCAAAAAGCCCAGCTTCTGTCCCGATTGACGGTTGACCAGTACGGACCGTCAATCGATCCACGGTCCGTAGGTCGTGCCCGTAGATGGGAATCGACAGTCAAACTTTGCTGAAAATCGATGGTAAATCAACTTCAAAGGGGCATAACTCCTAGAATCACAATTCCCTCAACATACAATAGATTTCAACTTAAATACACAACCCAATCATGTCTCACAACGAACAATAACTTCAACAACACAACCAACAACATCAACAACAACTAACAACTTCAACAACTTCAACAACAAATTCCAATCTTTTCTCAAATCATAGAATGAGCTTGGTGTGTGGGGGAAAGGATCAACCCACACAAAGAACTCACATACCTATTAGGGATCACCCCCGACGATAATCCACGACGGAAACTTGTTGATCTCCTTTCTCCTCTTCTTCTCTTCTTCTTCTCTTCTTCTTCTTCTTCACCCTCAAGAACCCTAACTCTTTCTCTTTAAAATGGGATAAAAAAAAAGGATCCAAAATCAGCCTAACACACAATGTAACCTCAAAAGAAATAATTTGTGAAAAGACCAAAATGCCCTTAAATTTCCGGACGGATTTCCCTTCCAACTGCCCAACTTCTAAAGGGCATAACTCCCTCATGCGAACTCGGAATTGAGCAAACTCGGTGGCGTTGGAAAGATTGTTCCACAAGCTTCACAACCATAACTGGAAATACTCCTACCTCATCCTGATCTAGGAGTTATGACTGTTCAAAGTTGGCCAAAAACTCACTTTCTCCCATACTTAGCCAATTTTCCAGATTTTAAATTTTTTTTCCAAAAATGACTACTTTCCAATTTCAAGCTTCTTCAAAGCCACTTCAAATTATCGGATGTTACAAGTTGAGGGTTTGAGTCTTGTCTCGGATTGAGGCATACTTAACCAATAAAATTGCACCCACATGCGGAGATAGCAAGAACTGAGGGGATTCAAATCCCCTTCAATGGAAAATATATCATTTATATATATTTAAAATTATTTTTTAGATGTTAAATCATCTTTGACCTCTCCTTGTGTTTACTTTTTATGCTGCGAACCCCTTAATAAAAAAAATGACTCTAACGGTAGTTTCAGCAATAATGATAACAATGAAACTTGTGGAAGATGTTGAGATTCATATAGCTAATCTCACGTGGGACTGAGCCATACTAAACCAACAAAGTTGCACGAAGGAGTGAAGCTAGCAAGGGCTGAGGGGTTTCAAATCCCCTTCGACGCACGCGGAAAATTATATTATATATATATATATATATATATATATATATATATATATAGAGAGAGAGAGAGAGAGAGTAATAGATGTTGAACTCCTTTTGACCTTTTCATGTAATTTTTTTCATATTTTGAATTTCTTAATGAAAAATCTTGATTTCGACGCTAATTACAGTAAGAACAGTAACATTGAAAATCAGGTAAGAAGTTGAGATTCAACCGATTTTGTTTCAATCGCATGCAACATTGTTGTTTTTAGCTGGTGTATCTGCTTGATTGAGGGTGACCTTTTCGGAATCAGAATGGTTCTTACTGATGGATTTTCTTCACGCTTTTTTTTTTATCGCGGAAGAAAGTTAGTTCCTCCATCTCAAAGTTGATTAGATCAAGTGTTTGAATATAATTGTCAAAAGGGCGTGTAAAAATCTTAATTTGTTCATAAAATTTCATCCGCGTGACAGCTCGACTCATTAAATTCGAGGCGTGATTTTCTTATCACAAAAATTGTTTGAAAATTATTTTAGGTTGCAAATTTATATCTCTGCTTTAGTATGTCATGTCGAAAAAGCGTATCTACTAGTTCAACTTTATACATGTTTAAATCCTACTTGTGCACACAAAAAATTAAAGGAAAAAGAAATCAATTCCGACAAAGTTAAAAGAAACTGTATGTATTATGTCTAAGACAAAATATTCAACTAACATACATCATAAAGTAACTACATACGCACTATGATGAAAAAAGAAAGTAACATCATGTCATAACAAAACGGTACCATAAGTACAACAATAATACATTATTTATACATATACACTCGTGATAAATATAATTTTATATAACAATGGTACAAATTTCATACACGTTCTATACAATAATTGTATAGTTTCTATACACATCCTATACAAATACATATTATTTACACATTCTATACAAATGCATATTCTATTCAATAATAATATATTTTCTGATTCCGCGTTCCTCCACTTTCACCTTAGTAACATCGCTCATAGTCATCGTGATACCAATGTCATTCATCAAGAAGACCTCTCCAATATTTTGCTGTGTGAAATGGATAACTTTGCTCCCACCAACATAAATTCCTGCTCATGTAGTAGATGGCCTCTTCAGTCAACTTTTTTTTATATCAATAGGACATCCAACACCTCCTTTGTGATAACAAAATGGATAATTGAAGATTGTTTAAATACAATCTTATACAACCATGAATGTATTATATACACATCTTATACAAATACATATTCTATACACATCCAATACAAATACATATACATCAAAGACACAGGTTCCATCTTTGGCTAGCAGTGCAACAGAGATTGTCCACTGTGGAACGACTACAAATATTTGACATCTAGGTCCCAATGGAATGTGCCTTCTGTTCTTAAGATGAGGAGACATTTAATCACTTTTTCTTCTCATGTTCCTATAGATACCAGGTGTGGGCTAGATTGTTTCATTGGTTGCACCAGCCTCGAAGTATTGGCTCATGGCACCAAGAGTTAAAGTGGATTTGTCACAAGGCAAAACAGATAAATATTATGGCTGAGATTGTGTGTTGCACCTTTGCAATGGTGGTTTTCTGTATATGGAGGGATAGGAATATCAGGCGATTTCAACATAGAATGGTGCATATAACACAAACCTGTCGTGAGATAGTAAAGCATATTTATATCCAAGGGAGGAACAATGTTGGATGGCATGATTCATTAATGCAATTAAATTGTTTTCCCTAGTAAATGTAAAGGTTCTTTTCTTAGATAGATGTGTAGGAGATTTACTTGGTCGTTTAGTTTAGTTTAAAGGTAGTTGGTTTGCATCTACCTGGTTATGTAATGATTCAATTTTGATTAATAAAATGGGTTGTTAATAAAAAAAAATTGAATCTGAAAAACTGTGCATGGGATTATGGGATGAATATCTTCGATTTACATGTATGGAGGAAGAAGAATATTACAAATACTTATCATTCATGGCTTAAAGAGGTACTCATTCTTATGCTTTGTGATTATTTGGGGGAAAAATGGTTTATCTGAATTCCAGCAATTGTGTGTTTACATTTTGGATCTTGCCAGTGTTATGATTTTTCTGTCATTCCTATTTGTGCGTGTCTCTTAGTTGTCCACCTTATTATTCATTTAGCTTTTTTTTTTGACATGTTCATCTAGGAGGATTGTGTGTGACAAATTTAGCATTTTTAGATTCTGACTTGACATTGTTAAACTCACTAATCGTTGTAGAATCTGAAGTCGAACTTGACAATGTGGAAGCTTGGAACATCACCTCCTCCTTTTACTCAGTCTAAGCCTAATAGTCTAGTTAGAGCCTACCCAAAAACCTCATTCTCCTAAAACTATGGAACTTAGAACAAAAACAGGAGAAAGAGGCTCCAGTTTATTCCAAGAACAAACAGATGTTTTCTTTAAGTTTTGCCCTCGAATGCAAAGGATTTCTCCGTAGTTTTCGTCACCATGTATGTGGGATTTCACTAGTGGATTCCTTTCATCCACTAGGTCCCTAGAATTCAATAAGTTCCTTGATTTTCTATATCTTGTTTAGACCTAGGGTTTCTAAAACCTTGGAGATTAGTTGTGATTTAGCTGTTGTAGTATCCATAATCGAAATAACATGTTTCTTGGAAAGTTTGCATAATTCCTTGTATAAAACTCAGAACCCTAGTTTGTGTAAATTCTATTATTTCATGAATTATACTTGCTAGGTCAGTTAAACAGAAAATCATTCTCCAAATATCAAATGCCACATTCTCAGTATATAAATGTTGCATTCTCAGTTAGCATGTCAGTATTTTGGCCTATTCAGTATTTAATACATGTTAGCTTCATATATATTCAGTTGGGAGTAGAATTAGCACCGAGTCTGACTAGGGTTCAGCGTACCCTCATAGTCCCAGAACATGTCCCCACATAGGATTATAAGTCCCCTCTGTTGGGCATCGGTATTAGTGATCACGCCACAGTCATGGCTTTATACCCCTGGCAAGGTATATTGGATCCTCTCGATGGGTTGTATACATCAGACTCCACGTTTAGCTCATGTGGTTTATGTCGGTTAATAGTAGCTCCCACAGTCACTCTTAGTGTATTGACCAGATTTTTAGCATTTACTTAAGTAATCAGTTCAGCATGTTATCTTCATGATTAGTTCTTGGTCATTGCATTCATTTTAGTTTTTCACTTATACTTCAGTAGCTATATCTTTGCTCAGATTACATCATTGCTCAGTTATGTATTGTGCAGCTTATATATCTTTCATTCAGCTTAGTATCTATATCTTGCATTCTCAGTACATTCCAAATACAGACGCATACTCTGCACTACATCCTTTCATGATGTATGATGTAGGTTCAGGCACTCAGTATCCAGATCACACTTAGATCGATTTTTTGTTCGACTTCAACAGCTTCAGTGGTGAGTCCTCATACTTCGAGGACAATAGACATGCTTTCATTTTAGTCTTTACTTTAAGTTTTCAGTTTGTTAGAGTTAGCTAGGGGCATGTCCCAGCAACTCAACTCAGTTAGAGGCTTTTCAGACATAGTAGTAGATCCAACTTGAGTTGTTAAGTGGTGTTTCAATCATCACTAGACTTTCATTATATTTTATATATTCAGACTAGTTGGGTTTTTCTCCATTTTCAGTTATCCATTAATTTTGCTTCTGCATAGTACATGTATTATTCAGTTATTCTCAATATTCTTGATATATGCCAGACACATGGATTAGCTTGGGATCACTCGTTTATCCTAGGTTTCGTATTACACCAAGGGGGGTAGCCTCGGGGCATGAAAATGACCTTTGGTTCTGATCCCAAGGTGCTCGAGATGATTTTGTTATAATCTTGCATTATTCTTGTTTGGTTACTTTGCGTAAGTGTTGACTTGGGTAAATATTTTAACGAGACGACCTCCATTGGTTGTTTCTTGCATTTTGTTGAGTCTGAAATATCAATTTTGTGGGGTAGCATAGCTTGTTTGTGTACAAGGAGTCTAAACTAATCTTGTGCCCCCACCGGTGCATTTTCTTAACCTTAAAGTGCAGTTGATGTAGTCTTTGCAAGTGCTATCGTGCACTGCACTCCTCTTTCGCGATCAAGGTCCCGCGTAAGTGTAGACCAAAAATATTGGCAGTTCTAAATATATTAGCCTACAACCACTCTTTAATCCTTGTTTGCAAGCACTAAAACAAATGTAGAATCTCTAAATTCTATTAGGCTTGCTCAGATTCTCATTTTCAATCAACTTCGAAGAAACTACAGTATTTGAATTTGACATTACGATTTCATTAAATAATTCAACAATAACTTGAATTTATCAGAGATATGTCCATTGATTATTGTAATTGCCTCATTTTCCCTTCTAAATTTAGATAATGGCGCATGTGCTCTTAACTGAATACTAACATGATTGCTAAATTTGGAGATCTTTTGATTACTGCTTGATTTTAAGACATCAAGATATCTTCTAGTTATGAACAAAGACATTATGATTTTATTAATGAGGTTCAATTTTTATAGTTGTGGATGAGATGATATGTCCGCACTTGAAAAACACTATCTTTGTACATTTTAGAATCCAAAATATCTCTATCACAATCTGAATTTATAGGACAAAGTGCTTGTATCATTTACTTATCATTCTTGCGCCATTTTTTATACCTTCCTTGATTGACTTCGTGAGTTTTCACAACATTCTTAAACTCATTTACTTATTTGTCTTTGGGTTCTTACTATCTGAATTAGGATTACTTTTTAAGCTCTTGAAAGCTTTAGAGTCAACACAAACAGAATCTCCTTCTTTACGTGCCCATCTATTTTCACACTTCATCGCTACTTCATATCCAGATGTTCCATTTTCACTCCTTAGTAAAATATCGTGTTCTTATGACAAATCAATATCCAACTCTTCAAAATTGCCACCACTTGAAGAATATTCAGTCCTTCCCTCTTTATTCGTACCTCTAGCAAATTTTTGATGTTCATTTGAACTATTGCAATTTTGTCCTTGATTGAAGGTTTTCCTAAAATCCATTCCAATATAAGAGTAATGTTCAAAGTAAACCTCGATCACTCGATATCCATGGATGTTCTTGGATAATAAATAATCATCTAAAGCAGTTGAAAAAGCCTCATACTTGTAACACCCCGTATCCGAAAATAGAGATTTCAGATGTAACGGCGTGCAATTTGAAATAACTATGAAGAAGTTTATAATCGGAATTGGTCATTTTTTTGAAGAAGTCAGAATCTAGAAATTTAGTGTATGGGAAAAAATGAATTTTGTTTTTTTCAACTTCAAACAGCCATAACTCCTTGCTCAGAATGAATTAGGCGAATTTCCAGTTATTTCTGGAAAGCCCTTGGAATGATCTTTCCAACGCCGCTGAGTTTGCTCCATTCCAAGTTCGTATGAGTGAGTTATGCCCTTTGGAAGTTGGGCTGTTGGCACAGTCGCACAGGGCAGTTTAGTCCGAAAATTTTAAGGGTATTTTGGTCTTTTCCCTAGCCAATTCTTTTGGTTATATTGAGGTGTTATACTGATTTAAAATCAGTTTTCCCTTTTTAAAAGTGAGAGTTAGGGTTTTGGAGAGAAGAGAGAAAGAAGAGGAGAAAGAGAAGAAGAAGAAAGAATTTCGTCAAGATCGTCGTGGTTTTCGTCGGGGGTGATCCCTATTAAGGTATGTGAGTTCATAGAGTTGGGTTGGTTCTTTCCCCCACACGCCAAACTCGTTTTATTTCCGAGAAAAGATTGGTTGTGTTGTTGAAGTTGTTGGGTTGTGATTGTTGAATTCTTGTGGTTGTGTTGTTAAAGCTTCTTGCTGGTTTAGTACATGTTTCCAGTTGTGTTTTTGAGTTGAAATCCACTGTATGTTGAGGGGTTTATGATCCCAAGTGTTTGCTGCTGGAACCCTTGAAGTTAAGAGGGTTTAGAGTTGGCAACATGTAGGAGAAAAGTCGGGCAGCTTGCATGGAACAAGTCTGCGTCGCAGACTTGTTCCCTCTATAAAAAAATCTGCTCCGCGTCACAGACAGGACGCGGAATCCACTGTTTTCAGAATTTAATTTCGTAATCTTTCTTTAAGTTTAGCTGTCCTAAATTATTCCTAAACATCATGGGGTCCTTCCAAACACAAATCATTACTCTTGAATCCATAATTTAATTCAAGAAAGTTAGGATCAAAGTCAAGTGAAGTTAGAGTCTACTTTAAAAGTTAAGAAGCAAGTCTTTAAAGTTTATTTTCAAGAGTCTTTATTGAACATTTTAACTTGTTTCAAGGATCAAGTTTCAATTTAAGTAAAGAGTATAGAGTTTCAATTTAAGTAAAGAGTATAGAATTCTAAGTTAAGTCAAGAGCATAAAGTTGAGTCCATTTCTCAAAAGTTATAGGGAACTAAGTATTCCCAAAGAAGTTTATAAATGTTTTTACATTTGAAGTAAGAAAGGAACTATGATTTCCAAAAGAGCCTTTGGGCTAAGTTTTGAGTAATTATCTCAATTAAAGAAAGATGTGTTTAAAACACTTATGAGCCAAAGTATTTTTGGGAGTAGTATTGAGCACCGAATTGGGGACACGAGTTCATATTAGCTCAACTCTCCATAAGAACCATGCGCCAACATGGGACTTGACATATTATTTTTTTAGATGATCACGTAAGATTAAGCTAGTGGATCCACTAGGTAAAGTAAGGTCCTATATCACGGCAAGGTATATGATGGTCCTTGGACAACGTGAGGTAAAACGTTGTATCATCACTAGGGCTCATAGTGGTGGTTGTCGGTTAAAAAACCTCCCACAAAAGTTATATTACTTTTATATAAGTAAAGTTGAGTTTGTTATCGTTTTATCCTTAACGAACTAAGTTGTTTACATTGTTTTACAAGCTTTATATGTATTGCATATGTCTTATTGCTTTACATTTGAGTTCTTTTAATCATAAGCCGTACAGAGCCAGGGTAAGAGTTCCTTTTTACTCTTTTCAAGCTTAAGTGGTTGTTTAGCTTTCCAGCTCGCATACTCGTACATTCCATGTACTGGTGCCAGTTGGCCTGCATCCTCTTATGATGCAGATGCAGGTACCCAGGATCAGCACCCAGCACGTCGTTGATCCAGCTGAGCACTCCAGAGTCAGTGGTGAGCCTCCTTGCTTTCCGGAGGACTCGAGTATTTTTGTGTTCCTAGTTTTGTTTTATTAGGATGTTGCGGGGTCTGTCCCAACATCCATCTCAGTATTTTAGAGGCTTCATAGACAGTAAGTCAGTTAGTTTTGAGTCTCTCATCTATGTATATATGTAAATATTCTATTTTGAGACTCAAGTTACCCTTTTAGGCCAAATTTTATCAGTTAAGTTGTTTTATGTCTTTGCATGGCATTGAGTTATTCTGTTGAGTTAGGTTTCCGCTTAGTTAAGAAAGCCAGGCCAAGGGTTCGCTTGGGGCTAGCAATGGTCTCCGGGTGGCGGTCCCGCCCAGGGTATAGGCTCGGGGCGTGACAAACTTGGTATCAGAGCACAGAGTTCAAGAGTCCTAGGGAGTCTATGAAACCGTGTCTGTAGAGTCCTAGTTATCGGTGTGAAGTGCACCACATCTATAATTAGGAGGCTGTAACATTTAGGAAGATTTCTCACTTCTTTCACACTCATTTTGTGCGTTAGAGTTTATCTCTAAAAAGTTTCTTTCTAATTCATGCTTGTGCGTGTTTCAGATAACCATGCCTCCACGAAGAGTTGGCAGGGGGCGTCTTCCTAGACGCTATGTTGATGAGCAAGAGTTACCTTATGCCCCTGGAGTGCAACATCAAGGGAAAGTTTCTAATGTCGAGTTCAGAGAGACAATTAGAATTTTGAGTCAAGCAGTAACTGATCAGATTGGTCAGCAAAGGGGAGCTCGACATGAAGGAGCTGACACTTCAAGGATTCATGAGTTTTTGGGGATGAATCCTCCGAGTTTCATGGGTTCGAGCACTACTGAGGATCCAGAAAACTTCATTGAGGAGTTGAAGAAGATTTCTGATGTGATGCATGTGGCAGATACTGAGAGAGTTGAACTAGCTACGTATCAATTAAAGGATGTTGCTAGAACTTGGTTCGACCAGTGGAAAGGGGGCAGAGTTGTAAATGCACCACTTGTGAGTTGGGGCCGTTTTGAAGAAGCTTTCTGGGGGCATTTCTTTCCTCGAGAATTGAGAGAGGCCAAGGTACGTGAGTTCCTCACACTTAAGCAGGAGTCATTGAGTGTTCGTGAGTACAGTCTGAAGTTCACACAATTATCCCGCTATGCTCCGAAAATGGTTACGGACATGAGAAATAGAATGAGTTTGTTTGTTGCTGGGCTGTCTCGGTTGACAAGCAAGGAAGGTAGGGCTACAATGCTTATCGGGGACATGGACATATCAAGGTTGATGGTTTATGTGCAGCAGGTTGAGGAAGAGAAGCTAAGGGACAGAGAAGAGTTCAGAAATAAGAAGGCTAAGACCGGTAGTGAGTCCGGGCAGCAGAAAGGTAATTCAAACCGTCCGTCCTTTCAACAAAGGCGAAAGGGACCTGCTCCATTATCTGCTAGAGCACCTGCACCCAGATACAGAGGGGAACATAATGGCCAGAATTCGAAGGACTTCAAGGCTACACCAGCACAGTCTTCAGGTAGTGTGGCATAAGGAAGTAGTTTATTTCCTGCATGTGCTAGGTGTGGTATAACCCACCCGGGTAAATGTCGTGATGGTCAGACAGGTTGTTTTAAGTGTGGACAAAAGGGTCACTTCATGAAGGAGTGCCCTAAGAATAAGCAAGGAAGTGGAAATTTGGGCAGTAAAGCCCAATCTTCATCAATTGCTCCCCCAGACAGGATGGCACCTAGAGGAGCTACTTCTAGTACGAGCAGAGGAGCAAACCTCCTCTATGCACTCACCAGTCATCTTAAGCAAGAGAACTCTCTGAATGTGGTCACTGGTATGATCAAAGTCTTTGCTTTTGATGTGTATGCTTTGTTAGACCCAGGAGCAAGTTTATCTTTTGTAACTCCTTATGTTGCAAATAAGTTTGAGGATCTTCCTGAAAGACTTTGTGAACCCTTTTGTGTTTCTACACCTGTTGGGGAGTCTATTCTAGCAGAAAGAGTTTATCGTGATTGTCCTATTTCCATCAATCACAAAAGCACCATGGGTGATTTGGTTTTGTTAGACATGGTAGATTTCGATGTCATTTTAGGTATTGATTGGCTTCATGCCTGTTATGCATCATTAGATTGCAGAACTCGAGTGGTCAAGTTTCAGTTTCCGAATGAGCCAGTCATAGAGTGGAGTAGCAGTTCAGTGGTGCCTAAGGGTCGTTTCATTTTGTGCCTCAAGGTGAGAAAGTTAGTTTCGAAGGGTTGTGTCTATCACTTAGTATGAGTTAATGACTGTAGTGTTGAGATACCTCATATTCAGTCATTTCCTATAGTAAGAGAGTTTCCAGAAGTTTTTCCTGATGATCTACCCGGAATTCCTCCTGAGAGAGATATAGAGTTCGGCATAGACCTCATTCCAGGTACTCATCTTATCTCTATTCCGCCATATAGAATGGCACCAGCAGAGTTGAAAGAGTTGAAAGAGCAGTTGAAAGATCTCCTAGAAAAGGGTTTCATTCGACCGAGTGTCTCACCTTGGGGTGCTCCGGTCTTGTTTGTGAGAAAGAAAGATGGTTCCTTCAGGATGTGTATAGACTACCGCCAGTTGAACAAGGTTACCATCAAGAATAAGTATCCTCTTCCGCGGATTGATGATCTTTTCGACCAGCTTCAGGGTGCTTCCTGTTTCTCAAAAATTGACCTCAGATTAGGTTATCATCAGTTAAGAGTAAGAGAATGTGATATTCCAAAGACAGCCTTCAGAACCAGATACGGTCATTATGAGTTTTTGGTCATGTCTTTTGGTTTGACCAATGCACCGCCAGCATTCATGGACCTTATGCATAGAATCTTCAAACCTTATTTAGATATGTTTGTTATCGTTTTCATTGATGTCATACTAATTTATTCAAGGAATGAAGAAGATCATGCTAGTCATCTCAGAATAGTTCTTCAGACTTTGAAAGATAAAGAGTTGTATGCCAAGTTCTCTAAGTGTGAGTTTTGTCTTGAATTTGTGGCATTCCTAGGACACATTGTGTCTGGTGATGGAATTAAAGATGATATTCAAAAAATTGAGGCAGTGTAGAATTGTCCTAGACCCACATCTCCAACTGAAATTAGGAGTTTCTTCAGTTTAGCTGGTTATTATAAAAGGTTTGTTGAGGGGTTCTCGTCTATTGCATCTCCTTTGACAAAGTTGACTCAAAAGACAGTGAAATTTCAATGGTCTGATGCTTGTGAGAAAAGCTTTCAGGAATTGAAAAAGAGGTTGATTACTGCTCCAATTTTGACATTACCAGAAGGTACTCAAGGTTTTGTGGTGTATTATGATGCATCCAGAGTTGGTTTGGGTTGTGTCTTAATGCAGAATGGCAAGGTTATAGCTTATACCTCCAGACAGTTAAAGGTTCATGAGAAGAACTACCCAACCCATGACTTAGAGTTGGCTGCTGTAGTGTTCGCTTTGAAGATATGGCGTCATTACTTGTATAGTGTGCATGTTGATATATTTACTGATCACAAGAGCCTTCAATATGTGTTTACTCAGAAAGAGCTTAATCTCAGACAGAGGAGGTGGTTAGAATTACTCAAGGATTATGACCTGAGTATTCTTTACCACCCAGGTAAGGCTAATGTTGTTGTTGATTCTTTAAGTAGGTTGTCTAAGGGTAGCACCGCCCATATTAAAGAAGGAAAGAGAGAGTTAGCGGAAGATGTGCACAGACTGGCACGCCTGGGAATCAGACTTACAGATTCCGCAAAAGGAGGAATAGTGGTGTCTAGCGAAGCCGAGTCATCACTAGTGTCAAAAGTGAAGGAAAAACAAGATCAAGATCCCATTTTGCTTGAGTTGAAGGCTAATGTTCAAAAGCAAAAAGTATTAGCTTTTGAACAAGTGGGAGATGGTGTTTTAAGATATCAAGGTAGATTGTGTGTACCTATGATAGATGGACTCCAAGAGAGGATTATGGAGGAAGCTCACAACTCCAGATATTCCATTCATCCGGGTTCCACAAAGATGTATCGTGACTTGAGAGAAGTTTATTGGTGGAATAGCATGAAGAAAAGCATTGCAAAGTTTGTTACTAAATGTCCAAATTGCCAGCAAGTGAAAGTTGAACACCAAAGGCCCAGTGGTTTGGCTCAGAGGATAGAACTTCCGGAATGGAAGTGGAAGATGATCAATATGGATTTCATCACAGGGTTGCCAAGGTCTCGCAGACAACATGATTCTATTTGGGTGATTGTCGACAGAATGACAAAATCAGCCCATTTTCTACTGGTAAAGACTACTAATTCAGCAGAAGATTATTCCAAGTTATATATTCAAGAGGTGGTGAGACTTCATGGAGTCCCAATCTCCATATTTCAGATAGGGGTGCACAGTTTACTGCACAGTTCTGGAAATCTTTTCAGAAAGGCTTGGGTTCGAAGGTGAACTTAAGTACTACCTTTCATCCTCAGACTGATGGGCAAGCAGAACGTACTATTCAGACTTTAGAGGATATGTTGAGGGCTTGTGTGATTGATTTCAAAGGTAATTGGGATGATCACCTACCTCTCATTGAGTTTGCCTACAACAACAATTATCACTCTAGCATCCAAATGGCTCCATATGAAGCTTTTTATGGGAGAAGATGTAGATCTCCTATTGGATGGTTTGAAGTTGGTGAAGCAGGGTTGATAGGACCAGATTTAGTTCACCAAGCTATGGAGAAGATGAAAGTGATTCAAGAGAGGTTGAAAATGGCACAGAGTCGTCAAAAATCCTACACCGATGTTAGGAGAAGAGCGTTAGAATTTGAAGTAGATAATTGGGTATATTTGAAAGTTTCACCCGTGAAGGGGGTTATGAGGTTTGGTAAGAAGGGAAAACTTAGTCCCCGGTATATTGGACCTTATCGCATAGTCAAGAGGGTTGGCATTGTAGCTTATGAGTTGGAGCTACCACAGGAACTAGCAGCGGTTCATTCGGTTTTTCACATCTCTATGTTGAAGAAGTGCATAGGCGATCCTTCGTTGATCATACCTACTGAAAATATTGGGATCAAGGATAGCTTATCTTATGGGGAAATTCCTGTTCAGATTTTAGATCGTCAAGTTCGCAGGTTGAGAACGAAAGATGTAGCATCAGTCAAGGTCCTTTGGAGGAACCAATTTGTCGAGGAAGCTACTTGGAAAGCCGAAGAGGACATGAAGAAGAGATATCCATATCTCTTTGAATCCGAAGGAAATGCAGATCAAGGTACTAATTTCCTTCTTATTGCTCTTTAATTTATAGTGAGCATGTAGTTGTTGTTGTTGTTGTTTGCATGGTTGCTTGTTGGGTGTTTGAGTTGATGTTACGCCCTTAGCCTAGTAAGAGTAACCACGTTCGAGGACGAATGTTCCCAAGGGGGAGATATTGTAACGTCGTGCAATTTGAAATAACTATGAAGAAGTTTATAATTGGAATTAGTCATTTTTTTGAATAAGTCAGAATCTGGAAATTTAGTTAAGTATGGGAAAAATATGAGTTTTTTTTTTCAACTTCAAACAGTCATCACTCCTTTCTTAGAATGATTTAGGCGAATTTCCAGTTATTTCTGGAAATCCTTTGGAATGATCTTTCCAACGCCGCTGAGTTTGCTCGATTCCAAGTTCGTATGAGTGAGTTATGCCCTTTGGAAGTTGAGTTGTTGGCACAGTCGCAGAGGGCAGTTTAGTCCGAAAATTTTAAGGGTATTTTGGTCTTTTCCCTAGCCAATTCTTTTGGTTATATTGAGGTGTTAGACTGATTTTAAATCAGTTTTCCCTTTTTAAAAGTGAGAGTTAGGGTTTTGGAGAGAAGAGAGAAAGAAGAGGAGAAAGAGAAGAAGAAGCAAGAATTTCGTCAAGATCGTCGTGGTTTTCGTCGGGGTTGATCCCTATTAAGGTATGTGAGTTCATAGTGTTGGGTTGGTTCTTTCCCCCACACGCCAAACTCATTTTATTTCTGAGAAAAGATTGGTTGTGTTGTTGAAGTTGTTGGGTGGTGATTGTTGAATTCTTGTGGCTGTGTTGTTGAAGCTTCTTGCTGGTTTAGTACATGTTTCCAGTTGTGTTTTTGAGTTGAAATCCACTGTATGTTGAGGGGTTTATGATCCCAAGTGTTTGCTGCTGGAACCCTTGAAGTTAAGAGGGTTTAGAGTTGGCAACATGAAGGAGAAAAGTCGGGCAGCTTGCATGAAACAAGTCTGCGTCGCAGACTTGTTCCCTTTGTAAAAAAATCTGCTCCGCGTCACAGACAGGACGCAGACTCCACTGTTTTCAGAATTTAATTTCGTAATCTTTCTTTAAGTTTAGCTGTCCTAAATTATTCCTAAACATCATGGGGTCCTTCCAAACACAAATCATTATTCTTGAATCCATAATTCAATTCAAGAAAGTTAGGATCAAAGTCAAGTGAAGTTAGAGTCTACTTTAAAAGTTAAGAAGCAAGTCTTTAAAGTTTATTTTCAGGAGTCTTTATTGAACATTTTAACTTGTTTCAAGGCTCAAGTTTCAATTTAAGTAAAGAGTATAGAGTTTCAATTTAAGTAAAGAGTATAGAGTTTCAATTAAAGTAAAGAGTATAGAATTCTAAGTTAAGTCAAGAGCATAAAGTTGAGTCCATATCTCAAAAGTTATAGGGAACTAAGTATTCCCAAAGAAGTTTATAAATGTTTTTACATTTGAAGTAAGAAAGGAACTATGATTTTCAAAAGAGCCTTTGGGCTAAGTTTTGAGTAATTATCTCAATTAAAGAAAGATGTGTTTAAAACACTTATGAGCCAAAGTATTTTTGGGAGTAGTATTGAGCACCGAATTGGGGACACGAGTTCATAGTAACTCAACTCTCCATAAGAACCATGCGCCAACATGGGACTTGACGTATCATTTTTTTTAGATGATCACGTAAGATTAAGCTAGTGGATCCACTAGGTAAAGTAAGGTCTTATATCACGGCAAGGTATAGGATGGTCCTTGGACAACGTGAGGTAAAACGATGTATCATCACTAGGGCTCATAGTGGTGGTTGTCGATTAACGAACCTCCCACAAAATTTATATTACTTTTATATAAGTAAAGTTGAGTTTGTTATCGTTTTATCCTTAACGAACTAAGTTGTTTACATTGTTTTACAAGCTTTATATGTATTGCATATGTCTTATTGATTTACATTTGAGTTCTTTTACTCATAAGCCGTACAGAGCCAAGGTAAGAGTTCCTTTTTACTCTTTTCAAGCTTAAGTGGTTGTTTAGCTTTCCAGCTCGCATACTCGTACATTCCATGTACTGATGCCAGTTGGCCTGCATCGTCTTATGCTGCAGACGCGGGTACCCAGGATCAACACCCAGCACGCCGTTGATCCAGCTGAGCACTCCAGAGTCAATGGTGAGCCTCCTTGCTTTCCGGAGGACTCAAATATTTTTGTGTTCCTAGTTTTATTTTATTAGGATGTTGCGGGGTCTGTCCCAACATCCATCTCAGTATTTTAGAGGCTTCATAGACAGTCAGTCAGTTAGTTTTGAGTCTCTCATCTATGTATATATGTAAATATTCTATTTTGAGACTCGAGTTGCCCTTTTAGGCCAGATTTTATCAGTTAAGTTGTTTTATGTCTTTGCATGGCATTGAGTTATTTTGTTGAGTTAGGTTTCCGCTGAGTTAAGAAAGCCAGGCCAAGGGTTCGCTTGGGGCTAGCAATGGTCTCCGGGTGCCGGTCCCGCCCAGGGTGTAGGCTCGGGGCGTGACATCAGATTTCTGGTGTTATAGGTGGCACTCACAGACACCACCCACGGACCGTAGATGGACTCACGGTCCGTCCTGCAGGTCCGTAGTTCGTGACAAAAAACTTCCCCAGAACTCAGTCAGAAAATTTGGCTAAGTGTTGACCCACGGCCGGACTTATGGTCCGTAGGTCAGGTCACGGACCGTAGTTCAAGTCTGTGGATCGATGCCCCAATAGCCTAGCTTCAGTTCTAATTGACAGTTGACCAGTACGGACGGTCAATCGATGCACGGTCCGTAGGTCTGACCGTAGATGAGGATCAGCAGCCAGTTAGCTGAAAATTGTTGATGGATCAACTTCAGATGGTCATAACTTTTAGCACAAAAAGAATTGTGTGTCCCATGACCTATGATATGATAGATAATTGAATTATCTTTCTAACGCCACTGAGTTTGATAAAATCTGACCTCCAAGTAAAAAGTTATGCTCGTTTTAGTGAAGCCCTATCGGGCAGACTCGACCTACGGACCCAATCGACGGACCGTAGATTGAGTGACGGACCGTAGGTCCAATCCGTCAGTCACTCCGAAAGCAATTAAGTTAGGGGTCTTTTGGTTTTTTCCTATTTTATTTAACCCCTTAGATACGTCGTTTAAACCCTAAATCATGAGGTTTTAGTCAGTTTAAGCCTAGAAACATAACTAGAACTTACCTTAGTCAAAATCATTAATCAAAACTTAGAAAATTAGAAGCAAGAGAGGAGAAAAAGGTCAAGAACCCTAGTTCAAGAACACAACAAGGTTCCATCAGTTCCAAACCCGAAATCGAAAGATTTCTCCATGGAATTCGTCACCAGGTATGTGGGATTTCACTAGTGGGTTCCTTTCACCCATTAGGTCCCTAGAATTCAGTCAGATTCTTGATTCCATGATTATGAACTGACCTAGGGTTTCTAGAATTACAACAGATCATCATGAATTAATTATTTAAATGTTCCAAATTAGATTATCATGTTATTGCTCAGTTTATCGCATGAATTTCAGAGCCCTAGCTATGTATTTCTTCAGTTCTTGAATTACACATGCTAGGTCAGATATTTCAGTATTCAGTTTTACATGCCTCAGTTTATGAATGCATCATTATCAGATTAATTGTTGCATTCTCAGTTTGCATGCTCAGTTTCGAGCTATCTAGTATTTACAGAAATTCAGTCATAACCAGTTAACCACTTAATTCATTGGGAGTAGCATAATACCGAGTTGGACTAGGGTTCAGCGTACCCATATAGTCCCAGAACTATGAGCCACGTAGGTGTAGGTCCCCTCTGTGGGCAACATCAGTTTAGTGATCATGCTAGCATGTCTCTATACCTGTGGCAGGGTATATTGGGTCCTCTCGATGGGGCGTATACTTCGAAAAATCATTATCTTGAGCTCTCAACATGGTGTAAATTGATGATATTTTTCTAGTTTTCTTAGTATAGTGACAATAGGGAGACAGAAGTCAGAAAAGAGAGAAGATGTTAGCAGGAAATCAAACCCACGGTGTTCCTCCCGTTGTTTGTTGAAACATAGACAGAGATCAAACTTGATCATGTTTTAGATACTTAAGGATTAATGGAGACTAGTTCGATAAGATTAGAGTCTCTTAGAATGTGTGTACACATGAGTGATTGTGCGTGTGACAGCTAAGACAAATGAGATACAAAGGCTATATATTATACACAGTGAATACAATCCAAAATCAGATCTCCATTCTTCAACTCCATAAATAGTTTCATTTCTATCTCATTTTGAATCTCCAACGGAGTTAAATTTCCTTCAGCAGTGAATCTAACTTCTCTCTTTCAAATTGTTTTGAAATAAAATAAACCAAATCATTATATGTAGTGTAATCCTTGAGAAGAATTTCATCAATTTTATAACCATCGTATCTAATTTCAAAAACCAAGTTTCATTGTCAATCTCAGATATAGTGATTTTGAAAAATTGAACAATACACTCTATTTAAAATGCAATATGAAATAAATAGAAGAAACGGAATAAAATCTAAGTGACGAACAAAATTTAGGAGAGAATTTGAATTTATATGATATATTAACGTTAGCTTCGGGATACTCCATATCCTCGAAAGTCGTTACAGTCCTAATCACTCTTTATTTTTTGTCATTAAATTATGTTCCTTTTATTAAGTATATAAAAAATATATGTATTTTCTCCGTCATATACATATATTCGAAACAAAACTCTGACAGAAATTTTAATTTAAAAAATTGTTTTTTCAATGTGTAAGTAGCATCAATAATAGTGTGTTTTACTATGTTTTCATCTGGCCCCACATAAGTAGCATATTCATTTGTGCAACTCAAAATCATATTAATACCAAAAAACTGCACAAAAATATTTAGATTTCATATTTCTCATTAAAAGACATCAAATATAAGTAGAGTTGAGTTGAAAAATCATACCTCAACCCTATCGCAATATCGGGTTGGGTTGGGCTAGCATCATTGACCAAGCCTATTTGTGACACTAAATCTAACTTTAAAAAAAAAAAAAAAAAGATCAGGCATGTAGCCCATTTGTTAAAATAAAGGATCCAATTATTTACAAAAAGCCTGTCATAAAATAGACATGTGCCAAATCAAACTAAACAAAAACAAAGTAAAAAATAAAACGTAAAAAGGAAATGAGCTTGCTAGTATCAGACAAACATTTGAATTTTGTGACGGTTCTCTTTGAAGCTTGACCTAAAATTTTCATTTCCTCTAACTTTGTACTATTACTCATATAGAAGTAGCCAATGTTCATCTTTCATCTAGACGATTATGATCATAACCCCATGATGATGAAGTATACTGCTTAGGTCTGTGAGGGAAAAAGCGAGCTGCCCTTCAGGATAGATTAGAGGACGAAACAACTTTATCGTTAGCATCTGATCACGATCTTTTACCGGCAACCTAGGTAATGTTTGCTTTCCTTTTCTTAAATACAAATTTGATGGATTGAAACCCATAAATGGTATTAAGGCCACCATCTAGATCTGGATCCATGAAAAGGGAACTCTAATCAATTGTTTTCTTAGGTTCTTTTGTCTCATTGCACTGCTTCAGTATTGAAATCAACCAAGTATCACTCTCTACAGGTCTGCATATCTAGCAATCAGGTATCGATATCTACTTTTAAGACCTTTTTGATATGTAAACAAAATCTAAGATGACAAAGAAAAACAGTTCAGCCACTTAATCTTTTTATCATATGAGACATCTTTAAACTGTCAGTCAATTTCAGAAAAGCAAATATAGCTAACACCATAGATAACTATTAACATCTATAAGTCTATAAACTAGTAGAGACTGATTGAAATTTTGAAATGGACAAAATCAAACACAAATTGCTACTAACCTAAATTCGAGATTTGCTTCAACATGGTACTAAATTTCAAACTTTGCCAGAAAAGGGAAGAAGAAAATAATTATGTGGTATCCAAATTCTGAATCTATGGTTATTCAAGTCAATTTCATTCACACTTTTATCCCTAATTAGTTGAAATGGATGGCGAATGGGCGCACGAGTTTTCCTATAGAATGCTGAAAATTTTATATTAAGTCATCTACGTTACTAATCCAACTTGGAATCATTTTCATTAGTGTGCAAATGATTTCTTGTTTTCACCAATTGTGCATGCCTCAGTTCATCTTTGATCAACTCCCCTATGCTCATCCAGAGTACCAAATCTAAATTCATTCACCGATATTTTATTATTAATTCCATTTATCTTAGTAATTTCAGCGATGAGCTTGATTTGTTTTCTTGTTGATCTTGCCAAGTACTTTTCATATACACCCAATCTTGAACAACTTAATATCTTGAATCACAAAATATTACCCTTTAAGTGGTTGGAGTTGGGGTGGAAATTAAAGGGATTTTGGTTTTGACTTGTATGAATCTCACTCTTTTGCGTGACTCTAATTTTTATGTTATAACAAAGTTGTTTCGATTTCGGAAAGAGCTATGTATTAGCTATCCAAGTATTGATTATGTTTTGGACTCTGTATATATTTCTTCAGAGGCTAGCAATTTGGTCGAGTGTGATTATGGGGTCGAGGTTTTGTCAGTGAATTTGAGTACCTTGCGTAAGATCAATGGGGTCGAGGTTTTGGGAATCATCAGCTTACTGATAGGAAGTCCTAAACCTCATTGCTCTTAAATATGTTAAGAAGGAGGAACTAATTGAAGATCCTCTTAAGTAAGTATATATCTAGGCTTTCTTGTACAACTGCTTTATGATTATATTTTTTTGGTTGAAATGTCTGTTCGGCCATTGCTTTGAGTTGTAAATTTATTGTATGATTGGTGATTTTCTGGTCCTAACCTTAATTGGAAGCATTTAAGAGATTTCTTGGTGTTAATTCCTTCATATAAGAATGTCTTTGTGAGTAATAGACTCGTAAAAAATTATTAACAGTCTCTCTACCTTTGCAAGGCATTGAGATGGAGGATTTCCCTTTTATTACCCTAAAAGGGATCCTCTCTATACTACATAGAGTGTTGCTTTGAGTTGAATTTCAGTGTCTAAGATTCATATTGCTCAATGGAGCTTTGGTTTTGAATGTTTGCGTATTTCTTGATGAACATTTCCGCTACTCGAGGTTTACAACTTGATTATCTCGGTTGAATCCTTGTTCATGGTGGCCAATGCTTTTCTCCCGTTATACGCACTTTCACATTTCTTGTGTACAAATTTCACGTTAAAGTTCTTATCTTTGGTTCAAGTAGTTTTTTTTTTGTTGTTGATTGCATACCAATCACTAAAGTTCTTATCTTTGGTTCAAGTGGATTTTTTGACATAAGATTTTATCTGAATATCAGTATGTCTTGTTCCTATTGATCTTAGCGGTTGTGTGAGATTGACCATTTTGACGTTCTTCACACTTGCAAGATATTTTCCTTCAATAGAGGAGGTTCACATTGAAAATTCTTGTTTTAGGACGAAGGATTATTTCCATAATGGTGTAAAGAACCCGAGAATCACAATCGTTAATTTGGCTAGTAACATGTATCTAGATGATAAATCTCTCATGAACATTGCTTTTATGTGCCTGAACATGGAGGTTCTTGTGGTGTCATCGTGTACTAATCATACCGAGGCGGGTATTATTTCTACTAATCATCCGATGGGCCTGGCCATGATTGGAAATATTTGTTCTCTCCAGATGAAATGAAAATGGGAAAATTGAGGAGTGACAACAGAGGGCTTACGTGCAATGGTGAAAAAATGTTTGGTGTTATCGTATATGGAGATTATGTCTTCTTTGATGGAGAACTGTCCTCTAGTTATTATCAATTCTCTAAATAGTTTGGTTATTTCGTATTCATCACTAAGTAGAGTTATTCTCAGCCATGTTGCTCTTCTTTAACCAATAGCTCAAGGGGATTTTAGTTGCACCACGGATATCAAGTGTCCTATGGTGTAAATTTTGTAAATTTTGTCAAGTGTCCTTAGGTTTCCTTAGGGGATTTTAGTTGCATCCACCAATAGCCATGTTTCTCTGTTGTATATTTTGATGTAAATTGAAATGGTAGTGCAATTGTTCAACATAATGTGCAGTACCTGTTCACGATTGTTTTACAACTCCACGCTGCAATCAAACCCCCTACGCTCATACGAAAAAGGAAAACATGACATATAATTGTTTCACATTATCGAAAGATGGAGTTTCGGTCTTCAACAGATCAATGACAAAGAGAGGGTTTTAAGTTTTTGTTAAACTTTAAAATTGTCAAACTTGATCTCGACATACATTCCAATGCTTTCTAGATCTTCCTTCTTGTTAACCATTAGAAACTAAACATTTTAGATGATATTACAGTCAAACTTTGACCAACTAGACTTTGAACTCTTTCATTAATACATAGAACTAGATGTCGACATGCATTCCAATTCTACTATACTTCATTTACGGGATAAGGCACAAGTACCCCCTAGACTATGACCGAAATTCCAAAGACACACCTTAACTAAACTAAGATCCTATTACCCCTTGAACTTATTTCTTTTATAATTTTATACACCTTTTGTCTTACGTGGCACAGTCTGTAACTCCACGCAATTGAGGCGCGTGGGAGATAATGTCACGTAAACCAAAAAGGTGCACAAAATTACAAAAAAATATGGGTTCGGGGGGTAATAGGACCTTAGTTTAGTTAAGGTGTGTCTCTGGAGTTTCGGTCATAGTCTAGTGGGGGTACTTGTACCTTTTCCCCTTCATTTACAGTAAGTTTAACTACAAAATACACAACCTTATCCATTCTGCCAACTTTTTCCAATTTACAGTAAGTTTCCTCAAGTTAGTATCAATTCTCTAAATATTTTCGTCTTTTCGTATTCATCACCAAGGAGAGTTATTCTTAGCCATGTTACTCTGCTTTAAAACCGATAACTTGAGGGGATTTTACTTAGACCACAGATTTCAAGTGTCCTAAGGCTAATTTTTTCTTGGTATGTTATATATTGTGTCCCTTTGATTTCAAGAATTTTCGATTCTCTTTTTTCTTGTGTCAAACTTGTCATATATATAAGTAATCAAAAAAAAATTCTCTGTTAATTCTGATGTGATTGTTTGACTTAGAATGTGCAGTATTTGCTTACATTTTCTTTTACAGTAGCCTGCTACAATCGAACTCCCTCCCGTCCTCAGCTCATAAGAAAACGAAAAATTGGAAAAATAATTGTTTCATATTATTTAAAGATGGTATTTTGGTCTTCAATAGACAAATGACGTAAAGAGGGTTTTCAGTTTTTGTTAAACTATCAAACTTGATCTCGACATACAATCCAATTCTCTCTAAGCTCCACTTCTCTTCCTTCTTGTAAACCATTAGAAACTTGATTTTTTAGATGATACTTCAGTCAAACTTTGATCAATTAGCTTTTGAAATCATTGGTTATAAAATAGAACTGGATCTCGACATACAATCCAATTCTTTCTAAATTCCAATTTACTGTAATGGTCAAATACCAACCCAAGCTTGAGTGATCGGTACCTTATGATTGATATCTCACTTTCGGCGCTAGATAAACTACTACCACTGTACCAGTTCCTGAGTCACATCTCATATGCCACCTATTCCAAGTGTCACTTTCAAAGTTGTCCATGTATCAAGCCCAATTTTCACCCGATAGTTCTCCTGCTTTTTGGATGCTTTGCTATATTGTAACTTTGAAGTGGAAGAGCTTTTAAATTCATGGTGGGAAAGCAAGCAAACGGTTCTCTGATATGCAATGTGACATGTGTCCCCTTGCATTTAATACTTCAGCAATGTATAATGATATTATGATTGACCTAGAACTAACGTAGATTGTCAACTTAATGATTACCATTTATTTTCCAAATATATATTAGATTCCTCTCTACACTTCATTCTTCCCTACAACGAACCGCTTTTCTGAAGTTGGTCCTCCTTTCTAACTTACATATCTTCATCAAAAACTTTTTCGATGAAGATATGAATGTTTGGAAGGAGAAACAATGTAAAAAAGGCAGTTCATTGTAGGGAAGAATGAAGTGTAAATAGGAAGCTTATATAGATTTTAATATAAATGATCATCCTTGTGTTGACAGCTGAAGTTACTTCTAGGTCAATGAAAATATTATGACATGTGGATGAAGTATTAAATGCAACGGAACACATATCACATCAAGTGTCAGAAAACATTTCCCTTGCTTTCCACCAAGAATTGAAAAACACTTCCCCTTCCAAGTTAGAATTTGGCAAAGCATTCTAAAAGCGAGAGAACTATTTGTATGGGATGAAAATTGGATTTGATACAAAGACGAATTGGAAAGTGACACTTGGAATAGCTGACAAATTATATTAGATGTGACTCAGGAAATGGTACAGTGGTAGGAGCTCATCTATATCTGAAAGCAAGATACCAATCATAAGGTACTGACCGATCAAGTTTGGTTGGGGATTCGACCATTACAAAAGATCCTGAGATCTCCACCAGTCGTCAATTTGTAATATTGTACCTTTAATGTGTTATATTAGGGAACAATTCAGGGATTTTGTCCCAAGTTGGTTGGCATAGTGCTTGTATTCCTTATTGAAAGAGGATGGGAGGAATTTTTTCATTCATTCACAAGTACAAGGCAAACAATTTCTCAAAGATGAAAGTTCTTTATGAGTTCAAATTTTCTTGCTCTTAGCTATCCGGAGATATTGAAAGTTAGTTGTTCCTAGATCCAGGATGTTTCTTTTCATTGTTTTTAGTTAACCGATAGTCATGACATTAACTGTACCTATTATAGGGTAAACAAAAATCAAGAAATTGTTTTATCAAAGTTTTGATGTTTAAAATAGTATAAACAATGGAAGAGGTAAGGAGTTAGGAGGAAGAAAAAGATAAGATGTCATAAAAATATTATAAGGTGTTGAGTTAGATGGATTTGTGTTGTGTAGGTAATATGGAGTAACTTTGGAATTGGACCTTCCAGATTATCTTGTTTTAGCGTAACTGTGATTAACATTATAAGTGGCTCTCTTTCGTTGTTTGATTTTGGATATTCGTGAAAGTGTCGTCCCTCCATCTTCAATTCGACAAATTTCTGAGTGCATTCTTGGTAATCTTTCTATTTGAAAAAAAAAATCGATTTAAAGGATTTGTACTTTTCCATTCTATATAATAGTAACAACATTTGGTATCATTTTGAATATCTCCATTTCATTTCTTTCCTCCCTACACCCTAATTGTGGGATTTTATTGTGTATGTTGTTGTTGACTCGTTGTAGCTATTTCTTTCGAATGTGAAAAGATGGATGATTGTGTTGAACTAAGTATTAAATTCACAACAAACACTCCTGCATTGTAAATCAAAAGTTTAATTAATCCTTTATTTAGATGGGATCCTACACATATCAATTAGGCAGTACTACAATTCATACTTCTTTCTACAATTTAAGCAAACCTTTTTGTGTTTAAGGGCCTTGGTCTGACCCGCCAGTTTTTGTCGGCAGCATCATATGAAGTTTTTTCATTAAAGATTTGAGTTTTAGGAGTTTCATCTTGTGCAAATTTGTGTTATTAATTCATAACCAATCCTGTTGTAGCCCCCATATCATTCTCCTATTATGTTTTCCTCCTCCCTTCCTCTTTCTTTTCATTCATAAACATAGTACGGTGTAGGGTTTATTCTTCAACTCTACTGACTCTATTATTTTATTTTATCCACATTGAACCTCTTTTTATTAGTGGATTGTATTTTAAAATAAATTTGGTATATCACGAGGAGATCATATCTTGAATTAGAGGGATTTTTGTGCATATTTAAGTTGAATTTAGTTGATATTTCAAAGAAAAATTCAAGTTTGAATATGAATAAAGGAAATTGTCCAGTGTGGCTTTATGAACAACCAACTTGTATTCATGAATTCAAAGATATACTTGCATTCATGTATTTAGAAATCAAGAACGACATCAATGATGTTTTCAGATATCACAACTGCGGTGAGTGAAGAAGATGAAACCCAATGCCCAAAACTCCCTTGTTTTTTTCTATTTGTCTATACCCTTTTGTTTTTGTTTTTCATGGTATCTAATGTTGTCTATCCATATTTGGAAAGCGAGTGTATCTGAATGAACTTCCTCCAATGGAATGTTTTTTATCTAAAAAATATTTATATGTTATATCAAGGAATCTAGTGAATATTTATGTTGTAGCTAGATTCTATACATAATGTTTCTGGTTTGAGATCTGAATTTAAGGTGATGGTTGAGTGATTTTTCTGGTATACTGAATATTTAAGTTTTAGCTTAGATTGTACACATAATATTTCTTGTTTGAGATCTAAATTTATGGTGATAGTTGAGTGATTTTGTTTGGTGATGATACAAATGTTTCTCATAAAATAATATAAGTGATATACTGATATATACATGATGCATACAGTCTAATTAAATTTTTTGAAATACAATGATTCAAAATGACAAACCCTAAAATCAAGTATCCAACAAGTTGAGAAAGTGTGGGTCATCTTGGTTGAGCAAAAGATATAGTGTATCCAACTAAATTAAGTGAACTGAATGACCGACTAACATAATTCAGCTGAAGTAAAGCATGAACTATGAAACAAAATCATTAAAAGCTTTACAAATAGGTATGCAATGATAGCAAAATACTTAAATAAAATACTCTACTTTCTTGGGGAGTTTCTCTAACTGACAACCATCACGAAGAGTTTCGTGATGATACAACGTCTTAACCATGTTGCCAGAACCACCCTATACCTTGCCAGGATATAGGAGGCAATTTAACTTTTGGATCCATCTAAAGGCCTTCTTGAGGCTGGTCAGGAGTCACACTAATTACAGTACAGTCCTATCTACACTGGTGGTGCAAGTTATGGGGTTTAAGTTGTCTCAACTCTTATCTAAATCGGTGCTCAATACTATTACCAAATTATAAGAATTAATGCTCATTTAATAATACTCATTAGATTGAGTTAGTACTAAAAAGGCCATCTTTAAAGGATTACTAATCTTTAGACAAAAAATTCTTCTGAAAAACTAAATATGCTCTTCTTAAAATAGGAATACTTTTCTCCATGCAAAAATAATACATTTGGAACCATAAGTGATCTTCTCAAATGACACTTATAATATACTTGGACATACATTAAATTTTGAAATCACTGTATGGAAATAATTGCACGAAGGCTTTCACAAGTTTCATCAACAAGGGTTCAAGTGATAATAAAGTCACTAACAACTCAACAATCAATATGTATAAAGTATTATAGTCTCAATAGTTAAGAAACCAGAACTCAGAATAAGAAACACAAGCCAAATTCAGAAGTCATGGAACTTTGGGTAGTACCCTAGATTAATCTCTTTACTGACTGAATTTAGTTGTAGGCAGTGAGGACCGACTTAATCCAACACTATGAATAGCCCTACATACCTGGAAGAACAAAGTTCTTGAAGAAACTTTAAGAAGATGCTTGAAACCCCTAACTTTCGATTCTTGGATCCTTGCTCTAAGTCTTGGGAGTGATTATGAGAGTGTTAGGGCTGAACTAAACTGAAAAAAACCTTAATTAGGTGTAAAACCATCGAGTTAAGGCTTAAAAATGGTGGGGAAAAGACTAAATTAACCCCACCTAAAATTGGCAGGACCGTCCACAAAGAGGCATCTACGGTCCGTACTCCCAGCTAGAGACGTACTGTCCACTCATGGTTCCCACCAATGGAGACCGAGTCATTGAGTTGAACTACGAACCAAGAACCATGACACGTAGTACAAACCACGAGTCGTACCCCTTCTCATACAGTGACCCTTTTTCCAAAGGCCAGGATCCTGAGGCCTACAAACCACGATGGCCAAGTACGATCCATACATACTTTGATGGGCCGTACTAGCAAGTCGTAATCAAATCATTAGAGACTCAACTTTCTAAAGATCAACTACGGAAAGAATTCTACAATCTGTAGTTCCTTGTATGACCCATACAAGCCGTCGATAGAACTTAAAATGCCAAAATTTCATCAAGTCTAATATCTATTCAATGAGCCTCATCCACGACCCATAGACCCATCCACGAGCCATACTGCTGGCTCATGGAATCCCATCTAAGACTTAACATTTTCCTGAACTCTAGGAAAGTAACAACGACTTGCTCATACGGTCCATAAAATCTTCTTAGGTCCGTACAAGGGCTTGTAGAATTAGTGCACCAACAACTTTCTACAACTTTTCAACTTCCAATTGACGTTTACAGTTTCGAAGTGTTACATTTATGTAGCATAACCCGAAGGTTTTGTAGTTCAAAGAAGCGAAGGCAAGGTGTATAAGCTTCAACTAGTGTGATTACATCCACGTCCATTGTTGTTTGTCTATTTTGTAAGTAAATTGATGTGTTTACCGCCTTTTCCCAACAATTGACTTAGGCAACTTTTTCTTTATAGAGCTCGGTTGCTTGTTGTTCCTTATAGGAAGAAATTTTTGCATAGCTAGGATGAACTATTCTTGGTGAACTAACAGAAGCATCACTTGTATTTATATTTGACTCAATACCTACTATTTATTCTTCACGCATGTCAACTTCTACTCTTATTTCTTCAGAATTTAGAACATCATCACAAAAAAATCTGCAAAACCATGATTTTTTGTGATGATGTTCCAAGTTCTAATAAGAGCAAAATTTGACACGCATGAAGAATCAATAGTAGGTGTTCAGTCAAATATAAATACAGACTTACTTCTGTTAGTGCACCAAGAATAGTTCATCTATCCTAAAAAAATTCCTGTAAGGAACAAGAACAACCGAGCTTTGCAAAGAAAAAGTTTCCGAAGTCTTTTTTGGGCAAAGGCGGTAAACACATCGATATACTTCCAAAATAGGCAAACAAAAAAGGTTGTGGATGGAACGAGACCAGTTGAAGCTTGGAATTGAATAAAACCATCAATATGACATCTAAAGTTGTTTGGTTCATTGTGTTATAATCTTGTACCAGCTGTCAAACGGAGCAAGCTTGATGAAAAAACTGAAAAAAGGAATTTTTGTTGGTTATAGAATCTAGGAAACTTTTTATAAGTATAGAGGTGAAGGTGGATGAAGATGCTTATTGGGATTGGAATACCTCTCAAGTCCGAAGGATGGATGATGAACCTGCTTTACAAGATTCAAATGAAGACTTGAAAGAAGAGAATGATAAAGATTTTTGTGTTAGAGGTAGTAGACCTTTGGTAGAAATTTATGGACGATGTAATCTTTGTATCCTGGAACCTTCAAAATTTAAAGATGCAAGTAGGATTGAAGAATGGAAGCAAGCAATAAAGGAGGACTTAACCATGATTGAGAAGAATGAGACTAGGAAAATCATTGAAAAACCTGAAACTAAGCACATAGGAAAGCTGGTTGTTAAAGGTTATTTTCTCAACATCCTGGAATTGTATATTTAGATACTTTTGCACCTGTTGCAAGGATGGACACCATCAGAATTGTGATTTCATGGGCAGCACAAATGAAGTGGAAAATCTGGCATTAGATGTTAAATCGGCCTTCTTAAAAAGTTTTCTAGAAATTTATGTAACTCAACTTGAAGGTTTTGTAGTTCGAGAAAGTGAAGGTAAGGTGTATAAGCTTCAACTAGGGTCATTTCATCCACGAACCTTGTTGGTAGTCTAGTTTGCAGGTAAATCGACGCGTTTACTGCCTCTTCCAAAAAAGACTTTGGTAATTTTTTCTTTATAGAGCTCGGTGCTTCTTGTTCCTTATAGACATAAGATTTAGCATATCTAGGATGGACTATTCTTACTGCACTGACACAAGCAACACATGTACTTATATCTGACTCTATATATACCATCGATTCTTAACGCATATCACTGCTCTTATTTCTTTAGAATTTAGAACAATTTTTTTAGAATTTAGAACATCATCACACACAATCTGCAAAACACTATTTTGTCTGATGATATTCTAAATTTTGACGAAATAAGAGAAAAAATTGATATGCATGAAGAACCGATAATAGGTGCAGAGTTAGATATATGCACATGTATTGCTTTAGTCAGTGCACCAAGAATATTTCAGCCAGCTATACTAAACTTCTTCTTGTAAGGAACAAGAAGCAACTTAGATCTCTAATGAAAAAGTTGCCATAGTCTCCTTTGGGAAGATGCGGTAAGCACATCGATGTACTTGCAAAATAGACTACCAACAAGCGATGTGGATGGAATAACACCAGTTGAAGCTTGGAATTGCATAAGACATCTAAAGGTGTTTGGTTCATTGTGTTATACCCATGTATCAACGGTTAAACAGAGCAAGCTTGACAAAAAAGCGGAAAAAGGAATTTTTGTTGGCTATAACTCTATCTCTAAGGGCTATAGAATTTACAGTATTATCTGGGACATTTTTTATAAGTAGAGATGTGAATGTGGATGAAGATTCTTATTGTGATTTGAATATCTCTCAAGTCAGAAGAATGGATGTTGAACCGGTTTCAAAAGATTCAAATGAAGACTTGGAAGTAGAGAATGATGAAAAAATTTCTATTAGAGGTAGACATTTGGTAGAAATTTATGGAAGATGTAATCTTGTTATCCTAGAATGTTCAAAATTTAAAGATGCTAGTGGGATTGAAGAATGCAAGCGAGCGCACTGATTGAGAAGAACGAGGCATCGAAATTCGTTGACAAACCAGAAACTAAGCAAGTTCTTAGAGTTAAATGGGTTTATAGTGTGAAGTTGAATGAAGATTGATATATAAATAAGAACAAGGCAAGCTGGTTGTTAAAGGTTATTCTCAACAACCTGGAGTTGATTATTCAGATACTTTTGCAGTTGTTGCAAGGATGGACACTATCAGAATTTTGATTGCATTGGCAGCATAAATGAAGGGGAAATTAAAATTCGACATTTAGATGTCAAATCTTCCTTCTACAATTGTTATCTAGAAGAGGAGATTTATGTAGCTCAACCCAAAGTTTTGTAGTTCAAGGAAGTGAAGGTATGGTGTATAAATTTCTAGTGGTTTCATTCCATCCACGACCCTTGTTTGTAATCTATTTTGTGGGTCGCTGGATGTGTTGCCACCTCTGCCTAAAAAGTCTTTGGAAACTTTTTTTTATAGAGCTCAGTTAGTTTTTGTTCCTTACAGGTAGAAGTTTAAGCATATCTGGGATGAACTAATCTTGGAGCATTGACAGAAGCAACACTTGTTCTTCTATCTGACTCTATACCTACCATTAACTCTACACGCTTCTCAATTTCTGCTCTTATTTCTTCAGAATTTAGAACATTATCACACAAAATCTGCAAAATAATAATTTTGTGCCATGATATTCTAAATTCTTAAGAAATAAGAGCAGAAATAGACATCCATGAAGAATCAACGGTAGGTAAAAAGTCAGTTATAAGTACAGGTGTTTCTTATGTCAATGCTCCAAGAATAGTTCATTTCTAATAGGCTAAAACTTCTACATGTAAGGAAAAAGAAGCTATCGAGTTCTATAAAGAAAGAGTTTACAAAGTATTTTTTGAGGAGAAGCCATAAAAACATCGATTTACTTGTAAAATAGACTACCAACTATGGTCGTGGATAGAATGATACTAGTTGAAGCTTGGAATTGCATAAACCATAAATAATACATTTAACGGTGTTTGGTTCATTGTGCTATACTCATGTACCAGTTTTCAAATGGTGCAAGCTTGATCAAAAAGCTAAAAAGAATATTTTTTGTTGGTTGTAGCTCTAGCTATCTCTAAGGACTATAGAATTTACAATATTGAATCTGGGAAAGATTTTGTAAGAAGAGATTTACAATACAGAATTGATGCTTATTGGAATTCAAATATCTCTCAAGTCAGAAGGATGGATGTTGAACCTGCGTTAGAAGATTCAAATGAAGATTTGGAAGTAAAGAATGATAAAGATTTTTTTGTTAGAGGTACTAGACCTTTGGCAGAAATTTGTGGAAGATGTAATCTAGTTTTCCCTAAACCTTCAAACTTTCAAGATGCCGGTGGGATTGAAGAATGGATGAGAGCAATGAAGGAGGAAATTGCCATGATTGAGAATAATAAGACATGGAAACTCATTGACAAACTTGAAACAAAGCAAGTAATTGGAGTTAAATAGGTTTACTGAGTGAAGTTGAATGCAGATGGATCTATCAACAAGAACAAATAAAAGTTGGTTGATAAATTTAGATACTTTTGCACTTTTTGCATTTTTTGCACTTTTTGCACACCATTATAATTTTGATTGCATTGGCAACACAAATGAAGTGGATCGAAAATCTGGCATTTAGATGTCAAAGCTGCCTTCTTGAATGGTTTTCTAGAAGAGGAGATTTATGTAGCTCAACGCGAAGGTTTTGTAGTTCAAGAAAGTGGCGATGAGGTGTATATTCTTCAACTTGTGTCATTCCATTCATTGCCCTTTTTGGTAGTCTATTTTGCAAGTAAATCGATGTGTTTACCGCCTTTAGTCAAAAAGAGTTTGACAACTTTTTCTTCATAGAGATCAGTAGCTTCTTGTTCCTTATAAGGAGAAGTTTTAGCATATCTGGTATGAACAATTCTTGGTGCACTGGCAAAAGAAACACCAGTACTTATATCTAACTCGATACCTACCATTGTTTCTTCACGCATGTCAATTTCTGCTCTTATTTCTTCAAAATTTGAAACATCGTCACACAATATCTGCAAAACATGATTTTGTCTGATGACGTTCTAAATTCTAAAGAAGTAAGAGCAAAAATCGACACACATGAAGAATCAATGGTAGGTATTGAGTAAGATATAAGTACATGTGATTCTTCTGTTAATGCACCAAAAATACTTCATCCTATATATGATAAAACTTTTGCCTGTAAGGAACAAGAAGCCATAGAGCTCTATAAAAATAGTTACCAAAGTTGTTTTTGGGCAGAGGCGGTAAACACACCGATGTACTTGATCATAGTTGGTTGCCATCACATCTCATTTATATCTCTCTCTTTCTTCCGGGAAACCCTTAGGAAGATCTAAAATTAGCAATTGGTCAGTGACGGGGATTTTTAGGGTTTACATTAATATGTGTATGAGGCTTTTCCACCATAATCTACAATTTTTTGCAGATCTATTTTGGTTACCATCACGTGAGTTTTGTTTCTCCATCCTAACGTTTATTCAGGTTCTTATCTTCCTCTTAAAGATTCAAGAACTTTTTTATTTTGTTATAGCTTATTGTAAAAAGAACACATTTTTCTTGTACAAAATGTAAATGGTGCCCTAATATTGCAGATTTCTCATTCTACTTGGTTAGATTTTTGGGCTCGAAAATTTGTAGGTAATGGAAGTTCTTCCATTGTTGCCCATAAAAAATAACCAACTAGTGACATTTTTGTCCCAATCATTAGGCCAATGTGCATCATACTTTCAAAGTAAATTTCAATTATCCAATTTACAATATTATTTTTCTTAGGCGCAATTTTGGTGACTTTTTCTATTGTATCTTTGTAATTGTGAATATAGACCCTTATATTCCGTTGTACTTCCATGCATATTCTATAGTTCTGTAGTTATTTGTGGTTGCAGATATTTCACAGTTGTCAACATGGAGATGAGTTTTTATTCAATGGAACTTGTTTACATTCTCACACAACCAGTTGAATCACCCATTAAATTCATGTGTATGTACATCACTAATTGTATATTGTTTTAATTGTTCACTAATTGTATATCTTCTTGTCAGATCATAACACCTCTACTTGCATAAAATCTTTTGTTATTAGTTGAGTTGTCATTGGTTTAAAGTGGCTTAATCTATTTGACTAGCCATAGAGCGTAATTTGATCATAACACCTCTACTTGCATAAAACATGTTTTTCTTGAGTTGGTTTGTCACCTATATTATGCCCCAATTTTAAATTATTGTTGTAAATGGTTCTCATATCCATACTGTCGACTGATAAATTGTTTTTGGAACTGACCTATGTACAAGAGAATAGTTTGATATTCCAGTTCTAATGCAGTTTATACTATCATGAGTAGAAAGTCAATATGCTTCTCATATGCCTAAGGGCTAAGAATGTTCTGAATTTCTGAGTGACATGGTCTGCTAACATGCAGAGACCATTAATCTTCTCCAAAACAAAACTTTTAACAACATGTACTGCCAATGCAATCAAAATAAGTGAAAATAACTCGGTACATACTTAAATAAATACTTGTTTTTATATTAAAAATATTTTAAAATTAATGAAAAGACATAATCGATACATAATATTATATGTAAAATATATAATAATAGATTAGGACATTTTGCTAAATTACAAAATAGCATCAAAATAATTTTAAAACATATTTTTATTCCGTAAATTTACCACTAGACAGTGTCTAGTGGCCTTTTATTAAACATAAAAAATATCAATAGGGATAAGTGCAAGCAAGGGGGGCTAGGTCTTACCGTACTAATCCTAATGAAGTACCTAACGTCTACTACCTAACAAGCATGAAGAAAATAATAGCTAGAGAGAACTAAGTATTTTTTGATCACCACATAGTTTGTAATAAACTCCATGATGATATTACGAATGAGGATGCTTAAATAATGTAAAAATATGCAATCAAGAAGAAAGTTGAGTTATCAGCCTCAAACTTTCTATTACAAACGCATGAATTAAAAAAGATTGATTGTCCATCAAAAGTAACTTGAAGTATTTTTCTCTTGTCTTCTTCTTCAAACCTATCCAACAACACTTGATAATTCATACTTTCTTTATGGATTTATTGGATCTTGTTGAACCTATTGATACTGTCAAATGGTTCTGCTTTGCCTGTCACATCGGTAGGTGCCTTGGAACAACCTCCTCAGTCATTTTACCGTCCCAACTATGTTGCCTTCCATGTGTCCTCTTTTTGCTTTTGTTTCTTCCACTTTTATGTTGCCTAGGTGATATATCTCCTTCCCTAGACACTCTATGAAAGCATATGCCCATCATATCTTCCTCATCTTCATAATCCTCGCCCAAATCAATTGTATTTGACACTAAGGCCCTTGACTTATTCTTCTTTGCAATCACACATTTAGGCACAAATACGAGAGCTTCTGGACTTAATTTGCTATTCAAAGTAGGTGGTGAGACCTGCTTTTCTTGGATCAAATCGTTGTCATTCTCTGTTAACTTTAATTACTTGATTTCCAGTAGTCTTCGATAAAGCATCAAAGCTATTCGAACATAATAGGTCTCTTGAGGCATTACTAATATCTTGCCTCTTCTCATTGTCATGAAAATTTCCAGTCGCACCCTTTTCACTACATGGAGAATTATTTTGACTAGTGATCAGGACTCCGATTACTAGTTGAATTTTTGTGTGCAACCAGTGTCCAATTTTTAGTTGCATTCTTGGTTTCAACTTGCAAAACATGCTGCCCAGAATTTTCAGCATCTTCAACATAAGATGTATCCATTAGTTTGTGTCTTGAATCCATTATTTTTTGGCCTGAACCAACTCGCAGCGCATCAACCCCAACTCTTGGCGTTCCCCCTTTGTTTTCGGTAGTTGTTTGAACACCAATATTACTTGGAACAACATCCATTGAGTGTGCACAATTTTTCTCAGAAGTGACAGCAACCAATTGTCGATCTAAAGAAGTAGCTTTACTTTGATCGACATCTACAACCTTTCTTTTTTCATTTAGTATTTCTCTCGCATCACCTTGATAATTTTAAAACATAATTTTGACATTTATAAATACTTATTTCACTCGGTTTGAAATTCAAGACGCTTGATCAATTAATTAAAAATAGGTAGGGCAAAAACTATGTGGCAAAACCCACAACTACCACCAATAACCGTCATATATATATATATTTTAAAACAAAACATATTGTTGATATAGTATCAGATTAATTTACAATTACAAATTTATTTATTTTTTTTTTTTTTTTAAAAGACAAATTTTACACATTCATATGTTATAAAAAGTCTTAACTATTTAGCAAATAGTTAAATTATTCAGCTATAGATTTTAAACATCGCTATTTAAATATTGCATATTTTGTGACAAAATTATTCTGTCAATAAATCACCGGTTTATTAGAGACAATAAAATGATTGCCACTAACTGTTTATATTGTTAGAGACAAATACAAAGGTCACAATAAAATATAAAAATTTGTGGCTAAATCTTTCAACATTTAACTACGACTTTTAATTTGTCACTATTGCAACAACTTATTTTTTGTAACGAAATTTTTTCGTATAAAAAATTGTAACCAATTTTAAGACAAATAAAAGTTTGTCACAAATTGGATCATGTATTAGCGACAAAATAATGTGTCACTGATAGCTTAAAAGTCGTCACTAGTGGTACTTAGTGAATGACGTAAAATTATTTTTTGGTGCAAAATTTTCATGGACAAAACTTCACTACGAAATTGTAAATTTCTTCACTAAAAATATGTTGCTCATGCATTTAAATACGAAATATATTTTTTTGGTCACAAAAGGTGAATGTATAGTGATGAATTTTGTGTTTGCCTAAGAATTTCGTAGCTAAATATCATATTTGTTGTAGTGTTGGAAAAGAGGTAACCAACAAGGGTCGTGGAGGGAATGACACTAGTTTAAGCTTGGAATTCCATAAAACCATCAATAAGACATTAAAGGTGTTTGGTTCATTGTGTATTACTCATGTACCAACTATCAAATGGAGTAAGCTTGATTATAAAGTAGAAAAAGGATTTTTGGTTGGGTATAGCTCTATCTATAAGGGTTGTAGCATTTATAATATTGAATCTCAGAAAGTTTTTATACGTAGAGATGTGAAGGTGGATGAAGAGTCCTATTGTGATTTGAATATTTATCAAGTCTGAAGGATGGATATCGAACCTTCTTTAGAAGATTCAAATAAAGACTTGGAAGCAAAGAATGATGAAGATTTTTATGTTTGAGGTACTAGATTTTTGGCAAAAAATTATGGAAGATGTAATCTTGTTATTGTGGAACCTTCAAATTTTCAAGATGCCAGTGGGATTGAAGAATAGAAGCGAGCATTGAAGGAGCAAATAGGTTTACGTAGTGAAGTTTCATGCGGATGGAACAATCGACAAGAGAAAAGAGAATTTGGTTGTTAAAGTTTATTCTCAAAAGCATGGCGTTGATTATTTAGATAGTTCTGCACCTGTTGCAAGGATGGACTCCATCAGAATTTTAATTGCATTGGCAGCACAGATGAAGTGGAAAATCTATCATTTAGATGATAAATCTGCCTTCCAGAATGGTTTTCTAGAAGAGGAGATTTATTTAGCTCAACCCGAAGGTTTTGTAGTTTAAGGAAGTGAAGGTAAGGTATATAAGCTTCAACTGGTGTCATTCCATCCACGACCCTTGTTTGTAGTCTATTTTGCAAGTAAATCGATGTGTTCATCGCCTCGACCCAAAAATACTTTTGTCAAGATTTCCTTAATAGAGATCAGTTGCTTCTCATTCCTTGCAGGAAGAAGTTTTAGCATATCTGGGATGAACTAGTCTTGGTGCACTGACAGAAGCAACACCCGTACATATAACTTGCTCAATACCTACCATTTATTCTTCACTTGTGTCAATATCTGCTCTTATTTCTTCGTAACTTAGAACATCATCACATAAAATCTGCAAAACCATAATTTTCTGTGATGATATTCTAAATTCTGAAGAAATAAGAGCAAAAATTGACAAGCATGAAGAATCAATGGTAGGCATCGACTCAGAATAAGTGCAAGTGTTGCCTTTGTCAGTGCACCAAGAATAGTTTATTCTAGATAAACTAAAATTTCTTCCTATAAGAAATAGAAGCAACCGAGCTCTCTAAAGAAAAAAGTTGCCAAAGTATTTTTTGGGCAGATGCGATAAATACATAGATTTATTAGCAAACTAGACTTCCAACAAGGGCCGTGGATTGAATGACATCAGTTGTATCTTGGAATTTCATAAGACCATCAACAAGACATCTTAAAGTTTTGGGTTCATTGTGTTATACTCATGTACCAGCTTTCAAACGGAGAAAGTTTTTTGCAAAAATTGAAAAAGGAATTTTGGTTGGTTATAGTTGTATCTTTATGGGCAATAGAATTTATAATATTGAATCTGAGAAAGTTTTTGTCACTAGAGATGTGAAGGTGGATGAAGATGCTCAGAAGGATGTGTGTTGAACCGGCTTTAGAAGATTCAAATGAAGTCTTGGAAGTAGAATGATGATCATTTTTCTGTTGGAGGTACTAGACCTTGGCAGTAATTTATGGAATATGTGATCTTGTTATCCTGGAATGTTCAAACTTTAAAGATTCTAGTTCTATTGAGGAATTCAAGCGAGTGAAATAGCAATGATTGAGAAGAATGAGACATGGAAACTCGTTGACAAACCTAAAACTAAGCAAGTTATTTGAGTTAAATGGGTGAACAGAGTAAAGTTGAATGCGGATAGATCTATCAACAAGAACAAAGAAGGGATGGTTGTTAAAGGTTATTCTCAATAGCTAAGATTTTATTATTTAGATACTTTTGCACTTGTTGCAAGGATGGACGCCATCAGAATTTTGATTACATTGGCGACACAAATGAAGTGGAAAATTTGGCACTCAGATGTCAAAATCTGCCTTGTTGAATGGTTTTCTAGTAGAGGAGATTTATGTAGCTCAACCCGAAGGTTTTGTAGATCATGGAAGTGAAAGTAAGGTGTATAAGCTTCAACATGTGTCATTCCATCCACGACCCTTGTTGGTAGTCTATTTTGAAAGTAAATCGACGTGTTTAGCGCCTCTACCGAGTTCAATTGCTTTTTGTTCCTTACAGGGAGAAGTTTTAGTATATCTACAATGAACTATTCTTGGTGCACAGACATAAGTGATACTTGTACTTATATCTTGCTCAAAATCTACCATTGATTCTTCACATGTATCAATTTCTGCTCTCATTTCTTCAGAATTTTTAGCATCATCACATAAAATTTGCAACATCATGTTTTTGTGTGATGATGTTCTAAATTCTGAAGAAATAAGAGCAAAAATTGACACGCATGAAGAATCATTTGTAGGTATTGAGTAAGATATAAGTACAAGTGTTGCTTTTGTCAGTGCACCAAGAATAGTTTATTCTAGATAAACTAAAACTTCTGCCTGTAAGGAACAAAAGCAACTGAGCTATCTAAAGAATAAGTTTCCAAACTAATTGGTACGGTGACATACTAATGTGTGTTTTGAAAGTTGTCCAGTATGCCCATATTGTGTCATCTATCTTCCTTGCCTAGTCAGTCTTGTTCGCATTCACATTCTTCGTCAATATGAACTTTATTTCTCTATTAGAAACCTCAACTTGTCCACCCGTCTACGGATGATATAGGGTTACTACGTTTTGTTGTTTCACCCTATAATTTTTCCAGTAGTGTGCTAAACGCTTTGTTGTAGAAGTGCGAACCCCCGTCACTAATAATCACCCTAGGTGTTCCAAACCTAGAAAAAATATTTCTCTTTAAGAACCCAACAACACTCTTTCCATCATTTTCCCCCAATGCAACAACTTTTACCCACTTGGAAACATAGTCTTCTGCTACCAAGATGCACTTCTGCCCATATGAGCTCACAAATGGCCGCATAATGTTGATTCTCCATACATCATATAATTCAAACTCCAAGATAGGGGTCATAGGTAGCTCATGACAACGAGATTTGGCTCCTTGCCTTTGACACATATCACAACCTTTTACCATATCAAATGCATCTTGATGAATTGTGGGCCAGTAGTAACCACTTTGAAACACTTTGTGGGCAGTGCGAGCTTCTCCATGGTGTCCACCAATTGGAGAGGAGTGACAAGCTTCAAGAATAAAGAAACCCATATTTTCAGTTCATGATTTCTATAACAGTTAAGGTTCATTTGGTGTGATGGATAATGGGAGCTAATCCTGGGATAAATTTTATGTAGCCTTTAATTCTTTGTTTGGTTGCAAAGCTTGGAATAACTTATCCCAAGATTAATAATTAGTGCTGGGATAAGTTATCCCTCCCCTTTGGTGGTATAGTAATCCCGGGGTAAAATACATAAATGACCAATATATCCCTTTAAACTCTATTTATACCTCATTTTTCACATTTATGTATACCTATTTTTGAAAGTCTTCAACCTTCATCTTAAATAATTCTTTTTTTTTAAAAAAATAAATTATTATAAAAAATAATGTAATACCAAATTTTTGTACAAATCTTATTATGAATTTCATTTTTTAAATATTAGGACATGTCCTCCTGATTTTCCCCCACCCCACCCTCCATGCATTATTTTTAATCTCATATATGATAATATTCATTATTCCTTATTTTTATGATAATTTTTCATATTTTTCTATTAAAAATTACACTATATAAATATAGTTTTTACTTATGAATTTATTTGACTAATTCTTATGTTTATTTTTATTTTGATTTCTTATATATCCTCTTTTACTTTAACAAATTTAAGATGAAAATTCTATTTTTAAGCTAAATAAGAAAATAGTTTTTAATTTTATATACATACGGTACCATTGTGGGAGTGCATGCAAAAATATTTAAACTAAATAAGATGAAAGTTTATTTATAAAATGAATGATTAAAGCTTGCAAAGAAAATATATAAAAAAAAAAAACTAAATAATGTGAAGGGCAATTTTGTAAACAAACACCTTGTTCTTAAAATCTATGCAATGCTTATTATTTTGAATAGGGATAAGGCACAAGTACCCCCTAGACTATGACTGAAATCCCAGAGACACACCTTAACTAAACTATGGTCCTATTACCCTCCTGAACCTTTTTTTTTTTTTGTAATTTTGTACACCTTTTGTCTTACGTAGCACACTCTGTGACTCCACGCAATTGAGGCGTGTGAGAGATAATTGGATGCCACGTAAGCCATAAAGGTGCACAAAATTAAAAAAAAGGGGTTCAGGGGGGTAATAGGACCTTACTTTTATTAAGGTGTGTCTCTGGGATTTCGGTCATAGTCTAGGGGGGTACTTGTACATTTTTCCTTTTGAATACAACAAATCAAACACTCAATAAGAAATAATCTCAACATAACTTATCCATCATAACTTATCTCATTATAACTTGTTTTCAAATCAAACAACCCCTTGGGGTTTTATGAAAAACATGATTTCTACATGATTTCACATTCTTCTTCATGAATAGTATAATTGTGTGTTTTCAAACAATAATTAAGTATTTCTAATTGTATTTTCAGGAACCCTCAAAACACAATTATTTTCATGCATGTCTCAAATTATCAGTTTTCATGATTTAAGATGCTTTTATATAAAAAATAATAATATTTAAGTATTTATCATTTTTTTACAATTCATGTGATACACAGTATTTATTAGTTATCATCACCATTCAATATTATCAGATTACTACTACTTTAATTTTTTTAGTATGTATCAGTTGCATATTTACTTCATGGTCATTGCATAATTTCATGTTATGCAGTACAACATTTCGGATTCAGCATGTCCAGTAATTATGTACATATGGCATACTCTTCCCACTATATTGTTTCATAATATTGGTTTAGATGCTTAGTATCCAACTCGTGGTTAGTACGATTTCCAGTCAGCACAACAATAATATTGGTGAGTCCTCACTTTTCAAGGAAGACGCCCTTATGTCTATTTCAGCTTTTCAGATAACTAGAGTTAGCTAGTGGCGTGTCCTAGCAACTGATTTCAGTAGAGACTTTTCAAACAGTCAAACATAGCTTCAGCTTGTTGAGTATTCAAATATTTGTCTATTTAATGGTTGAGTTTTAATAGACTATTTTAGATTTAGCTTATGCATCAATATTTCTGTTATTGTGTATGTTAAATCGCAGTGTCATGCCAGATCATGGGTTAGCTCGGGGTTATTTTTGGCTCTAAGCTTCGTGTTACAACTAGAGTGTAGTCTCGAAGGTAATAAACTTGGTATCATAGCATTATGTTCAAGTTTCCTAGGGTGTCTGAAAGTCGCGTTAAGTAGAGTCGTATTCATGGGTGTGAAGTGTGCCACATCTATGAATGAGAGACTACGAAACGTTTTAGGAAATAATTCACTTCTTTCAATACTGTTAGTGCTCTATATAATCTTCTTCTAATTTGTGCTCTATGCGTTTACAGAATAATGCCTCCTAGAAGAGCATATGTCATTCATAAATGTGTGGTAAGGCTTCAAATCATTAAGTTTTATTGTTATTATTGTTTTGCTTGATTGATGCTACCGTTATAATATTTAACTTAGATGAATTTCCCATGAGTTATTTGAATTTATTTTACCGAATATTAATTTCTTTTCTTCATTCACAACATGGAATTATTTTTTTGGTAAAAACTATAAATTATCATTAACCAACAAATAACATTACACCATAAGATTACTTATTATCTCACCCACCTTCTGAGAAGAGTACTAAGAAGCATAGGTTTCCAACTAAAACAAGAAAAAACAATTAGACACTAAGTAACTTGGAATTATTGTGGTGGTTGAAATATCTAGTTAACTTAAGTATTCAAACCAATTTATTTTGAAATGAAATTCGTGGATAAGTGACAAAAATTTTGTTCATGAGATAATAAGATTTTGTAAAAATAACAATTTTTTAATTTAGTCAAAAAGGTTATAAAATGCATTGAAACCGTGTTTTGTGGATTTTAATAAGTGTCTCAACCTTTTTAAGAATTTGACTTGATCTCTTATCCATATTTTGATTTTTAAGTAAAATGTTTTTTGATACCTTTCAAGAAATGATATATTATTTTTCCTAAAATTAAAAAGTGACTCAGTTTTTTATTAGATATTTACTAAATTTATGAAAAAGTTTTATTAATCTCAAAATACATAAGCCCATATCAAGGTGAACTTTTCTTTTTTCATTATTTTTCCTCTTACATGTTCCTCCTATTATCTAATAATAGTATTTTTAAAAAAAAATTATTATATGATGAAGTCAATAATACGAGAGAAATGTAAGGTACAGCTACACAAACATGAAATTAATCATTGGCTCCAAAATAAGTTAAGGATGAACAAAATTAGCTCTAGCATATGACAGATGGTGCTAGCCTGAGTAATATCATATGTGCCAGAGGTTATAGATACATTCACAGGTAATGCACCTACATGAATTAAACCTTTTTGTAAGTCATCAATAACATCAAATATATTTAACAATATCAAAATCAAAAATGCTACTTACAATCATATTTTGCCCATCCAATTCTTTGTCGAGCCAAATCATATACAATGATATGTACTGGCGTCCTTGGCACTCTGAGAGGGGTGGGGCGCAAGGCCCCCAAACTTCAGAGGACAAGTTGGGGCGCGCTGGCTGGCGCGGCGCCCCAAGGGGTAAATTTCAGAGACTCTTTTGGGGCGCGCTGCCCCACCCTTTTCCCCAGAAAATTCCGACTTTTCTCCTTCGCTTTTCATCTCTAAACCCTCTAAACTTCCATAGTTCTTTCCCCAAACACTTAGATCATTAGTACCCTTAATACCCAATAGATTTAACTCGAAAAATAACCCGAAAACATGAATCGAATCAAAACTAGGCATTCAACAATCAACCAACAAGAATTCAACAATGTTCTTCAAGAACTTCACTTTCTTAACATTCAAACAACTCCAATTTTTGCTGAATTGAAACAAGTTTGGCGTGTGGGTGAACTAACCCAACACTATGTGATCTCACATGCCTTGTAGGGATCACCCCCGATGAATTCCACTCGCAAAGCTTGAATGTTCTTGGCGATTTCTTGATTTCTCTCCTCTTTTCTCTTCTTTCTTCTCCTTTCCAAACCCTAGCGTAAATTCTAATTTTTCTAAACTGAATAACGTCTTGTTTTAGCCCAATTAATTCCTAAAAACGAAATAGGCAAATTAGGTAAGGAAAAGACTAGTTTACCCTTCACAAATCCGGATTTGGATTTTCCTTAATCCAACAGCCCAACTTCCAAAGGGCATAACTTACTCATACGAACTCGGAATCGCGCAAACTCGGCGGCGTTGGAAGGATCATTCCAAGAGCTTTCCAACCATATCTGGAACTACACCTAAATAATCCTGAGATAAGAGTTATGGTCATTTGAAGTTGACCAAAACTCACTTTAACTTACTTAAAATTTTCCAGATTTCCTTACTTTTCAAAAATGACTACTTCCAGATTTTAAACTTCGTTCTAGCTACTTCAAATTTTGAGATGTTACATTTTTATTTTGAAATAGATCGATTTTATTATTTTGTTCTTTTGATTTTACGTAGAGAAATTTGAATAATAAGATCAAATTTTTTTATTTATTTTATATGAAAAAATAAATAAATTCACTTTGATTATGCACCATTAACGACTAAAGAAAGAAACATTTTATATTGAATTTTTGAGGGTTACTTCTTTTCATAAGTGTAATTTGAAGAAAAAGTAGTGGGAGAGAGAAACAATTGAAAAATGGGTTAAACATTTAATTTCACGAAGGCATGAGTTTCATTAATATAAACATCAACTATTTGTATTAAAAATATAGACACAGACCAAATTTGATAAATTTTTGAATACTTAAAACAAAAGACTAAAATCGATAAGTACAGTTAAGAGACCAAACTTGATAGCATTTGGGATAGTTAAATGACTAAATCCGATAAATGTATAGTTAAAAGACTATTTTAGACCTACTACAATAGTTCTGCGACCATTTATGACATTGGTTTTCATAATTACGAGTGACAATTGACAAAAATAATAATACAAGTGCTTCACAGGAAATAGATAGAGTTCATTCGTTAATTGGCGGAGGGAAAATTTAAACGAACAAATTTGGTCGATTTTGTAAAAATAAAATAAAAAATTCAATTCATCAATTTTTTTAAAAATTACGCAATTATAAAATACATCATTTGAAAAATACAATCCATATTATAAGTACCTTGAGTGGGTACTATTCAGAAATAATTATATAATAACTATGTATGTTGATAAATAAATATATAGTTAAATCTTTAATTATATATTTTAAAAATAGCCCAAAAGTTATGTTCAGTACAAATATGTATTTACTTTCTTTAAATGAGTTAACTTTATAATTATGGTGCAAGATGATAGATTTAACTACAAAATTGTTATCTTTTTTTATAATAATAAATTTATCACTAATTTGTACATTTAAGAACGAAATACTTTTTTGTATCTAAACACAGTCATTAGTGACGAAATTATATTTCTTCAACAACGAAATACATACAACATTAGAGATAATTAATGTCATCATTGATTGCACAAAATAATTAGTGACGATGTAGTTTTGTGGCTGTTAATAAATTTTTTAGTGACAAAATTATACTATCAACTACAAAAAAAAATGACTTTTTATGGGAAACAAATTTGTCACAAATGCTATGTATTTGGGGACTATTTTTTGTTTTTGTAGTTAATATAATTTTTTTAGCGACAAAACATTAAATCGTCTTTGTATACATTTGGTGACGACTGAATGACGAATTTTTTTTCATCATAAAAGATCTTCTGTGACGAAATACGAGTTATAAGTGACGAAATCATTTGTCCTTGATAATCAAATTTGTTGTAGTGAATCCTATCTTTAAGCGCAACATATGTGTAACAAGAGAGAGAAATGCAAGTACAAACTAGATTTCATCTTTGCTATAGATTTTTCTACTAATGGCTAAATGATGACACCTACTGGTGGATTATGATAGGTACCATCATGATTTGAGGGATCGAGTCGCGACAACAACTTTGCTTATCATATCTAAGAAGTAGTACATATTTTTGTTTCATTTTACTATCAGGATACTAAAATGTAATATTAACACTAAAGTATGAAAAGTAACTATTATTCAAAAACTAACCTCCTAGAATTGTTAGGCTTGGATCTTTTCTTATAAAGCGAATGCACCACTTAGCGGCACCATCCTGTTAAACACATATAATAGAGTAACTTATCTTTGTAGTTCATAAATATAACATATAAAAGTCACATTATTTGTATGACTTTTTTTGTTGAAGATTTTAAATTACATATGCAGATCGATTCAAATACTCACAAAAAAACCCATATCCTCGAGATAGCACCAGCGAAGTTAAGAGAAATTGTTGGAAACATTTCGACTATGTTCTTTGAGAAACTGCTCAAGTCATCAAAGAGACAAATTAGGTATTTAATTTAATAACTTTTATTAAATATTCACTGATAGAAAACAAAGTAATGAACCTTGAGGAAATGAGATAGCATGGGTACATTGCTGATGTGATTGGCTTAGCTGAAGGTGAAACAACTACAGTTATATGCAAATGATCAAGTTAAGAAAAATGGTAAATTAGTTTGCCTTCTTTGTACATGTAGATAGCCTTTAATACATAATTAGAAGAAAAGTTGAAATCCGCTTTGTTTGATCTACAAGAAAAAAGCATATTTCCTAGAATATGAAAAATTATGAGGAAAATAACCTATTAAATTAAAGGTATTTTAATCTAATTTTTAACGCAATAAATTGTACATCTATCTGATATTTGTATACAAATTTATGCCCATTTTTTTGGACATTGCCTTGTTGCACGATAGAGCACTGAAGATAGTGGTTACTGCCTTGATGCCCGCCTGAGACGTCATCAACGCAATAGCGCATGCCAGAAACATTATAATAACACCCCCAAGTCGTGGTTCACCTCTCAAGTTAAAATTTTTACCCTATATAATAAGATTAAGTAAAAATAAGAATTTTGAAATTAACCAAAAATGTTATAAAATGCATTGAAACCGTGTTTTGTGGATTTTAATAAGTGTACGTCTCAACCTTTTTAAGAATTTAACTTTATCTCTTATCCATATTTTGATTTACAAGTAAAAGGTTTTTTAATATCTTTCGAAAATTGATTTCTTAATTTTCCTAAAATTAAAAAGTGACTCTGTTTTTGAATAGATATTTACTAAAGTTATGGAAAAATTTACTTAACTTCAAAATACATAAGCCCATATAAAGGTGAACTTTTCTTTTTACATTATTTTTCCTCTTACATGTTCCTCCTATTATCTAATAGTAGTATTTTTTTGGTTATATGATGGAGTCAACAATACAAGAGAAATCTAAAGTAAAGCTACACAAACATGAAATTAATCATTGGCTCCAAAATAGGTAAACGATGAACAAAATTTTCTCTAGCATATGATAGATGGTGCTAGCCTGAGTAACATCATATGTGCCAGAGGTTATAGATACGTTCACAGGTAATGAACCTACATGAAATAAATTTTTTTTGTAAGTCATCAATAACATAAAATGTATTTAACAATATCAAAATAAAATCATGAAAATGCTACTTACAATCGTAAATTCCCCATCCAATTCTTTGTCGATCCAAATCATATACAATGATCCTATCTTTAAGCCCAACATCTGCATAACAAGAAAGAGAAATGTATGAATGACAATTAAATTCTGATGCAAGTCGCAAGAAATGCAATTAGGGAACAAAGAAAGATACATATGGTAAATTACATAAGGCCTTATTTTCAGTATTCTACGATCAGAATATTAAAATGTAATATATATTAACACTAAAGTATGAAAAGTAACTATTATTCAAAAACTAACCTCCTAGAATTGTTCGACTTAAATCATTTCTTATAAAGCGATTGCACCACTTAGCAGCACCATCCGGTTAAACACAAATAATATAACATATGAATCTTATTGTTGAAGATTTTATATTACAAATGCAGATCGAATCAAATACTCACAAACAAACCCATATCCTCGAGATAGTCTGTTGGTGTTAAATTCATCGATGCATCACCAGCGAAGTTTAGAGAAATTGTAGGAAACACCTCGGCTATGTTCTTTGAGAAACTGCACAAGTCATCAAAGAAACCAGTTAGGTATTCAATTAATAACTTTAATTAAATATTCACTGATAGAAAACAAAGTAATGAACCTTGAGGAAATGAGATAGCATGGGTACAGTTATCTGCAAATGATCAAGTTAAGAAAAATGGTAAATTAGTTTGCCTTCTTTGTACATGTAGATAGATAGCCTTTAATATATAATTAGAAGAATAGTTGAAATCAACTTTGTTTGATCTATAAGAAACAAGCATATCTCCTAGAATTTGAAAAGTTATGAGGAAAATAGTCTATCAAATTACTGGACATTGCCTTGTTGCCCGATAGAGCACTGAAGGTAGTGGTTACTGCCTTGATGCTTGCCTGAGACGTCGTCTATGCGATAGCACATGTCAAAAACAATTAATAACAGCCCTAAGTCGTGGTTCACCTCCCAAGTTAAAAAAATTACCCTAGAAAGAGAAGCTCTCAAGAAACTGATTGGATTATCCATCATCCAAGGTATGATTTGGCCATAAAATATTGATAAACCTTCTACTCATGAACTCCATATGTTTTTTAAAAAAAAAACCTTACCGATAAATTTAAGAAAAAGGTTTTGGTATCTTTTCCTTCAAAGACCATATATTTCTCTAGAATTTGGAGCATTTAAGGTATCTAAGTTTGTCTCCACGTGTGGAAACATTTTGTTCTTTCCAACGAGTTATATTTTCATCAGTACAAAAAATCACCTAAATTGTAGAGGTTTTATTACGGAGGTCAACCCAACCCTCACAAAGTGCATCAAATTACGGAGGGTTTATTAACCCCTACAATTGTTGATGTTCATTTGAACTACTGCAATTTTGTCCTTGATTGAAGGTTTTCCTAACATCCATTCCAATATAAGAGTAATGTTCAAAGTAAACCTCGATCACTCTATACCCACGGATGTTCTTGGATACTAAATAAGCATCTAAAACATTTGAAAAAAGCCTCATACATGTGCCTAAATGTGACTAAATCATTAGCTTCTCCAATATCTGAGCCATAATCTTGAATTATGATAACTTTATTTTAAAGCATCGACATAAGCAATATACTTTATATGACCTCAAAATAATGTCTTAAATGTTGGTGCTTCATAACAATTGTGGATTACTTTGATGTTGGTTTTAAGGCATCATGTATAGAATTTGTGGAAGAATTTAAAACGAAGAAGAATTGATTATTATCTTTCTTACAACAGAGCCTCCCAGAATTAAAGACTTGAACTCTAAAAAACTCACAAAAGAGAGGAATTGTACCACCTTCTGTTCGTAAAATCATTAACTTGAGCTCTCAACATGGTGTAAATTGATGATATTTATCTAGTTTTCTTAGTATAGTGACAATAGGGAGAAGGAAGTCAGGAAAGAGAGAAGATGTTAGCAGGAAATCAAACCCACGGTGTTCCTCACGTTGTTTGTAGAAACATAGACAGAGATCAAACTTGATCATGTTTTAGATACTTAAGGATTAATGGAGACTAGTTCGATAAGATTAGAGTCTCTTAGAATGTGTGTACACATGAGTGATTGTGTGTGTGACAGATAAGACATATGAGATACAGAGGCTATTTATTATACACAGTGGATACAATCCAAAATCAGATCTCCATTCTTCAATTCCATAAATAGTTTCATTTCTATCTCATTTTGAATTTCCGTCAGCAGTGAATGTAACTTCTCTCTTTCAGATTGTTTTGAAATAATAAACCAAATCATTATATGTAGTTCGTGTAATCCTTGAGAAGAATTTCATCAATTTTATAACAATCATATATAATTTCAAAAATCAAGTTTCAGAATGTCTCAACCACACAGTGATATGTCATTGTTAATCTCAGATATAGTGATTTTGAAAAATTGAACAATACACTTTATTTAAAATGGAATATTAAATAAATACAAGAAACAAAATAAAATCTGAGTGAAATTTAGGAGAGAATTTGATTTTTTATGATATATTAACTTTAGCTTAGGGATACTCCATATCCTCGAAAGTCGTTATAGTCGTGAATCACTATTTATTTTTTTTCATTAAATTATGTTCCTTTTGTTGACTACCCAAAATATGTATATGAAAAATCTTACGTCAACCCTATCCCAATAACGAGTCGGGTTGGGTTGGGCCATCATCATTGACCAAGCCCATTTGTGAGACTAAATCTATCTTTTAAAAAAAAATAAAAAAAATAAAGATCGGGCATGTAGCCCATTTGTTAGGCATAAGTTCCTTGAGTAGGTTGGGACCTTTTGACAAAGTTAATTTTGTGATTCCACGCATGGGTACCATGGTCCTATATTGACTCGATTTTGGGTCTGAATTCTTCTACTATAATATAGGTATTATTTTGTTTCTTTTGACATTATCAACCCTATTTTGGCAGTGTGTCATCATTCGGAGGCCCTTTAGAACGGAAAAGCTCCAGAATAGAGGTTCGAGTGCTTTTTTTGTCCTTGAGGTAGGTTACAGTAACTTTTTTATGACTTGGATTCATTATAATATAGATATATTGAGTAAGGTTACGATACCTTTTTTATGACTTGAATTCGTTATAATATAGATATATTGAGTAGTATTGATCACTAGGAAGACTTTAGGATAACACTGTAGGTTTGCATGACCCTTACACTATACTTTTGGCCATTTTCAGGTTACTAGCTTAGTGTTGAGTTGATAAGCCTTAGCTTATGTTGATCCTTGATCTTGTTTACTGTTGTAGGGTCCTTAGAATGCTTTTAGGTGGATCAATCATAGAATTATATTAGTTGGATTTGTTTGGTATGAATGTGTGCCTTTTAAGTTATTTTTGAGCTTTTATCACTTCATTATTATCGGTTTGTGGACCTGAGGCCTTCGACTGTCTGTAGTTCTTGGTTAGGATGAGTGTAATGTGATGAGTGTTTACCCGCTTTTTTGTCTGGTGTGGTTTACTTGAGAATGGTTTGACCGTGATTGATATGCATTTATGCACATGAAATCTGCACTTAGCATATTTTTACCTGGAAACAAGAGGAAAGATGTATTTGAAACCTTAAATGATTTTATTATGATTTCCACTTGTTTGATCTCTAAGGGAGTGGGTTATAATTTTACTTGAGGGGACTTTGAATTTCGAAGGTAAATGTACAAATCAGAGGTTTTGTGCCTTTAAAAAGACAAATACTTCAAAAACATGTTGGTTTCATGTTCGAGGTAAATACTTGATTATATAAATTTTTGGATTAAACATATGTACTTTTACCAATAATCTCGAGGAGATACTCCGGGCAGCTCGTAGATCTAATTTTGGGTTATATTTTTTTTGCATTCCATCTGTTGAAAAGTTTGAGGTATCATTCCAGGCGGCTCAAGGTTTTTGTAGGAATTCTACTTTAATGCATTGGCCACATTGCATTACATCATCCTGTTTATGTGTGTGGCTATCATTGCCTTGTATCAGGGTGCTACCTGTTTCTTATTAGTATTTTTTTTACTCTACTTGGTGATTCCTTATCGCTTTTTAATATTGTTATAGCCATAGCTTTAGCACTATCCTACTTCTTATTATATATATGATCATTCTAAGCTGGGTCGGCCAATGATGCCTACCAAGTACCATGTGTTTTTGTACTCATTCTACACTTCTACGTATTTTCTAATGCCACTCCTAGAACGAGCCATCCTCGTTGAGCAACAAATCTCCCGAGGGCGTCGTAGACTTGGATCATGGTGAGTTCTTGGCGTGCAGAGATTTTTTTCTTTCCTTTCTTTGTGTTTGTAGATATATTTTATATTTATATTAGCTAGAGTTTATGTATATAGATTTATGTACTAAGACACTCTTTTACTAGTGACACCACGTCCCGGGTTTAGATTCCTTTGTATAGTTTCTTCTTACTTTGTGAGTTTTGGGACAGTTTGTATCGTTTTGTATCGTATTTACATATCTATGCTATGGAGCCTCCTTCCTCTCTCTATTTCTACTTCAGCATAATTCTTTCTAGTTGCTTATTGTCTTCCACTTTGGATTTTGTCCTTCCTACTTGGGGAAGGGGTTTATAGTAGGCGTCATCATGGCTCAAATTTGAGTCTTGAGTGTGTGGTATCAGAGCTCTAAGTTCACCGGTCTTACCAGTACAAGATCAAGTGACGTTAAGTTTGACATATTGGTATGATGATGTTTGTATCCAATCTTCGAATGGTTATAGAGAATTCTTAGGAAATATTTTACTGTTCTTGTTCCTTATTGTAAATTCTTGACTACAACAACTTCTAAGATTCGTTTGTTTCATTCTTCCTCATATGGCTAGGAATATATCATTCATGGGTGGGTGAGAGCCTCTTCCACATGCAAATGGAGGTCCAGCAAGTGGTAGAGGCGAAGGTCGACCTAGAGGTCAAAGAAGAGCAAAAGTTACAATACAAAATTGATATCACAAGAGGGCATTGTCAGCAGAGCCTATAATAGAGGTTGAGTAGGTTCACCATCAATCAGATGGTATGGGGCCATCCCAGCCTGCGCAAAGAATTTATTGCCATGAAAATTTTACATAACACTCTAGCAAGGATCCTCACCTTCATTGACACTACATCTCAGGTGGGGACTTAGACTTACTTAGACTGGTACTTCAGCTAGACGAGGCTTACACTTTAGCGCAGGCAGGGGCAATAGGTGCATATGTTACAAGGGTGAAGTCTTCTACTATGGCCCCTAACTTAGTGGTTGAGTCGGTTTTGACAATTGCACCGCCTAAGGCAGCTAGGCATGTCATGTCTTATGAGGAGCAAAAGATGTTAGGACGAATGATAAGATTGGGTCCTCCAAGATACTCCGGTTTACAGGCGAGGATGCCCACAAACTTCTAGTGAATTTCTAAGAGAGGTTGCATAACCTTGGTCTAGTTGAGTCACACATAGTTGATAACACTGCTTTCTTTATTGATGGACTAGCAAAGCAGTAGTGGAGGTCTTCTCTTGAGTGTAGACCAGCTGGGTCACCTCCTATGTCTCTATAACAAAAAATAACTTTTAGCGGCAATAAATATTGACATTAATAAAGAGTGCTAAAGTCTTTACCGGCATTAGTTAAGTGTCATTAGAACCAATGTCGCTAAAGGCTCTAGGGACATATACAAATAGTGTTAATTGCCGCTAAAAATACATATTTAGCGGCAATTAAGAATTAATTGCCGCTAATGATCATTTTTGATGTAGTGTGTGATTAGCTCAGTTCTCTAAGACAATTTTTGGAGAAGTATGTACCTTATAGCTTCATAGAGAGGTTGCGGGATAAGTTCACAAATCTGTTGTAGGAAATAATGTCAAATTTAGAGTATAATACAAGGCTCCATGAGCTATCCAATCATGAAACTACGCTTATGGAAATAGAGCATAAGTGAGTGTGTAGGTTGGTCAGAAGGTTGGCATTTTCCCCTTGGATTGCTACAGAGTAGATGGTAGTGTTAGGATATGAATTTAATAAGATAGTTTATCATGTGCACACTATCAAGGGGATGCGTCGTGAGTCATATGGAGGTAACATTGTGAGGGTGATTTCACCAGGTCTTAGTCATGTGGTAAGGGTTTCCCAGGAATAGGTTACCCACAATAGTTTCAGACTAGTAGGCCAATTCTGGTTGCTTTACAAATTACAGATGATGGTTTTAGGGTCTCATTGGTCAGGGTAGCCAAGCTTTGGCTCATACTTCTCGGGATTCACACTAGGGGTATATGGGTTGTAATGGTTAGTCGGGTCCAATTAGGTCATCTTAACCTATTTCTTCTAGTAAGGGATGTTATAAGTATGGCATGTTGGGCTACTATGCTAGATATTGTCCTATGATTCATAACCACATGTGATAGGGTTAGTAGTCTCAAGCCCATAGGGCTCTGATATAGTCAACTAAAAGTGGCACATAAGGTAGCAGGGGTGGTCCCTAGAGTGATAGAGGTGTTTCTCAGTCATTCAGGTTAAGTTGTCGAGGTGGATGCGGCAATATAAATGCAGTTTTAGGTAAGCTAGAGGTGGAGATTTCATATATTGTTATCATAGGTAGGATCTTCATCACTCATCAGCCTTCTTATGCTTTGTTTGATTTGAGATCTACATATTCATTTGTGTTCCTATTTTGGCACACGTTAGAATTTATCTTGTGAGACTTTGCTTGTACCTATGCGTGTAGCTATCTCTGTAGGTGATTTTTTTAGTAGTGGATCGAGCGTATATATCCCGTGTGGTAACCATCTTGGGTATGACACTTGGTAGACTTGATTGTTGGATATTATAGATTTTGATGTGATATTACGCATGGATTGGCTCTCTCTTTATTATGCAGTCTTGGATTGCATTTCCAATACTATCACTTTGAGCATGCATTGTGTCATTCCCCGAGCTACCCCCGAGACACAGACACGGGACCTAGGATCACAAGTGACCTCAAGCTAACCCTGCAGGCATGACATGAGCATACTAAAGATAAGCTGAATAATGAAAACTGTTGCGGAACTTAAATCATGAAAAGTGAAAATGACGGGGAATACCCATATACTAATCTCAATATATGAAAAACCGAGAGTTTAAACACAAAGAAATATCAAACACAAAAGACTAAGATGAATCTAACTATGTCTGATATAAGCCATTAAACGGACTAGAAATATTGGGACAGGGCCCAACTAGATCTAGAAAACTGAAACTAAAGACAAAACTCGATAAAGATAAACATGTCACTAGTCCTCAAAGAATGAGGACTCACCACTGATACTGCTGAACTGGAGATCGGGAATCGATCTAACCGTGATCTGGCTGCTGAGGACCTAAACCTATATCACGAGAAGATGTAGCACAATATATTCGTCAGTACGTGAAAGGTACTGAGCATGCAATATAGAATAAAGCTGAAATAACATATAACTGAACAAAGCAAATAAGCAATAATATAATCTTGACATGGTATAGATGCTGAATACTGAACTATCTGAATGCAAAGACCAAGTTCATAACATGCTAAAACAGAAATACTGATTGTACTGAAAAGGTCAATGTAATAGAGTTTGACTGAAATGTGGGATCTACTAATAACTGATAATAAAACCACATGAACTAAATATGGAGTCCGATGGATACACCCCGTTGAGAGGACCCAATACACCCGGCCAAAGGTATAGAGGCATACTGGCGTGATCACTGAAATGATGCCCACAGAGGGGACTTACAACCTTCGTGGCTCGTAGTTCTGGGACTATATGGGTGTTTGACCTTAGTTCAACTTGGTATTAAGCTACTCCATTAGATTAAGTGATTAACACATTATCAATGAATTTCTGTAATATACTGGATAGCTCGAACTGAACATGCAAACTGAGAATGCAACAATTTATCTTATATTGATGCATTAACAACTAAGGCATGTATAACTGAATAACTGAAATAGCTGGCCTAACATGTATAATTCAAGAACTAAAGAAATACACATAACCAGGGTTTTGAAATTCATGCAATAAACTGAGTAATAGCATGATAATATGATTTGGAACATATACATAACTAATTCATGATAATCTGTTGAAGTTCTAGAAACCCTAGGCCCGTTCATAATAAGAGAATCAAGAATCTAACTGAATTCTAGGGACCTAATGGGCGAAATGAACCCACTAGTGAAATCCCACATACCTGGTAACGGATTCCACATAGAAATCTTTTGATTTCGGGGCTGAAACTGATGAAAACTCACTACGTTCTTGGAGTTAGGGTTGGTCGATTCATTCTCCTCTTTTGCTTCTAATTTTCTAAATTTTGATTAATGATTTGACTTAGGTAAGTTCTAGTTATGTTTGTAGGCTAAAATTGACCAAAACCACGAAATTTAGGGCTAAAACGACGAGGTTTAAAAGTCTAACGAAGAAGGAAAAGACCGAATTACCCTTACCTAAAAACCTAACGGGCTGACCATGACCACCTTCACGGACCATGATAGAGACCACGGACCATGAAGTCGGTCGTGATGTTACACTTAGACTGAAATCTGAGGGATCTGGTTAACGTGCATTACCACGGCCCATGTGAAGTACCATGGATCGTGAGGTCGTCCGTGGTCTTCACTTGGGCTGTGGTCTGGAGTCTAAGTCTTAGGGGTCTACTGGTTAAGTCCCCACGGGCTCTCCCATGGCCCGTGTGAAGGACCACAAACTGTGAACTCATATGTGGTCTTTACTTAGGTTGAGGGTCTGAAGGGACTGGTGAGGGGACTCACTTGAAAGGCCTTCACGGACGCCACTACAAGCCGTGTGGAGGACCACGGACCTTGAATGTCCTCGTAGTCCTCACTTAGGATTTGGGGGGTCTGAGCTACGATTTGATGACTTCTAAGGCATGACCACGGGCAGGTCTACGGACTGTGGACCCTTTCACGGTCCGTGAACCCTATCGTGGTCTACTGCAACAGATGATTTTCTGCATTTTTTTCTAGGTATAATTTCCGAGGTGTTACAATATACCGCCTTGGGAACATTCGTCCTCGAATAAAGACTAAACTAGATGAATTGGAGGGAAACAGCTACAAACCCTACCACAAAATACTGAAGGCTGAATTTCTGACTGAGCTGAGTTCCAAAACATGCAAATACGCTGAAAATGGAAGTACAGACTGGAGGAACATGATACTAAGACTGAATTTATGCATGAATGGTTGAAAACCTAAAGAGGAACTATTACCTCAAACTGGAATGGATTCGAAAGGAAAGAGGTTAGGATACTTGGCTTTCGTGGTTGCTTCTGCTTCCCAAGTAGCTCCTTCTACGGACTGACTCCTCCACCTAACCTTGACTGAAGCGACTTCTTTGTTTCTTAACTTTCTAACCTGACGATCAAGGATCTCAACTGGTACATCCTCATAAGAAAGACTATCTTTCACAACCACCCTTTCTAATGGCACTACGGATCCTGGATCACCCATACACTTCTTCAATAGTGAAATGTGGAAAACTGGATGCACTGTCACTAAATCTGCTGGTAACTCTGACTTATAAGCCACCTTACCAATCCTCTTCAGGATCCGGTAAGGGCCTACATATTTGGGACTGGCTTCCCTTTCTTGCCAAACCTCATCACCCCTTTTATAGGTGACACTTTCAAGAAAACCCAATTATCAACTTGGAACTCTAGTTCCCTTCTCCTTACATCTGCATAAGACTTCTGGCGACTCTAGGCTGTCTTAAGTCTATATCTAATGAGTTGCACTTTCTCCATAGCATAATGGACTGAATCTTGCCCTATCAAGGCTGCTTCACCTACTTCAAACCGACCAACATGACATCTACATCTACGCCCATACAATGCCTCATAAGGGGCCATTTGAATGCTTGAATGGTAACTATTGTTGTAGGCGAACTCGATAAAAGGAAGGTGATCATCCCAACTACCCTTGAAATCGATCACACAAGCTCTCAACATGTCCTCTAAGGTCTGAATGGTACGCTCTGCCTGACCATCCGTATGTGGATGAAATGTTGTGCTAAGGTTAACCTGAGTACCAAGACCCTTCTGAAATGAATTACAGATGTAACATCCGGCAATGTGAAATAATTGAAGAGGCTTAGAATTGGAAATTTTCATTTTTGGGAAAGGATTTGAAAAAAATCTGGAATTTTTTTTGGCTAAGTATGGAAAAGGTGAGTTTTGGCCAACTTTGATCAGTCGTAACTTCTAGCTCATGACGAGTTAGAAGTATTTTCCAGTTAAGGTTGCATAGCCCTCGGAACGATCTTTCCAACGCCGCCGAGTTTGCTCAATTCCGAGTCCGTATGAGCGAGTTATGACCTTTGAAAGTTGGGCAGTTGACAAGGAAATCCGTCCGGGAATCATTAAGGGCATTTTGGTCTTTTCCCTAGCCTTTTATTTTGGTTTTATAAATGTGTTAGGCTGATCATTTTGATCAGTTTTACCATTTTAAAAGAAGTGAGAGTGAGGGTTTTGAGAGAAGAAGAAGAGAAGAAGAAGAAAAGAAGAGAAGAAGAGGAGATCATTGTGGATTTTCGTCGGGGGTGATCCCTAACAAGGTATGTGAGCTTTTAGTGTTGGGTGATCCTTTCCCCCACACACCTAGTCCCTTTTATTCATTAAGAAAGGTTTGGTTATGTTGTTAAAGTTGTTTGTTGTTGTTGTGGAATTATTGTGGGTTGTGGAACATGATTAGATTGTGTTTTTGAGTGGTATTCTATTGAATGTTGAGGGATATTATGTTGCTAAGTGATTGGGGCTGGGACCCTTGAGGTTAGAGGATTTAGAGTTAGAGACGTGAAGGAGAAAGTCGGGCAGCTTGCGAGGAGCACGTCCGCGTCGCGGACTTGTTCCCTCTGTGAACAAAAATCTTCTCCGCGTCGCGGACAGGACGCGGACTTCACTGTTTTCAGAATTCATGTTCGAAGATTTTCTTTAGTTTGGCTGTCCCAAATCATTCCTAAATCATTCCTTAACACCATGGGGTCTTTCCATATACCAATAAAGTCCTTGAATCCATAATTAAATTCAAGAAAGTTAGGATTAAGTCAAGTGAAGTTAGAAGTCAAGTGGAGTTAGGATCAAGCTTAGAAGTTAAGCAAGTCAAAGCAAGTCTTTAAAGCTTTTCAAGAGTCATTATTGAACGTCTTAACGTCGTTTCAAGTTTCAAGTTGAGTTAAGAGTTTCAAGTCAAGTCGAAAGTAAAGAGTTTAAGTAAAGTAAGGAGTAAAGAGTCGAGTCCATTTCTCCAAAGTTATTAGGGAACTATGTACTTCCCAAAGAAGTTCTAAATGTTTTTACATTTAAGTAAGAAAGGAGCCATGTTTTCCAAAAGAGCCTTTGGGCTAAGTTTTGAGTAATCGTCTCAATCAAAGAAAGAAGTTATTTTAAAAGCATGAGCCAAAGTATTTTTGGGAGTAGTATTGAGCACCGAATTGGGGACACGAGTTCATATTAACTCAACTCTCCATAAGAACCATGCGCCAACATGGGATGTGACGTATCATTCTTTTTAGATGATCACGTAAGATTAGGCTAGTGGATCCACTAAGCAAAAGTAAGGTCCTATATCGATGGCAAGGTATAGGATGGTCCTTTGGCAACGTGAGGTAAAACGTTGTATCATCACTAAGGCTCGTAGTGGTGGTTGTCGGTTAAAGAACCTCCCACAAAAGCTGTATTATGTTTATAAAAGAAAAGTTGAGTTTGTTATCATTTTATCCTTAACGATCTAAGTTGTTTACATTCTCTTACAAGCTTATTATGTATGGCTTGTGTCTTATTGTTTTACTTTGAGTCCAGTTATTTATATGAGTTGTTCAGAGTCGAGGTAAGTGATCTCTTGTTCTCCTTTCAAGCTTAAGTTGTGGTTCAACTTTTCCAGCTCACATACTCGTACATTCCATGTACTGATGCCAGTTGGCCTGCATCGTTTTATGATGCAGACGCAGGTACCCCGGATCAGCATCCTGCACGTCGTTGATCCAGCTGAGCACTCCAGAGTCTGTGGTGAGCCTCCTTGCATTCCGGAGGACTCAATTATTTTGTGTACTTAGTTTTGTTCTATTAGGATGTTGTGGGGTCTGTCCCCTCATCCATCTCAGTATATTAGAGGCTTCAATAGACAGTCAGACAGTCAGTCAGTCAGTTAGTTTTGAGTCCCTCATCCATGTATATGTATATATATGTAAATATTCTATTTTGAGACTCGAGTTGCCCTTTGGGCCATATTTTTTATTAGTTAAGATGTTTATGTATTTGCATGACATTGAGTTATTTTGTTGAGTTAGGTTTCCGCTGAGTTAAGAAAGCCTGGCCAAGGGTTCGCTTGGGGCCAGCAATGGTCTCCGAGTGCCGGTCCCGCCCAGGGTGTAGGCTCGGGGCGTGACAACAGAAATGAGAGGTAAATTGAGGACCTCTATCTGAGATGATAGCCAAAGGAACCCCATACAACCTCACAATCTCATTAATGTAAAGCTTGGTGTAATCCTTCGCCGAATCCGTAGTCTTAACCGCCAAAAAGCGAGAAGACTTAGTAACTCTGTCAACAATCACCCAAATGGAGTCATGCTGTCTGCGAGTACGAGGTAAACCTATAATGAAGTCCATGTTGATCACTTCCCACTTCCAAGTAGGAATGTTAATCTATTGAGTCATACCTCCTGGTTTCTGATGTTCTACCTTAATTTTCTGGCAATTGGGGCACTTAGCCACAAAATCTACTATATCTCTTTTCATACCATTCCACCAATAGACTTCCCGTAGATCGCGGTACATCTTAGTGGCACCTGGATTAATAGAGTATCTGAAGTTATGGGCCTCTGCAAGAATATGTTGTCTCAACTCGCCCACATTAGGAACACATAATCGACCCTGGTAGCGAAGCACACTATCTCCCCCTTGGGAGAAAACCTCAACTCTCTGTCGATGGACTGTACCTTTGAGTTCAAGTAATATCAGATCACTGTTTTGCATTTCCTTAACTTCCACTACCAAAGAAGATTCTGCCCCATTCTGAACTGTTACACCACCATCTGATATGTTCATAAGACGAACTCCTAGGCGAGCAATTCTGTGAACATCCCTTGCTAGCTCCTTTCTTTCTTCCTCAACATGTGCTACACTACCCATGGATAATCTACTAAGAGCATCTGCTACTACATTCACCTTACCCGGATGGTAATGCACGCTTATATCGTAATCCTTGAGGAACTCAAGCCACCTTCTCTGGTAAAGATTTAACTGTTTCTGGGTGAATGCATACTAGAGGCTCTTATGGTCTGTGAACACATCTACATGAGCACAATACAAGTAGTGTCTCCAAATCTTGAGTGCAAACACCACTGCTACAAGCTCAAGGTCATGAGTCGGATAATTCTTCTCATGTACATTAAGTTGTCTAGAAGAATACGTTATAATCTTACCTCGCTACATCAACACACAACCTAGGCCGACTCTGGATGCATCACAATAGATCACATAACCATCTGAACCCTCTAGCAGAGTCAAGACATGAGCTGTAGTTAACCTAGTTTTCAATTCTGCGAAGCTTTTCTCACAATCATATAACCACTGAAACTTGACCATCTTCTGAGTCAACCTAGTCAATGGTGAGGCTATGGATGAAAATCCTTCCATGAACCTTCTGTGATAACCTACTAGACCCAAGAAACTTCTGATATCTGTAGCAGAGGTAGGTCTGGGTCATCGTTTCACTGCTTCTATCTTCTGGGAATCTACTCGAATTTCTTCACTAGACATAATATGCCCAAGGAAAGCAATTGATTGTAACCAAAATTTGCACGTTAAATTTTGCAAATAACTAGTGATCTTTGAGAGTTTGTAGAACAACTCTCAAATGACTCACATGTTCTTCCTCATTCCTAGAGTAAATGAGGATATCATTAATAAAGACGATAACGAACAAGTCCAAGTACTGCTTGAACACTCTGTTCATCAAATCCATGAAAGCTGCAAGAGCATTGGTTAGTCCAAATGACATTACTACAAATTCAGAATGACCATACCGAGTTCTGAAGGCTATCTTCAGAATGTCACTATCTCTGTTTTTAAGATAGTGATAACCCGATCTGAGGTCTATCTTTGAGAAATGACTAGCGCCTTGAAGTTGGTCAAACAAGTCATTAATCCTAGGGATGGGATACTTATTCTTGATTGTGACATTGTTCAACTGTCTATAATCAATGCACATTCTGAGAGAATCATCTTTCTTCTTTACGAAGAACACTGGTGCACCCCATGGAAAAATACTAGGTTTGATGAAACCCTTATCTAGAAGGTCTTTCAACTGCTCTTTCAATTTTTTAAGCTCAGTTGGAGCCATTCTTTAAAGAGGAATAGAGATAGGCTGTGTATCTGGAATGAGATCAATTCCATAGTCGATCTCCCAATCGGGAGGGACTCCGGGCAGATCTTCTGGAAACACTTTTGGAAACTCATTAACCACTAGAATTGACTCAAGAGTTGGGGTTTCGGAGCTTGAATCCTTAACCCGAACTAGATGATAGAGATAACCCTAATAGATCATCTTTCTGGCCTTAAGGTGCAAAATGAATCGACCCATAGGCGCTACACTACTACCTTTCCATTCTAAGATTGTTCGTCTGGAAACTGAAAACGAGAAATCTTAGTTCTACAATCGACTGAGGCATAGCAGGAATGTAACCAATCCATGCCTAGAATGACATCGAAGTCTACTATTTCTAACCCTACAAGATCTGCTGAGGTGACTTTCTGAGAGACTGTGATAGGGCAATTTATGTATACCCATCTAGCTATAACTGGGTCACCGACTAGAGTAGAGACTGAGAAAGGTTTTGAGAGAGTTTCTGGACTAGCACTGAATTTGACTGCTATATAAGGAGTTACAAAAGACAACGTAGCTCCTGGATCTAACAAAGCATAAACATCGAGATCAAAGACTCGTAACGTACGAGTAACTACATCAGGCGAATCTTCCTGATCCTGGCGAGCCTAAAGAGCATAGAGCCAGTTTTGGTGTTGTCCGTCACCTGTACCAAAAGAGTTATCCTGCAGAGTCGGGCGATCTGCTGGTGCTGCTGAAGTTGTAGACTGGGCTCGATTAGCATTACCTCCTTGACCCTGCTTAGAAGGACAATCCCTCAACCTGTGACCAGACTGACCACACCCAAAACATTCTTCTTTCCCTGTAAGACACTCGCTCAGATGGTTCTTACCACACTTAGAGCCTGATATTCCACCTTTCTGATTAGTCCGAAACTTGGAGGATGGAACACTAGCTGATGATGGTGTTGGAGTCAAAAATTTCTGCTGACCCTGCGAGCGATTTCCACCACCCAACTTCTATTGAGAATAGTCATAGTTGCCTGTTCTTGCTTTCTTACTCTCCTTAGCCTATTCCCTAAGCTTATCACTCTCAACCTACTGAGCTTGAGTCATGAGCCTAGAGATGTTCATGTCTTTCAATAACATAGCATTCCTGCACTCTGTCTTCACCAAGTTCGACACCCCATACTAAAACTTATTCATTTGAGCCTTGGAATCATCAATTATGTGAGAAGCGCACTTGGAGAGTTGGTTAAACTTGATCCCATACTCTTGGACCGTCATGTTACCCTGCCTTAAGTTCATGAATTCTTGGGTCTTAGCTTCTCTCAACTCTATGGGGAAAAACCTGTCCATAAAGGTCTCACTAAAACAATCCCAAGTAATAGGAGCTGCATATGCACCCCATTCTCTTTCCACTGAGTATACCAAATATGAGCTACATCCTTAAGTTGGTAAGATGCTAACTCGACACATCATTCCCAGTTACCTGTATCACTTCAACAATCTTCTTGACTTCATCAATGAAGTTTTGGGGATCATCTCCAACTTGTTATCGTAAGAACTCTGGCGGATTCTTCCTAACAAAGTCTCGCACTCTGCTGCAGCTGACCCAACATTGGCATTTTCCTAAACTTGAACCCACTGATTGTTCTGGTTGGCCACACTCTGAGCCAACATCTGAATGGCGTTCCTAAATTCTGCATAGAAACTTCCTGATCTGGGACAGGAGGAGCTGCGTTTGCATTCCTGGCGTTAGCTCTACGAGGAGGCATGATTACTGAAACGTAGAACGTCGAGTTAGAATAGAATTAGATCATACCTTACGCACGATAAGAGTAACAAGAAATGAGGATTTTCTTAAAACACCTTGCAACATCTTTTTCATTAGATGTGGTTCACTTCACATCCATGAACAAAGACTCTACTTAGTGCGGCTTTTTAGACATCCTAGGAAACTTAAGCCTAGTGCTTTGATACCAAGTTTGTCACACCCCTAGCTACCCCCGAGACGCGGACACAGAACTTAGGATCACAAATGACCCCAAGCTAACCCTGCTGGCATGACATGAGCATACTAACGTTAAACTGAATAATGAAAACTGTTGCGGAACTTAAATCATGAAAAGTAAAAATGATGGGGAATACCCATATACTAATCTGAATATATGAAAAATTGAGAGTTTAAACACAAAGAAATATCAACTCAAAAGACTAAGTTGAATGTAACTATGTCTGAAATAAGCCTCTAAATTGACTAGAAATGTTAGGACAGACCCTAACTAGATCTACCAAGACTGAAACTAAAGACTAAAAGCGATAAAGATAAACATGTCACTAGTCCTCAAAAAATGAGGACTCACCATTGATACTGCTGAACTGGAGATTGGAAATCGATCTAACTGTGATTTGACTGCTGAGGACCTAAACCTACATCATGAGAAGATGTAGGGCAATATATGCGTCAGTACTTGAAAGGTACTAAGCATACATGATAGAATAAAGCTGAAATAACATATAACTGAACAAAGCAAATAAGTAATAATATAATCTGGACATGGTATAGATGTTGAATACTGAACTATCTGAATTCAAAGACCAAGTTCACAACATGCTAAAATAGAAATATTGATTGTACTAAAAAGGTCAATGCAATAGAGTCTGACTGATGTGGGAGCTACTAATAACCGATAATAAAACCACATGACCTAAATGTAGAGTCTGATGTATACGCCTCATCGAGAGGACCCAATACACCCTGCCAAAGGTATAGAGGCATGCTGGAGTGATAACTAAAATGATGCCCATAGAGGGGACTTAAAAACCTATGTGGCTCGTAGTTCTGGACTATATGGGTGTTTGACCCTAGTCCAACTCAGTATTAAGCTACTCCATTAGATTAAGTGATTAACACATTATGAATGAATTTCTGTAATATACTGGATAGCTCAAACTGAACATGCAAACTGAGAATGCAATAATTTATCTAATATTGATGCATTAATAACTAAGGCATGTATAACTGAATAACTGAAATATCTGGCCTAGCATGTATAATTCAAGAACTAAAGAAATACACAGCTAGGGTTCTGAAATTCATGCAATAAACTAAGTAATAACATGATAATATGATTTGAAACATATACATGAGGAATTCATGATAATCTGTTGACGTTCTAGAAACCTTAGGTCCGTTCATAATAAGGGAATCAAGAATCTGACTGAATTTTAGGGACCTAATAGGCGAAAGAAACCTACTAGTGAAATCTCACATACCTGGTAACAAATTCCACGGAGAAATCTTTTGATTTTGGGGCTGAAACTAATGAAAACTCGTTGAGTTCTTGGATCTAGGGTTGGTCAACTTTTTTTCCTCTTCTACTTCTAATTTTCTAAGTTTTGATTAATGATTTGACTTAGGTAAGTTCTAGTTATGTTTCTAGGCTAAAATTGACCAAAACCATTAAATTTAGGGCTAAAACTACAAGGTTTAAAAGTCTAACGAAGAAGGAAAAGACCAAAATACCCTTACTTAAAAACCTGACGGGATGACCACGGACACCTTCACGGACTGTGAAAGAGACCACGGACCGTGAAGTCAATCATGATCTTACACTTAGACTGAAATTTGAGTGATCTGATTCATGGGCGTTACCACAGCCTGTGTGAAGTCCCACGAAGTCCTAGGGGTCTACTGGTTCATGGGTTGTGGTCTGGAGACTAAGTCCTAGGGGTCTACTGGTTAAGTCCCCACGGGCTCTCCCACAGCCCATGTAAAGGACCATGGACCGTGAAGTCATCTGTGGTCTTCACTTAGGCTGAGGGTTTGAAGGGACTGGTGAGGGGACTCACTAGAAAGGCATTCACAGATGCCACTACGGCCTGTGTGAAGGACCACAGACCGTGAAGGTCCTCGTGGTCCTCACTTAGGATTTGGGGGGTCTGAGCTACGATTTGATGACTTTAAGGCATGACCATGGGCAGGTCTACGAACTCTGGACCCTTTCACGGTTTGTGAACCTTGCCGTTGTCCACTGCACCAAATAATTTTTTGCATTTTTTTTGGGTCTGATTTTTGAGGTATTACACATGGTATCCCTCCAATTGTGTGGATGGGTGTTGATAGCCATATGTCGAGAGGTGTGATATTATGTTTTATAGTGCGGGGTTTGGTAGGAAGGGTTGTACAACTTATCTTGCTTATGTTTGGGATACCAGTAGAAAAATTCCTTCTATCAAGGCAGTTCTTATTTTTAGAAAGTTCTTGGATGTGTTTCCTTCCATTCTACCCGGTCTTTATCCTGATAGCGACATTGACTTCAACATTGATGTTGAACTAGGCACACGACTAGTTTTTATATTTCCCTATGAGATGGATCTAGCAGAGTTGAGTTACCTTAAAGAGCAGTCGTAGGACCTTGTGAGTAAGGGGTTCGTTAGGCCTACTGTTTCCCATTGGGATGCTTATGTTCTGTTTGTGAAGAAAAAAGATTGTATGTTGCATATGTGTATTGACTATAGTTAGTTGAACAAGGTGACCATCAAGAATAGGTATCTGATAGCATGTATTGTAATTGTTTGACCATCTAGAGAGTTCAGGGATGTTCCCTAAGATAGATTTGAGATCAGGCTACCTCTAGTTGAGGTTTAGGGTGGTGGACTTCCAAAGACTACTATTAGGCCTCGATCCGACTACTACAAGTTCCTAGTCATGTCTTTCTGGTTGACAAATTCCCCAACATCATTCAAAGAGTTCATAAACATGTGGTTCAACCTTATTTCGAGTCTTTTGTGAAAATTTTCATCGCTGACATTCTAATCTACTCCAGAAGTAGGGAGAATATATATGAGTAGCATATGAGGATTGTGAACCATACAATACGAGATGAACAATTGTATGCCAAATTCACAAAGTGTTTTCTTGAGTGTGTGGCATTTTTAGTGAATATGGTGTTTAAGAATATGATTACGGTGGATCGGCAAAGATAAAGGCAATACGTGATTTGTCCTAGCCTACTTCTCCCACTGAGGTTTAAAGTTATGTTGGGTTAGCATGCTACTACACAACAGTTTGTGAATGTGTTTTCTTTGACTGTAGTACTTTTGACTCATAAGAATGTCTATTTTCAGTGATCTGGCAAGTGCCATGAGGTGAGCTTTCTGAAGCTTGCGACCTTGTTGACTTTACCTTTGATTTGGACACTTCTTGTTGAACTCCATGGATTTATAGTCTACTATAATGCTTTTGGTGTTAGAATGGGTTGTGTGTTGATGCACCAGGTAAGAGTTGTTATATATTTTTCTAGGAAGTTGAAGATTTATGAGAGAAGTACCCTACTTCTGACTTGGAGTTAGCAACGATAGTCTTCGCGTTGAAGATTTGGAGGCACTACTTTTATGCAGTTCTCTGTAAGGTATTCACCAATCAACGTACTCTTTAGTACATTTTTAGTAAGAAGGACCTTCATGTGAGACATCCTAGGTTGTTGGAGTTCCTTAATGACTATGATGTGACAATGCTTTATCACCTGAGCAAGACCAATGTTGTAGCAGATCCCTTGAACCATAAGGCAGTGTGTATAGGGAGTTTGGCTTTCTTAGACGTAAGAGAGACCTTTTTCTTAGGATATCTTATCCCTAGACAATTAGATGTTTCATCATGATATTTCTGAGTCCGGAAAGATGATCGCATATGTGGAGGTTATGTCTTTATTGATGGAGCAGATTTAGGAACAATAGTTTTAGGACCTGAGGTTGAGGGTGATTCGAGATAGAGTTCTTAGTGGTGAGGCTAAGAAGTCAGCCTTGGATCCATAGGATGTTTTGAGGATCGGGGGTCATATCTATATTTCTAGAGTTAGAGATTTGGTTTGGTTTATTCTGTAAAAGTCCCATTGTCTTAGATACTCTTTTCATCCTGGTACGATGAAGATGTATTATGATCTGATGCACCACTATTGGTGGTGTGAGATTAAGAGGGACATTACGACATTTGTGGCTAGATGCTTGAACTATCAGCGGGTGAAGTGACCAATAGAGGAAAGGTGGTTTGACCCAACGGTTACCCATTCTGGAGTGGAAGTGGGAGCCGATAGCTATGGACTTTATGGTAGGATTTCCGCATTCTTTTTGGAGATTTCTGGCTATTTGGGTCATTATAGATTAATTGAACAAGTCTTCTAACTTTTTTTGGTTCAAGCTACCTATTGCTTATGGAGATTAGCTCAGATTTACATTTGGGAGATTTTTCGTTTGCTTGGGTGTCGGTATCCAACATTTCATAACATGGTACTCAATTCAATTCATGTTTTTGAAGGTCTTTATAGAGGGAGTTGAGTACTAGAATTAAGCTTAACACAGCTTTCCATCCAAAGACAATGGTCAGTTTAAGAGGACTATTCACATCTTGAAGGACATGCTTTGGGTCTGTGTTTGTGTTACTGATTGTAGAGGTTAGTGGGACCAGTTCTTGGCTTTGGAGGGGTTCATGTATAATAATAGCTACCATTTGAGTATTCAAATGGCTCCATTCTAAGAGTTTTATGGCAGGAGATGTCGATCTTTGGTAGGCTGGTTTGATGCTTTTCAAGTTAGGTTGTGGGGCACCGACTTGTTGCGTGAATCTATGAGTAGTGTTCATGTGATGCAGGGGTGAATCTACCCTACCCAAAGTAGGTAAAAGAGTTATGCTGATCAGAGAGTTCATTGGCGACCAAGTATTTCTTTGAGTGTTGCCCATGAAGGGTGTTATGAGATTTGAGAGGAAGGTGAAGCTTAGTGCAAAGTTTATTGGCCCTTTTATGATTCTGAGATGGATTGGAGAGATGTCCTATGAGTTAGCCTTACCCCCATCTCTTTCGGATGTTAACCTTTTGTTTCATATCTCTATGCTAAGACGGTATATTCCCAATGAGTTTCACACACTTTACTGGGATACTATTTAGCTTGATGAGTCCTTGGCATTTTAGGAGGAGCATGTGGCTATTCTAGAGAGGAAAGTTAGGACAATGAGGTATAAGGAGATCTCGTCGGTGAAGGTTCAGTGAAAGCATCATCTGGTCGAAAAGGCTACTTAGGAGGCCGAGCTTGACATGTGTACCAGATCTCCTCATCTTTTTTAGCCTTCATGTACTTTCTTCTCTTTTAATTTTGACGATGAAAGTCATTTTAGTAGTGGATGTTGTAATGACACTCATGGTCATTTGCATGTTTTTGTGTGAATTTATTTTTTTTCCCCTTCCCATAACTTTTGTACAGTGTTTGTGCTGTTTTGGGATGGGTTGCACATTTTTCGAGGTGAGAGGGAGAGAGTTGTGTGAGTTTTTCCCTTTTTGTAGATTTTAAGTTGAAAGAGTTGAGTTTTTGTAAACATTTGGATAATCTGATGTTGTATGATATTTTTATCATTTCCATTAGCTCCAAAAGGACTGTTTTGGGCTAGTAGTAGGGTTGGTTCGGGTCTCGAGGCCTCCAGCGTCAGTTTGAGCTAGTAGGCGAAAAGTTTTTGAATGTTTGGCTAATATTTGACTTCGGTCAACATTCTTGATATATGTTCTTGAATGAGAATTACATCAGAATGGTTAACTTCAAAATTTAGAATTTAGTCTAGAACGACTTTCAATTCTGATCGCAAGGTGCTCAAGTTGATTTTTTGATGATCTTGCATTATTCTTGTTTGGTTAATTTGTGTAAGTGTTGACTTGGGTAAATATTTTAATGGGACGACCTCCATTGGTTGTGTCGTCAATTTTGTTGAGTCTGAATTATCAATTTTGTGGGGTAGAATAGTTTGTTTGTGTACAAGGGGTTCTAAAGGAATCTTGAGCCCCTACCGGTGCATTTTCTTAACCTTAAAGTGCAGTTGATGTAGTCTTTGCTGGTGCTATCGTGCACTGCACTCCGCTTTCGCAGGTCAGGTCCCGCGCACGCATAGACCAAAAATATTGGCAGTTCTAAATATATTAGCCCCGTTTTCAGCTTATAATTTCTGCAACCACTCTTGAATTCTTCTTTGCAAGCACTAAAACAAATGTAGAATCTCTAAATTATATTAGGCTTGATGAGATCCTTATTTTCAATCAACTTCAAAGAAACTAAAGTATTTGAATTTGTCCTTACGATATCATTAAAATAATTCCGCAATAACTTGAATTGATCAGAGATATGTCCATCGATTATTGTAATTGCCTCATTTCCCCTTCTATATTTAGATAATGGCGCATGTTCTCTTAACTGAATACTAACATGATTTCTATATTTGGATATCTTTCAATTCCTGTTTGATTTTAAGAGATCAAGATATCCTCTAGGTATGAACAAAGACGTGATGAGTTTAATAATTTGGTGCAATTTTTATAGTTGTGGGTGAGATTATATGTCTGTACTTGAAATACACTATCTTTGTACATTTTAGAATCCATAATATCTCTGTCACAATCTTAATTTATAGGAAAAACTGCTTGTATCATTTACTTATCATTCTTGTGCCATTTTTTTATACCTTCCTTGATTGGCTTCATGAGTTTTCACAACATTCTTGTACTCATTTACTTATTTGTATTTGGATCGAACTCAAGAAAGTTCTTACTATCTGAATTATGATTACTTTTTAAGCTCTTGAAAGCTTTTGAGTCAACAGAATCAGAATCTCCTTCATTACATGCCATCTATTTGCGTACTTCATCGCTAACTTTATATCCAAGTGCCCCATTTTCGCCCCTTCGTAAAATAGTGTGTTCTTATGACAAATCATTATCCAAGTCTTCAAAATTGGGATTAGTTGAAGAATATTCAGTCCTTCCCTCTTTATCCGTACCTCTAGCAAATTGTTGATGTTCATTTGAACTATTGCAATTCTGTCTTTGATTGAAGGTTTTCCTAACATCCATTCCAATATAAGAGTAATGGTCAAAGTAAACCTCAATTACTCTATATCCACGAATGTTCTTGGATACTAAATAAGCATCTAAAGTAGTTGAAAAAAGCCTCGTACTTGTGCCTAAATGTGACTAAATCATTAGCTTCTCCAATATCTTAGCCATAATATTGAATTATGATAACTTTATTTTAAAGCATCAACATAAGCAATAAACCTTACAACACCTCAAAATAATGTCTTAAATGTTGGTGCTTCATAACACAATGTGGATTACTTTGATGTTGGTTTCAAGGCATCATGTATAGAATTTGTGGAAGAATTAAAATAGAAGAAGAATTGATTATTATCTTTCTTACAACATAGCCTCCCAGAATTAAAGACTTGAACTCTAAAAACCTCACAAAAGAGAGGAGTTGCACCACTTTTTGTTCATAAAATCATTATCTTGAGCTCTCAACATGGTTTAAATTGATGATATTTATCTAGTTTTCTTAGTATAGTGACAGTGGGGAGAAGGAAGTCAGGAAAGAGAGAAGTTGTTAGCAGGAAATCAAACCCACAGTGTTCCTCATGTTGTTTGTAGAAACATAGACAGAGATCAAACTTGATGATGTTTTAGATACTTAAGGATTAATGGAGACTAGTTCGATAAGATTAGAGTCTCTTAGAATGTATGTACACATGAGTGATTGTACAGAGGCTATATATTATACACAGTGGATACAATCCATAATCATATCTCCATTCTTCAACTCCATAAATAATTTCATTTCTATCTCATTTTGAATATCCAACGGAGTTGAATTTCCGTCAACAGTGAATCTAACTTCTCTATTTCAAATTGTTTTGAAATAAAATAAGTCAAAATCATTATATGTAGTGTAATCCTTGAGAAGAATTTCTTCAATAATATAACCATCATATAGAATTTCAAAAATCAAGTTTCAGAATGTCTCAACCACACAGTGATATGTCATTGTCAATCACAGATATAGTGATTTTGAAAAATTGAACAATACACTCTATTTAAAATGGAATATGAATTAAATAGAAGAAATGGAATAAAATCTAAGTGACGAACAAAATTTAGAAGAGAATTTGAATTTTTTTTATATATTAACTTTAGCTTAGGGATACTCCATATCCTCGAAAGTCATTACAGTCGTGAAATACTCTTTATTTGTTGTAATTAAATTATGTTTCTTTTATTAACTACCCAAAATATGTATACTCTTAACTCACGTATATAAAAAATACATGTATTTTCTCCGTCAGATACATATATTTGCAACAAAACTCTGACAGAAATTGTAATTTGAAAAATTGTTTTTTCAATGCGTAATTAGCATCAATAATAGTGTGTTTTACGTTGTTTTCATCTGGCCCCACATAAGTACCATGTTCATATGTGCAACTCAAAATCATATTAATACAAAAAAACTGCACAAAAATATTTAGACTTCATCTTTCTCATTAAAAGACATCAATTATAAGTAGAGTTGTGTTGAAAAATCTTACCTCGACCCTATCCCAATAACGGGTTGAGTTGGGCCAACATCATTGACCAATCCCATTTTTGTGGCACTAAGTCTTTTTGTGATGCTTCTCTCTAAAGCTTGACCTAAAAATTATCATTTCCTCTAACATTTTACTATTCATTGCTAAAGTTCCTCATTGATTCCTTCTTCTTCTCCACTGATGACTTTATGAAGTTATAACTCATCTAGATGATTATGATCATGAAGTATACTGCTTAGCTCTTTGAGGAAAAAAGTGAGCTTCCCTTCATGATAGATTAGAGGACGAAACAGCTTTATCGTTAGCATCTGATCATGATCTTTTACCTAGGTAATGTTAGCTTTCCTTTTCTTAAACCCAAATTCGATGGATTGAAAACCAAAAATGGTATTAATGCCACCATCTAGATCTGGATCCATGAAAAGGGAACTTTAATCAATTGTTTTGTTAGGTTCTCTTGTCTCATTGCACTGCTTCAGTATTGAAGTCAACCATGTATCACTCTCTACAGGTTTGCATATCTAGCAATCAAGTATCGATATATACTTTTAAGACCTTTTTGATATGTAAACAAAATCTAAGATGACAAAGAAAAACAGTTCAGTCACTTAATTTTTTTATATATGAGACATCTTAAACTGTCAGTCAATTTCAGAAAAATGAGAAACTGATTTGACTAGACGCTCCTCTTGCCTTTTTCGTTGCGTCCTCTATTACTGCTTTCTCATGTGCATGATACTTAACCAACCAAATCTAATTCAAGCAAATGAAAAGCAAATATAGCTAACACCATAGATAATTATTAACATATATAAGTCTATAAACTAGTAGAGACTGATTGAAATTTTGAAATGGACAAAATCAAACACAAATTGCTAGTAACCTAAATTCAAGATTTGCTTCAACATGGTACTAAATTTCAAACTTTGCCAGAAAAGGGAAGAAAAAAACAATTATGTGGTATCCAAATTCTGAATCTATGGTTATTCAAGTCAATTTCATTCACACTTTTATCCCTAATTAGCTGAAATGGATGGCGAATGGGAGCACGAGTTTTCCTATAGAATGATGAAAAGTTTATAATTAGTCATCTGCGTTACTAATCCGACTTGGAATCATTTTCTCTAGTGTGCAAACGATTTCTTGTTTTCACCAATTGTGCACGCCTCAATTCATCTTTGATCAACTCCTCTATGCTCATCCAGAGTACCAAATCTAAACTCATTCACCAATATTTTATTATTAATTCCATTTATCTTAGTAATTTCAGCGATGAGTTTGATTTGTTTTCTTGTTGATCTTGCCAAGTACGTTTCATATACATTCAATCTTGAACAACTTGATACCTTGAATCACAAAATATTACCCTTGAAGTGGTTGGAGTTTGGGCGGAAATTAAATGGATTTAGGTTTTGACCTGTATGAATCTCACTCTTTTGCGTGACTCTAATTTTTATGTTATAACAAAGTTGTTTCAATTATGTTTTGGATTTAGTATATATTTTTTCAGAGGCAAGCAATTTGGTCGTGACTGATTATGGGGTCGAGGTTTTGTCAGTGAATTTGAGTAGCTTGCGTAAGATCAATGGGGTCGACGTTTTGGGAATTATCAGCTTACTGATAGGAAGTCCTAAACCTCATTGCTCTTAAATATGTAAAGAATGAGGAAGTAATTGAAGATCCTCTTAAGTAAGTATATATCTAGGCTTTCTTGTACAACTGCTTTATGATTTTTTTTGGTTGAAATGTCTGTTTGGCCATTGCTTTGAGTTGTAAATTTATTGTATGGTTGGTGATTTTATGGTCCTAACTTTAATTGGAAGCATTTAAGAGATTTCTTGGTATTAATTCCTTCATATAAGAATGTCTTTGTGAGTAATAGACTCGTAAAAAAATATTAATAGTCTATCTACCTTTGCAAGGCATTGAGATGGAGGATTTCCCTTTTATTACCCTAAAAGGGATTCTCTCTATTCTACGTAGAGTGTTGCTTTGAGTTGAATTTCAGTGTCTAAGATCCACATTGCTCAATGGAGCTTTGGTTTTGAATGTTTGCGTACTTCTTGATGAACATTACCGCTACTCGAGGTTTACAACTTGATTATCTCGGATGAATCCTTGTTCATGGTGGCCAATGCTTTTCTCCCGCTGTACGCACTTTCACATTTCTAGTGTACAAATTTCACGTTAAAGTTCTTACCTTTGGTTCAAATAGATTATTTTTGTTGTTGAGTGCATACCAATCACTAAAGTTCTTATCTTTTGTTCAAGTGGATTTTTTGACATAGGATTTTATCCCAATACCAATCCTCCTCCTTTCCTCTTTCTTTTCATTCATAAACATAGTATGGTGTAGGATTTCTTCTTCAACTCTACTGATTCTTTTGTTTTATCCACATTGAACCTCTTGTTCTTGGTGGATTTTATTTCAAAATAAAATTGCTATATCACGAGGGGATCATATCTTGAATTAGAGGGATTTTTGTGCAGATTTAAGGTGAATTTAGTTGAATTTTCAAAGAAAAATTCAAGTTCAAATATGAATAATTGAAATTATCCAGCGCGGCTTTATGAACAACTAACTTGTATTCATGAATTCAAAGATATAGTTGCATTAATGTATTTAGAAATCAAGAACGACATCAACGATATTTTCAGATATCACAACTGTGGCGAGTGAAGAAGATGAAACCCAATGCCCAAAACTCCCTTGTTTTTTTCTATGTTTCTATACCCTTTTGTTTTTGTTTTTCATGGTACCTAATGCTCTCTATCCATATTTGGAAAGCGAGTGTATATGAATGTTTATATCTGAATGAACTTCCTCCAATTGAATGTTTTTTATCTAAAAAACATTTATGTGTTATCTCAAGGAATCTAGTGAATATTTATGTTGTAGCTAGATTCTATACATAATGTTTCTGGTTTGAGATCTGAATTTATGGTAATGGTTGAGTTATTTTTCTAGTATTTTAGCTTAGATTGTACACATAAAATTTCTTGTTTGAGATTTGAATTTATGGTGATGGTTGAGTGATTTTTTTGGTGATGATACAAATGTTTCTCATAAAATAATATAAGTGATATAGTGATATATACATGATTCATATAGTCGAATTAAAAATTTGAAAATACAATGATTCAAAACGACAAACCCTAAAATCAATAAATCACAAGTTGAGAAAGTGTGGATACATCTTGGTTAAGCAAAAGATATAGTGTATCCAACTAAATTAAGTGAACTGAATGACCGACAAACATAATTCAACTGAAGTAAAGCATGAAATATGAAACGAAATCATTAAAAGCTTTACAAATAGGTATGCAATGATAGCAAAATACTTAAATAAAATACTTTACTTTCTTGGGGAGTTTCTCTAACTGACAACCATCACTAAGAGTTTCGTGATAATACAACGTCTTAACCATGTTTCCAGAACCACCCTATACCTTGCCGGGATATAGGAGGCAACTTAACTTTTGGATCCATCTAAAGGACTTCTTGAAGCTGGTGAGGAGTCACCCGAATTACAATTAATATTCCTATCTACACTGGTGGCGCAGGTTATGGGGTTTAAGTTGTCTTAACTCTTATCCAAATCGGTGCTTAATACTATTACCAAAATATATGTATTAATTCTCATAAAATACTACTCATTAGATTGAGTTAGTACTAAAAAGGCCATTTTTAAAGGATTACTAATCTTTAGACTGAAAATTCTTCCGAAAAAACTAAATATGCTCTTCTTAAAATAGGAATACTTTTCTCCATGCAAAAATAATACATTGGGAACCATAAGTGATCTTCTCAAATGACGCTTAAAATATACTTGGACATACATTAAATTTTGAAATCACTGTATGGAAATAATTGCACAAGGCTTTCACAAGTTTCATCAACAAGGGTTCATGTGATAATAAAGTCATTAACAACTCAAGAATCAATATGTATAAAGTATTATAGTCTCGATAGTTAAGAAATCAGAACTCAGAATAAGAAACACAAGACAAATTCAGAATTCATGGAACTTTGGGTAGAACCCTAGATTTATGACTGAATTTAGTTGTAGGCCGTGAAGACCGACTTAATCCAACACTATGAATATCCCTACATACCTAGAAGAACAAAGTTCTTGAAGAAACTTTAAGAAGATGCTTGAAACCCCTAGCTTTCAATTCTTGGATCCTTTCTCTAAGTCTTGGGAGTGATTATGAGAGTGTTAGAGCTGAACTAAACTGAAAAGAACCTTAATTAGGTGTAAAACCATTGGTTTAAGGCTTAAAAAGGGTGGGGAAAAGACTGAACTAACCCCACCTAAAATTGGCAGGATTGTCCACAAAGAGGCTTCTACGATCCGTACTCCCATCTATAGACGTACTGTCCACTCATGGTTCCCACTAATGGAGATTGAGTCTTTGAGTTGAACTTCAAACCAAGAACCATGACACCTACTACAAACCACGAGTCGTACCCCTTCTCATACAGTGACCCTTTGCCAAAGGCCAGGATCCTTAGGCCTAAAAACCACGATGGCCAAGTACGGTCCATACATCCTTTGATGGGCCGTACTAGCAAGTCGTAATCAAATCATTGGAGACTCAACTTTATAAAGATCAACTATGGATAGAATTTTGTTGGATGAAACAGGCATAAATAAATGAAAGAGTTTGAGAAACAGAAGGTTTCTTTTATTGCAAAACTTTCTTACTTAAAAACCAAAACTCCTATTGCCCTTTTATAGGCTTACAATTAACTACTAAAGATAAAATAAAGCAACACACAAATAATGGAAAACATGGAAAAGTGGTAAACATGGTCCACTACATTAAGAATATATTTTCATTGACTAACTAAATCATAAACCCACTAATCCTAGAAAATAGACCCACAAACTGATTTCTGCAAACTAACTATTTTGAAGAATTAGTCAACACTCCCCCTTTCTTCAAAATCACAAACTCCCATTTGTCGTCTGAAGAAGTCATGCTTGTTGTGGGGCAGCGACTTTGTAAGAACATCAATAGTCTGTTTATTTGTGCCACAAAATTCCAGTGAGATTATTCCACTAGCAACTAGATCGCGAATAAAGTGATAACGAGTGTCGATGTGCTTCATTCTACTGTGAAAAACAGGATTTTTTGACATAGAAATTGTCGCCTTGTTGTCACACCATATTTCCATTGGACCAATCTGTTGTTGTTGAAGATCTGCTAACAATTTCCTTAACCAAACAACTTGACAACATGTTGAAGTTGCAGCCATGTATTTTGCTTCCGAAGATGACAAAGCTACTGTATCTTGTTTTTTTTAACTCCATGAGACTGCTCTAGAGCCAAGACTAAAAAAGTTCCCAAATGTGCTCCTGCGATCATCCAAGCTACTTGCCCAATCATTATCAGTAAAGCCAATTAATCTGAAACCTGATACTTTTGAGTACCAAATTCTGTGACTTGTTGTGCCAGCAACATATCACAAGATCCTCTTGGCTGCACCTAGGTGCTGCTTTGAAGGACTATGCATAAACCTTGATCAAACTGACAGAAAATGCTATATCGGGCCTTGTGTGCAATAAGTAGTTTAGACCACCAACCAAGCTTCTATAATAAGAAGCATTTGTTGCACCTGTACCATCATCGAGTACCAACTTCTCATTCATATTCATAGGCGTGGGAGATGGATTACAATTCAGCATGTTGAACCTCTTTAAAAGTTCAGTCGCATATTTCCTTTGTGAAATAAAAATTCCATCTGAATCTTGTCTGACCTCAAGCCCAAGAAAATAATGCAGCATACCCAAGTCGGACATCTCAAATTTACTCATCATGCAATTCTTAAATTAAAAAACAATAGATTCACAAGAGCCCATAGATATAATATCATCGACATAAAGACAAACAACCAGAAAGTCACTATTACCTCGCTTCTTCACATAAAGTGTAGGTTCATTGTCACTTTTTCTGAACTGCTGCTCTAGAAAAAAAGAGTCAATTTTGCTATACCATGCCCGTGGTGCTTGCTTTAAACCGTACAACGACTTCTTCAATCTATATACTTTGCTCTTTTCTTTACTAAAAATGAAGCCTTCAGGTTGGCAAACATAAACTTCTTCTTGTAAGTCACCATTAAGGAAAGCAGACTTAACATCAAATTGGTACACATGCCAACCAAGTTGAGCAGCCAAGGCTAGAGTAGTTCTAACCATTTCAAAGCGATCTACTGGTGAGAACGTCTCATCAAAGTCGATGCCTTGTTGTTGAGAGTATCCTTTTGCAACAAGTCGAGCTTTATGCCTTTTGACACTTCCATCAGCATTCTACTTTGTTTTTAAAATCCATTTTAGCCCGATAACATTCTTCCCTTTCGGCAAATCAACTAGCTCCCAAGTTTGATTTTTCTCGATAGCCTGAATCTCTTCAATCATCGCATCCTGCCACTCGGGTTGCTTTGCTTCTTCTTTATAACATGTCAGTTCAACAGCTAACAGGGCAAAGCTACAAGATGCATAAACATCTTGCAGTGACCGGAACTTTGTTGGTGGCGTCTCACTGGATGACGCCGAAAGTGGAGAATGAGAGCTTGATGGAGTAGAATTGTTGCTACTTCCATGGGCAGTATGGTCAGTATTGCTACTATCAGGTGAGGAAAGATCAGAACTTGTTGTTTCAAGTATCCCTGTATGCCCTACTTCTGCGTGAGCTGGAATATGGATGACTGAATCTTCTTCCTTATCATTCCACTCCCAGGCTGCTTCTTTATTAAATACAACATTCCTGCTAATAATCACTTTGCCACTAGTAGGATTATACAGTCTATATGCTTTGGATTGAGGACTATAACCAATGAAAATGCATTTCTCAGATTTTTCATCTAGCTTAGAACGTAAATTAACCAAAGCATTAAGCTATACAACCAAAAAATTTCAAGTGGCTTACTCATGGTTTCCATCCCGTCTATGCTTCATATGGAGTTCGATTCAAAACGGCTTTTGTTGGAGAGATGTTTAAGAGGTACACAGCGGTAACCACTGCTTCTCCCCAAAAATGAACAGGAAGTCCCCTTGAATTAAGTAAGCTTCTGGCTTCTGGCCATCTCAACCACATTACGATTCTTCCGTTGGCGATTCCATTTTGTTGTGGCGAGTATGGTGTTGTAAGCTCCATGAGAATTCCATTCTATTCACAAAACAAAGTAAAATCATTAGATAAAAATTCACCACAACTGTTTGTGCAAAGAGCCTTAATGTTGCAGCATGTTTGCTTCTCCATGAGTGCCTTGAATTTCCTGAAATTCTCAAACGCCTCTGGTTCGAAATTCAGAAAATAAGCCCAACACATACGGCTATAATCATCAGTAAATAGAAGAAAATACTGACTCCCACCAAGTGACTCGGTCTTCATTGGTTCACATAGGTCGGTATGTACTAGCTCAAGACAACGGGCAGCCCTCCATGATTTTCCTACAGGAAATGATTTTCTACTTTGTTTCCAATAAATGCAACCTTCACATAAATCAAGATCACCCATTTCTGGTAACCCAACTACCATATTCTTCCTAGTCAATAACTTCAGCCCATTAATGTTCAAATGGCCATAGCGAAGATGCCATAGTTGAGTTTCATTAACACCTTTAGAAATTATGGCATTATTTTCCACACTTGAAACATTAAGGGAAACATGTTATTTTGGGTCATAGGCACAGCTGCTATAGTCTGACCAGACTTAATATCACTGACAACACATAAACTATTTTAAAACAAAATAGAGTAGCCACTTGCCATCAATTGTCCAACACTCAGCAAATTATGTGCCAAACCAGGAACAAGTTGCACATCGTAAAGGAGTTTTACATTACCTTGCATTGTCTTGATGGCTATGGTTCCTTTGCCTTCAACTCGAACTTGCTTGTCATCACCAAGCTGAACCTTACTCTTTTGTGACTCATCGAGGTCTCTAAATAAAGACTGTAACATCCGACAATTTGAAGCGGCTTTGAAGAAGCTTGAAATTTGGAAATAGTCATTTTTTGGAAAAATTTAAAAATCTGGAAAATTTGGCTAAGTGTGGAAATCATGAGTTTTTGGCCAACTTTGAGTAGTCGTAACTCCTAGATCAGGCTGAGTTAGGAGTAGTTCCAGTTATGGTTGCGAAGTCCTTGGAACGATCTTTCCAACGCCACCGAGTTTGCTCAATTCCGAGTTCGTATGAGATAGTTATGCCCTATAGAAGTTGGGTAGTTGGAAGGGAATTTCGTCCGGAAATTTAAGGGCATTTTGGTCCTTTCACAAATTATTTATTTTGAGCTCTTATTGTTGAGTTAGGATGATCTTGGATCATTTTTGTCCCATTTTTTGAAAGAGAAGAGTTAGGGTTCTTGAGTTTAAGGAAGAGAAGAAGGAGAGAAGAAAGAGGAGATTAGTCAAGATCATTGTGGACTTTCGTCGGGGGTGATCCCTATTAAAGGTATGTGAGTTTCTCTTTTTGTGTGGGTTGATCCTTTCCCCCACACACACCAAGTCTATTCCATGATTTGAGAAGAGATTGGAAATTGTTATTGAAGTGTTGAAGTTGTTAGTTGTTGTTGGTGGTGTTGTTGAATTATTGTTCGTTGTGAGACATGATTTGGCCGTATATTTACGTTGATACCTAGTGTATGTTGAGGGAATTACGATTCTTAGAGTTATGACCCTTAAAAGTTGATCCACCATCGAATTGCAGAAATTTTAGGCTGTCGATCCCCATCTACGGGACTGACCTACGGACCGTAGATCAATCGACGGTCCGTACTGGTCAACCGTCGATTGGTACATAAGTTGGGTTTTTTGGGGCATCGATCTACGGGCCCGACCTACGGTCCGTAGATCGATCCACGGACCGTAAGTCAGGACCGTAGGTCAACACTTAGACTTTTTTTTCAAAAATCGATTTTTTTGGGGGAAAACTCTCTGACGCGATCTACCGACCTGCAGTACGGACCGTAGGTCCATCTACGGTCCGTCGATGGCTTCCGTAGATGCCGCCTGTGTCACCAGAAATCTGAAGTCTCAGCCAAGTTTCCCCACTCCTTTTCTCACTTTCTCAAGCAAGTTCCAAAGTATTATACCTGTGTTTTATGGTTGTTTCCGACACTCCATAGTACGTCTAAGTGTTCAGGAATCCCTCCATAACATGTGATCGAACACCTTGAATTCATTATTCCGATTCAAGGAAAGATAGTTCCAAGTCTAGTAAAGTTAGCAGTCAAGTTTCAAGTCGAGTAAGAGTCCCAGTTTCAAGCTAAGTCAAGAGTTTAAAGTTGAGTTCATTTCTCAAAGTTATTAGGGAACTATGTATTCCCAAAGAAGTTTTAAAGAAAGGTCTTTACATCTAAACAAGGTTGGAAACTGAGATTTCCAAAGAGCCTTCGGGCTAGTTTTTGAGTAATTATCTCATATCAGCAGGAATAAATATGTTTTAAAAACATAAGAGCCAGTACATTTTTGGGAGTAGTATCGAGCACCGAATTGGGGGAGCGTTCAAAGAACCCACAACCCCCATAGAACCATGTTAGCCACCATGGGTAGAAAAGGATCATGCTTTTTAGATGAATCCTTTTCAGATTAGACTAGTGGATCCATTAGGCAGTTCAGGTCTTATACCTTTGGCCGGGTATAAGATGCTCTGGCAGCGTGAGGTCGATCGCTGTATCATCACTATAGCTCTTATGTGATGGTTGTCGGTTAGAGAAACTCCCACAGCAGTTATTGTATTTTCATACTCAGAGATTATTGTATTTCTATATACATTTCAGGCTTATTGTATCTTGTATACACACAGAGTTTATAGCATGTTTTAAACAGTCTTTCTTTATATCGCACTTGTTTTAAATTGCCTTATATTGAAAGAAGTCAGTCAGGTTGAGTTGAGTTGAGACAGGTAAGCTATTCAGTTTCTTCCAGATTTTTCCTTCTAGCCGTTGTTGCTTAGTTTTCCAGCTTGCATACTCGTACATTCCATGTACTGATGCCAGTTGGCCTGCATCGTTTCATGATGCAGATTCAGGTATCCCAGATCAGCAGCCTGCACGTCGTTGATCCAGCTGAGCACTCCAGAGTCAGTGGTGAGCCTCCTTGCATTCCAGAGGGCTCAATTATTGTGTGTTCTTAGTTTTTGGTTTTATTAGGATGTTGCGGGGTCTGTCCCAACATCCATCTCAGTGTTTTTAGAGGCTTCATAGACAGACAGACAGTCAGTCAGCTAGTTTTGAGTCTCTTATCTATATATATGTAAAAATTCTATTTTTGAGACTCGGGTTGCCTTATGGACATACTTTATAAGTTATGTTCTTTTGCAATATTGCATTGCTTTGAGTTATTCTGTTGAGTTAGGTTTCTGCTGAGTTAAGAAAGCCAGGCCAAGGGTTCGCTTGGGGCCAGGAATGGTCTCCGGGTGCCGGTCCCGCCCAGGGTGTAGGCTCGGGGCGTGACAAAGACCTTATGCCAGTCATATGATTCGAGCATCCACTATCAATAAACCAAACATTATTAGTAATGTTAGTGATTGAAGAATGAGCCATGAAGAGCTTACTTTCATTCTCAGAGAAATTTGCTTGATTCTTCTCGTCCTTTTGCTTAGTCCAACAATATGTTTCAGTATGACCAAACTTCTTGCAATACTGGCACTGAAAGTCACTCTTGGGCTGACGAGTGTCATTGAATTGACTTCTGCCTCTACCGCGGCCTCGACCTCCGCCACGAAATTTGCCTCTTCCTCTACCTCTGCCAGATGACTCCTCTTTCACCTGGAATGCTTTTCCTACAATCTTCTCATAAGAACTGTTTATCCTATCTTCATGAGCTAATAAAGAACCCATTAAAATGAATAATTAGATAAATCCTTGGATTCTTCAATAGCAGCAACCACATGCTCAATTTTTTTGGTTAAAGATCTCAACACCTTTTCCACAACAATTTCATCACTAATATTCTCCCCATACGACTTCATGAGATTAACAATGGAAGAAACTCTAGACATATAATCTTGAACAAATTCATTACTTTTCATAAGTAAAGTTTCAAAATCACGACGTAAAGTTTGTAATTTTACAGCAATTACCTTCTTATCTCCCATATACTCCTGTTGCAGAATTTCCCAAGCTTCGTGAGAAGTCTCTGCTGCTGAAATTTGGGGAAAGATATCATCATGAAGGGCTTGTTGAATCAGGAACAGCGCCTTCGAGTCTTTCTTGCGATTCTCCCGTAGCCGTTGTGCGTGGCCTTCATCCGGATCTGCAAATCCACTCTCCACCAAGTCCCACAACTCTTGAGACTTGAAGAGAGTCTTCATCTTAAGACTCCAAAAATGATAATTCATCCCTTTGAAAATTGGAAGATGTTGGGAGTTACTGTTAGAGTTTGCTGCCATTGTTTCTCTGGTTTGGTATTTCTGGGGCTAGAATTTTATCTCTCGTTACTCTTAAAACTGGCGCGGATACCAAATTTGTTGGATGAAAAAGGCAAAAATAAATGAAAGAGTTTGAGAGACAGAAGCTTTCTTTTACTGCAAAACTTTCTTACTTAGAAACCAAAACTCCTATTGCCCTTTTATAGGCTTACAATTAACTACTAAAGCTAAAATAAAGCAACACACAAATAATGGAAAACATGGAAAAATGGTAAACATGGTCCACTACAATAAGAATATAATTTCATTGACTAAGTAAAACATAAACCCACTAATCCTAGAAAATAAACCCACAAACTGATTTCTGCAAATTAACTATTTTGAAGAATTAGTCAACAAATTCTACAATCTGTAGTTTCTTGTATGGCCCGTACAAGCTGTCGATAGAACTTAAAATGCCAAAATTTCATCAAGTCTAATATCTATTCAACGAGCCTCATCCACGACCCATAGACCCATCCACGAGCCATACTTCTGGCTCATGGAATCCCATCTAAGACTTAACATTTTCCTAAACTCCAGGAAAGTAATAACGACTTGCTTATACGGCCCATAAAATCTTGTTAGGTCCGTACAAGGTCTTGTAGAATTAGTGCATCAACAACTTTCTACAACTCTTCAACTTCCAATTGACGTTTACATTTTCGAAGTGTTACATTTATGTAGCATAACCCAAAGGTTTTGTAGTTCAAAGAAGTGAAGTCAAGGTGTATAAGCTTCAACTAGTGTCATTCCATTCACGACCTTTGTTGTTTGTCTATTTTGCAAGTAAATCGATGTGTTTACTGCCTTTGCCCAACAAGACATGGAAACTCATTGACAAACCTGGAACTAAGCAATTTATTGGGTTTAAATGGGTGTACATATATAGTGAAGTTTAATGCGGCTGTATCTATCAACAAGTACACATCAAAGCTTGTTGTTAAAGGTTATTCTCAACAACCTGGATATGATTAATTTTGCACATGTTGCAAGAATGGACACCATCAGAATTTTCATTGCATTGGCAGCACAAATGAAGTGGAAAAATCATGCATTAAGATGTCAAATCTGCCTTCTCGAATAATTTTCTAGAAGAGGAGATTTATGTAGCTCAACCTGAAGGTTTTGTAGTTCAAGGAAATGAAGATAAGGTGTATAAGATTCAACTAGTATCATTCCATTCACGGCCCTTGTTGGTAATGTATTTGTAACTAATCGATGTGTTTACCGCCTCTGCCAAAAATGACTTTGGCAACTTTCTCTTTATAGAGCTCGGTTGCTTCTTGTTCCTTACAGGCAAAAGTTTTAGTATATCTGGGATTGAACTATTTTTGGTGCATTGACAAAAGTAGCAGATAAAATTATGTCTAACTCAATACCTACCATTGATTTCTCACCCGAGTCAATTTCTACTCTTTTTTCTTCTGACTTTAGAACATCATCACACAAAATCTGTAAAACCATGATTCTGTATGATGATGATCTGAATTCTAAAGAAATAAAAGCAGAAATTGATACACATGAAGAATAAATGGTAGGTATTGAGTTAGATGAAACTACAAGTTTTACTTTTTTCAGTGCACCAAGAATATTTTATCCTAGATATGCTAAAACTTTTTCCTGCAACGAACAGAAGCAATCGAGCTCACTAAACAAAAAGTGGCCAAAATCTTTTTTGGGCAGAGGCAGTAAACACATCGATTTACTTGAAAACTAGATTACCAACAAGGGTCGTGGATGGATGGACACCAATTGAAGCTTGGAATTGCATAAAACTATCAATATGGCATCTAAGCGTATTTGGTTCATTGTGTTATACTCATGTACCGGCTGTAAAACAGAGCAAGCTTGATGAAAAATCTGAAAAACAATTTTGGTTTATTAGAGCTCTCTCTCTAAGGGTTTTAGAATTTACAATATTGAATATGGGAAAGTGTTTTATAAGTAGAAATCTGAAGGTGGATGAAGATGCTTGTTGGAATTGGAATATCTCTCAAGTTAGAAGGATAGATGTTGAACCTGTTGCAAGGATGGACACCATTAGCATTGTGATTTCATTGGCAGCACAAATGAAGTGGAAAATATGGCATTAGATGTTAAATCGGCCTTCTTGAATAGTTTTTAAGAAATTATTGTAGCTCAACTTGAAGGTTTTTTAGTTCGAGAAAGTGAAGGTAAGGTGTACAAGCTTCAACTAGGGTCGTTTCATCCATGAACCTTGTTGGTAGTCTAGTTCGCAAGTAAATCGATGCGTTTACTGCCTCTTCCAAAGAGACTTTGGTAATTTTTCTTTATAGAGCTCAGTTGCTTCTTGTTCCTTATTGGCATAAGTTTTAGCATATCTGGGATGGACTATTCTTACTGCACTGACACAAGCAACACATGTACTTATATCTGACTCAATATCTACCATCGATTCTTAACGCGTGTCACTACTCTTATTTCTTTAAAATTTAGAACATTTTTTTTAGAATTTAGAACATCATCACACACAATCTGCAAAACATTATTTTGTCTGATGATGTTCTAAATTTTGAAGAAATAAGAGAAAAAATTGATAATAGGTATATAGTTAGATATATGTACATGTATTGCTTCAGTAAGTGCACCAAGAATATTTCATCCTAGATATACTAAAACTTCTTCTTGTAAGGAACACGAAGCAACTAAGGTCTCTAAAGAAAAAGTTGCCACAGTCTTTTTTGGGAAGATGCAGTAAGCACATCGATGTACTTGCAAAATAGACTACCAACAAGCGATGTGGATGTAATAAGACATCTAAAGGTGTTTAGTTCATTGTGTTATACCCATATACCAATTGTCAAACAAAGCAACCTTGACAAAAAAAGGGAAAAAGGAATTTTTGTTGTCTATAACTCTATCTCTAAGGGCTATAGAATTTACAATATTGAATCTGGGACATTTTTCATAAGTAGATATATGAATGTGGATGAAGATTCTTATTGTGATTTGAATATATCTCAAGTCAGAAGGATGGATGTTGAACCGGTTTCAAAAGATTCAAATGAAGACTTGGAAGTAAAGAATGATGAAATTTTTTCTATTAGAGGTACTAGACCTTTGGTAGAAATTTATGGAAGATGTAATCTTGTTATCCTGGAATGTTCAAAATTTGAAGATGCTAGTGGGATTGAAGAATGCAAGTGAGCGCACTGATTGAGAAGAACGAGGCATCGAAAACTCGTTGAAGAACCAGAAACTAAGCCAGTTATTGGAGTTAAATGGGTTTATATTGTGAAGTTAAATGAAGACGGATATATAACAAGAACAGAGCAAGCTGGTTGTTAAAGGTTATTCTTAACAACCTGGAGTTGATTCTTTAGATACTTTTGCACCTGTTGCAAGGATGAACACTATCAGAATTTTGATTGCATTGGTAGGATAAATGAAGGGGAAATTAAAATCCGACATTTAGATGTCAAATCTTCCTTCTAAAATTGTTATCTAGAAGAAGAGATTTATGTAGCTCAACCCAAAGTTTTGTAGTTCAAGGAAGTGACGGTACAATGTATAAGTTTCTAGTGGTTACATTTCATCCACGACTCTTGTTTGTAATCTATTTTGTGGTAAATCGATGTGTTGCTGCCTCTGCCCAAAAAGTCTTTGGAAACTTTTTCTTTATAGAGCTCAGTTACTTTTTGTTCCTTACAGGCAGAAGTTTTAGCATATCTGGGATGAACTAATCTTGGAGCATTGAAAGAAGCAACACCTGTACTTATATCTGACTTTATACCTACCATTAACTCTTCACGCTTCTCAATTTCTGCTCTTATTTCTTCAGAATTTAGAACACTATCACACAAAATCTGCAAAATAATAATTTTGTGAGATGATGTTCTAAACTCTTAAGAAATAAGAGAAGAAATAGACATCCATGAAGAATCAATGGTAGGTAAAAAATCAATTATAAGTACAGGTGTTTCTTATGTTAATGCTCCAAGAATAGTTCATTTCTAATATGCTAAAACTTCTGCATGTAAGGAAAAAGAAGCTATCGAGTTCTATAAAGAAAGAGTTTCCAAAGTCCTCTTTGAGCAGAGGCCGTAAAAACATCTATTTACTTGTAAAATAGACTACCAACTATGGTCGTGGATGGAATGATACCAGTTGAAGCTTGGAATTGCATAAAACAATAAATAATACATTTAACGGTGTTTGGTTCATTGTGCTATACTCATGTACCAGCTGTCAAACGGTGCAAGCTTGATGAAAAAACTAAAAAGAATATTTTTTGTTGGTTGTAGCTCTATCTCTAAGGGCTATAGAATTTACAATATTGAATTTCTGAAAGATTTTATAAGAAGAGATGTGACGGTGGATGAAGACGCCTATTAGAATTTGAATATCTCTCAAGTCAGAAGGATGGATGTTGAACCTGCGTTAGAAGATTCAAATGAAGACTTGGAAGCAGAGAATGATAAAGCTTTTTTTGTTAGAGGTACTAGACCTTTTGCAAAAATTTATGGAAGATGTAATCTTGTGTTCCCTAAACCTTCAAAATTTCAAGATGCCGGTGGGACTGAAGAATGGATGAGAGCAATGAAGGAGGAAATATCCATGATTGAGAAGAACAAGACATGGAAGCTCATTGACAAACTTGAAACAAAGCAAGTAATTGGAGTTAAGTAGGTTTACTGAGTGAAGTTGAATGCAGATGGATCTATCAACAAGAAAAAATCAAAGTTGGTTGATAAAGGTTATTATCTACATCCTGGAGTTCATTATTTAGATACTTTTGCACTTTTTTCTAGGAAGGACACCATTATAATTTTGATTGCATTGGCAACACAAATGAAGTGGAAAATCTGGCATTTAGATGTCAAATCTGCCTTCTTGAATGGTTTTCTGGAAGAGGAGATTTATGTAGCTCGATCCGAAGGTTTTGTAGTTCAAGAAAGTGACAATGAGGTGTATAATCTTCAACTGGTGTCATTCCATCCATTGCCCTTTTTGGTAGTCTATTTTGCAAGTAAATCGATGTGTTTACTGCCTTTAGTCAAAAAGAGTTAGACAATTTTTTCTTGATAGAGATTGGTAGCTTCTTGTTCCTTATAGGGTGAAGTTTTAGCATATCTGGTATGAACAATTCTTGGTGCACTGACAAAAGCAACACTAGTACTTATATCTAACTCGATACCTACCATTGTTTCTTCACGCATGTCAATTTCTGCTCTTATTTCTTCAAAATTAGAAACATCGTCACACATTATCCGCAAAACATGATTTTGTCTGATGATGTTCTAAATTCTTAAGAAGTAAGAGCAGAAATTGACACACATGAAGAATCAATGGTAGGTATTGAGTCAGATATAAGTACATGTGTTTCTTCTATTAATGCAGCAAAAATACTTCATCCCAGTTATGATAAAACTTTTGCCTGTAAGGAACAAGAAGCCATAGAGCTCTATAAAAATAGTTACCAAAGTTGTTTTTGGGCAGAGGCAGTAAACACACTGATGTACTTGGAAAAGAGGTAACCAACAAGGGTCGTGGATGGAATGACACTAGTTTAAGCTTGGAATCCCATAAAACCATCAATAAGACATCTAAGGTGTTTGGTTCATTGTGTTTTACTCATGTACGAACTATCAAAGGGAGTAAGCTTGATTATAAACTAGAAAAAGGATTTTTGGTTGGGTATAGCTCCATGTCTAAGGTCTATATCATTTACAATATTGAATAGAAATTTTTTATATGTAGAGATGTGAATTTGGATGAAGAGTCCTATTGTGATTTGAATATCTCTCAAGTCCGAAGGATGGATATTGAACCTGCTTTAGAAGATTTGAATAAAAACTTGGAAGCAAATAATGATGAAGATTTTTATGTTAGAGGTACTAGATATTTAGCAAAAAATTATGGAAGATGTAATCTTGTTATTGTGGAACCTTCAAACTTTCAAGATGCCAGTGGGAATGAAGAATAGAAGGGAGCATTGAAGGAGGAAATAACCATGATTGACAAGAACGAGCTGTGGAAACTCATTGACAAACCTGAAACTAAGCAAGTTATTGGAGTTAAATAGGTTTGTGTAGAGAAGTTTCATGCGGATGGATCAATCAACAAGAGCAAAGAGAATTTAGTTGTTAAAGTTTATTCTCAGAATTTTGATTGCATTGGCAGCACAGATGAAGTGGAAAATCCTTCATTTAGATGTTAAATCTGCCTTCCGGAATGGTTTTCTAGAAGAGGAGATTTATTGAGCTCAACCCGAAAGTTTTGTAGTTTAAGGAAGTGAAGGTAAGGTGTATAAGGTTCAACCCATGTCATTCCATCCACGACCCTTGTTTATAGTCTATTTTGCAAGTAAATCGACGTATTTATCGCCTCGACCCAAAAAGACTTTGGCAGCATTTGCATAACAGAGCTCAGTTGCTTCTTGTTCCTTGCAGGCAAATGTTTTAGCATATCTGGGATGAACCAGTCTTGGTGCACTGACATAAGCAACACCTGTACTTATATCTTGCTCAATACCTACCATTTATTCTTCACTTGTGTCAATATCTTCTCTTATTTCTTCATAACTTAGAACATCATCACATAAAATCTGCAAAACCATGATTTTCTATGATGACGTTCTAAATTCTACAAAAATAAGAGCAAAATTAACACGCATGAAGAATCAATGGTAGCTATTGAGTCAGATATAAGTACAAAGTGTTTCTTTTGTCAGTGCACCAAGAATAGTTTATTCCAGATAAACTAAAACTTCTGCATGTAAGGAACAAAAGCAACCGAGCTCTCTAAAGAAAAGTTTCCAAAGTCTTTTTTGGGTAGAGGCGATAAACACATAGATTAATTATTAAAATAGACTTCCAACAAGGGCCGTGGGTTGAATGACATCAATTGAAGCTCAGAATTTCATAAAACCATCAATAAGACATCTTAATGTGTTTGGTTCATTGTGTTATACTCATGTACCAGCTTTCAATCGGAGAAAATTTTATGCCAAAATTGAAAAAGGAATTTTGGTTTGTTATAGCTCAACTCTATGGGCTATATAATTTATAATATTGAATCTGAGAATGCTTTCATAAGTAGAGATGTGAAGGTGGATGAAGATTCTTATTGGGATAGGAATATCTCTCATGTCAGAATGATGGATGTTGAACCCGGTTTAAAAGATTCAAATGAAGTCTTGGAAGTAGAATGATGATGATTTTTCTGTTAGAGGTACTAGACCTTGACAAAAATTTATGGAATATGTAATCTTGTTATCCTAGAACGTTCAAACTTTTAAGATTTTAGTTGGATTGAAGAATTCAAGCGAGCGAAATAGCCATGATTGAGAAGAACGAGACATGGAAACTCGTTGACAAACTTGAAACTAAGCAAGTTATTGGAGTCATATGGATGTACCAAGTAAAGTTGAATGCGGATAGATATATCAACAAGAGCAAAGTAAGGCTGGTCGTTAAACATTATTCTCAACAGCTTGGAGTTTACTATTTAGATACTTTTTCACCTGTTCCAGATATACTTGGAAAAAAGACTACCAATAAGGGCTGTGGATGGAATGACACCAGTTTAAGCTTATACACCTTACCTTCACTTCCTTGAACTACAAAACCTTCGGGTTGAGCTACATAAATCTCCTTATTTAGAAAACCATTCAAGAAGGCAGATTTGATATCTAAATACCAGATGTTCCTGTCAGATATAGCTCAGCACAAAGGTTTTGTAGTTCAAGGAAGTGAGGTAAGGTGTATAAGCCTCAAAAAGCTCTATATGGTTTGAAGCAGGCTCCAAGGGCTTGGTACAGCAGAAACGATGCTCAATTGGCAACCAATGTTCCAAAAAAAAATGACAATGATGCTACACTTTATGTGTAGACACTTCTTAATGATGGAGACAAATAGTGTTTTTTAGAAGTTTGATTTGAAGTTGTCTTGGCAGCTAAAGACCTGATTTAATGTATGCTGCTAGTTTTCTTTCAAGATTAATGCAAAGTCTCAGCGACATTCATTTTACTGCTGTGAAAAGAGTGCTTAGATACTTAGAAGGAACACTATAAATTGGAATATGGTTCAGACCGTTGGAAGAAGGTGCTTTGCTATGCATTGTTGATAGTCATTGGGGTGGAAATATTGATGATATGAAGAACACTACTGGATATGCTTTTTCCTTGGGTCTGGTGTGTTTTCATGGAATTCAAAGAAGATAGAAATAGTGGTGCAATCTACCGCAGAGGAAGAGTATTTAGCAGCCTCTACAGATGCAAATCAAGTTATTTGGTTAAGGAAAATTCTGAAGGATCTTGGAATGAAATTGCAAGTTGCAAATAAGATCAAGTGTAATAACAAATCAGCAATTCTAATTGCAGAAAATTCAGTGCGGCATGGTAAAACAAAGCATATCTTTGTAAAGTTTCATGCCATTAGAGAAGCCGAGAACAAAAAGGAAATCAAGCTTGTTCATTGTTGTTCCCTATTGTTTAAGTTAATAAGCAATTGACAACTCTAAAATTGACTAGGTGACCTTCCTGGAATTGTTTACTCCAAAGCACCAAGATTATATACCTCATCAAAGTTATTGAACAGAGGAACATAGGAAAGATATATTGATTTCAGTGCAAAAATGGGTAATGGACAACTACCCTTCTTTCTTCTATATGCCTTTCTATGTCAACTACTTGGTTTATCTTCATCCTTATTTAATTTGTGCCCCAAAGATCAATCTCTTGTTCTTCTGTAGTTTAAGAAAATGTTTACCATAACTCCTTATGTTTCTTATTGTTCCTACAAAACAACAAATCAAAATATTGAGTCATGTCCAAACATGGTTACATGGAATACAAGCACTAATTATTTCTCATGGGCTGGAGTTTATTGTGATGAGACAACGGGACAAGTGATTGAGCTTGACCTTAGTTGCAGCCAACTTCAAGGTAAGTTTCATTCCTCTAAATTTCTCTTCATCTTTAATATATCTAGAACTTTAAGAGACACAACTATTTGGAAATAATATATCTAGAACTTTAAGAGACACAACTATTTGGAATATTTCCGGCAAGAGTTTTCCACCTTTCAAACTTGAAATATCTTTATTTATCATCCAATCCACAGCTCACAGTACAGTTTCCCACAACCAAATGGAATAGCAGTAAATCCCTCATGGAGTTATATCTCACTGGTGTGAATTTTATTTGATAAGATACCTCAATCATTTAGCTATTTAACTTTATTACTTCAATTGGACATGAGATCTTGTAATCTCTCAGGGTCCATTCCTCGACCTCTACGGAATCTCACCAACATAGAGTATTTGGTCCTTGATAATAACCACTTAGAAGGACCAATTTCCTTGTTCACACTTGAGAAGCTCATAGTTTTCACTTCAAAATAAGTATTTTGCGTGCATGTCCTTTAATAGTAGCTAGAGTCCACAACTTGAAAGCTTAGATATTTCTTCCAATTCCCTAACTGGTCCAATTCATTCAAATATAAGTGTCACTCCCCGAGGCTACCCCCTAGACGTAAGACGGAACCTAGGATCATGAGAGACCCCAATCTAACCCTGAGTTTGGTATATCACAAGTATATGGAATATATATAACTAAGTAAGCAGAAGCATAACTGTAAAATGAGTCAAAACTAAAGGACTCCAAATGAGCGTAAATCTGAATAACTATGGAAAACAACCCCAAAACGTTGAACACTGACTCTATGTCTGAAAGCCTCTAATACTGATGAGCTGCTAGGACTAGTCCCCAACTAAACTCTAAAACTATAGAAAGACTCAAAATAAGCTAACTACACCAAATATGAAGAAAAGTCCTCGAACTATGATGACTCACCGCTGAAGTTGCTGAGTATGAGTTGGAAGTCGAACTAAGCATAATCTGGATGTTGAGTGCCAAAACATACATCATAAAATGATGTAGCATAAAGTATGTAAATTCTTGACTTCAACAACTTCTAAGTTTCGTTTGTTTCATTCTTCTTCAAATGGGTAGGAAGATATTGTTAGTGGGTGGGTGAGAGCCTCTTGCACATGAAAATGGAGCCCCGCAAGTGGTAGAGGTCGAGGTGGACCTAGAGGTCTAGCAAGAACAAAAGTTACTATACAAGATTGAGAGCACAAATGGACATTGTCAACAGAGACTATTATCAGGTTCACCGTGAATCAGATGGCATGGGGCAATCCCAGCCTGCACCAAGATTTATTGCCAAGCAAATTTTACATGACACTCTAACAATGATCTTCAACCTTATTGATGCTACATCTGAGGTGGGGACTTAGACTGGTACATCGAATAGTCCCCATATTAGAGATGAGGCTCAGACTTCAGCGCAAGAAGTGGTACTAGGTTCATATGTTTCAGTGGTGAAATCTTGTACTATGGCTCCCCACTTAGTGGTTGAGTCAATTTTGACAATTACACTGCCCAAGGCAGCTTGGACTATCATGTCTTCTGAAGAGCAAATTATGTTAGGACGATCATCAGATTGGGTCCTCCAAGGTTCTCACATTCTATAGGCGAGGATCCCACAAGTTTCTGGTGAATTTCTAATAGAGGGTGCATAACCTTGGTCTAGTTGTGTCACACATGGCTGATAAGCTTTCCCTATGCATGGGCCAGCGAATAGTGGTGGAGGTCAAATCTGGAGTGTAGACCAGTTGGATCACCACTCACCTCCTATGTTATAGCTCATTTCTTTGAGGTTTTGTTGGAGAAGTATGTACCTCGTAGCTTCAAAGAGAGGTTGCCGGATGACTTCACAGATCTGTTGTAGAAAGTATGTCAATTTCAGAGTATGATACACGGCTTCATGAGCTAGCCAATCATACAACTACACTTATGGTAATAGTGCATATGTGAGCGCGTAGGTTGGTCAGAAGTTTGGCATTTCCCCTTTGTCTTTCTACAGAGTAGATGGTAGTGTTGAGCTATTAATTTAATAGATAGTTTATCATGTGCACAACATCGAGGGGATACGTCATGAGGCATATGGAGGTAACAACAAGAGGCCCCATCGTGATGGTGGTTTAACCAGGTCTCAGTTATGTGGTAGGGGTTTCCCAAGTAGAGGTCACCCACAATAGTTTCAGCCTAGTAGGCCAATTCTGGCTTCTTCACAAATTAAAGATGATGGTTCCATGGTGTCATTGGTTAGGGCAGCCATGCTTTGGCCATACTTCTCGGGGTTCACATTAGGGGTACATGGGTTGTAATGGTTAGTCGTATCCAATCATATCGTCTTAACATATTTTTTCTAGTAAGGGATGTTATAAGTGTGGTGTGTTGGGCTACTATGCTAGATATTTTCCTATGATTCATCACCACATAAGACAAGTTTAGTAGTTTCAAGCCCATAGGGCTCTGATATCGTTAACTAAAAGTGGCGCACAAGGTAGCAGGGGTGGTCCCTAGGGTGATCGAGGTGTTTCTCAATCACTTAGGTTAGGTTGTGGAAGTGGGCGCGACAACATAAATGCATTTTACGTAAGCCAGAGGTGGAGGTTTCATATGTTGTCATCATAGGTAGGATCTTCGTCTCTCATCAGCCTTCTTATGCTTTGTTTTATTTGAGATATACTTATTTATTTGTATCTTCCTATTATGATACATATTATAATTTATCTTGTAAGACTTTGCATGTACCTGTGTGTGTAGCTATCTCCCTAGGTGATTTTTTAGTTGTGCATCGAGCGTATAGATCACGTGTGGTATCCATATTAGGGTATGACACTTGGTAGACTTGATTGTGTTGGATATGATAGATTTTGATGTGATATTACGCATGGATTGTCCGTCTCTTTATTATGCGGTCTTTGTTTGCTTTTCCAATATTATCACTTTGAGCATGCATGGTATCCCTCCAATTGTGCGGATGGATGTCAATAGCCATATGTCAAGGGGTGTGATATTATTTGTTATAGTGTGGGGGTTGGTAGGAAGGGTTGTATAGCTTATCTTGCTTATGTTTGGGATACCACTAGCGAAATTCCTTCTAACAAGGAAGTTCTTATTTTTAGAAAGTTCTTTGATGTGTTTCTTTCTGTTCTACCTGGTCTTTCTCCTGATAGCGACATTGACTTCAACATTCATGTTGAACAGGGTACGCGACTAGTTTCTATATTTCCCTATCAGATGGATCCAACTGAGTTGAGTAACCTTAAGGAGCAGTCGTAGGACCGTGTGAATAAGGGGTTCCTTAGGCCTAGTGTTTCTTATTTAGGTACTCATGTTCTGTTCATGAAGAATAAGGATTGTTTATTGCATATGTGTATTGACTATAGGTAGTTGAACAAGGTGACCATCAAGAATAGATATTTAATAGCATGTATTGATAATTGTTTGACCAGCTAGAGGGTGTAGCGATGTTCTCTAAGATAGATTTGAGATCAGGCTACCTCTTGTTAAGGATTAGGGTGGTGGACTTCCAAAGACTAATATTAGGACTCGATACGACTACTACGAGTTCCTAGTCATGCCTTTCTAGTTGACCAATACCCCAACAACATTCAAAGAATTTATAAACCGTGTGGTTCAGCCTTATTTAGAGTCATTTGTGATAGTTTTCATAGATGACATTCTAATCTACTCCAGGAGTAGGGATCATATGAGCAACATCTGAGGATTGTGAACCATCCATTGCGAGATGAGTAGTTGTATGCCACATTCACAAAGTGTGAGTTTTGTCTTGAGTGTGTGGAATTCTTAGAAACCATTCGTTTAAGAACAGGATTACTGTAGATAGACAAAGATTAAGGCAGTACGTGATTGGTCCTAGCCTACTTTTCCTACTGAAGTTTAGAGTACTGTTGGGTTAGCATGCTACTACACACTGTTTGTGAATGTATTTTCTTCTATAGTAGTACCTTTGACTGGATTGACTCATAAGAATGTCCCTTTTCAGTGGTCTGGCGAGTGTTATGAAGTGAGCGTTCTAAAGCTCGCGACCTTGTTGACTTCACCTTTGATTTTGACACTCTTGTTGAACTTTATGGATTTATAGTCTACTATGATGCTTATGGTGTTGACATGGGTTGTGTGTTGATGAAGTAGGTAAGAGTTATTACATATTTTTCTAGGAAGTTGAATATTCATGAAAGGAAGTACCCAACTTCTGACTTGGAGTTAGCGCCGATAGTCTTCACGTTGAAGATTTGGAGGCACTACTTGTATGCAGTTCTCTGTGAGGTATTCACCAATCAGCATACTCTTTAGTACATTTTTAGTCGGAAGGACCTTATTGTGAGACATCCTAGGATGTTAGAATTCCTGAATGATTATGATGTGACAATGCTCTATTACCTGAGCAAGACAAAAATCATAGCAGATCCACTGTGTCAATTTTCTGCTGAATGCCTCTCAAAGTGAGAGATTCTTTTCATTATATAGAGAAAATAAAGATTACACATCCCTAAACGCATGTGGAAGAGTAATGACTCCTTTATCTACAGCTTCTCGTATATAATAACAATCCACTTCGATGTGTTTGGTCCTCTTATAAAAACTGGATTAGTAGCAATCTGAATAGCACTTGTATTGTCAACGTGGAGAGGAGTAGCATGGGATTGAGGAAATCCAATCTCAGCAAGTAATCCATGAAGCCATACAACCTCGGAGCAAATAGTAGACATGGATCGATATTCAGCCTCTGTTGAAGATTTTGTCACACGATTTTGGTTTTTACTCTTCCAAGATATCAATGACTCTCCAAGAAACATGCACCAACCAGAGATTGAACAACGAGTATCAGGACATCCCGTCCAATCAGAATCACTGAAAGCATTAAGATGAATAGGAGCACCACTTGGAAAGAACAATCCACGAGTAGATGTTCCTAGAAAGTACCGAATGATGCGACGAACAGCCACCAAGTGGAGATGACGGGTAGCTTGCATAAATTGACTAACTTGTTGAACTGCAAAAGAGATATCAAGCCGAGTAATAGTAAGGTAATTTAGATTCCCAACTAATTGTCGAAATATAGTTGGATCAAGAAGAAGATCGCCTTCCTCACTACAATACTTGACATCCAATTCCAGTGGAGTATCTATGAAGGAGAAAACTTGAAGACCAGCCAAAGAAATCAGATCTTGAATATATTTGTGTTGGTTTAGAAATGCACCTGAAGCTACATTATAAGCTTCCAAACCCAAAAAATAAGTAAGAGTACCAAGATCTTTCATATGAAAAGAATCTTTAAGCTGTTGTTGGAGGCTAGTGATTAGTGAAGAATCAGTTCCTGTGATAATAATGTCATCTACATACACCAAAAGAAAAACACAACTTGTAGATGTTTTCCGAAGAAACAAAGATGAGTTATATTTGCTCTGCTCAACAGAAAATTGTAGCAAATTAGACCGGAACTTATCAAACCAAGTTCTTGGAGCTTGTTTTAATCCATACAAAGACCGGTTCAACTTGCATACATATGATGTAGGCGATGAGAACAAACCATGTGGAGGTTTCATATAAATATCTTCTTTAAGATCATCATGGAGAAAAGCATTTTTGACATCCACTTGATAAAAAGACCAGTTTTGTGAAGTAGCAATGGCAATAACAGTTCGCACCATAGTCATTTTGGCTATGGGTGCAAAAGTCTCCTCGTAGTCCACCCCATACTCTTGTCTGTTACCAAGAACAACCAATCAAGATTTGTACCGATCAAGAGTTCCATCAGAATGATGTTTTATTGATTAAACCATTTACATCCAATAGGGCAAACATTTGAAGGACATGAAACAATGTCCCATGTGTCATTTTCTTTAAGAGCCAAAAGTTCTTCCTCCATTGCTTCCTGTCAACATTCATGCTTGTAAGCTTGTGAGTAACAAGATGGAATAGATATGTTGGATAAAGTAGAGGAAAAGCCATACCAATTGGGAGTACGAGATACTCTAGTAGATCACCGAGTAGGCTCAATAGGACCAGATTTTGAAGAATTCTCATATTCTAGTTGTGGTATAGTTTCAGGCGGCGGATCGTTCCTACACAAATCCAGGTTTGAACCTCTTAAAATAGGATGATAAATCCTGAAAAGTAGGAAGAAGAGGAGAAGTAAAAGATGAATCTACAATCGTAGGAAATAAAGACTGATTCTCAAAGAAAATAACATTTCTAGAAATACAAAATTTGTGAGAACATTGATCATAGCAAATAAAACCTTTTTGCGTAGTACTATAACCCATAAAGGCACATTTAGTAGACTGTACCGAAAGTTTATTGCGCTGCGAAGGAGGCAAATGCACAAAACAAACACAACCAAATATATGAAAATCACTATAGTTAGGATTTTGGTGATAAAGACAAAAATATGGAGACTCAAGATTTAGCACTTTAGATGGCAATCTATTAATTAAATAGACAGCAGGAGACAAAGCTTCCACCCAATATTTAGATGGTACAGAGGACTCAATCAATAAAGTACGAGTGACATCTAAAAGATAGTGATTTTTTCGTTCAGCAACTCCATTTTGTTGTGGTGTATATGGGTGATGTTTATCGTGACCAATGACACTACTTTTGATTCAAGTGTCTACGATCGTCGATAATATAGTAACCCAACCGAGGGTTGGGGTCGTGTCCCAAGGGAGTGGTTTTGAGAATTTATAGAAATATAGAATTTAGTTCTAACTAGTCATAGCTAAATATATTAACGATTAAAAATATTGTAAATTAAAGGGGGACACAAGAGTGTCAATTAACAAATGGAGGTTTTGTCACAAGTAAGCTAAAATTAGCAAAATCAACAAAGAAATCTATGAATGAGAGGGGATTCTTGGGATGTGACTGGAATACGGGTTAATCTAAATTATTGGGTACATGCTTTCGATAGAAAATTTATAGAGTAATAGTGACTAGGCTAAGCTTTATGTGGGAATAAGTTCTCTCTCTAGCAACTTACCCCGTTTCAAATGGGTTTCTCTCGGACACCCACTTACCGCATGAAGACCAGCCTACGCCTTACCCCACTCACTCTCTTGAGCTGAGTGTTAAGATATGGGACTAGGGCTCACCCTCTCGGGCTGAACCTCATGTCGACTCACTCCTTAGGCCATCAGTCTAGCAGTATTGGTTTCACGACCTCTCTCTCCAGCAAGCTGAAAACTCATGGGTGGACTTGTATTATCAACTACAAACCCATTAAATTCGACCACAACTACTAGGTGAAATCACCATTAAACTACATTTAATCTATCAACAAGCAAGACCCAACAACAATATTAACCTGTATTCGCTAAATCACACCCCAAGAATGGGGGGCTTTTAGTCACACATCAAGAGATAGAAATTTATACCTAAATGAGCTTGCATTCAAATGGGTATGAAGATTTAAGTCTTGTTCCGGGCCAAGAATGAAGAAATCAAGAGACCCAAGTCCAAATCCTTGGAGATGAAACCCTCTTCTTCTTCAAGTCTTCAAAACCCTCTCAAACTCAAAGCAAAATAAAAAGTACTATTCTATATGAAAATTATAATAATTGTTTTTTTTACACTAAAAATATGAAACTAAGCTATAACTCTCAACGAGTATTTATAGTTTTCAAAAATATATGTGATGTAGCGGATCATTCGACGACATTAGTCAGAATCACCGATCAACTCGGCGATTCGCCCTTTGGTGTAGTTCATCGCCGTCTCGTACAAACCTTCTGCATCGTCATGCTCTGGGCCATTGGGTGGTATGGTACTGCTTCACGGAACTGCTCGGCAATGCGCTGGCTAATCTTTTTTTCCGCCGACTTGATCCTTTTCTTCAGGGCTCAGCACACTGGAACAAAAGGCAAAGTAAGACCCTTCGGTGACTCACCAAGTGTACTTAGCGATCCTCAGGCCTTCATTTCTTTGTTCATTTTAGCCTTTTTCGTTCCTTTTTTGCGACATAGTGTCCATGCTCTATTTAACTTCAAATACTTGAAACTTAAGGGTTTTCATCAGATATTGAGATGAAATAAGCATTTGAGGACACAATTTCTATTAAAATATCGCCCTAGATGAGTCTAATTTGTGGACTCATCAACACCCCCACTTAACTTTTGCTATTCCTCAAGCAAACTCAAGTTCAGTCGTTCAAAAGGGGTGTCTCAAACAGTGTTACACTAGACTGAATCATAAATGCACACAACAGACTCAATTTACTTATGCAAGGATCAATTGTGTATTCCAAGATTCAAGTTGTGACACACCATTACCAAAGATTCTCATGCTCACAATACTTGCTTCAAATGCAAGTTCAAGCTCAATTATACTGTTCAAATGCCCTCACATAAAGAATGATTCCATATTCACACAATGGTTTCACAATTTAAAGCTTTGGAAACAGATGCAACGTTCACACTCACAAAGAAGAGCATAATGCATGCTTTCACCCATAGGTTTGCCCATATTTTCCAATCAACATTTGTTTCAGCTCACTCAAGATAAAAAAAGGTCTTTTCAAGGCTTGTAATGGGGCAGAGTGCAAAGGTATGGTCATTTAGGCTGAGTGACTTTCATCCTCATGAAATGTGGTGCTCTCAACACATCCTTATCTCTTCATTCATCAATTTTTCTTCTAGTGCTCATAAGTCATCTTATTATTCACTCTCTATGGATTGCTTGGAAACCCAATTTCTTTTGTACTTTATTCCACTACTTTCTTTTTCATTTCTTTTTATTTTTTATTTTTATGGGGGGTTTATATTTTTCGCAACACCATGGATTAAGGGAAACTTTTCTTGCACTTCCTGATTTTCCCTTTCCCTTTTCACCACACCCCCAACTTAGGCTTTTGGCCTAAGTTGGCTATTCACTAAACCACAAATCAAGAAGATTATAGGTAGTGGATTAAGAAAGGTCTAGGTTTCATCAAATTTCTTCCAAAGAAAGGTAAGGTTTAAGGGGTGTTCAAGAGAGGTTCACACACTCACGGGTAGGCCACAAAAGAGGTATATGTCCAATTGGCTCACACTCTTTAAAGTTGCCTAAGATAATCTTAAGAGCAAGCCTTACTTAATCAATCGGACTAACGGGGAAAATTCTAGGTGTATTCATGCATGGTTCAAAGTAAGCTCATCACACAAGGCATTGACACTAAAGTAAAACAATAATCCACACTTTAGCTAGTGTGCAACGGTCATCACAAGAGAATCAATTTGATAAATGGCTAATCACCACGAGATGCAAACAGTTCACATAATGTCTATGCAACTTCATTTGGTCTCTTTGTAGCCGTACATTCATGTTTGTTCGATTGAGAGCACTATTCAAGTCACTGTATTGATCAAAACCGAGACTCAAATTTTCAAGAGAACAGCCACTTTAAATCACAAGAGGTGGCAAAAAAATTTTGAAAAATATTTTTTTTTTGGAAGGGTCAAAATCACTTTGCAATTTAAAATTAAAGGAGCCACAAGCTCAAACATCCACAGTGAAGCAGTATTAACACAATTTTAAACAGAACAACCCAAATATAAACATAAAACACGAATAAAAGTAGCACACAAAAGGTGTGGGCCTCACCCCACCACAAATAAAAGCATTTGTCCTCAAATGCAAATGAATGTATCCAAAAGTAAAAATAGAGAAAAACAGAGAGGGAGGTAAAGAGGGATCATGTCTACGCAATCGCTCCATCTGTCGGGGCCTCAATGCCCGGTGTAGTGCTCTGAATATGGGCATTAGTGCCTAGATTAACCTCAGAAGGGCCAGCACACGACAATACAATATGATCATTGCAAATGAATACTAAATTTTTGAAAGTAAACTCGGGGTTCGGAAAACCAACCTTTGTGCCGATTAAAGTACTTTGAAATGCTAGGAGGCAATGAAATCCAACTTCGAGCACAAATCAACAACCAAAATGCTTATGGAATGCAAAATTATTTAAACTACTAACTAGGTGCGAGATTTGGAAGATTAAAAGCTAGGGAAAGTAAAAGAGTTGGAAGTTTAAACCTTTGGTCTATTAAGAAACCGTCCAGTTCTCGCCTATTTGGTTGTAGCTCTATCTCTAATGGCTATAGAATTTACAATATTGAATTTCTGAGAGATTTTATAAGAAGAGATGTGAAGGTGGATGAAGATGCTTATTGGAATTCGAATATCTCTGAAGTCAGAAGGATGGATGTTGAACCTGCATTAGAAGATTCAAATGAAGACTTGGAAGCGGAGAATGATAAAGATTTTTTTGTTAGATGTACTAGAACTTTTGCAAAAATTTGTGGAAGATGTAATCTTGTTTTCCCTAAACCTTCAAACTTTCAAGATGCCGGTGGGATTGAAGAATGGATGAGAGCAATGAAGGAGGAAATAGCCATGATTGAGAAGAACAAGAAATGGAAGCTCATTGACAAACTTGAAACAAAGCAAGTAATTGGAGTTAAATAAGTTTACTGAGTGAAGTTGAATGAAGATGGATCTATCAACAAGAACAAATCAAAGTTGGTTGATAAAGGTTATTATCGACATCTTGGAGTTCATTATTTAGATACTTTTGCACTTTTTTCTAGGAAGGATACCATTATAATTTTGATTGCATTGGCAACACAAATGAAGTGGAAAATCTGGCATTTAGATGTCAAATCTGCCTTCTTGAATGGTTTTCTAGAAGAGGAGATATATGTAGCTCAACCCGAAATTTTTTTAGTTCAAGAAAGTGACAACGAGGTGTATAATCTTCAACTGGTGTCATTCCATCCATTCCCCTTTTTGGTAGTCTATTTTGCAAGTTAATCGATGTGTTTACTGCCTTTAGTCAAAAAGAGTTTGACAACTTTTTCTTCGTAGAGATCGGTAGCTTCTTGTTCCTTATAAGGAGAAGTTTTAGCATATCCGGTATGAACAATTCTTGGTGCACTGATAAAAGCAACACTAGTACTTGTATCTAACTCGATACCTATCATTGTTTCTTCACGCATGTCAATTTATGCTCTTATTTCTTCAAAATTTAAAACATCGTCACGCAATATCCGTAAAACATGATTTTGTCTGAAGATGTTCTAAATTCTTAAGAAGTAAGAGCAGAAATTGACACACATGAAGAATCAATGGTAGGTATTGAGTCAGATATAAGTACATGTGTTTCTTCTATTAATGCACCAAAAATACTTCATCCCAGATATGATAAAACGTTTGCCTGTGAGGAACAAGAAGCCATAAAGCTCCATAAAAATAGTTACCAAAGTCATTTTTTGGCAGAGGCAGTAAACACACCGATGTACTTGGAAAAGAGGTAACCAACAAGGGTCGTAGATGGAATGACACTAGTTTAAGCTTGGAATTCCATAAAACCATCAATAAGACATCTAAGGTGGTTAGTTCATTGTGTTTTACTCATGTACCAACTATCAAATGGAGTAAGCTTGATTATAAACTGGAAAAAGGAATTTTTGGTTGGGTATAGCTCTATGTCTAAGGGCTATATCATTTACAATATTGAATCTTAGAAAGTTTTTATACGTAGAGATGTGAAGGTGGATGAAGAGTCCTATTGTGATTTGAATATCTCTCAAGTCCGAAGGTTGAATATTGAACCTACTTTAGAAGATTCGAATAAAGACTTGAAAGCAAATGATGATGAAGATTTTTATGTTCGAGGTTCTAGATCTTTGGCAAAAATTATGGAAGATGTAATCTTGTTATTGTGGAACCTTCAAACTTTTAAGATGCCTGTGGGATTGAAGAATAGAAGCGAGCATTGAAGGAGGAAATAGCCATGATTGACAAGAACGAGCTGTGGAAACTTATTGATAAACCTGAAACTAAGCAAGTTATTGGAGTTAAATAGGTTTACGTAGAGAAGTTTCATGCGTATGCATCGATAAACAAGAGCAAAGAGAATTTGGTTGTTAAAGTTTATTCTCAAAAGCCTGGAGTTGATTATTTAGATAGTTCTGCACCTGTTGCAAGGATGAACGCCATCAATATTTTGATTGCATTGGCAGCACAGATGAAGTGGAAAATCCTTCATTTAGATGTTAAATCTGCCTTCCGAAATGGTTTTCTAGAAGAAGAGATTTATTGAGCTCAACCCAAAGGTTTGGTAGTTTAAGGAAGTGAAGGTGAGGTGTATAAACTCCAACCCGTGTCATTCCATCCACGACCTTGTTTGTAGTCTATTTTGAAAGTAAATCGATGTGTTTATCGCCTCGACCCAAAAAGTCTTTGGCATCATTTCCATAACAGAGCTCGGTTGCTTCTCGTTCCTTGCAGGTAGAAGTTTTAGCACATATGGGATGAACTAGTCTTGGTGCACTGACAGAAGAAACAGTTGTGCTTATATCTTGCTCAATACCTACAATTTATTCTTCACCCGTGTCAATATCTGCTCTTATTTCTTCATAACTTAGAACATCATCACATAAAATCTGCAAAACCATGATTTTATGTGATAACGTTCTAAATTCTACAGAAATAAGAGCAAAATTGACATGCATGAAGAATCAATGATAGCTATTGAGTCAGATATAAGTACAAAGTGTTGCTTTTGTCAGTGCACCAAAGCAACCGAGCTCTGTAAAGAAAAGTTGCCAAAGTCGTTTTTAAGGGTCGTAGATGGAATGACACATGTTTAAGCTTATACACCTTACCTTCACTTCCTTGAACTACAAAACCTTCAGGTTGAGCTACATAAATCTCCTCATTTAGAAAACCATTCAAGGCAGATTTGATATCTAAATACCAGATGTTCCTTCCAGATGTAGCTCAGTACAAAGGTTTTGTAGTTCCTTCAAAAAGCTCTATATGGTTTGAAGCAGGCTCCAAGGGCTTGGTACAGCAGAATCGATGTTCAATTGTCAACCAATGTTCCCAAACAAAATGACAATGATGCTACACTTTATGTGTAGATACTTCTTAATGATGGAGCCGAATAGTGTGATGCTTGATTTTTTAGAAGTTTGATTGGAAATTGTCTTGGCAGCTCAAGACCTGATTTAATTTATGCTGCTATCAAGATTAATGCAAAGTCTCAGCGACATTCATTTTATTGCTATAAAAAGAGTGCTTAGATACTTAGGAGGAACTCTGTAAGTTTGAATATGGTTCAGACCTATGGAAGAAGGTGCTTTGCTTGGCATTGTTGATAGTCATTGGGGTGGAAATATTGACAATATGAAGAGCACTACTGGCTATGCTTTTTCCTTGGGTCTGGTGTGTTTTCATGGAATTCAAAGAAGATAGAAATAGCGGCGCAATCTACCGTTGAGGAAGAGTATTTAGCAGCATCTACAGATGCAAATCAAGTTATTTGGTTAAGGAAAATTCTGAAGGGTCTTGGAATGAAATTGCAAGTTGCAAATAAGATCAAGTGTAATTACAAATTAGCAATTCTAATTGCAGAAAATCCAGTGCGGCATGGTAAAACAAAGCATATCTTTGTCAAGTTTCATGCCATTAGAGAAGCCGAGAAGAAAAAGGAAATCAAGCTTGTTCATTGTTGTTCCAATAATCAAATCGCTGATATTTTACTAAAGTTCTTCCCAAATTCAGATTCCAAATAAAGCTCTTCATCCTTATTTAATTTGTGCCTCAAAGATCAAGCTCTTGTTCTTCTGCAGTTTAAGAAATTGTTTACCATACCTCATGTTTCTTATTGTTCCTACAAAAGAACAAATCAAAATATTGAATCATATCCAAAGACATTTACATGGAATAGAAGCAGTATTTGTTGCTCATGGGCTGGAGTTTATTGTGACGAGACAACGGGACAAGTGATTGAGTTTGACCTTAGTTGCAGCCAACTTCAAGGTACGTTTCATCCCAACTATAGCCTCTTTCAACTCTCCTCTCTCAAAAGGCTTGATTTGTCTTGTAATGATTTCTCTCAGTCGCACATTTCACCTAAATTTGGTGAGTTTTCTAGCTTAACACATCTTGATCTATCAGATTCGATTATGTCAGGTCTGATCCCTTCTGAAATCTCTCACATTTCAAAATTGCAAGTTCTACGAATCTCAAGAAATAATGCACATGATCAAGATGGACTTCACCTAGGGCCTCGCAATTTTAAACTGCTAGTTAAGAACTTAACCCAATTAAGAGAACTTGACCTTTTCTTAGTGGACATCTCTTCCACCATTCCCCTAAATTTCTCTTCATTTTTAATATATCTAGAACTTTAAGAGACACAACTATTTGGAAATAATATATCTAGAACTTTAAGAGACACAACTATTTGGAATATTTCCCGCAAGAGTTTTCCTCCTTTCAAACTTGAAATATCTTTATTTATCATCCAATCCATAACTCACAGTATAGTTTCCCACAACCAAATGAAATAGCAGTGAATGCCTCATGGAGTTATATCTCACTGGTGTGAATTTTATTGATAAGATACCTCAATCATTTAGCTATTTAACTTTATTACTTCAATTGGACATGAGATCTTGTAATCCCTCAGGGTTCATTCCTCGACCTCTATGGAATCTCACCAATGTAGAGTATTTGCTCTTTGATAATAACTACTTAGAAGGAACAATTTCCCTGTTCACACTTGAGAAGCTCATAGTTTTATCACTTCAAAATAAATATTTTGCATGCATGTCCTTTAAAGGTAGCTAGAGTCCACAACTTGAAATTTAAGATATTTCTTCCAATTCCCTAACTGGTCCAATTCCTTCCAATATAAGTGTCACGCCCCGAGGCTACCCCTTAGACGTAACATGGGACCTAGGATAACGAGAGACCCCAAGCTAACCCTAAGTTTGGTATATCACAAGCATACTAAATTTATATAACTAAGTAGGCAGAGCCATAACTGTAAAAATGAGTCAAAATTAAAGGATTCCAAATGAGCATAAATCTGAATATATGTGGGAAACAACCCCAAAACATTGAACACTGACTCTATGTCTGGAAGCCTCTAATACTGATGTGCTGCTGGGACTAGTCCCCAACTAACTCTAAAACTACTGAAAGATTCAAAATAAGCTAACTACACCAAACATAAAGAAAAGTCCTCAAACTATGATGACTCACCACTGAAGTTGTTGAGTATGAGCTGGAAGTCGAACTAAGCATAATCTGGATGCTGAGTGCATGAACCTACATCATAAAATGATGTAGCGTAAAGTATGTAAATTCTTGACTGCAGCAACTTCTAAGTTTCGTTTGTTTCATTCTTCCTCAAATGGGTAGGAATAGATCGTTAGTGGGTGGATGAGAGCCTCTTGCACATGCAAATGGAGCCCCACAAGTGGTAGAGGTCGAGGTGGACCTAGAGGTCAAGGAAGAACAAAAGTTACTGTACAAGATTGAGATCACAAGCGGACATTGTCAGCAGAGTCTATTATAGAGGTTGAGTAGGTTCACCGTCAATCAGATGGCGTGGGGCCATCCCAGCCTGCACCAAGATTTATTGCCAAGCAAATTTAACATGACACTCTATCAACGATCCTCAACTTTATTGATGCTACGTCTGAGTTGTGGACATAGATTGGTACTTCCACTAGTCCCCATATTAGAGATGAGGCTCATACTTCAGCGCTAAGCAGTGGCACTAGCTGCATATGTTACAGTGGTGAATTCTTCTACTATGGATCCCTGCTTAGTGGTTGAGTCGATTTTGACAATTGCACCACCCAAGGAAGTTAGGCTTGTCATATCTTTTGAGAAGCAAAAGATGTTAGGACGGGTCATTAGATTGGGTCCTCCAATGTTCTCAGGTTCTATAGGCGAGGATGCCTACAAATTTCTAGTGAATTTCTAAGAGAAGGTGCATAACCTTGGTCTAGTTATTTCACACATGGTTGATAACACTACTTTTCTTATGGATGGACCAGCGAACAGTGGTAGAGGTCAACTCTAGAGTGTAGACCGGTTGGGTCACCACTCACCTCCTATGTTACTAGCTCAGTTCTCTGAGGCTTTGTTGGAGAAGTATATACCTCGTAGCTTCAAAGAGAGGTTGTCGAATGACTTCACGTACCTGTTGTAGGAAGTATGTCAATTTCAGAGTATGATACACGACTTCATGAGCTAGCCAATCATACAACTAAGCTTATGGTAATATAGCATATGTGAGTGTGTAGGTTGGTCAGAAGGTTGGCATTTCCCCTTTGGCTTGCTACAGATTAGATGGTAGTGTTGGGATATTAATTTAATAGATAGTTTATCATGTGCACAACAACGAGGGGATACATCATGAGGCCTATGGAGGTAACAACAAGAGGCCCCATCGGGATGGTGGTTTAACCATGTCTTAGTCATGTGGTAAGGGTTTGTCAAGTAGAGGTCACCCACAATAGTTTCATCCTAGTAGGCGAATTCTAACTTATTCACAAATTAAAGAAGATGATTCCATGGTGTCATTGGTCAGGGCATCCATGCTTTGGCCATACTTCTCGAGGTTCAAATTAGGGGTACATGGGTTGTAATGGTTAGTCATGTCCAATCAGGTCGTCTTAACAAATTTCTTCTAGTAGGGGATGTTATAAGTGTGGTGTGTTGGGCTACTATTTTAGATATTGTCCTATAATTCATCACCGCATAAGACAGGATTAGTAGTTTCAAGCCCATAGGGCTCTGCTATCGTTAACTAAAAGTGGCGCACAAGGTATAGCAGGGGTGGTCCCTAGGGTGATTGAGGTGTTTCTCATCACTCAGGTTAGGTTGTCAAAGTGGATGCGACAATATAAATGCATTTTACATAAGCCAAAGGTGGAGGTTTCATATGTTGTCATCATAGGTAGGATCTTCGTCTGTCATCAACCTTCTTATTCTTTGTTTGATTTGAGATCTACTTATTCATTTGTATCTTCCTATTATGATACACATTATAATTTATCTTGTAAGACTTTGCATGTACCTGTGTGTGTAGCTATCTCCATAGGTGATTTTTTAGTTGTGGATCGAGCGTATAGATTCTGTGTGGTATCCATATTGGGGTATGACACTTGGTAGACTTGATTGTGTTGGATATGATAGATTTTGATGTGATATTACGCATGGATTGGCCGTCTCTTTATTATGCGGTCTTGGATTGCTTTTCCAATACTATCACTTGGAGCATGCATGGTATCCCTCCGACTGTGCGGATGGATGTCAATAGCCATGTCAAGGGGTGTGATAATTTTTTTATAGTGCGGGGGTTGGTAGGAAGGGTTGTATAGCTTATCTTGCTTATGTTTGGGATACCACTAAAGAAATTCCTTCTAACAAGAAAGTTTTTATTTTTAGAAAGTTCTTTGATGTGTGTTTTTTTTCGTTCTACCTGGTCCTTCTCATAATAGCAACATTGACTTCAACATTGATGTTGAACAAGGCACGTGGCTAGTTTCTATATTTCCCTATCAGATAGATCTAACTGAGTTGAGTAACCTTAAGGAGTAGCCGTAGGACCTTGTGAGCAAGGGGTTCCTTAGGCCTAGTGTTTCTCATTGAGGTGCTCATGCTATGTTCTTGAAGAATAAGGATTGTTTATTGCATATGTGTATTGATTATAGGTAGTTGAACAAGGTGACCATCAAGAATAGATATTTAATAACGTGTATGGATAATTGTTTGACCAGCTAGAGGGTCTAGTGATGTTCTCTAAGATAGATTTGAGATAAGGCTACCTCTAGTTGAGGATTAGGGTAGTGGACTTCCACAGACTAATATTAGGACTCGATATGACTACTACGAATTCCTAGTCATGTCTTTCTAGTTGACCAATACCCCAACAACATTCAAAGAATTTATAAACCGTGTGGTTCAGCCTTATTTAGATTCGTTTGTGATGATTTTCATCGATGACATTCTAATCTACCCTAGGGAGCATATGAGCAGCATCTAAGGATTGTGAACCAGACATTCCGAGATTAGCAATTGTATGCCAAATTCACAAAGTATGAGTTTTGTCTTGTGTGTGTGGAATTCTTAGAAACCATTCGTTTAAGAATAGGATTACGGTAGATCGACAAAGATAAAGGCAGTATGTGATTGGTCCTAGCCTACTTTTCCTACTGAAGTTTAGAGTTCTGTTGGGTTAACATGCTACTACACACTATTTGTGAATGTATTTTATTCTATAGTAGTACCTTTGACTAGATTGACTCATAAGAATGTCCCTTTTAAGTGGTTTGGCGAGTGTCATCAAGTGAGCTTTCTAAAGCTCATGACCTTGTTGACTTCACCTTTGATTTTTACACTTCTTGTTGTATTTTATAAATTTATAGTCTACTATGATGCTTTTGGTGTTGGCATGGGTTGTGTGTTGATGAAGTAGGTAAGAATTATTACATATTTTTCTAGGAAGTTGAATATTCATGAAAGGAAGTACCTAACTTCTGACTTGGAGTTAGCGGCGATAGTCTTCACGTTGAAAATTTGGAGGCACTACTTGTATGCAGTTCTCTGTGAGGTATTCACCAACCAGCGTACTCTTTAGTACATTTTTAGTTGGAAGGACCTTAATGTGAGACATCCTAGGTTGTTAGAGTTCCTGAATGACTATGATGTGACAACGCTCTATCACCTGAGCAAGAAAAAAATCGTAGCAGAACTATTGTGTCAATTTTCTGCTGAATGCCTCTCAAAGTGAGAGATTCTTTCCATTATATAGAGAAAATAAGATTATGCATCCCTAAAGATCCTCTATTCCTATCCCTAAATATCAGCTATTCTATCTCTACAAATTTGCTATTCAATCCCACTAAATCTGCCTTGCTATCCCTCTAAATCAGCTATTCTATCACAATATTTATTCCTTTGATTCTACAACAAATGTATATGATCATGCTAATTTATATCACTATATTAATATATTAATATATACAATTATTTAGTTGTCTATCATGCTAACATCCCCCCTCAAATTGATGTAGGTGGATCAAGAAGCATCAATTTGCCTACTAGAAACTAATGGCGTTGCCGTGCCATGGATTTTGTAAACGCATCAGCTATTTGAAGATCACTCGACACATGTGGAAGAGTAATGACTCCTTTATATACAACTTCTCATAAATAATGACAATCCACTTCAATGTGTTTGGTCCTCTCATGAAAAACTGGATTAGTAGCAATCTGAATAGCACTTGAATCGTCACCATGGAGAGGAGTGGGATGGGAATGAGGAAATCCAATCTCAACAAGTAATCCACGAAGCCATAGAACCTCGAAGCAAGCAGTAGAATGGGTCATTATTCAGGCTCTTTTGAAGATTTTGACACACGATCTTGCTTTTTACTCTTCCAAGATATCAATGACTTTCCAAGAAACGTGCACCAACCAGAGACTGAACGATGAGTATCAGGACATCCCGCCCAATCAGAATCACTGAAAGCATCAAGACGAATAGGAGAGCCACTTAGAAATAAAAATCCACGAGTAGATGTTCCTAGAAGGTACCGAATGATGCGACGAATAGTCACCAAGTTTAGATGACGGGGAACTTGCATAAATTGACTAACTTGTTGAACTGTAAAAGAGATATCAGGCCGAGTAATAGTAAGGTAATTTAGACTCCCAACTAAATGTCAAAATATAGTTGGATCAAGAAGAAGATCGTTTTCCTCACGACAATACTTGACATTTAATTCCAGTGGAGTATCTACGGAGGAAAAAACATGAAGACCAGCCAAAGAAATCAGATCCTGAGTATATTTGTGTTGGTTTAGAAACACACCTGAAGCAACATTATGAACTTCCAAACCCAAAAAATAAGTAAGAATGCCAAGATCGTTTATATGTAAAGAATCTTTAAGCTGCTGTTGGAGGCTAGTGATTAGTGAAGAATCAGTTCCTGTGATAATAATGTCATCTACATACACCAAAAGAAGAACACAACTTGTAGATGTTTTCCAAAGAAACAAAGATGAGTCATATTTACTCTGCTCAAAAGAAAATTGTAGCAAAGTAGACCGGTACTTATCAAACCAAGCTCTTGGAGCTTGTTTTAATCCATACAAAGACAGCTTCAACTTGCATACATCTGATATAGGCGATGAGAACAAACCAGGTGGAGGTTTCAAATAAATATCTTCTTTAAGATCACAATGGAGAAAAGCATTTTTGGCATCCATTTGATAAAAAGACCAATTTTGTGAAGCATCAATGGCAATAATAGTTCACGCCGTAGTCACTTTGTCTACAGGTGCAAAAGTCTCCTGATAGTCCACCCCATACTCTTGTCTGTTACCAAGAACAACTAATCGAGCTTTGTACCGATCAAGAGTTCCATTAGAATGAAGTTTGATTGAATAAACCTATTTACATCCAATAGGGCAGACATTTGAAGGACATGAAACAATGTCCCATTTGTCATTTTATTTAAGAGCCAAAAGTTCTTCCTCCATTGTTTTCTGCCAACATTCATGCTTGGAAGCTTATGAGTAACAAGATGGAATAGATATGTTGGATAAAGTAGAGAAAAAGACATACCAATTGGGAGTACGAGATACTCTAGTAGATCACCGAGTAGACTCAAGAGGACAAGATCTTGAAGAATTCTCAGATTCTAGTTGTGGTACAATTTAAGGCGGCGAATTAGTGTTGGGATAGGATAAAGTTGGCCAACATCGTTCATATACAAATCCAAGTTTGAACCTCTTAAAATAAGATGATAAATCCTTAAAAGTAGGAAGAAGAGGAAAAGCAGAAGATGAATCTACAATCATAGGAAAGAAATATTGTTTCTCAAAGAAAACAACATTTCTAGAAATACAAAATTTGTGAGAACATGGATCATAGCAAATAAAACCTTTTTGTGAAGTACTATAACCCATAAAAGCACATTTAGTAAACTGTACATAAAGTTTATTGCGCTGCGAAGGAGGAAAATGCACAAAACAAACACAACCAAATGTATGAAAATCACTATAGTTAGGATTTTGATGATAAAGACGAAAATATGGAGACTCGAGATTTAGCACTTTAGATGGAAATCTATTAATGAAATAGACAGTAGTAGACAAAGCTTCCACCCAATATTTAGATGGTACATAGGACTCAATCAATAAAGTACTAGTGACATCTAAAAGATGGCGATTTTTTCGATCAGCAACTCCATTTTGTTGTGGTGTATATGGGCAAGAGTGTTGTGAGACAATTCCTTTGTCAAGCAAGAATTTTTTGAATTCATAAGACATATATTTTTCACCAGAATCAGATCTTAATAATTTGATACATGTAGAAAATTGAGTCTCAATGTAAGCCAAAAATGTCTTGAACATGGAAAATACCTCAGATTTGGATTGAAAAAAATACACCCATGTAAACCGACTAAAATAATCTTTGAATGTCACAAAGTATTTGAAATGAGCATGAGAAATAATTGGTGAAATTGCCCCAAACATCACTATGAATGACATCAAAACACTTTGTAGCACGACTACCAAAATTAGGAAAAGGACGAGTTTTAATTTTGCTTAATTTACAAGTAGAACAATCAATGGAAGCAACTGAAAATTGATTATTATTTCCCAATAAACCAGAATTTGATAAATGAGACAACACCATAGAATTTGGATTTCCTATACGCTTATGCCAAACCTTGGTTTTACTAGTAGTAGAAATACAGGCAAAAGATAAAACAGGAGGAATGGAAAAGTGTATAGGAAACAATCATCCAACTTTAGGCCCCTTCGCGATTGTTGTCTCCGACACCTGATCCTGCACAAGACAACCATTACGAGAAAAATTCACATCACAATTGTTCTCTACCAATTGTCCAACTGAAATAAGACTAGTTGAGAGCTTTGGTGAAACAAAAACATTCTTGAAAGTTGGAGTAATATCCCCAACCTTGGTAATGGGTAAACTACTATCATTGGCAATCTGTATTTGTGATGGAACTTGATACGTACAAATATTTTTTAGGATGCTCGTTGAGTTGGTCATATGATTGGAAGCACCTGAATCAACAATCCAAAAATTAAATGTAACATCATTACCTTGTAATCCCAATGCTGAAAAGGCTGACACGATCATTTTTTTACCATTTCATGAGCAAGAACTTGTCTTGAATATGAGTTATCATTAGTGGAACCATTTATCCCAGCTTAAAAAGTATTGATCCTACAATTTTGTGGGCGCGTGGGACACTCTTTGATAATGTGTCCTTGTTGTTTACAATAATTACAGAACTTCTTGCTATAATTGCTAGCAATATGACCATATTCCTCGCAACTGTAGCATTGAGTTCTACTCATTTCCCTGCCCTTTCCTTTACCCTGAGCAACAAATGCAACAATGACATCATTTTCTTTCTTGAAAGCATTTTGTGTGACAAGACGTTGCTCTTCACGAAGTAATTCCCTAAAGTAAACATCCTAAGAGAGAGACGGGTCATGATTCATCAAGTTAGAGAGAACACTCTCAAAGTCGGAGCATAATTTCATCAAAAATTGGTCTCGCTTGCTTTGTTCATGAGCTGCATGAATCACTGATAAAGCTTCAGTAGGGATTTGGCATAGAAAATATCTGTAAATTAAGCCCATAAGTTCTAAAATCCAGAAAAATAATCCTGAATAGAAATACCTCCTTGAGAGTAATTAGCAATTTCATACTCTAACTGAAAGTGTCTTGCGCTATTATCTTGGTTGTAAACCTTTTGTAACTAATCCCAGATGGCCATAATTGTCTTGTACAGCCTGAGATTAAGAACAACAAGAGGATCAACTGACCCTAGAATCCATGTCATCACCCGAGCATCTTTAATCTTCCATTCACCTAGCTTTGTTGCATCAGTAGGAGCAAGATCGCTTCCATCTATATGGCCCCATAGTTCTTTGCCGGTGACAAACAATTGAAACTGAAACTCCCAAGAAGAATATTTTTTTCCAGAGAAACGAACACTGAAGGATTCAAAGTGATGTGAATTCATGCTTTTGAATAGCTATGAAAACTACAAAGACTCAAGAGAGAAACTAGAATGACCAAGAACAAAATTCCTAGGTGGTAGGATTGATTGTCGATGATCAGTCAACCAAAAACCAAGATTTTAGAAAAATAGAAGGAACCACAGATGGCTTTATGAAACAAGACAGCCAAGAGAAGGCTCATATACCATGTCAATTTTCTGTTGAATTTCTCTCAAACTGAGAGAGTCTTTCCATTATATAGAGAAAATAAAGAATACACATCCCTAAAGATCCGTCATTCCTATCCCTAAAGATCAGCTATTCTATCTCTACAAATCTGCTATTGAATCCCACTAAATCTGCCTTGCTATCCCTCCAAATCAAATGTATATGATCATGCTAATTTATATCACTATATAATTACATTAATATATACAATCATTTAGTTGTCTATCATGCTAACACCTCAACCAAAAGGTGGTGTGTATGGGGAGTTTGTCTTTCTTAGCCGTGGAGGAGAGCCCTTTTGCTTCAAACGTCCAATCCCTATCCAATCGGATGATTCAACTTGATATTTCTGAGTTTGGCAAGATGATTGCGTATGTAGAGGTTTTGTCTTCTTTGATGGAGAAGATTCGGGAACAATAGTTTAAGGACTTCAGGTTGAGGGTGATTCGAGATAGGTTTCTTAGTTGTGAGGCTAAGAAGTCGGCCTTTGATCTAGAGGGTGTTTTGAGGATCGGGGGAAGGAAGGGGATCATATCTATATTCCTAGAGTTATAGATTTGGATTTGTTTATTCTGTAGGAGTCCCATTGTTCTAGTTACTCTTTTCATCCTGGTACAATGAAGATGTATTGTGATCTAATGCAGCACTATTGGTGGTGTGGGATTAAGAAGGACATTCTGACATTTGTGACTATATGTTTAAACTGTCAGCTGGTGAAGTGACCAATAGAGGACAGGTGGTTTGACCCAACAGTTACCCATTCTAGAGTGGAAGTGGGAGCCGGCAGCTATGGACTTTATGGTAGTATTTTTGCATAGTTTTTGGAGATTTGATGCTATTTGGTTCATCGTAGATCAACTGACCAAGTCTTCTCACTTTTTGCTGATTCAGGCTACCTATAGTTTATGGAGATTAGCTCAGATTTACATTCGAGAGATTTTTCGTTTGCATGGGTACTAGTATCTATCATTTCAGATCATGGCACTCAGTTCAATTCATGTTTTTGGAGGTCTTTTTAGAGGCAACTGAGTACTAGAATTGAGCTTAACACAACTTTCCATCCAAAGACTAAAGGTCAGTTTAAGAGGACTATTCAGGTCTTGAAGGACATGCTTTGGACCTGTGTTATTGATTGCAGAGGTTAGTGGGACCAGTTCTTGGCTTTGGAGGAGTTCACGTATAATAACATCTACCATTTGAGTATTCAAATGGATTCATTTTAAGAGTTTAATGGTAGGAGATGTCGATCTTTGGAAGGCTAGTTTGATGCTTTTGAAGTTAGGCCGTGGGGAACCGACTTGTTGCATAAATTTATGGGTAGTGTTCATGTGATCCAGGAGCGACTCTACCCTACCCAAAGTCAGAAGAAGAGCTATGTTGATTAGAGATTTTATTGGCGACCAAGTATTTCTGAAGTGTTGTCCATAGTGTGATGAGATTTGGGAAGAAGGGCAGGCTTAGACCTAGGTTTATTGGCCCTTTTATGATTCTGAGATGGATTGGAGAGGTTTCTTATGAGTTATCCTTACCCCCATTTCTTTTGGGTGTTAACCTTGTGTTTTATATCTCTATGTTAAGATGGTATGTTCCGGATGAGTTTCACATGCTTTAGTGGGATACAATTTAGCTTGATGAGTCCTTGGCATTTTAAGAGGATCATGTGGCTATTTTAGAGAGGCAACTTAGGAAGTTTAGGTCTAAGGAGATCCCGTCGGTGAAGGTTCAGTGAAGGCATCATCTGGTCGAGAAGTCTACATAGGAGGTCGAGCTTGACATGTGGACCTGATATCCTCATTTTTTCGAGCCTTGAAGTACTTTCTTCTATTTTACTTTTGAGGAAAGTCATTTTAGTAGTGGATGTTGTAATGACACTGTCACTCCCCGAGCTACCCTCGAGACGCGGACACGGGACCTAGGATCACAAGTGACCCCAAGCTAATCCTGCAAGCATGACATGAGCATACTAAGAATAATAATAACTCATGCGGAAGCTAAATCATGAAAATTAACGTAATAGGGAATACCCATATACTAAAACTGAATATATCAAATCTGAGAGTTAAATAAAAAAGAAACATCAAACTCAAACACTAAGTTGAATCTTAATATGTCTGAATATAGCATCTAGCTGACAAGAAGTGCTGGGACATGCCCCAGTTAAGTCTAGCAAAATTGGAACTAAAAGACTAAAATAGTGAAATGATAACATGATTATTGTCCTCGAAGAATGAGGACTCACCACTGATACTGCTGAACTAGAGATCGGGAACCGATCTAAGCGTGATCTGGATGCTAAGAACCTGGACCTATATCATGAGAAGATGTAGCGCAGAGTATGAGTTAATACTTGAAAGGTACTGAGCATGCATGATAAAGCATGCATGATAAAGCATGCATGATAAAGCTGAAATAAATATGCAACTGAATTAGCAATAATTCAAGATCATAATCTGAACATGATATAGATAATGAATACTGAGCTAACTAAATGCAATGACCACTTTCTAACATACTGATACTGAATACTAACTATACTGAAATGTGGTCAATGCAATGGAGTCTAATTGGAATGTAGGAGCTACTAATAATCGATAATAAAACAACATGAGCTAAATGTGGAGTCTGATGTATACGCCCCATCGAGAGGACCCAATATACCCAGCCAAAGGTATAAAGGCATGCTGGCGTGATCACTAAAATGATGCCCACAGAGGGGACTTACAACCTACGTGGCTCGTAGTTCTGGGACTATATGGGTGACTGACCCTAGCCCAACTCGGTATTAAGTTACTCCCAATGGATTAAGTGATTAACACATTATGACTGATTTTTTGTGATATGCTAGATAGCTCAAAATGACATGCAAACTGAGAATGCACATTAATAAATTGATAATGACACATTCAAAACTGAGGCATGTATATCTTAAATAACTGAGATATCTGGCCTAGCATGTGTACTTCAAGAACTAAAGAACTACATAGCTAGGGTTCTGAAATTCATACAATAAACGAAGTAATAACATGCTTATCTGATTTGGAACATGTAATTAACTAATTCAAGATAATCTGCTGAAGTTTTAGAAACCCTAGGTCTAGTTGGTAATAGGGAATCAAGAAACTGACGGAAATCTAGGGATCTAATGGGCGAAAGGAAACCACTAGTGGAATCCCACATACCTGGTGATGAATTCCACGGAGAAATCTTTCGATTTCGGGGGTGGAACTGATGGAATCTTATTGCGTTCTTGAACTAGGGTTGGTCGACCTCTTGCCTCTTTTCACGTTCTAATTTCTAAATTTTTGATGATCTGAGTTGGGTAAGTTCTAGTTATGTTTCTAGGCTAAAACTAATAAAAACCACGTAGTTTAAGGTTAAAACAACGTAGTTTAGGGGTCCAATGAAATACGAAAAGACCAAAAGACCCCTGACTTAAAGCTGCAGACGGGCTGACCACGACCGTGAAAGGGACCATGGACCGTGAAAGCCTCGTGGTCTTCACTTGGTTCTGTGGTTCTAAAGTCTAGGTCCACGAGCCACTACCACGACCCATGTAGAAGACCACGGACCGTGAAGGTCCTTGTGGTCCTCACTTTGGCTGAGGTCTGGAGGTTTAGAGCTAGGGGTTTATTGGCTGGCCTTCACGGCCCCTTTCACGGGCCGTGTGGAGGACCGCGGACCGTAAAGGTCCTCGTGGTCCTCACTTAGGCTTGAGGGTTTGAGGGCTAGTCTAGGGAGGCTACTGCCTCAATCTTCAAGGACTCTACCACGGTCTGTTGTTAAGACCACGGCCCGTGAAGGTGCCCGTGGTCTGATGTTTGGACTTGATGAAGTCCACGTCAGGAGCACGGGTACTTCAACGGACCGTGGACCCTATCACGGTCCATGAACCCCGCCGTGATTCACTGGTTCAGGTAAGTTCTGCAAATTTTTTCTAGGTCAAGTTTTCAAGGTGTTACAGTATCTCTCTCTTGGGATCATTCATCCTCGAATGAAAACTAAACTAGCTGAAATGGAGGGAATGAGCTACAACCCTATGAAAATAAACATTGAAGATTGATTTCTGACTGAGCTAAGTTCCAAAAAATTATGCAAATACGCTGAAAATGCAAGAACAAACTGAAGGTACATGATACTAAGACTGATTTCATGCATGAATGACTGAAAAACTAAAGAGGGTCTATTACCTCAAGCTGGAGTGGAATCGAAAGGAAAGAGGTGAGGAAACTTGGCTTTCATGGCTGCTTCTCCTTCCCAACTAGCTCCCTATACGGACTGACTCCTCCACCAAACCTTGACTGAAGCGACTTCTTTGTTTCTCAACCTCCTAACCTAACGATCAAGAATCTCAACTGGTACATCTTCATAAGAAATGGTATCTTTCACAGCCACATTCTCTAATGGCACTACGGAAGCTGGATCACCCACACACTTCTTCAATAGTGAAATATGAAAGACTGGATGCACTGCTGCTAAATCTGCTGGCAACTCTAACTCATAAGACACTTTACGAATCCTTTTAAAGATCCAGTAAGAGCCTACATATCTGGGACTGAGCTTCTCTTTCTTGCCAAATCTCTTCACCCTTTTCATAGGTGACACTTTCAGGAAAACCAATCATCAACTTGGAATTCTAGTTCCCTTCTCCTTACATATGCATAAGACTTCTGGCGCCTCTGGGCTGTCTTAAGTCTATCTCTAATGATTTGAACTTTCTCCATAGTATAATGGACTGAATTTGGCCCTATCAAAGCTGTTTCACCTACTTCAAACTAACTAAGAGGAGATTTGCATCTACGCCCATACAATGCCTCATAAGGTAAGGTTAACCTGAGTACCAAGACCTTTCTGAAATGACTTTCACAAATGAGAGGTAAACTGAGGACCTCTATTTGAGATGATAGATAAAGGAACCCCATGCAACCTGACTATCTTATTTATGTAAAGCTTGGCATAGTCCTCCGCCGAATCTATAGTCTTGACCGCCAAAAAGCGAGAAGACTTAGTAACTCTATCAACTATCACCTAAATAGAGTCATGTTGTCGCGAGTACAAGGTAAACCTGTGATGAAGTCCATGTTGATCACTTCCCACTTCGAAGTAGGAATGTCAATCTCTTGAGTCATACCTCCTGGTCTCTGATGTTCTACCTTGACTTGCTGGAAATTGGGGATCTTAGACACAAAATCCGCTATATCTCTTTTCATACCATTCCACCAATAAACTTCTCGCAGATCACGGTACATCTTAGTGGCGCCTGGGTGAATAGAGTATCTACAGTTATGGGCTTCTGGAAGAATCTCTTGTCTCAACTCATCCACCTTAGGAACACATAATCGACCTTGATAGTGAAGTACACCATCTCCCCCTTGGGAGAAAACCTCCGCTCTCTGCTAATGGATATCACCCTTTAGCTCAAGCAGAATCGGATCACTATCTTTTTTTCCTTCACTTCCACTACCAAAGAAGATTTTTCCCCATTCTGAACTGTTACACCACCATCTGATATGCTCATAAGACGAACTCCTAAGCGAGCAAGTCTGTGAAAATCCTTTGCTATCTCTTTTCTTTCTTCCTCAACATGTGCTACACTACCCATAGATAATCTGCTTAGAGCATTTACTACTACATTGACCTTACCAGGATGGTAATACACACTCATATCATAATCTATGAGGAAATCTAGCCATCTTCTATGGAGAAGATTCAACTCATTCTGGGTGAACACATACTGAAGGCTCTTATGGTCTGTGTACACGTCTACATGAACACCATACAAGTAGTGTCTCCAAATCTTGAGTGCAAACACCACTACTGGAAGCTTGAGGTCATGAGTTGGATAGTTCTTCTAATGCACCTTAAGCAGTCTAGAAGCATAAGCTATAACCTTTGCCTGCTGCATCAGCACACAACCTAGGCCGATTCTGGAAGCATCACAATATATAACATAGCCGTCTGAACTATCTAGTAGAGTCAAAACAGGAGTTGTAGTCAACCTAGTTTTCAATTCTGCGAAGCTTTTCTCACAATCATCTGATCACTGATACTTGACCTTTTTCTGAGTCAACTTAGTCAATGGAGAGGCTATGGATGAAAATCCTTCCACGAACCTTCTGTAATATCCCACTAGACCAAGAAAACTTATGATATCTTTTGGAGAGGTAGGTCTGGGCCATTGTTTCACTGCCTCTATTTTCTAGGAATGTACTCGAATTCCTTCACTAGACACTATATGCCCAAGAAAAGCAGTTGATTGCAACCAAAACTCGTACTTGTTAAATTTGGCGAATAATTGGCGATCTTTGAGTGTTTGCAAAACAACTCTCAAATGACTCGCATGTTCTTCCTCATTCCTAGAGTAAATGAGGATATCATCAATAAAGACGATAACGTACAAGTACAAGTACTGCTTGAACACTCTGTTCATCAAATCAATGAAAGCTGCAGGAGCATTGGTTAGTCCAAATGACATAACTACAAATTCATAATGACCATACCAAGTCCTGAAGGCTATCTTCAGAATGTCACTATCTCTGACTTTAAGCTGATGATAACCCCATCTGAGGTCTATCTTTGAGAAATGACTAGTACCCTGAAGTTGGTCAAACAAGTCATCGATTCAGGGGATGGGATATTTATTCTTGATAGTGACCTTGTTCAACTGCCTATAGACAATGCACATTCTGAGAGAACCATCTTTACGAACAACACTTGTGCACCCCATGATGAAGCCCTTATCTAGAAGGTTTTTCAACTGCTCTTTCAATTCCTTAAGCTCAGGTGGAGCCATCCTATACGGAGGAATAGAAATAGGCTGGGTATCTGGAAGGAGATCAATTCCAAAGTTGATTTCGCTATCGGGAGGAACTCCAGGAAGATCTTCTGGAAAAACTTCTGGAAACTCATTAACCACTAGAACTGACTCAAGAGTTGGGGTTTCGGAGCTTGAATCCTTAACCTGAACTAGATGATAGAGATAACCTTTAGAGATCATCTTTCTGGCCTTAAGGTAAGAAATGAATCGACCCATTGGCGCTAAGCTACTACCCTTCCATTCTAAGATTGGTTCGTCTGGAAACTCAAAACGAACAATCATAGTTCTACAATCGACTGAGGCATAACAGGAATGTAACCAATCCATTCCTAGAATGACATCGAAGTCTACCATTTCTAACTCTACAAGATCTGCTGAGGTGACTTTCTGAGAGACTGAGACAAGGCAATTTCTGTATACCCGTCTAGCTATAACTGTGTCACCGACCGGAGTAGAGATTGATAAAGGTTCTGAGAGAGTTTCTAGACTAATATCAAACTTAACTGCTATGTAAGGAGTAATAAAGGAAAAAGTAGCCCCTGGATCTAACAAAGCATAAACATCAAGATCAAAGACTCGTAACGTACCAGTGACTACATCAGAAGAATCTTCCTGCTCCTGGTGAGCCTGAAGAGCATAGAGCCTATTTTGGCATTTTCTGCCACCTGTACTAGAAGAATTACCCTGCTGAGTCGGGCGACCTGCCGGTGCTACTGAAGTTGTAGACTGGATTCGATTAGCATTGCCTCCTTGACTCGGTTTAGAAGGACAATCCCTCAACCTGTGACCAGACTGACCACACCTAAAATATCCTTCCTTTCCTGTAAGGCACTCACCCGGATGGTTCTTACCACACTTAGGGAAAGTTGGGTAGAGCCTGATGCCCTACCTTTCTGATTATTACGAAACCTAAAGGATGGAACTCTAGCTAATGAAGGTCCTGGAGTTGAAATTTTCTATTGACCCTGCGAGCGATTTCCACCACCCGTTTTCTGTTGAGAATAGTCATAGTTCCCAATTCTATCCTTCTTGTTCTCCTTGGCCTGTTCCTTAAGCTTATCACCCTCAACCTATTGAGCATGTGTCATATGCCTAGAAAGGCTCATATCTCCCAGTAACATAGCATTCCTACATTCTGTTTTCACCAAGTGTGATACTCCATAAACTAACTTGTTCATTTGGGCCCTGGAATCAGCCACCATGTGAGGGGCACACCTGGAGAGTTGGGTAAACTTGAGCCCATACTCTTGGACTGTCAAGCTACCTTGCCTTAAGTTCATAAATTCCTGAGCTTTCGCCTCCCTTAGCTCTCTTGGGAAAAATTGTCCAGAATGGTTTCACTAAAGCAATCCCAAAAGATAGGAGCTACATTTGTACCCCTATTCTCCTTCCACTGAGTATACCAGATATGAGATACTTCCTTAAGTTGGTAAGATGCTAACTCAACCCGATCATTCCCAGTTACCTGCATCACTTCAAAGATCTTCTTGACCTCATCAATGAAGTTTTGGGGATCTTCTCCAACTTGCAATCCTAAGAACTCTAGCGGATTCATCCTAACAAAGTATCGCACTTTGGCTGCAGTTGACCTAACATTAGCATTTTCTGGAACTGGAGCCCGCTGGTTATTCTAGTTAGCCACACTCTGAGACAACATCTAAATGGAGTTCCTGAACTCTGCATTCGAGACTTATTGATTTGGGACTGGAGGGGCGGTGATTGCATTCCGGGCGTTCACATTCCTAGCGTCAGCTCTACGAGCAGGCATGATCAGTGAAATGTAGAATGTTGAGTTAGAATGGAATTAGATTATACCTTACGCACGATAAGAGTAACAAGAAAATGAAGATATTTCCTAAAACACCTTGTAGCCTCCCTCTCATTAGATGTGGTGCATTTCACACCTATGAAAAGAAATCTACTTAGTGCGGCTTTTCAGACATCCTAGGACTTTTAAATCTAGTACTCTGATACCAAGTTTGTCAGTCCGCGAGCTACCCCTGAGACGCTAACACGGGACCTTGGATCACAAGTGACCCCAAGCTAACCCTACTGGTATGACATGAACATACTAAGAATAATAATAACTCATGCGGAAGCTAAATCATGAAAATGAAAGTAATGGGGAATACCCATATACTAAAACTGAATATATCAAATCTTAGAGTTTAATACAAAAGAAACATCAAACTCAAATACTAAGAAGAATCTAACTATGTCTGAAAATAGCCTCTAACTGACTAGAACTGCTAGGACATGCCCCATATAAGTCTAGCAAAACTGGAACTAAAAGACTAAAATAGTGAAATGATAACATAACTATTGTCTTCGAAGAATGAGGACTCGCCACTGATACAGTTAAACTGGAGATAGAGAACCGATCTAAGCGTTATCTGGATGCTGAGAACCTGGACCTATATAACGAGAAGATGTAGCACAAAGTATGCGTCAGTACTTTAAAGGTACTGAGAATGCAGGATAGAGTAAAGCTAAAATAAATATATAACTGAATAAGCAATAAAGCAAGAGCATAATCTGAACATTATATAGATACTGAATACTGAGCTAACTAAATGTAATGACCACTTTCTAACATGTTGCTATTGAGTACTGACTATACTGAAATGTGCTCAATGCAGTGAAGTTTAACAGAACTGTAGGAGCTACAAATAACCGATAATAAAACCACATGAGCTAAATGTGGAATTCGATGTATACACCTCATTGAGAGGACCCAATATGCCTGGCCAAAGGTATAGAGGCATGCTGGTGTGATCACTAAAATGATGACCACAGAGGGGACTTACAACTTACGTGGCTCATAGTTCTGGGACAATATGGGTGAGTGACCCTAGTCCAACTTGGTATTAAGCTACTCCCAATGGATTAGGTGATTAACACATTATGACTGAATTTCTATGATATAATGGATAGCTCAAAATGACATGCAAACTGCGAATGCACATTAATAAACTGAGAATGACACATTCAAAACTGAGGCATCTATATCTTAAATAACTGAAATATCTGGCCTGCATGTGTAATTCAAGAACTAAAGAACTACATAGCTAGGGTTCTGAAATTCATGCAATAAATGAAGTAATAATATGCTAATCTGATTTGGAACATGTAATTAACTAATTTATGATAATCTGCTGAAGTTCTAGAAACCCTAGGTCTAGTTGATAATACGGAATTAAGAAACTGACTGAAATTTAGGGATCTAATGGGTGAAAGGAACCCATTAGTGAAATCCCACATACCTGGTGATGAATTCGACGGAAAAATCTTTCGATTTCGGGGCTGGAACTGATGGAATCTTCTTACGTTCTTGAACTAGGGTTGGTCGACCTCTTGCCTCTTTTCATGTTCTAATTTCTAAGTTTTTGATGAAATATCTGACTTGGGTAAGTTCTAGTTATTTTTCTAGGCTAAAACTAATCAAAACTACGTAGTTTAGGGGCCCAGCGAAATAGGAAAAGACCAAAAGACCCCTGACTTAAAGCTGCAGACGGGCTGACTACAGCCCCTTTCATTGACCCTAAAAGGAACCACGGACCGTGAAGGCCCTCGTGGTCTTCACTTGGTCATGTGGTTCTGAAGGCTAGGTCCGCGAGCCACTACCACGGCCCGTGTGGAGGACCACAGACTGTGAAGGTCCCCGTGGTCCTCACTTGGGCTGAGGTCTGGAAACTCAGGGCTAGGGTTTAATGGCTGGCATTCACGGACCCTTCCACGGGTCGTGTGGAAGACCACGGACCGTAAAGGTCCTCGTGGTCCTCACTTAGGCTTAAGGGTCTGAGGGCTAGTCTAGAGAGGCTATTGCCTAACTCTTCACGAATGCCACCACGGTCCGTTGTCAAGACCACGACCCGTGAAGGTGTCTGTTGTTTGATGACTGGATCTGGTGAAGTCGAAGTCAGGATCACGGGCAGTTCACTGGACCGTGGACCCTATCACGGTCCATGAACCCTGCCGTGGTTCACTGGTTCAGGTAAGTTCTGCAAAAAAATTTTGGGTCTTGTTTTAGAGGTATTAGAGACACTAATGGTAATTTGCATGTTTTTGTGTGAATTTATCTTTTTTCCCCTTCCCATAACTTTTGTGTAGTATTTGTGGTGTGTTGGGATGGATTGCACACTTTTCAAGGTGAGAGGGAGAGAATTGTGTTAGTTTTTCCGTTTTGGTAGTTTTTAAGTTGAAAGAGTTGAGTTTGGTAAACATTTGGAGAATTTGATGCCGTATGATATTTCTGTCATTTCAACTAGTTCCAAAAGATCCATTTTGGGCTAGTAGTAGGGTTGGTTCGGGTCTTGGGGCCTTCAGCATAAGCTTGAGCTATTAGGCACGATGTTTTTGAAAGTTTGGCTAATATTTGACTACGGTTAATGAGAATTCCATTGTAATGGTTAGCTTCAGAATTCAGAGTTCAGTCTAGAACAAACTTTTGTTCGGATCCCAAGGTGCTCTAGTTGATTTCGTGACATTTTTGCATTTTTTGGTTACTTTGTGTAAGTGTTGACTTGGGTAAATATTTTAATGAGACGACCTCCATTGGTTGTTTCGTCAATTTTGTTGAGTCTGAAATATCAATTTTGTGGGATAGCATAGTTTGTTTGTGTTCAAGAGGTTCTAAACAAATCTTGATCCCCCACCAATGCATTTTCTTAACCTTAAGTGCAGTTGATGTAGTCTTTGTTGGTGCATTGTGCACTGCACTCCGCTTTCGTGAGCAAGGTCGCGCATATGCGTAGACCAAAAATATTGGAAGTTCTAAATATATTATCCCCGTTTTCAACTTATATTTTCTACAACCACTCTTGAATCCTTCTTTGCAAGCACTAAAACAAATGTAGAATCTCTAAATTCTATTAGGCTTGCTGAGATCCTCATTTTCAATCAACTTCAAACAAACTAAAGCATTTGAATTTGTCCTTACGATTTCATTAAAATAGTTCCACAATAACTTGAATCTATCAGAGATATGTCCATCGATTACTGTAATTGCCTCATTTCACCATCTATATTTATATAATGGAGCATGGGCTCTTAACTAAATACTAACATGATTTCTAAATTTGGAGATCTTTCAATTCCTGTTTGATTTTAAGACATCAAAATATCCTCTAGCTATGAACAAAGACGTTATGATTTTATTAATGTGGTTCAATTTTTATAGTTGTGGATGAGATTATATGTCTGTACTTGAAAAACACTATCTTTGAACATTTTAGAATCCACAATATCTCTGTCACAATCTTAATTTATAGGACAAACTGCTTGTATCATTTACTTATCATTCTTGCGCCATTTTTTATACCTTCCTTGATTGACTTCATGAGTTTTCACAACATTCTTGAACTCATTTACTTATTTGTCTTTGGATTGAACTCAAGAAAGTTCTTACTATCTGAATTAGGATTACTTTTTAAGCTCTTGAAAGCTTTAGAGTCATCACAATCAGAATCTCCTTCTTTACGTGCCATCTATTTTTGCACTTCATCACTAACTTCATATCCAGGTGCTCCATTTTTACTTCTTCATAAAATAGTGTGTTCTTCTGACAAATCATTACCCAAGTCTTCAAAATTGCCACCACTTGAACAATATTCAGTCCTTCCCTCTTTATCCTTACCTCCAGCAAATTGTTGATGTTCATTTGAACTAATGCAATTTTGTCCTATTTGAAGGTTTTCCTAACATCCATTCCGATATAAAAGTAATGTTCAAAGTAAACCTCGATTCCAATATAAGAGTAATGTTCAAAATAATGTCTTAAATGTTAGTGCTTCATAACACCATTGTGGATTACTTTGAAGTTGGTTTTAAGGCATCATGTATAGAATTTGTGGAAGAATTAAAAAAGAAGAAGAATTGATTATTATCTTTTTTTTACAACAGAGCCTCCCAGAATTGAAGACTTGAACCCAAAAAAACTCACAAAAGAGAGGAGTTGTACCACCTAATGTTCGTAAAATCATTATCTTGAGCTTTAAACATGGTGTAAATTGATGATATTTTATCTAGTTTTCTTAGTATAGTGGCAATGGGGAGAAACAACCCCCAAATGGGCCATGCAGCATGCAATTCGGATTTAGTCAGAGCTCCAATGTGGGCTCCGAACACCGGGTGGGAAACCAAAAAAAAAACAATAGGGAGAAAAAAGTCAAGAAAGAGAGAAGATTTTAGCAGGAAATGAAACCCACAGTTTTCCTCACGTTATCTGTAGAAACATAGACAAAGATCAAACTAGATCATGTTTTAAATACTTAATGATTAAAATCGAATATGGAGACTAGTTAGATAAGATTAAAGTCTCTTAGAATGTGTGTAAACATGAGTGATTGTGTGAGTGAAAGATTAGACGGAGGAGATACAGAGGCTATATATTATACACATTGGATACAATCCAAAATTAGATCTCCATTCTTCAACTCCATAAATAGTTTCATTTCTATCTCATTTTGAATCTCCAATAGAGTTGAATTTCCGTCAACAGTAAATCTAACATCTCTCTTTTTTCTAGATTCATCATTTTCAAATTGTTTTGAAATAAAATCAACCATATCATTTATGTAGTGTAATCCTTGAGAAAAATATCATCAATTTATAACCATCGTATATAATTTAAAAAATCAAGTTTCAGAATGTCTCAACCACACAATGATATGTCATTGTCAATCTCAGATATAGTGATTTCGAAAAATTGAACAATACACTATTTAAAATGGAATATGAATTAAATAGAAGAAACGGAATAAAATCTTTGTGACGAACTAGGAGAGAATTTGAATTTTTTTGATATGTTAACTTTAGCTTAGGATACTCCATATCCTTGAAAGTCATTACAATCGTGAATTACTTTGGTGATTAAATTGTGTTCCCTTTGTTAACTACTCAAAATATGTATACTCTTAACCCGCGAAAATTAATAATACATGTATTTTCTCCGTCAGATACAAATTCGAAACAAAACTCTGATAGAAATTGTATTTTGAAAAACTATTTTTTCAATGTGTAATTAGGATCAATAATAGAGTGTTTTACGTTGTTTTCATTCGGGCCCCTGATGAGTACACAAATTGGACTCATTTAGGGCTTTCTTTTCATAGAAATAGTGTCCTCAAATGTTTGTTTTATCTCAATACCTGATTAAAATGCTTAAATTTTAGGTATTTAAAGTTTTACTAGAAGCCTGGACGCTTAGGCGCAAAACGGAGCAAAAAGGGCTGAAAAGAACAAAAAATGATAGTCTGTGGATCGCCGAGTCCAAGTTGGCGAGTCGTCGAATTGACATGCACCGCCCTTTGTTCCAGTACGCGAAGCCTTGAAGGAAGTTGATCAAAAGGCGAGGAAAGGAACAGCCGGCGAGTTGCCGATTAGTTCCGCGAAGCAGTACTGTACTGCCCAATGATCTAGAATATGAGGATGCTGAAGGCAAGACACTGAAGACGATGAGCTGATTAAAGCACGGATCGCTGAGTTCATCCGCGATCTCGACTAATGTCGCCGAACGATCCTCTGCAGCACAATCTGTGAAAACTATAAATACTAGTTAGAGTTGTAGTCTTTTGGGGAATAATTTTTTAGAGTAAAAATTATTATTAGTCTATAGTATTTTTCTGTATTTTTCTCTCAAGTTTGGAGAGAGTTTTGTGGAAACATGAAGAAAGGAGTTCATATTCCCCAAGTTGGAAGTGGGTCTTCTTTATTCTTCTTCCGTAGCTTAATTCAAGGTTTAATTTCTTATACCTAGTTGATTTCTTTATCATGATAGGTATAATTTCTTATTTCTTGATGTGTGGCTAAAAAACCCCTATTCTTGGGGTGTGATTTAGCAAATATGGGTTGATATTCTTGTTGGGTCTTGCTTGATGATAGGTTAGATGTATTTTAATGATGATTTCACCTAGTGGTTGTGGTTTAATCTAAAGGCTTTGTACTTGCAACCACGAAGCCACCCATGTGTTTTTGGCTTGCCCGCGAGAGAGGTCGCGAAACCAAAACCACTAGACTGATCGCCTAAGGACTGAGTCGACATGAGGTTCAGCCCGAGAGGGTGAGCCTTAGTCCCATATCCTAACACTCAGCTCGAGAGAGTGAGTGGGGTAAGGCGTAGGTTGGTCTTCATGCGGCAAATGGGTGTCCGTAAGGAAAGCATTTGAAACGGGGTAAGTTGCCCGAGAAGGAACTTATTTCAATTTAAAGCTTAGCCTAGTCACTATTGTCTTGCAAATTTCCTATTGAAAGCATGTACCCAACGATTTATCTCAACTTGTATTGCGGTCACATCCCAAGAACCTTCCCCATACTTGATTTTCTTGTTTATTTTGCTGTTTTATCACTTCTTACAAAACCCCTATTGATATTTGACACTTCTGTGTCACCCCCCTTAATTTACAATGTATTTTATCGCAAATGTTTTTAGCTACGACTAATTCAAACGAAATTCTAATTAGCTATTGATTCTCAAACCGCTCCCTTGGGACACGACCCTAACCCTTGGTTGGGTTACGATATTATCGATGATCGTAGAAACTCATACCATAGGATAGTGTCGTTGGTCACGATAAGCATCAAATTGGCGCCGCTGCCGGGGAGTGGTGTTATTTGAGAATTTTTAATTTAATAGAATTGTTGTTTTTATTAGTAGTAGTTTACTTACCTAATTTTTAGTTTTGTTTAGTTGTTTACATGTTGAGGCAGGAAAATGAGTATACATGATGGAGATGGTGGACCAATGGAGCACCTTTCAGTAGAAGTGATGAGGTTCAGGGATCACATCCTGAATTTCAAGCATCTAGAATGAGAACCCTTTCATAAGTCGTGGCTGAGGTTTAAAACACTATTGACGCAATGTCCAACTCATGAAATACCCGATGTAGCTCTACTGGAATGCTTATACAGGGGTCTAAATCCTGGAAACAGAGAAATAATGAAGCAACTTATGCCAATTGGCCGTGAAAAATACCCCTATAAGACCGCAGCCAATTTCCTTGACCTTGCAGCTAAAATCAACAAGGACACTGAGATGGACCAGCAATTGATCATTTTGCTAAGTCAGATGGACAAATTGACTCACAAGATCGAGGATTTGGAGACGGTGTCCAGAGATCAAAGAAAATGCAGACCACTGACTGAGCAAAGAGGATCTATGGACAGTGAAAATAAGTGTATCGAAAATATGCTATTAATCATTCTTCATAAGCTAAATGAACAAGATAGAGTGCTAGAAAAGATTAGAGAAAGTGTAGAAGTGCTAAATCAGATGAGCAACTCTCACTCTAGGTCTATCCAGCTAATCGAAACTCTCCTAATTCATGTTCTTCCTCAGCCTCATCCGCATGAACAAGTGGGATCACCTAGATGCACTAGGTGCAACCCCAAAAATCCTATTTAAGCAATGACTTGCGTCGTGCTACGACATTAACTAAGGAGCTGTTTGGGAGGCAACCCAAAACCTTTACTAGCTTTAGTTTTATTCTAGAAATAATGGGGTCTTTATTTCGCAGGAGAAAACGTGGAGAATGAAAATTGGTAATTGATAGTCCCATTCGGTGAGTCACCGAACTATTCGGTGACTTTGATCTAGACCGCCGACAGACTCAGGATCCAAGCTACAGTCTGTAACAATTGGCGGCGAGGGCCATCACTTGGCATAACGCTTAATCATTCAGCGGTACGAACTAATATCGTCGAATGAGCAACAACTGGACAGTTTTTAAAGGCCAATAATTTCAAAAATGGAAAAATGTTCATTTTCCACTCAATTTCTACTGTCGAAAAACCACATCTAGTAAGTAATTTTCATTATCTCTACACTCCTGGTATTTTAGTTGTCGATTAGTGCTAAAGCGTGGGATTACATTGCTTCCTAGCAGTTCAACACAGTTCAAGCAGCATAAGAGGTTGGTTTCTCCCAAATCCCAAAACTTCTAAAATTTTGTTCTCTTATTAAAATTAAAATTGATTAGGTTGACATGTGTTAGGCTTCTCTCTGATAAACCTATCTTGTCTAAATGTCAGATTCTATCTGAGAATCGTGCCTAATTGATCTTGATTTTTGAAATCCCTTTTTGCCTGTGCATGAAATGATTTAAGCTTTGGGTGGGTGAATGTCATTGGTCTTAGTTTAATTTCACTATTGCAACTGTTAATTGTATTTTGGGAATTTGCGAGGTAGAATTCGAATTGAAGGAAGGCACGTTAGGTTGTTTAGCGAACTGGGTTGGGTTCGTCAAACAACTAGGCGATTCACCTAAAGTAGCTTCGATCGCCCTATGTCTACATTCCGGAATCTTCATTGCACTATAACTTTCAGCGAACAAACCTTTGATTGCCGATAGTAGTCAGCGATTCGTGAATGGAACTTTCTCATCGCTGACCAGTGAAAGCTATTAGGGCAAAATCGTAAGGGAGTTCGACCCAACTCGCCAAAGAGATTTGGCGATTCACCGACGAGTTCGGCGCATCTGTCTGCCACTAAAGATCTGCACCACTGATCTACTCATTTCTATCTTACTCCTTATTGATTACAGACATGGCCAGACCCAAAGTTACAAGAAGCAGCAAGCTAACTCAAAGCAAGAAAAAGGAATAACAATCAACGATAATGCAGCTGCATCCAAAAGCAATGTTGCGAAACTTTCCAATACGAGCAGAAAAGGCAAGGCCAAGGACAAAACCGTTGAGCTATAAGATGCAAGCTCCGATAGCATGGGTTTTACACCAATGATCCAACAACATACAATAGTGAGAGTATGAGTTCAGATGAAGACGAACTGATAGAGGCAGGGAGGAATGAGCTACGATCCAAATAGCTTAATGACCCATCGCGGATCAGAAATCCTCGATCCACTGCTCAGACTCCTCCAACTCCAGAACAGGCAAAACAGGCAATACTACTAGCACCTCCAGTATAAGACCCCCCCCCCCCGTCGCCTAGATCATCGAATAGATTAAAGTCTGATGGACTAAGAATGATCATTGAAGAAAAATGACTATCCATAGATGGGGTGATCGATAGATATCCTGAGATAATGGAGTGCCTGAAATATCACAAATTTCAAGCATAAGAGGTTGAGATAATAGATCCTCTTATATGCCAAGTTGTGTCAGAGAGTTTTATAGTGCATACAGCGTCTTTCAAAGCATTTGTCTATGTGGTGGTCAGAGGAAGGAAGGTAGCTTGTGACAATGAGGCTATCAACATAGCCTTGGGTATGTCCAATAAGATTAATGATCACTGTCAGCAGTTGACCAGAACAAAGGAATTGGATGCGATGAAAGAGTGGTTGGTCCCGCTAATCTCAGATAACAATACTTCGAAATGGCTAGCAGAAGGAATCCCAATCGAAAAGAAGGATCTAAACGTAGCTGCAGGATACATGTTCGGGTTTATCAGCAACTCCATTATGCCATCACAGAATGAATCAATTCTTCTCCTCGCTAAAACAACATTTCTTGGGTGCATCATAGAGAAAACAAGGATAAATCTGGGAACAATTATTGCTTCTGAAATCCATATGCATGCAAAGCAAAGCCAGACATCTCTCTCTTTTCCGATATTAATCACTGCATTGCGCATAAATGCCCGAGTACCTCTGGATGCCAAGAAGGATGTAGAAGTGATGCTCACAACCTCGACTAATATCTAAAAGATCAAAGCCGAATATCTTAAGGATTAAGCAGAAAAAAACCAGACTGTAGTGGTGACCACTGGATCTACACCTACAGAAGCACTTCCGCTCGCTCCAGATCTTGAACCTTCAGGTATATCCATTACCACTTCTACTTCCACTAACACTCCAGGTTCCTCTGTTGTTTCCAGGCCCCCACTCACCCACGCTTCCTTACTCCGGATGGGACAAAAGGCCCTTTCTGCCGATCGTCGGGCTGCTTGTTTAGAAGTCATTGTTCCAGGAATGATCCAGATGGCCCTAACCGATGTTGTGACACCCCTGAACACTACCATTGAAGCCCTAGCGGCCAGGATAGTGGTCTGTGAGCACAAGCAAGGGTCCACTAGTGAGATAAGAGTTTTAAAAGTTGCCATTGTTGAGCTGCGAGAAGATGTGAATCACTTGAAGGCCTCTGATGTTTCCATGGTCTTTGGGACAGTGAAAGTTCCAGCCATGCCTGAGAGGCCTCAGACTACTACTGGATATGGGGATAGAGCGGAGTAGACAGAAGATTCTAAAGTAGAAGCAGAGACTAATGAAGAGATGTTCGAGGGAGCTGCAGCAAACGACATAGCAGAGACTGAGGAAATCATGATAGATGCTGATGTGCAGGCTTCCTTGGCCAAAGCTCCTGCTGCGGGATTTAGTGGGGCCGGTTCTTCTGGAGGCTACTCCCAGCACTGAAGCCCAGACATATGAGTCGATCAAGTAGCTAGGATCCCCTCTTTAACTCCCTCTTTGTCTTTCTTTACTCCACCTTTCAGATTTGTAGTTATTTTTCCTATCTTACTTGTCGATATATTTTTGTTTATTCGCATTTGAGGACAACTGCTTTTATTTGTGGTGGGGTGAGGCCCACACCTTTTGTGTTGACATTCATGTTTTGTTCTGTATATATTTTGGTTGTCTGCTTTAATTTGTGTTTTAAATACTGCATTTTTGTGGATGTTTGAGCTCATGGCTCCTATTGTTCTAATGGAAATAATTTTGATCCTTCCGAAAAAATTTCGCCACCTCTTGTGTTGAAAGTGGCTGTTCTTTTGCAAAAAAAATTGAGTCTCAGTTTCGATCAATACCGATGACTTGAATAGTGCTCCCATTTGAACAAACATGAATGCACGGCTACGACGAGGCCAAATGAAGTTACATAGACAATATGTGCACTCTTTGCATCTCGTTGTGACTAGCCATTGATCAAATTGATTTTCTTGTGAGGACCGTTGCATGCTAGCGAACGTGTCTAGTTTTCTGATGCCTTGTGTGATTAGCTTACTTTGAACCATGCATGAATAAACCTAGAATTTGCCCCGTTAGTCTGATTGATTTAGAAAGGCGTACTCTTGACATGATCTTAGGCAACTTTTGAAGAGTGTGAACCAATTTAACAGATGCCTCTTTTTGTGGCCTACCTGTGAGCATGTGAAACTCTCTTGAACACCCCTTGAACCTTACCCTTTTTTTGGAAGAACCTTGATAAATCCTAGACCTTACTTGATCCGTTACCTATAATCCTCTTAAATTGTGGTTTAGTGAATAGCCAACTTAGGACAAAAAGCCTAAGTTAGGGGTGTGGTGAGAAGGAAAAGGAGAAGTCAAGAAGTGTTATAAGAAGTTCCCCTTTTACCCATGATGTTGCAGAACAATGGAACCCTCTTTAAAAAATGAATGAAAAAGAAATTGGTGGAATAAAGCACAAAGGATATTGGGATTCCAAGCAATTCATTGGAAATAAATAAAAGGATGACTTAGAAGCACTAGAAAAAGAATTGATAAAGAAAAAGAAGGGAATGCCTTGAGAATACCGCATCTCATGAGGAAAGAGTCACTGAGCCTTAACGACCATACCTTTGCACTCAGCCCCATTACAAGCCTTAGAAAGACCTTTTTTATCTTGAGTAAGCCGAATTGAAAGTCAATTGGAAAATAAGGGCAAACTTATGGGTGAAAACATGCATTATGTTTCTCTTTTTGAGTGTGAGTGTTGTATCTGATTCCTGATCTTAAATTGACTCATATATGTGTGTGAATATGGAATCATTCTTTACGTGAGGGCATTAGAAACTTTTGTTGAACTTGAACTTGCACAAGTGCAAGTATTGCGAGAATGAGAATCTTTGGTAATGGTGTGTCACAATTTGAATCTTTGAGTACACAAGTGATCCTTGCATAAGTAAATTGAGTCTTGTTATGTGCATTCATGATTTAGTCTTGTCCAGCACTGTTTGAGGCACCCTATTTGAACTGCTGAACTTGAATTTGCTTGAGGACAAGCAAAAGTTTAAGTTGGGGGTGTTGATGAGTCCACAAATTGGACTCATTTAGGGCTTTATTTTAATAGAAATAGTGTCCTCGAATGCTTGTTTAATCTCAATACCTGATTAAAATGCTTAAATTTCAGGTATTTGAAGTTTTACTGGAAGCATGGACACTTAGGCGCAAAACGGAGCAAAAAGGGCTGAAAAGAACAAGAAATGACATTATGCGGATCGCTGAGTCCAACTTGGCGAGTCGCCAAATTGACATGCACTGCCCTTTGTTCCAATACACGAAGCCTTGAAGGAACTAGATCAGAAGGCGAGGAAATGAGCAGTCGGTGAGTCGCTGATTAGTTCCGCGAAGCAGTACTGTACTGCCCAATAATCTAGAATATGAGGATGCTGAAGGCAAGACACTGAAGGCGATGAGTTGATTAAAGGATGGATTGCCGAGTTCATCGGCGATCTCGTCTAATGTTGCCGAACGATCCTCCGCAGCACAATCTGTGAAAACTATAAATACTAGTTAGAGTTGTAGTCTTTTGGGGAAAAAAATTTTAGAGTAAAAATTATTATTAGTCTATAGTATTTTTCTGTATTTTTCTCTCAAGTTTGGAGAGGGTTTTGTGTAGACTTGAAGAAAGGATTTCATCTTCCCCAAGTTGGAAGTGGGTTTTCTTTATTCTTCTTCCATAGCTTAATTCAAGGTTTAATTTCTTATACCCAATTTATTTCTTTATCATGATAGGTATAATTTCTTATTTCTTGATGTGTGGCTAAAAAAAACCTATTCTTGGGGTGTGATTTAGCAAATATGGGTTGATATTCTTGTTGGGTCTTGCTTGCTAATAGGTTAGATGTATTTTAATGGTGATTTCACCTTGTGGTTTAATCTAAAGGGTTTGTAGTTGCAAATACAAAGCCACACATGTGTTTTCGGCTTGCCCGAGAGTGAGGTCGCGAAACCAAAACCACTACACTGATGGCCTAAGGAGTGGGTCGACATGATGTTCATCCCGAGAGGGTGAGCCCTAGTCCCATATCCTAACACTCGGCTCCTGAGAGTGAGTGGGGTAAGGCGTAGGCTGGTCTTCATACGACAAATGGGTGTTCGAGAGGAACACATTTGAAACAGGGTATGTTACCCGAGAGGGAACTTATTTCCATTTAAAGCTTAGCCTAGTCACTATTGTCTTGCAAATTTCCTATTGAAAGCATGTACCCAACGATTTATCTCAACTTGTATTGCGGTCACATCCCAAGAACCTTCCCCATACTTGATTTTCTTGTTTATTTTGTTGTTTTATCACTTGTTACAAAACCCCTATTGATATTTGACACTTTTGTGTCACCCCATTTAATTTACAATGTATTTTATCGCAAATGTTTTTAGCTACGACTAATTCAAACGAAATTCTAATTGGCTATTGATTCTCAAAACCGCTCCCTTGGGACACAACCCCAACCCTTGGTTGGGTTACTATATTATCGATGATCGTAGACACTCATACCGTAGGATAGTGTCGTTGGTCACGATAAGCATCAGCCCCACATAAGTACCATATCATTTGTGTAACTTAAAATCATATTAATAACAAAAAATTGCACAAAAATATTTAGACTTTATGTTTCTCATTAAAAGACATCAAATATAAGTGGAGTTGAGTTGAAAAATCTTACCTCAACCCTATCCCAATAACGAGTTGGGTTGGGCCAACATCATTGACCAAGCCCATTTTTGTGGCACTAAATCTTTTTGTGACGCGTCACTCTGAAGCATGACCTATAAATTTTCATTTCCTCTAACTTGTTACTATTCACTGCTAAAGTTTCTCACTGATACCTTCTTCTGCTCCGCCGATGAACTTTATGAAGTTATAATTCATCTAGGTACACCAATGTTTGTCTTTCATCTAGACAATTATGATCTTAACCCCATGATGATGAAGTATACTGCTTAGCTCTCTGAGGGAAAAAGTGAGCTACCCTTCATGATAGATTAGAGGACGAAACTGCTTTATCGTTCGCATCAAATCACGATATTTTACCGGCAACCTAGGTAATGTTAGCTTTCCATTTCTTAAATTCAAATTCGATGGATTGAAACCCATAAATGGTATTAAGGCCATCATCTAGATCTGGATCCATGAAAAAGGAAATCTAATCAATTGTTTTCTTAGGTTCTCTTCTCTCTTTACGCTGCTTCACGGTTGAACTCAACCAAGTATCACTCTTTACAGATTTGTATATCTAGCAATCAGGTATCAATATCTACTTTTAAGACCTTTTCGATATGTAAAATAAATCTAACATGACAAAGCTGAGTCACTTAATATTTTTATCATATGAGACATCTTAAATCGTCTGTGAATTTCAGAAAAATAAGAAACTGATTCGACTAGACGCTCATCTTGCCTTTTTCGTTGTGTGCTCTATTACTGCTTTCTCGGGTGCATGATACTTAACCAACCGAATCTAATGTAGGCAAATGTAAAGCAAATATGGCTGACACCATAGATAATTATTAACATCTATAAGTCTATAAACTAGTAGAGACTGATTGAAATTTTGAAATGGACAAAATCAAACACAAATTGCTAGTAACCATAGATTAAGAATTTGCTTCAACATGGTACTAAATTTCAAACTTTGCCAGAAAAGGGAGGAAGAAAACAATTATGTGGTACCCAAATTCTGAATCTATGGTTATTCAAGTCAATTTCATTCACACTTTTATCCCTAATTAGCTTAAATGGATGGCGAATGGGCGCACGAGTTTTTTTATAGAATGCTGAAAATTTTATATTAAGTCAACTGTGTTACTAATTCAACTTGGAATCATTTTCTCTAGTGTGCAAACGATTTCTTTTTTTCACCAATTGTGCACGCCTCAGTTCATCTTTGATCAACTCCCCTATGCTCATCCAGAGTACCAAATCTAAACTCATTCACCGATATTTTATTGTTAATTCCATTTATCTTAGTAATTTTAGCGATGAGCTTGATTAGTTTTCTTGTTGATCTTGCCTAGTACGTTTCATATACATCCAATCATGAACAAGTTGATATCTTGAATCACAAAATATTACCCTATTAGTATTGGAGTTGGGGCGGAAATTAAAGGGATTTAGGTTTTGAACCGTATGAATCTCACTCTTTTGTGTTACTCTAATTTTTATGTTATAACAAAGTTGTTTCTATTTTGGAAAGAGTTATGTGTTAGCTATTCAAGTATCGATTATGTTTTGGATTCAATATATATATATATCTTCAGAGGCTAGCAAATTGGTCGTGACTGATTATGGGGTTGAGGTTTTGTCAGTGAATTTGAGTAGCTTGCGTAAGATCAATGGGGTCAAGGTTTTGGGAATCATTAGCTTATTGATAGGAAATCCTAAACCTCATTGCTCTTAAATATGTGAAGAAGGAGGAAGTAATTGAAGATCCTCTTAAGTAAGTATATATCTAGGCTTTCTTGTACAAGTTCTTTATGATTATTTTTTCTTGTACAAGTTCGGCCATTGCTTTGAGTTGTAAATTTACTGTATGATTGGTGATTTTATGGTCCTAACTTTAATTTGAAGCATTTTAAGAGATTTCTTGGTTTTAATTCCTTCATATAAGAATGTCTTTGTGAGTAATAGACTCGTGAAAAATTATTAACAGTCTCTCTACATTTGCAAGGCATTGAGATGGAGGATTTCCCTTTTATTACCCTAAAAAGGATCCTCTCTATACTACGTAGAGTGTTGCTTTGAGTTGAATTTCAGTGTCTAAGATTCACATTGCTCAATGGAGCTTTGGTTTTGAATGTTTGCGTACTTCTTGATGAACATTACCGCTACTCGAGGTTTACAACTTGATTATCTCGGATGAATCCTTGTTCATGGTGGCCAATGCTTTTCTCCCGCTGTACGCACTTTCACATTTTTGGCGTACAGATTTCACATTAAAGTTTTTATCTGTGGTTCAAGTAGATTTTTTTTGTTGTTGAGTGCATACCAATCACTAAAGTTCTTATCTTTGGTTCAAGTGGATTTTTTGACATAGGATTTTATCCCAATATCAGTATGTCTTGTTACTATTGATCTTAACAATTGTGTGAGATTGACCATTTTGTCGTTCTTTACACTTGCAAGATATTTTCCTTCAATATAGGAGGTTCACATTGAAAATTATGGTTTTAGGACGAAGGATTGATTTCATAATGGTGTAAAGAACTCGAGAATCACGATCATTAATTTGGCTAGTAACATGTATCTAGATGATAAATCTCTCATGAACATTGTTTTTATGTGCCTGAACATGGAGATTCTTAATGTGTTCGTGTACTAATCATACCAAGGCAGGTATTATTTCTACTTTGGAGGTGTGCAATCAGATAAGGTATATGTAACTAGATAATTGTCCAAGGATTAACCATATCGGAGAAGGCGCGGCATTGTCTAATCTTGAGGTAATTAGTGTAGTTGGTTCAACATTAAATGATGGGCCTGGCCATGATTGGAAATATCTGTTCTCTCTAGTTGATATGAAACTGTGAGAATTGAGGAGTGACAACCTAGGTCTTACGTGCACCACGGATGTCAAGTGTCCTTAGGTTTCCTTAGGGGATTTTAGTTGCACCACCAATAGCCATGTTTCTCTATTGTAAATTTTGATGTAAATTGAAATGGTAGTGCAATTGTTCGACATAATGTGTAGCACCTGTTCACGATTGCTTTACAACTCCACGCTGCAATCAAACCCCCTACGCTCATAAGAAAAAAAGAAAACATGACATATAATTGTTTCACATTATTGAAAGATGGAGTTTCGGTCTTCAACAAACCAAAGACACAGAAAGGGTTTTAAGTTTTTGTTAAACTTTAAAACTACCAAACTTGATCTCGACATACGTTCCAATGCTTTCAAGATCTTCCTTCTTGTTAACCATTAGAAACTAAACATTTTAGATAATGTTACAGTCAAACTTTGATCAAATAGACTTTGAACTCTTCCATTAATACATAGAACTAGATCTCGACATGCAATCCAATTCTTCTATACTTCATTTACGGGATAAGGCACAGGTACCCCCCTAGACTATGACCGAAATTGCAGAGACACACCTTAACTAAACTAAGGTCCTATTATCCCCTGAACTTATTTCTTTTGTAATTTTGTACACCTTTTATCTTACGTGGCACACTCCGTGACTCCATGCAATTGAGACGCGTGGGAGATATTTGGATGCCACGTAAGCCAAAAAGGTGCACAAAATTACAAAAAGAATTGGTTAGGGGGGTAATAGGACCTTAGTTTAGTTAAGGTGTTTCTTTGGAGTTTCGGTCATAGTCTAGTGGGTACTTGTACCTTTTCCCCTTCATTTACAGTAAGTTTAACTACAAAATACACAACCTTATCCATTCTGCCAACTTTTTCCAATTTACAGTAAGTTTCCTCAAGTTAGTATCAATTCCCTAAATAGTTTCATGTTTTCGTATTCATCACCAAGGAGAGTTATTCTCAGCCATGTTGCTCTGCTTTAAAACCGATAACTTGAGGGGATTTTACTTAGACCACAGATTTCAAGTGTCTTAAGGCTAATTTTTCTTGGTATGTTATATATTGTGTCCCTTTGATTTCAAGAATTTTCAATTCTCGTTTTTCTTGTGTCAAACTTGTCATATATATAAGTAATCAAAAAAAATTCTCTGTTTTAATTCTGATGTGATTGTTTGACTTAGAATGTGCAGTGTTTGCTCACATATTTTTTTATAGTAGCCTGCGCCCTGCTACAGTCAAACTCCCTCCCATCCTCAGCTCATAAGAAAAAGGAAAATTGGAAAAATAATTGTTTCATATTATTTAAAGATGGTATTTTGGTCTTCAATAGACAAATGACGTAAAGAGGGTTTTAAGTTTTTGTTAAATTGTCAAACTTGATCTCGACATACAATCCAATTCTCTCTAAGCTCCACTTCTCTTCCTTCTTGTAAACCATTAGAAACTTGATTTTTTAGATGATACTTCAATCAAACTTTGATCAATTAGCTTTTGAAAAGTTTGTTTATAAATAGAACTGGATCTCGACATACAATCAAATTCTTTCTAAATTCCAATTTACTCTAATGGTTGAATCACCAACCCAAGCTTGAGTGATCGATTTTATGATTGATATCTCACTTTCGGTGCTAGATAAACTACTACCACTATACCAGTTCCTGAGTCACATCTAATATGCCGCCTATTCCAAGTGTCACATTCAAAGTTGTCCATGTATCAAGCCCAATTTTCACCCTGTAGAGATAGTTATCCTGCTTTTCGGCTGCTTTGCTAAACTGTAACTTTGAAGTGGAAGAGTTTTTATGATCTTGGTGGAAAAGCAAGCAAAAGGTTTTCTGGCATGCAATGTGACAATTGTTCCCTTGCATTTAATACTTTAGCAATGTATAATGATATTATGATTGACCTAGTACTAACGTAGATTGTCAACTTAATGATGACCATTTATTTTCCAAATTTATATTAGATTCCTCTCTACACTTCATTCTTCCCTACAACGAACTGCTATTTTGAAGTTGGTCCTCCCTTTTAACCTACATATCTTCATCAAAAAACTTTTTTGAAGAAGATATGAATGTTGGGAAGGAGGAACAATGTAAAAAAGGTAGGTCATGTAGGGAAGAATAAAATGTAAAGAGGAAGCTTATATATATTTTAAAATAAATGCCCATCATTGTGTTGACAGCTGAAGTTACTTCTAGGTTAATGAAAATATTATGACATGTGGATGAAGTATTAACTGCAACGGAACACATATCACATCAGAAAACATTTTGCTTGCTTTCCACCAAGAATTGAAAAACACTTCCCCTTCCAAGTTACAATTTACCAAAGCATCCGAAAAGTGAGAGAACTATTTGTATGGGATGAAAATTGGATTCGATACAAAGACAAATTGGAAAGTAACACCTGAAATAGCTTACAGATTATATTAGACATGACTCAGGAAATGGTACAGTGGTAGGAGCTCGTCTATAACTGAAAGGAAGATACCAAGCATAAGGTACTGACCGATCAAGCTTCGTTTGGCATTCGACCATTACAAAAGATCCTGAGATATCCACCAGTCGTTAATTTGTAATAGTGTACCTTTAATGTGTTATAATAGGGAACAATTTGGGGATTTTGTCCCAAGTTGGTCGGCATAGTGCTTGTATTCCTTATTGAAAGAGGATGGGAGGAATTTTTTCATTCATTCACAAGTACAAGGGCAACAATTTCACAAAGATGAAAAGTCTTTATGAGTTCAAATTTTATTGCTCTTAGCTATCCGGAGATATTGAAAGTTAGTTGTTCCTAGATTACGAATGTTTCTTTTCATTGGTTTTAGTTAACCGATAGTCATGCCATTAATTGTACCTATTATAGGTAAGCAAAAATCAAGAAAATTTTTTTATCAAAGTTTTGATTTTTAAAATTGTATAATCAATGGAAGAGGTAAGGAGTTAGGAGGAAGAAAAAGACAAGATGTCATAAAAATATTATAAGGTGTTGAGCTAAATGGATTTGTGTTATGTAGGTTGTTAACTTATGATATTCTGAATAATGACAAGTTGAATTCACATCGCAGGGAATCAAGGGAAGAAACACGAAGATCACCAGCTTCACCAAGAAAACTGAGTGACACTAGCAAACCACACCAACCATGGAAATAGATTGACCAGATCAAATCTAAAGAATCGCACCAATCAAAGAATAGATTGACTCACAATCTCCAGCAACCATGGAAATGGATCAAGACACAAAAGATTGATTCAATCAGCCATCATTCCAAAAAGGAAAACAGCACCAGGCAATCAATCATGACAACAAGCAATTCACACTGATTATGGAATTAATTAGGAAAGATGACAGTTGCAAAATAGAAGGCCCAAGACAACAGGCAAGATCAAAAGAAGATTAGCAAATGATTTTTCATCAGCATATGTTTCAAGGCAGATTAAATCAAGGATCCAAGATTCTCAATCAAGGAAACATTACAAATCCTTGATTGAAGGAAACTCCCTTGGGTTTTTCTATTAGAGCTAAAAGACCATCGCACTACTCACATATAAAAAAAGACTCAGACCAACAATTGAAATTACGCAAATTCACTTGAGCTTATAGTACAATCTTTTTTTATCTTTCATAATGCTTTGTAATCACGTGAGTGAAACAATTGAGAAGAAAAGAGAAAGAAAGATTATGAGTGTAGGTTTACAAGTAAAGGAAGTGTCAAGTTAGAACTTCTGATTTGCATATCAGACAGGATCAAATCACAGAAACCCTGTACATCTGAAGTTCACTTCAAAACTCTAAAGGAAACCCTTGAAACCCTAGGGGACTGGACTAGGAACCACATCGGTGATTCGAACCAGTATAAAAACTCTTTGTGTTATTTACTTACTGCAAATTATTATCACTGTTTATCTATTCTAGTAACATGCAGGTGAGTCGACTGGCCATTACAGGAAGTCGACTGAAGGAAATTTTAATTCATCCCCCCCTGTTGACTTTCAATTGGTATCAGAGAAGGTCTAACCATTTAAATGCTTAACCACATGTGAGCAAAGATCCAATGGCCCACTATCAGATTCCTGGTGCTTTACTTCAAGATGCTCATTCTTCACATCGACCACCATACTTCAATGAACAACATTACTCTCACTGGAAAGACAGATTCAGAATCTTTGTCTCTTCAAATGATCATCAATCATGGATAGTGATCAAGAAGGGGCCAAAGCCTATTTCTGGATTGACCAAAAAAGATGGCACTGAGAAGCCATTCGATCCTGAATCATTCGATATCACAAAGGAACAACAAGAGGTAACTCAAACTAATGCTAGAGGTATAAGTTTGTTATATTGTGCAGTCAGCGGAGCTGAATATGACAAGATATCAACATGTGAAACTGCAAAAGAAATGTGGGACAAACTAAAAGTGACTTACGAAGAAACCACCAAAGTGAAGAAGGCTCAGATCAGTTCACTTGTAAATGAATAAGAATTGTTCAAAATGGCCGAAGATGAAAATGTAGAAACTATGTTCTCGAGATTCAGTAAAATGGTCTACGAAATCAAATCACTTGGAATGGTGTATTCAAATGAACTTCAAGTTAGAAAACTTGTTAGAAGTCTTCCCAAAGCTTGGGAAACTAAGGCTGCCATTCTTGAAAATTGAGATCTACAGAAAATGACGTATGATGAACTTCGAGGCAACCTGATGGACTATGAACAGAATCATATCAACAGGTACAATAAAGACGATAAAAAGAAAATTGTGGCATTTACGGCTGATACATCTAAAATTGGAGAACAGGTCGATGAAAATCAAGACGAAGGAATGGCTCTTATAAATCGAAGAGTGAGACAAATGCTTAGACAAAGAGGACAGAGATCTCAACAAGACTTTAAGAACAATGATTTCAAAAGAAATGATGATCGTTGTTACTACTGTGAAAAACCAGGACACATCAAATAAAACTACCCAGAACAGAAAAGAAGAAACAATCAAAGAAACAAGGACCCTAAGAGTCTCGAAGCATGGGATCAAGGACAAACAACCAACGATGATCATGATGAAATGGACAATCTATGTTTCATGGAACTAGGTAACACAAGTGAGGTAAGATCTTTTAAATGTTCTAATTGTAATGACTTACTAAATTCTTTGGACATGGTTGCTGATGAATTACAGAAGGTTATTGACGAATACAATAAAATCGCTCAAGAAAAGAAAGATTGGTAGATTCTTCTCAAAGCAAGTCAGATTGAAGTCGACTTACTAATAGAAGAATTATAGGAAGTCAAAAGGCAGTTTGTTGATGACTTCTCAATGTTCACATGGGTAATCTTTCTCACTCATAAAAATGAAGCTTTTGCTAACTTTGAAGTTTTTTGTAGAAAAACTCAAAGAGAAGCAGGTTACTTCATCATCACTATTCATAGTGATCATGGTGGTGAATTCGAGAATAAAGATTTTGAAGAATTATGCGCTCAAAATGGTTTCACTCAAAACTTCTCTTCACCCAGATCACCTCAACAGAACAGAGTTGTAGAAAGTAAAATTCATTCACTACAAGATACAGCAAGAACTATGCTTCTCGATCGAAATCTTCCCGATCATTTTTGGGCAAAAGCTGTAAGTACTGCTTTTCACATTCTTAACAGGTGTCTTATCAGACCTATACTAAAGAAGACTCCATTAGAACTATGGAGAGGTAAGAAACCAAACATCAGCTACTTCGATCCGTTTGGATGCAAATGTTTCATCCACAATAACGGTAAGAACAATCTTGGAAAGTTCGATCCAAGAAGTGACGAAGGTATTTTTCTAGGTTATGTTGTAGGGCCTTTCGTGTTTTTAATAAAATAACTTTAAGTGTTGAAGAATCTGCTCATGTGGTATTTGATGACAGTAATCCAAGAGTATAAGATGCTGAAGCTGGCAATGATGAAATCACTTCAGCCATTCTAGCTAAAGATATCTCAAAAGTTGCCCCTGAAACTAATACTGAAAAGCTAGCTACTACAGAGATAGAGTTGACTACTCCAGTCAAAAAAACCAACATTCCCAGGGAATGGAGACACAATGCAAGTTATCCTAAAAACTTCATTCTTGGAAAACCAGATCATAAAATCCAAACAAGATCTTCCCTTCGAAAACAAGCCTCTTTGTCTCTTTATCTCAAATGGAACCTAAACGAATTATTGAAGCTATGGAGGATGAGCCATGGATGCAGGCAATGAAGGAAGAACTTGATCAATTTGAAAGAAATCAAGTGTGGACCCTTATCGAAAGACCTAAGAATTGTTCAGTAATTGGAACTAAATGGGTATTTCGCAACAAACTGAATGAAGATGGACAAGTTGTCTAAAATAAAGCTAGGTTAGTAGCCCAAGGTTATTCTCAGCAGGAAGGGATTGAATACGATGATACCTTTGCACCCGTAGCAAGGTTAGAATCTATTCAAATTCTCCTAGATTATGCCTCGTTCAATCGGTTCAAACTTTTTCAAATGGACGTTAAAAGCGCATTTTTAAATGTTTTTATAAAAGAAGAAGTGTTTGTTAAACAATCTCCTGGCTTTGAAAATCCCTCTTACCCTAACTATGCTTTTGAACTATCAAAAGCTCTTTACGGTCTTAAGCAAGCCCCTAAGGCTTGGTATGAAAGATTGAGCACTTTTCTCTTAATTAATCAATTTCAAAGAGGGAAAATTGATACAACCTTGTTTACAAAAGAACTGATTCTTGCATTCTTATCGTTCAAATTTATGTTGATATTTTTTTGGAAGCTCTAACTTTTCCCCGTGCGAGAATTTTGCAAATCTTATGAAAGGCGAGTTTGAAATGAGTCTTATGGGTGAACTCTCATTTTTCCTCGGCCTACAAATAAAGCAGCCAGATAAAGGCATTTTCATCAGCCAAGGTAAGTACGCAAAAGAGTTGATCAAAAAATTTGGAATGGAAAAAGGGAAAGCTTTTGGAACACCCATGAGCCCCTCCACCTGTCTAGAATCTGATACAACAGGAAAAGCAGTCAACAAAAAATTATTTCGTGGAATGATTGGATCTCTGCTATATCTCACTACAAGTCGACCAGACATCATGTTCAGTGTCTACAAATGCACAAGATTTCAATCCGCCCTAAAAGAATCCCACCTCACTATTGTGAAACGAATCATTCGATCTCTTATTGGAACCTCTAATATGGGGTTATGGTATCCTTTCTCTGAGAATTTTGATTTAATTGGATATTCAGATGTTGACTTTGCAGGTGATAAAAATGACAAGAAAAGTACTAGTGGCACTTGCAAATTTTTGGGAAAATCTCTTATTTCCTGGCATAGTAAGAAGCAAACTTCCGTTGCCCTCTCAACTACTGAATCTGAGTATTTGGCGGTTGGAAGTTGTGGCACTCAACTACTTTGGATGATGCATCAACTCGTGGCCTATGATTTATCCTTTGAGGGAGTACCTATTTTTTTGCGATAATACTAGTGTTATTAGTCTATCTAAATATAATGTGCATCATTCTAGAGCTAAAAATATAGATATCAAGCATCATTTTATTCGTGATCAGGTTGAAAATGGTGATTTTGTGGTTGAATTTGTTGATTCTGAGAATCAGTTAACCGATATATTTACAAAACCTTTACTTGAGGAAAGATTTTGTTTCCTTCGAGAATGTCTTGGCATTACCTTATCTATTAATTAAGTACCAGTTTTCTTGTCATTACTCTTTCTGCAGGAATGTGATCACCACCCTGAAGTATTTTCTCGGTGATCGTTCAGACTATGGGTTCTTTTCTCGTTTGCTAAGACTGCTCGTTTGTGGAGATATGTCTCCATTTCTTTTGGACTGTATTTCGGGGTTCCCTTCCCCATACTCTTGGATTGTATATTTGTTTTTGCCTATCCTGTTTTTTTTTTCCTTTTTCATTATGTCAAAGGCGGAGAATAATTAGACCTTGCCATAGAACAAGGGGGAGCATGCTGGAAATCTACACATGAGGCATACAGCAAGGGGGAGCATGAATCGAACATGGAAGTCAAATTAAACTCATATTAATCTTAATTGTCATTATCAAAAAGGGGGAGATTGTCAACTTATGATATTCTGAATAATGACAAGTTGAATTCACATCGCAGGGAATCAAGAGAAGAAACGTGAAGATCACCAACCATGGAAATAGATTGACCAAATCAAATCTAAAGGATCGCACCAATCAAGGGATAGATTGACTCAAAATCTGCAGCAATCATGGAAATGGATTAGCACACAATCAATCTAAAGATTAATTCAATCAGCTATCATTCCAAAAAGGAAAACAGTACTAGGCAATCAATCAGGACAACAAGCAATTCACACTGATTATGGAACTTATCAGGAAAGATGACAGCTACAAAACAGAAGTCTCAAGACAGCAGGATACAAACAAGAGTAGCAAATGATTCTACATCAGCATATGTTTCAAGGCAGATTAAATCAAGGATCCAAGATTCTCAATCAAGGAAATATTACAAATCCTTGATTGAAGGAAACTCCCTTGGGTTTTCCTGTTAGAGCTAAAAGACCATCGCACTACTCACATATAAAAGAAGTCTCAGACCAACAGTTGAAATTACGCAACTTCACTTGAGCTTATAGTACAATCTTCTTTTATCTTTCATAAGCTTTGTAATCACATGAGTGAAACAATTGAAAAGAAAAGAAAAAGAAAGATTATGAGTGTAGGTTTACAAGTAGAGGAAGTATCAAGTTAGAACTTCTGATTTGCATATCAGCTAGGATCAAATCACAGAATCCCTGTACATCTGAAGTTCACTTCAAAGCTCTAAAGGAAACCCTTGAAACCCAAGGGGACTGGACTAGGCCCCACATCGGTGATCTGAACCAGTATAAAAACTCTCTGTGTTATTTACTTAATGTAAATTATTATCACTATTTATCTATTCTACTAACGTGCAGGTGAGTCGACTGGCCATTATAGGAAATCGACAGAAGGAAATTTTAATTCACCCCCCCCCCCTCCCCTCTTGACTTTCATAGGTAATATGAAGTAACTTTGGAATAGGACCTTCCAGATTCTCTTGTTGTCGCGTAACTGTGATTAACATTATAAGTGGCTCTCTTTCGTTGTCTGATTTTGGATAATCGTGAAAATGTCGTCACTCCATCTTCAATTCGATAATTTTCTAGGTCCATTTCTTGGTAATCTTTGTATTTGAAAAAAAAACTTTCCATTTAAAGGATTTGTACTTTTCCATTCTATATAATAGTAACAACATTTGGTATCATTTTGAATAATCATTTCATTTCTTTCCTCCCTACATCCTAATTGTGGGGTTATATTGTGTATGTTGTTGTTGACTCATTGTAGTTATTTCTTTCGGATATGAAAAAATAGATGATTGTGTTGAACTAAGTATTAAATTCACAACAAACACTTTTAGATTATAAATCAAAAGTTTAATTAATCCTTTATTTAAATGGGATCCTACACACATCAAATAAGTAGTACTACAATTCATACTTCTTTCTACAATTTAAGCAAACCTTTTTGCGTTTAAGGGCCTTGGTCTGACCCGCCAGTTTTTGTCAACATCATCATATGAAGTTTTTTAATTAAAGATTTGAGTTTGAGGAGTTTCATCTTGTGCAAATTTGTGTTATTAATTCATAACGAATTCTGTTGTAGCCCCCATATCATTCTCCTCTTTTTTTCCTCCTCCTTTCCTCTTTCTTTTCATTCATAAACATAGTACGGTGTAGGATTTCTTCTTCAACACTACTGAGTTTATTCTTTTATTTTATCCACATTGAACCTCTTGTTCTTAGTGGATGATATTTTAAAATAAAATTGGTATATCACGAGGAGATCTTATCTTGAATTAGAGGGATTTTTGTGCAGATTTAAGGTGAATTTAGTTGAATTTTCTTTGAAAATTCAAGTTTGATTATGAATAATTGAAATTGTCCAGCGCGGCTTTATGAACAACCAACTTGTATTCATGAATTCCAAGATATACTTGCATTCATGTATTTGGAAATCAAGAACGGCAACAACGATGTTTTAAGATATCACAACTTTGGCGAGTGAAGAAGACGAAACCCAATGCCCAAAACTCCCTTGTTTTTTTCTAAGTTTCTATACCCTTTTGTTTTTGTTTTTCATGGTATCTAATGCTCTCTATCCATATTAGGAAAGTGAGTGTATCTGAATGTTTATATCTGAATGAACTTCCTCCAATTGAATGTTTTTTATCTAGAAAATATTTATGTGTTATAGCTAGGAATCTAGTGAATATGTATGTTGTAGCTAGATTCTATACATAATGTTTCTGGTTTGATATCTGAATTTATGGTAATGGTTGAGTTATTTTTCTGATATACTGAATATTTAAGTTTTAGCTTAGATTGTACACATAACATTTCTTGTTTGATATCTGAATTTATGGTAATGGTTGAGTTATTTTTCTGGTATACTGAATATTTAAGTTTTAGCTTAGATTGTACACATAACATTTCTTGTTTGAGATCTGAATTTATAGTGATGGTTGAGTGATTTTTTTGGTGATGATACAAATGTTTCTCATAAAATAATATAAGTGATATAGTGATATATACATGATTCATATAGTCAAATTAAAAAATTTGAAAATACAATGATTCAAAACGACAAACCCTAAAATCAATAAATCATAAGTTGAGAAAGTGCGGATACATCTTGGTTAAGCAAAAGATATAGTGTATCCAACTAAATTAAGTGAACTGAATGACCGACTAACATAATTCAGCTGAAGTAAAGCATGAAATATGAAACGAAATCACTAAAAGCTTTACAAATAGGTATGCAATGATAGCAAAATACTTAAATAAAATACTTTACTTTCTTGGGGAATTTCTCTAACTGACAACCATCACTAAGAGTTTCGTGATAATACAACGTCTTAACCATGTTTCCAGAACCACCCTATACCTTGCCGGGATATAGGAGGCAACTTAACTTTTGGATCCATCTAAAGGACTTCTTGAAGCTGGTGAGGAGTCACCCGAATTACAATACAATATTCCTATCTACACTGGTGGCGCAGGTTATGGGGTTTAAGTTGTCTTAACTCTTATCCAAATCGGTGGTTAATACTATTACCAAAATATATGTATTAATTCTCATAAAATAATACTCATTAGATTGAGTTAGTACTAAAAAGGCCATCTTTAAAGGATTACTAATCTTTAGACTGAAAATTTTTCTGAAAAACTAAATATGCTCTTCTTAAAATAGGAATACTTTTCTCCATGCAAAAATAATACATTTGGAACCATAAGTGATCTTATCAAATGACGCTTAAAATATACTTGGACATACATTAAATTTTGAAATCACTGTATGGAAATAATTGCACAAGGCTTTCACAAGTTTCATCAACAAGGGTTCATGTGATAATAAAGTCATTAACAACACAAGAATCAATATGTATAAAGTATTATAGTCTCAATAGTTAAGAAATCAGAACTTAGAATAAGAAACACAAGACAAATTCAGAATTCATGGAACTTTGGGTAGAACCCTAGATTTATCTCTTAACTAATTGAATTTAGTTGTAGGGCATGAAGACCGACTTAATCCAACACTATGAATAGTCCTACATACCTGGAAGAACAAAGTTCTTGAAGAAACTTTAAGAAGATGCTTGAAACCCCTAGCTTTCGATTCTTGGATCCTTGCTCTAAGTCTTGGGAGTGATTATGACAGTGTTAGGGCTGAACTAAACTGAAAGAACCTTAATTAGGTGTAAAATCATCGGGTTAAGGCTTAAAAAGGGTGGGGGAAAGACTTAATTAACCTCACCTCAAATTGGCAGGACCGTCCACAAAGAGGCTTCTATAGTCCGTACTCCCATCTACAGACGTACTGTCCACTCATGGTTCCCACTAATGGAGATCGAGTCTTTTAGTTGAACTACAAATCAAGAACCATGACACGTACTACAAACCACGAGTTGTACCCCTTCTCATACAATGACCCTTTGCCAAAGGCCAGGATCCTTAGGCCTACAAACCACGATGGCCAAGTACGGTCCATACATCCTTTGATGGGCCGTACTAGAAAGTCGTAATCAAATCATTGGAGACTCAGCTTTCTGAAGATCAACTATTGATAGAATTTTATAATATGTAGTTCCTTGTATGACCCGTACAAGCCGTCGGTAGAACTTAAAATGCCAAAATTTCATCAAGTCTGATATCTATTCAACGAGCCTCTTCCACGACCTATAGAACCATCCACGAGCCATACTGATGGCTCATGAAATCCCATATAAGACTTACCATTTTCCTAAACTTTAAGAAATTAACAACAACTTGCTCATACAGCCCGTAAAATCTTCTTAGGTCCGTACAAGGGCTTGTAGAATTAGTGCACCAACAACTTTCTACAACTTTTCAAATTCCAATTGACGTTTACAGTTCTGAAGTGTTACATTTATGTATCATAACCCGAAGGTTTTGTAGTTCAAAGAAGTGAAGGAAAGGTGTATAAGCTTCAAATAGTGTCATTCCATCCACGACCTTTGTTGTTTGCCTATTTTGCAAGTAAATCAATGTGTTTACCACCTTTGCTCAACAAGACTTTGCCAAATATTTCCTTATAGAGCTCGGTTGCTTGTTGTTACTTATAGGAAGAAGTCTTAGCATATCTAGGATGAACTATTCTTGATGAATAACAAAAGCAACACTTGTACTTATAATTGACTCAATACCTACTATTTATTCTTCACGCATGTCAACTTCTACTCTTATTTCTTCAGAATTTAGAACATCATCACAAAAAAATTGATTTTGTGTGATGATGTTCCAAGTTCTAATTAGAGAAAAATTTGACAGGCATGAAGAATCAATAGTAGGTATTGAGTCAAATATAAATACAGGTTTACTTCTGTTAATGCACCAAGAATAGTTCATCCAAGATATGCTAAAAAATTTCCTATAAGGAACATGAACAACCGAGCTCTGTAAAGAAAAAGTTTCCAAAGTCTTTTTTGGGTAGAGGCGGTAAACACATCGATGTACTTCAAAAATAACCAAACAACAAAGGTTGTGGATGGAATGATACCAGTTGAAACTTGGAATTGAATAAAACCATCAATAGGACATCTAAAGTTGTTTGGTTCATTGTGTTATAATCATGTACCAGTTGTCAAACGGAGCAAGCTTGATGAAAAAACTGAAAAAGGATTTTTTGTTGGTTATAGAATCCAAGAAAGTTCTTATAAGTACAGATGTGAAGGTGGATGAAGATGCTTATTGGGATTGGAATACCTCTGAAGTCTGAAGGACGGATGTTGAACCTACTTTAAAAGATTCAAATGAACCCTGAGGAGGTTCTACCACGTGGAAAGGCTCTTTAATGGAACTTTATCCTTAGTTGGTCGTGACCAAGAAAGCACTAGTTTCGCTTGGTGGGTCGGGAATGCCTGACAACTCAATTTATCTAGTAAACTACTAAACTTGAAAGCAAAGAATGATAAAGATTTTTGTGTTAGAGGTAGTATACCTTTTCCAGAAATCTATGGAATATGTAATCTTCTTTTCCCTAAACCTTCAAACTTTCAAGATGCCAGTGGGATTAAAGAATGGACGAGAGCAATGAAGGAGGAAATAGCCATTATTGAGAAGAACAAGACATGGAAACTCATTGACAAACCTGGAACTAAGCAATTTATTGGGTGTACATAGTGAAGTTTAATGCGGATGTATCTATCAACAAGCACACATCAAAACTTGTTGTTAAAGGTTATTATCAACAACCTGGAGATGATTAATTTTGCACATGTTGCAAGAATGGACACCATCAGAATTTTCATTGCATTGGCAGCACAAATGAAGTGGAAAATCATGCATTAAGATGTCAAATTTGCCTTCTCAAATAATTTTCTAGAAGAGGAAATTTATGTAGCTCAACCTGAAGATTTTGTAGTTCAAGGAAGTGAAGTTAAGGTGTATAAGATTCAACTAGTGTAACTCCATTCACGGCCCTTGTTGGTAATCTATTTTGCAACTAATCGATGTGTTTACCGCCTCTGCCAAAAATAACTTTGGCAACTTTCTCTTTATAGAGCTCGGTTGCTTCTCGTTCCTTACTGGCAGAAGTTTTAGTATATCTAGGATTGAACTATTCTTGGTGCATTGACAAAAGCAACACATCAAATTATGTCTAACTCAATACCTACCATTGATTTCTCACCCGAGTCAATTTCTACTCTTATTTCTCCCGACTTCAGAACATCATCACACAAAATCTGTAAAACCATGATTTTGTTTGATGATGATCTGAATTCTAAAGAAATAAAAGCAGAAATTGACACACATGAAGAATAAATGGTATTGAGCTAGATGTAACTACAAGTTTTTCTTTTTTCAGTGCACCAAGAATACTTTATCCTAGATATGCTAAATCTTATGCCTACAAGGAACAGAAGCAATCGAGCTCGCTAAGAAAAAGTGGCAAAAAGTAATTTTGGGCAGAGGCGGTAAACACATTGATTTACTTGAAAACTAGATTACCAACAAGGGTCGTGGATGGATGGACACCAATTGAAGCTTGGAATTATATAAAACTATCAATAGGGCCTCTAAAAGTGTTTGGTTCATTGTGTTATACTTATGTACCAGCTATAAAACAGAGCAAGCTTAATGAAAAATCTGAAAAGCAATTGTGGTTGGTTAGAGCTCTATCTCTAAGGGTTATAGAATTTACAATATTGAATATGGGAAAGTGTTTATAAGTATAAATCTAAAGGTGGATGAAGATGCTTGTTGGAATTGGAATATCTCTCAAGTTAAAAGGATAGAAGTTGAACCTGCATTAGAAGATTCAAATGAAGTCTTTATAACGGTACATTGAACCCTAATCCAACTCGGTGCTAAGTCTACTCCCAACTGGAATGTGTATAAACATAATAACTGAAATACTAGATAGTTCAATGTTATGACATGAAAATCTGAGAATGCAACATTTATAAACTGATAATGTGACATTCGAAACTGGAGCATTTATATATGTTTAAACTGACCTAGCAAGTGTAATTCATGAACTAAGAGAATCTACACAACTAGGGTTCTGAATTTCATGCAAATAACTAAGCAACGACTTCACAAAAACATGATAATCTGATTAAAAATGCTATAACAGCTAATTCACAACAATTATCCAAGGTTTAAGAAACCCTAGGTCTAAACATGATATAAAGAATCAAGAATTTGACTTAATTCTAGGGACCTAGTGGAAGAAAGGAATCCACTAGTGAAATCTCACATACTTGGTGACGAAATCTACAGAGAAATTCTTTCGTTTCGGGACTGAAACTTGAAGAATATTGTTGCTTGTTCTTGGGAGGTTTGGTCAATTTTTCCTCTTCTTTTTGCTCTAAGTTTGGCTGATTTTTGGAGAATGAGGGTTCTAGGTAAATCTGACTAAGTTACTAGGCTTATTTTGAGTAAAACGACGTAGTTTAGGCATCAAATGATGTAGTTTAAGTGCCCAACACATAGGGGAAAGGACCAAAATGACCCTAACTTAAGTCTGACGAAGCCCATCCACGGAGGTAACGACGGGCCATCGTTTGACCTACTGGTTGTCGTTTGGGTTCATTGGTCAAGTCTACCCGACAGGGCTTCACTAAAACAAGCATAACTATGTGCCCCCGTAGGTTTATCAGTCCTCTTTGTTGGGCATCAGCTTTAGTGATCACGCCAGTCATGCCTTTATACCCTTAGGTCCTTTCGATGGGGCATATACATCGAACAGTCATGCCTTTATACCCCTAGCAAGGTGTATTGGGTCCTCTCAATGAAGCTTATACATCAGACTCCACGTTTAGCTCACGTGGTTTATGTCGGTTAATAATAGCTCCCATAGTCAGACTCCAGTGCATTTGACTAGGTTTTCAGTTATATTTCAGCATTCAGTCTCAGTATGTTATGTTCAGAATTAGTACTTGGTTATCGCATTTAGTTCTGTCTTTAGTATATTCCAGCAATTACATTCAATTTAGATTATGTTATTGCTCAGTACGCTTTGTTCAATTATGTGTTTTATTCAGCTATACACTATATCTTGCATGCTCAGTACATTCCAAGTACCGACGCATACTCTGCGCTACATCCTTTCGTGATGTAGGTTCAGGTACTCAGCATCCAGATCACGCATAGATCAGTTCCCGATCTCCAGTTTAGTAGCTTCAGTGGTGAATCCTCATACTCTGAGGATAATAGACATGCTTTACACTTTAGTCTTTTTATTCAGTTTTCAATTTTGCTAGAATTAGCTGGGGGCATGTCCCAGCAACTCTAGTCAGTTAGAGGCTTTTTCAGACATAGCATTAGATTCATCTTTAGCTTTTGAGTGACTCTTCAGTATCATTAAACTCATAGTCTTTTATAAATTCAGATTAGTATTAGGTATTCCCCACTTTCAGTTAATTATGGTTTTAAGCTTCCACAGAGTATATTTTATTCACTAATCTTTTAGTATGCTTATGATATGCCAACTTAGGGTTAGCTTGGGTTACTCGTGATCCTAGGTCCCATGTTTACATCCAGGGGGTAGCCTCGAGGCGTTACAAATTAGGAAAAGACCCAAAATCCCCTTTAAAAATAATTGCCAGACCTTATCGACAATTTGACCTACGATTCGTAGGTCCAACTAGGGACCGTCTTGGTCAACTATCGGTGGGGTTCATAAACTTGTTTCTGGACCCTCGAATGAAGGTACCCATGTATGGTCTATTGGTCAACCTACGGTTTGTACATGGCCACCTAAGTCCAACTTTGGCCTTCAAAACATCACTAAGTCTAGGACTTACCTACGAGTCCTACCTACGACTCGTGCATTAAACGACAGTTTGTCCTGGTGAACCATACAAAAGTATTGGGACTTGACATTCCAACTCATTTAGACTTTCCACCTACGGTCTGTGGTTCAACCTACAAACTGTCGGTACTGGCACCAGATCTAGGAAACCTGTAATTTTTCTTTCTTTAAAATCTGAGGTCTTACATCATTTATGTTAAAATGCCTCCATTTCATCGTTGAGAGCATTCCTACAGTGACCCAAGTCGTTTATTACTTGTTGGGCCTATCATCTCAGTCACATGGTCATTCATTTGGTTTTTGCACGAGTTTTTTTGTTTAAGAGCTTTAGAAATATGAACGGTTGAGTTCGGTCAAAAGTTCACAAAAATGACCTCAAAATGCAATTATGATGGTTTTAGTAGCTCCACAATATTGAGTTTGGTCTATAACAACCTTTTATGTGGACCATGAGGCTTCTGGCTAATTCGAATCCCCATTGTGCATTTTGGAAAAAAATGGAGCTCAGATGTGGGGCTCATTTCTTGTCGAAACTACCTCGGTTAGAAGTTTTGACAATGTTGAATTTTGCGGGATAGAATATTTCATTTGTACACATAGGATTCTGAATAAATCTGAGCACCCCATTGGAGAATTCTAGAAATGGCCAATCCAGCTAATGTTCCTCAATTGGTGCAATCCAGTAAAGAGTTCATTGTCGCGGGCCCCTTGGCTGGATTTGTGAATGCTTAGTTTGTATGGTCTACTATTGCGTGGCCATATTACAATTATGAGGGTCTATCCCATTTATCCTTCGCGTTCGCAAGTTATCCTTGTCAGGATCGTGATAAGATGCTAACCCGCGTTGACCACCTTTGGACATTGTGATCATGAGGTTTGACATGCACGATCGCGAGGATCATTTTATTAGTGGGCCAGGATTGTGACCCTTTACCTCACGATGAGTTAATCCGTCTAGTTTTTAAAATAATACATATGAGATCTGTTATTATTCTTAAAAAAATGGTGATATATCCCTCAATTGAGCTCCATTTTTGGTGATTCAATGTCGTGGACGTCTAAAAACTTTGTGGCTAGATGGTTGGGTTTTTAGAGAGTGTCGGGGTGTAATGACCCTCTCGATCATTCTTTGTGAAGCCCTTTTGTTTGTCATTTAAAACTCTTCCATATTTAACCCAAGCCATTTATGACTTGTTGGGATTGATTGTTCGGTCACCTTGTCGTTCGTTTGGTTTTTATAACTTTTTTTTATATATTGGAGCTTTTAAACCTTGAATAATTTATTTCAATTAAAATTTTAAGTAGACAATCTTAGAATCAAATTTTCATGGGTCCATCAGCTCCAGAAGGGTAATTTTAGACTAGTGGCATGGTAGATGCAAATCTCGAGGCTTTTAGTGCAAGTTTATGCAATTAGGCATTTTATCTTTTAACTTTAGTCCTAAGTTCGACCTGTCACGACCCGAGCCTACACCCTGGACGTGGCCAGCACTCGAAAACCATTGTTGGTCCCCAAGTGAACCCTCATCATAGCTAACTACAAGCGGAAGACTAACTCAAGCATACATAAGTTTAAAATCTGAATTAAATTCATTGAACTCGAATAGTGAACTTTAAGAAAGTCTGAACAATACTCAAAAGAAATTAAATATAGAAAACTCTTCAACTATGTTTATCTATGAAGCCTCTACTATTAAACAAAGATATCGAGACAAGACCCACGACATCTCAAAACTGCTAACTGTAAGCTAAAGGTAAAGCCTCTGAAATATAAAAAGGCTTACCAAAGCTAACTGGAATATCACATGACATCAACAAAACGCCTGTATCTGCATCATGAAATGATGCAGGCCAAATGGATCAGTAGGCCAAATGGCTCAGTACGTGGAATGTACGAGCATGCAAGGGGAATTCTAAAGCATAAACATAGGCTTTAACTTGATAAAAGGGAAACATATTTACCTCTTCTCAACTCTGTAACACCCCCTATCCAAAAACAGACCGAACAAATAGATTTCCAGAAGTTGCAAGTGCAGCCCATGGTTGCCACCCAAGGACAGTAGGGTGACCAATGATCCGTTCTGGTGGTCCATGGATGGCCACCTGCAGCCCCTCAAGAATCAGCCCAAAAAATTCCTCTAAGGCATGACCCACAGCCAGACCCACAGACCGTAGGTCAGACCATGAATTGTGGTCCAGATCAGTGGATCGAGGCCTCAAAACCTGGTCTCTAAAGTCGATCGACGGACTGACAAGATGGACCGTGGGTTAGTCCACAGACCATCGATCAGTCCGTAGATCGAGACCCGCAGGACCCCAGAACCTATCCTCTGAAGTCGATCGATGGACTGACAGGGCAGAAATATGGGTCAGTCCACGGACCGTCGATCAGTCTCATCGGTGGCTTCAGCATATCTAAAGTCAGGGGTCGTTTGGTCTTTTGCTCATGTGTTGGACCCCTAAACTACGTAGTTTAACCCCTAAACTATCTAGTTTTGGTCAGTTTTAGCCTAGTAAACAAATTAGGACCTAACCTAATCAATTATTCACCAAAAATTCAACAAACTTAGAGCAAAAATGAGAGAGAAAGTCGAGCAACCCTCCAAGAACACGCAACAAGGTTTCTTCAGTTCCAGCGCCGAAATTGAAAGATTTCTCCGTGAATTTTGACACCAGGTATGTCAGATTTAACTAGTGGCTTCCTTTCACCCATTAGGTCCCTAGATTTCACTTAGAATCTTGATTCCCTTAATATTATCTAGACCTAGAATTTATTGAATGTTAGAAATTGTTGGGTTTTAGTTGTTAGAATGATCCAAATCATATTATCATGTTATTGCTTAGTTCTTGCATGAAATTCAGAACCCTAGTTGTATAGATTTGTTTAGTTCATGAATTACACATGCTAGGTCAGTTTAAATAGATATACATGCTTTAGTTTACGAATGTCACTTTATTAGTTATAATTGTTGCATTTTTAGAGTTTGCATGTCAGTAATTGAGTTATCCAGTACTTCACATTTCAGTCATAATATTGCTTATATATATTCTAATTGGGAGTAGCTTAATACGAGTGGACTAGGGTTCAGCGTACCGGATAGTCCCAGAACTATGTGCCCCCGTAGGTTTATAAGTCCTCTCTGTGGGCATTACATTTTAGTGATCACGCCAGTCATGCCTCTGTACCTCTAGCAGGGTATATTGGGTCCTCTCGATGGGGCATATACATCGAACTTCACATTTAGCTCATGTGGTTTTATGTTGGTTATTAGTAGACCCCTTACAGTTAGATTCTATTGCATGACCATGTTATAAGTTACAGTTAGATTTCAGTCTCAGAATGTTATAAACTTGGTCACTGCACTCAGTTAGTTCATGTCCATTATTTTCAGTATAGTATCATGCTTATCTCTTATCATTGCTCAAATATATGCTTTGGTTCAGTAATGTTTATTGTTCAACTTTATTCTATCATTCATTCTCAGTAACTTTCAAGTACTGACGCATACTCTGCGCTACATTTTCTCATGATGTAGGTTCAGGTTCTCAGCTTCCAGATCAGCATAGATCGGTTCCCGCTCTTCAGCTTAGCAGTAGCAGTGGTGAGTCCTCATTCTCCAAGGACGACAAACATGTTTCCTTTACTTTTAGTCTTAGTTTCAGTTTTTGCTAGATTTAGCTGGGGCATGTCCCAGTATTTCTAGTCAGTAGAGGCTTTATTTTAGACATAGTTAGATTTAGCTTTAGCATTTAAGTTTGATTTTTCAGTTGTTGTTAAACTCTCAGCTTTTATATATTCAGATAGTTTATGGGTATTCCATATCATATCAGTTTACATGATGATTTAGCTTCCACACAGTATTTCTTTACTTCAGTTTATTTAATATGCTTATGATATGGCAGCAAGGTTAGCTTGGGATCACTCGTGATCCTAGGTCCCTTGTCCGTGTCCTGGGTAGCTTCGGGGAGTGACAAACTTGGTATCAGAGCACTAGGTTTAAGACTCTTAGGATGTTTGAAAAGTTGCACTAAGTAGAGTCTTTTTCATGGGTGTGAAGTGCACAACATCTAATGAGAGGGAGGCTACGAAGTGTTTTAGGAAAACTTCATTTTCTTGTTACTCTTATTATGCGTAAGGTATGATCTAATTCCTCGTTTCTAACTTAACGTTATGCACATTCAGATCATGCCTCCGCGTAGAGCTTACGGAAGGAATGCGAATGCCTGAAATGGTAACACAGCTCCTCAAGTCCCAGATCAGAAAGTTTCGAATGCTGAGTTTTGGAACACCATTCAGTTTTTGGCTCAGAGTGTGACTAACCAGAACAACCAACGAGTTCAAATTCCTGCAAATGCTAGTGGTAGATCAGTGGCAACCAGGAATCGCGATTTTGTTTGGATGAATCTACTTGAGTTCTTAGGATCGCAGATTAGTGAAGATCCCCAAAACTTCATAGATGAGGTCAAGAAGATCTTTGGAGTGATGCAACTGACATGTGATGATAGGGTAGAGTTGGCAGCCTATCAGCTTAAGGATGTAGCTCATATCTAGTATACTCAATGGAAAGAGAACAGAGGTACAGATGCAGCTCCTATCACTTGGGAATGCTTTAGTGAGACCTTTCTGGAGAGATTCTTTCCAAGAGAGTTGAGGGAGGCAAAAGCTCAGGAGTTCATGAATTTGAGGCAGGGTAGTATGACAGTCCAAGAGTATGGACTCAAGTTCACCTAACTCTCCAGGTATTCTCCTCACATGGTTGCCGATTCCAGGGCATCTGACTTAGTGAAAACAGAGTGTAGGAATGCTATGTTGCTGGAAAATATGAACATATCTAGGCTCATGACTCATGCTCAGCAGGTTGAGGGAGATAAGCTTAGGGAAAAGGCTGAGGATAATAAGAAGGCTAGAACAAGCAACTATGAGTATTCTCAACATAAATTAGGTGGTGGAAATCACTCGCAGTTTCAGCAAAAGTCTTCTGCTCCAGCACGTTCATCAGCTAGTGTTCCATCCTAGAAGTTTCGACAGGATCAGAAAGGTAGGTCATCAGGCTCTAAGTCTCAGGGGAGTATTTCAGGCACCAGAACCTACCCAACTTGTCCAAAGTGTGGTAAGAACCATCCGAGTGAGTGTCTTGCATGAAAGGAAGGATGTTTTGGGTGTGGTAAGTCTGGTCACAGGATGAGAGATTGTCCTTTTGCTAGATAGGGTCAAGGGGGCAATAATGGTGGAGCTCAATCCACAACTTTAGCAACACCAGCAAGTCGCCCGACTCAGCAGAGTAACTCATCTGGTATAGGTGGCGGTCAGCGCCGAAATAGGTTGTATACTCTTCAAGCTCGCCAAGATCAAGAATATTCTCCTGATGTAGTCACTAGTACGTTACGAATTTTTAACTTAAATGTTTATGCATTGTTAGACCCAGGGGCTACTCTTTCCTTTGTAACTCTTTATATAGAAGTCAACTTCGATGTTAGTCCAAAAACTCTCTCAGATGCCTTCTCAGTATCTGCTCCAGTCAGTAACCAAGTTAAAGCTAGACGGGTATACAGAAATTTCCCTATCACAGTCTCCTAGAAAGTCACCTCAGCATATCTTGTAGAGTTAGAAATGGTAGACTTTGATGTCATTGTAGGCATGGATTGGTTATATTCTTGTTATGCCTCAATCGATTATAGAACTAGGATTGTTCGTTTTCAGTTTCCAGACAAACCAATCTTAGAATGAAAGGGTAGTAGCTTAGCGTCTATGGGTCGAATCATTTTTTACCTAAAGGCCAAAAAGATGATTTTAAGGGTTATCTCTACCATCTAGTTTGGGTTAAGGATTCAAGCTCTGAAACCCCAACTCTTGAGTCAGTTCCTGTAGTTAATTAGTTCCCAAAAGTGTTTCCAGAAGATCATCCCGAAGTTCCTCCAGAAAGGAAAATCAACTTTGGAATTGATCTCCTTCCGAATACCCAGCATATTTCTACTCCTCCTTATAGAATGGCTCCAACTGAGCTTAAGGAATTGAAAGAGAAATTGAAAGACTTTCTAGATAAGGGCTTCATCAGACCAGTATTTCCCCATGGGGTGCACCAGTGTTGTTCTTAAAAAGAAAGATGGTTCTCTCAGAATGTACATTGACTATAGGCAGTTGAACAAGGTCACAATCAAGAATAAGTATCCTATCCCCATGATTGGTGACTTGTTTGACCAACTTCAGGGTGCTAGTCATTTCTCAAAGATAGACCTCAAATCCGATTATCATCAGCTTAGAGTCAGAGATATTGACATCCTAAAAACAGCCTTCAAAACTCGATATGGTCATTATGAATTCGTAGTTATGTCATTTTGACTAATCAATGCTCCTGCAGCTTTCATGGATTTGATGAACAGAGTGTTCAAGCAGTATTTAGACATGTTCGTTATCGTCTTTATTGATGATATCCTCATTTACTCTAGGAATGAGGAAGAATATGTGAATCATTTGAGGGTTGTCCTACAAAATCTCAAGGATCACCAGTTATTCTCTAACTTTAGCAACTGTGAGTTTTGGTTGCAATCAGTTACTTTCTTTGGGCATATAGTGTCTAGCGAAGGGATCCGAGTGGATTCTCAGAAAATAGAAGCAGTGAAACAATGTCCCAAACCTACCTCTCCTATAGATATCAGAAGCTTCTTGGGTTTGGCTGGCTATTATAGAAGGTTCATGGAAGGATTTTCATCCATAGCCTCTCTATTGACTAAGTTAACTCAGAAGAAGGTTAAGTTTCAGCGGCAGATGATTGTGAGAAAAGTTTTGCAGAACTGAAAACTAAGTTGACTCCAGCTCTCTACCAAAGGGTTCAGATGGTTATGTTATCTATTGTGATGCATCCAGAGTCGGTCTAGGTTGTGTGTTTATGCAGTGAGGTAAGGTTATAGCTTATACTTCTAGACAGCTTAAGGTGCATGAGAAGAACTATCCAACTCGTGACCTCAAGCTTGCAGCAGTGGTATTTACACTTAAGGTTTGGAGATATTACTTGTATGGTGTTCATGTAGATGTGTTCACAGACCATAAAAGTCTTCAGTAAGTGTTCAACCAGAAAAAACTGAATCTTCGCCAGAGGAGATGGCTTGAGTTCCTCAAGGATTATGATATAAGTATACATTACCATCCTGGTAAGGCCAACATAGTAGCAGATGCTCTTAGTAGACTATCTATAGGCAGTGTAGCACATGTTGAGGAAGAAAGAAAGGAACTAGCGAAGGATGTTCACAGACTTGCTCGCTTAGGAGTTGAGCATATCAGATAGTGGTGTAACAGCTCAGAATGAGGCAGAATCTTCATTGGTAACGAAGGTTAAGAAAAATCAAGATAGTGATCTGATATTGCTTCAACTAAAAGGCATAGTCTATCAGCAGAGAGTGGAGTTTTTCTCCCAAGGGGGAGATGTTGTGCTTCGCTATCAGGGTCAATTATGTGTTCATAAGGTAGGTGAGTTGAGACAGGAGATTCTTGAAGAAGCCCATAATTCTAGAAATTATATTCATCCAGGCGCCACTAAGATATACCGTGAACTGCGGGAAGTCTTTTGGTGGAATACAAGAGATATAGCGTATTTTGTGGCTAAGTGCCCTAATTGTCAGCAAGTGAAGGTAGAACATCAGAGACCAAGAGGTATAACTCAAGAGATCAATATTCCTACTTGGAAGTGGTAAGTGATCAACATGGACTTCATTACAGGTTTACCTCGTACTCGCAGACAACATGACTCCATTTGGGTGATAGTTGATAGAGTCACTAAGTCTTCTCGCTTTTTGGTTATTAAGACTACGAATTCAGTGGAGGCCTACGCCAAGATTTACATTAATGAGATAGTCAGGTTGCACGGGGATCCTTTGTCTATCATCTCAAATAGAGGTCCTGAGTTTACCTCTCATTTCTGGAAGTCATTTCAGAAAGGTATTGGTACTCATGTTAATCTTAGTACAACATTTCATCCACAGACAAATGGCCAGGCAGAGCGTACCATTCAGACCTTAGAGGACATGTTGTGAGCTTGTGTGATCAATTTCAAGGGTAGTTGGGATAATCACCTTTCTCTTACAGAATTCGCCTAAAATAATAGTTACCATTCCAACATTCAGATGGCCCCTTTTGAGGCATTTTATGGGTGTAGATGTAGATCTCCAGCTGGTTGGTTTGAACTAGGTGAAGCAGCCTTGATAGGGCTAGATTCAGTTCATGATGCTATGGGAAAAGTGCAACTTATCAGAGATAGACTTAAGACAACCCAGATTCTCCAAAAGTCCTATGCAGATGTAAGGAGAAGGAAATTAGAGTTCCAAGTTGATAATTGGGTTTTTCTGAAAGTATCACCTATGAAGGGGGTGATGAGATTTGGAAAAAAAGGGAAGCTCAGTCCTAGATATGTAGGCCCTTACAAGATTTTGAAAAGAGTTGGTAAAGTGACTTATGAGTTAGAGTTGCCAATAGAACTAGCAGCAGTGCATTCGGTTTTTCACATTTCATTGTTGAAGAAGTGTGTGGGTGATCAAGCATCTATTGTACCTTTAGAAAATGTGGCTGTGAAGGATAGCCTCACTTATGAAGAGGTGCCAGTTGAAATCCTTGATCGTCAGGTTCGAAGGTTAAGAAACAAAGAAGTCGCTTCAGTTAAGGTTTTGTGGAGGAGCTAGTCTGTAGAGGGAGCTACTAGGAAAGCAGAAGCAGCCATAAAGGCCAAGTATCCTCATCTCTTTCCTTCTGATTCCATTCCAGCTTGAGGTAATAGTTCCTCTCAAGTTTTTCAGTCAATCATGCATAGATTCAGTCTTAATATCATGTTCCTTCAGTTTATACTTGCATTTTCAGCGTAATTGCATGTCCTTGGAACTTAGTTCAGTCAAAAATTGGTTTCTAGAAATTAGTGGCAGGGTTTGCAGCTCTTTCCCTCCCTATCCAACTAGTTGAGACTTCATTTGAGGATGAATGTTCCCAAGGGGGAGATAATGTAACACCCCGTATCTGAAATAGCCCGAACTAGCAGATTTCCAGAAGTTTCAGGTGCAACCCACGGTTGCCACCCACGGTCCGTCCTAGTGGTCCGTGGATGGCCACCTAAAGACCCCAGAATCAGCCCAAATATTCCTCTAAGGCATGACCCATGTCCTAACCCACAGACCGTAGGTCAGACCACGGACCGTGGTCAAGGTATGTGGATCGAGGCCTAAAAACCTGGTCTCTAAAGTTGATCGACAGACTGACATGACGGACCATGGGTTAGTCCACGGTTCGTCGATCAGTCCGTAGGTCGAGACCCTTAGGATCCCCCAAAACCCATCCTCTGAAGTCGATTGCCAATTGCAGATTTAAAGTCAGGGATCGTTTAGTCTTTTCTTCATGTGTTGGACCACTAAACTACGTCGTTTAAACCCTAAGCTACGTAGTTTTGGTCAGTTTTAGCCTAGTAAACAAATAAGAACCTAACCTAATCAATCATTCACCAAAAATTCATCATACTTAGCAAAATTAGAGAGAGAAAGTCGACCAACCCTCCAAGAAAAGGGAGCAAGGTTTCTTCAGATCCAGCCCCGAAATTGAAAGATTTCTTCGTGAATTTTGACACCAAGTATGTGAGATTTAACTAGTGGCTTCCTTTCACCCATTAGGTCCCTAGATTTCACTTCGAATCTTGATTCCCTTAATATTATCTAGACCTAGGATTTCTTGAATGTTAGAAATTGTTGAGTTTTAGTTGTTAGAATGATCCAAATCATATTATCATGTTATTGCTTAGTTCTTGCATTAAATTCAGAACCCTAGTTATGTAGATTCGTTTAGTTCATGAATTACAGATGCTAGGTTAGTTTACCAAATATACATGCTTTAGTTTACAAATGTCACTTTATCAGTTATAATTGTTGCATTCTTAGAGTTTGCATGTCAGTAATTGAGCTATCCAGTACTTCATATTTCAGTCATAATATTGCTTATATACATTCTAATTGGGAGTAGCTTAATACCGAGTGGACTAGGGTTCAGCGTACCCAAATAGTCCCAGAACTACGTGCCCCCGTAGGTTCATAAGTCCCCTCTTTGGGCATTAAATTTTAGTGATCACGCCAGTCATGCCTCTATATCTCTGGCAGGGTATATTGGGTCCTCCCGTTAAGGCATATACATCGGACTCCACATTTAGCTCATGTGGTTTTATGTCGGTTATTAGTAGTTTTCTTATAGTCAGATTCTATTGCATTGACCATGTTATCAGTTACAGTTAGATTTCAGTCTCAGCATGTTATAAACTTGATCATTGCATTCAGTTAGTTCATGTTCAGTATTCTCAATATAGTATCATGCTTATCTCTTATCATTGCTCAGATATATTATTTGGTTCAATTATGTTTATTGTTCAACTTTATTCTATCATGCATGCTCAGTATCTTTCAAGTACTGATGCATACTCTGCGCTACATCTTCTCGTGATGTAGGTTCAGGTTCTCAGCTTCCAGATCACGCATAGATCGTTTCCCGATCTTCAATTCAGCAGTATCAGTGATGAGTCTTCATTCTTTGAGGACGACAGACATGTTTCCTTTGCTTTTAGTCTTAGTTTCAATTCTTTCTAGATTTAGCTGGGGCATGTCCCAGCATTTATAGTTAGTAGAGGCTTCATTTCAGACATAGTTAGATTCAACTTTAGCGTTTGAGTTTGAATTTTTAGTTGTTGTTAAACTCTCAGTTTTTATATATTCAAAGGGTTTATGGGTATTCCCCATCATTTTAGTTTACATGATGATTTAACTTCTGCACAGTATTTTTTTACTTTAGTTTATTTAGTATGCTTATGATATGCCAGCAGGGTTTGCTTGGGGTCACTCGTGATCCTAGGTCCCGTGTCCGCGTCCTGGGGGTAGATTCGGGGTGTGACAAACCCACTCAACTCAAGAATAAGATACTCAACTCAAAGATATGATACTCAACTCAAAGGTACTCAACTCATGATACTCAAGTATAAAGCAACAAAAAAATATGCAATATATGGAAAAAATTTAAAACAGTAGATAGCAACTCAACTAAATCAATACATGAACATGAAGTGAAAACCATTTAAGCTTTACAATAAAATATACAATGATAGAAACATGAAATGAATATACTTTACTTGTGGGGAGTTTCTCTAACCGACAACCATTACCATGAGCCTAGCAATGATACAACATTTCGCCTCACGTTGCCAGGGCCATCCTATACTTTGTCGGGGTATTGGATGATATTGTGACTATGGCTCCATCTAATTGGCCTTCTCAGAGGCACTGACGAGTTGCATGAAGAATCATTGTTATCCTATCCTAAGCTGGCAACGTAGTTCTATAAGACTTCTGAATCATAAAAGACTCTAACCCAACTCGGTGCTCGATACTACTTCTAAAATAATTAATATAACTTTGTGCTCAATTCAACTATTACAAAGAATGGGCTTCTTAGATTGCTTGAAATACTTTTCAAAACATGAGACATGTTTACCTTCTTGAAAACATGCAATTATGAACTTATCTTTCAAGTACAATAATTAATATAGGTACATATATATACATATGTGTGTGTGTGTGTGAATAAAATAACATTAGATAGTCTTAAGTCTTTATGACATAGAACCTTTAAACTTTTTCTCAAAACTCAGTTTGAAACACAATGATTGACTTTCAAAGACTCTCAAGACTTATAACTCAATTCGTAGGGTTCATGCGGAATTATGGGCATGAACAACTCATCTTGAGGACCTAAATAACCATATAGAAACTCATGACTACAACTCTTTCTCAAAACTCATCTTTACTTCCTCAAAAACTCGGTTTAAAACTCAAGTGCTGGCTTTGAAAATCTTTTCAAGATTTATAACTCAAAATAGGTTTCATGTTGAATTGTAGACATGAACAAATCAACTCAAGGATCTCAATAATAATATAGATACTCAATAATTAGGAATAGAATTTTTAAAAGAACCGTGAACTCAAGAACTCAAATCAACTTATCTCAAGAATACTCAAATCTAGGGGTAGAATCCTAGATTTCTCTTTTACTGATTTGAAAGAAGATGTAGGGCGTGAGGACAAACAAGTCAAACACTATGATAGTCTTACAAACTTGGAAGAACAAAGTTCTTGAAGAATCTTGAAGAATAACTTGATTAGAATCCTTGAAACCCTAGCTTTAAGGTAAACGATCAAGAAAACCTTTCTTGAGATTCTTGAATTAGTTTCTTGAATTCTCTATGGCTAAGAATTATGATTTTTATGAGTGATTCATAATTGTATGGAGGAATTTGAGTTGGAAAGAATGGAATTCTTGGAGAAAAACTTACCTTGAAGAGGAATCTTGAAAAAGATTGGAAGAATCTTGAAAAAGATTGAAAGAATCTTGAATGGAGTCTTCTACTTCAATTTTTTTCTTAGGGTTTGAGAGAGAAGAGAATGATGGATTTAAAGATGAAAATCTGATTGTTTTGAGTCTATTATTAGTCAAGAAATTCATTTAGGTTTTTCTTGGAGGTAAAAAGACAAAAACGACCTTTTTTAATATTTTCCCGTCGGCTAATTTGTAACAGCACTATATCAAGTTACTAAAATAGTCATAACTTTTTACTCAGAAATTGGATTGACGCAAAATTGGTGGAGTTGGAAAGTATATTCAAATACCTTTAATTTGATAGGTTATGACTCACGTAACTCTTTACATTGTAAGAGACATGGTTTTTTGAAGTTGACCCAAGTAGAATCTTACATAAAAACTTAATCGATAAAGAAACTTCAAGAACACTTATCAAGAACTCATCAAGAAATTAAATTGCTCAATATTTATGGATATATTCACAAAAGAAACTCATGATTGACGTGTGTGTGAACGAACCCAACACTATGGAAGCTTACATACCTCAAAGAACTAGGTTCTTGGCGAAATCTTGATTTTCTTGAACGAACTCTTGAAACTTTGAACTTTTTCTCCTCTTGAATCTTCTATTTAAAACCCTAAACACTTTTGGGGATGAATGAAACTGATTCTAATCAGTTTAGACCCTTAATTGGGTGTAAGTTGCGTTTAGAATAAGTGGGGGTAAGGAAAAGACTAAAATACCCCTCTTATTTTCGGGTAACTTTCCTTAAATGGATAGCCTAACTTAAAAGGGAATATATCCCTCATACGAGCTCAAAAATTAGCAAACTCGATGGCGTTAGAAAAAGGACTCATAGATCTTTCATTTGATATCTTGGTTCAAAAAATTTCTGGGGTGTTACATGACCCTGGTCAACATTCTTGATAAACATTCTAATATGAGAATTCCTTCAGTGTGGTTACCTTAAAATTATTGAACTTGGTCTAGAATGACCCTTTTTGCAGATTTCGAGGCTTTCGGCTTATTTTGAGTCCCCTTGTGGATTTTGGCTTAAAATGGAGTTTAGGTGTAGGACCCATTTTTTTGTCGAAAAGACCTCAGATGGAAGTTTTGAATGCTCCATCGATTCTAACATGTCGAATTTGATTCGGTTGCATATCTAGTTTGTGTGCACGTGGTCCCGAAAGAATTTTGAACACCCCATCGGGCATTTTGAGGTTACCTACACAAACTGATATGCATCAATTGATGCATGCAAGAAATGGTGTTTGGTGGCCTAGGGCTAGGTTCATGGAGAATAGAGAGTCTGACGGCCGCGTTCACAGGGGCTAGACATGTTCTTAGGGGCCAGCCGCGATAGCAGAGTCCTTGTTCTCCCCAGTTACATTCATAGGGCCCCAACTGTGTTAGCAACCTCTGTGTTCATGGGGCACCACTGCGTTCGTGAAGAAGTTGTTGGTCTGGTCTATTAAATAAAACCACACACCAATCAACTTGAACTTCAAAAATTCTAAGTGTGATTTCTCCCTCATTTCACCTCCAAATTCAGTGATTAAAAGTCCTCTGGGTTCATGGAGCTTCAGGCTACTAAGTGATCGAGAAGTGTTGGAAACTCGTCATTTGAGGTAAAATCATTGTTTTCAGAACCTTCTTAGCTTAGTATGTTCCTTAACGATGATTTTTATTTTATGTGTTAGTTTCCGTTGTTCCGAGCCTCAAATTGTATTCCATTTTGGAACGAAAGTTCGGGATATTGTTAAGGATCCTTCACCAGAGTCATTTCCAAATTTTCCGATGTGGGTCTTTATACACCCAAATTACACCTCCCTAAAGAAGTATAAGCGGTCGCTGACAAATAAAGAACCTAACTGAGGTTAGGATCGATCCCACAAGGAATATCGTTTGGACTTGGGCTAATTTACAGTTATTTGTACTTTTAGTTAGGTTTACTTCCGTAAACACAAAGGGGATTTGTAAATAAAGTAATAGTTGATTTATCAGCAGTCACAAGTAATAAGTAAACTAAAATCATAGTTTATAATATAAATATGAGAGGTAAACTAGGGCATATGTGATCCCCCACTAAATTTAAAGGTGTGTGTGACTCAATAAGCATGGCATTAGTCAATTCAAAGTTCTATTTTTCCTTTTCGCTACACCATTAGATGCAGGGGAATAAGGAGAAGTTCATGAATTATTCTCAATATCTAACAAAATACCTAAACTCATTTGGCTCATATTCACGGCCTCTATCACTTCTAATTCAGTTTCAACATTCCATTACAAGCATACCCATTTCCCACATAAATATCATTTTCCACAATTACATATTGATCAGATTCAATAATATGTTTGAAGTCTTCTTTATTAAAAAGAAAACTAGACACTAAATTTTTTTCTCATAGGAGTATAAAGTACATCTTTCAAAGTTAATACTCTTCCAGAAGTAAAACTCAATTCTACATCTCTCGCTCCAAGCACTTGAGTAGTGTGAGAGAGTCACCAAGCATGATAGTTTTGGACTCCTCAGAAGGAGTATATTTTTTAAATCAATCTTTGTCATAATAGACATGATAGTTTGCACCAGAATCAGTCCACCATCCATCAACACTCTCAACCATGTTTATATTTGTACTCACCACCATAAAAGTCTCTTTGTTAAGTTTTTGTCAGGTGTGGCTACATTTCCAAAATCTGAAAAATTGATAAATATGTCCACTCTTTCCATTGACAAAGCATGGGCCCGTATCTTGAACTTGTTGATTTTGTGTTTGGTTATTTCCATCATTATTTTTCTTGGGAGGTCTACCATTATTTTTCTTGAATTTTTTATTCTTAGGCATCATAGAAGTATTTTGTGAGATTCAGGAGTAGCATCCTTTGAAGTAATTAAATTTAACTTCGTTGGGATGTTGCTTTCTTCTGATTGTAAAAGTGCATCTTGGCCCCTTGCCTCCTCTTCCATGCAGATTTTAATTATCACATTTTAAGAAAGACTTCCTTTTGTTTATGGTGCATATTTATTTGAGATTCTTTCCAAGAAGGTAAAAATATATCTATTATGCCACAAGCAATAAGGTTATCTCCAATTTGATCTCCTTGAACTTGAGCTCTCCAAAAATCATTGTAAATTATTGAGCTTGGTCTATCACTGATTTGTTGTCCACCATTGGGAAATGAAATAGTCTACTAGCCGCATATTTTTTTTCGCTCCAACCTCTTCGGTATCATACTTACTCTACAATACTTTCCAAATCTTCCTTGCACTAGAGTAAGTTCTATCATAATAATTATAAAAATTATCAGATAGACAGTTAAGAATATAATACCGACACTTGTAAGAATCAGCATCGTGCTTTTCCACTTTCTCATGATGAGAAATAAGTTCACCATCATTCATGGAGGTGTAATCAACTTTATTAGGATTCTTCTCAGTTAATATATAAGAAACATTGAGAAGACTTAAGTAGAAAAGTATTTTTCCCTTCCATCTCTTAAAATGGTTACCATTGAACCAAAATGGCTTGTTAAGATCTCTCATTTTGAAATCCGCAGATTTTTCAATTGTAGCCATTATGAATCTCCTTAAAATTATTGGTGAAAAATACATGTTTACAAATAATAATGGAAAATAATACCTCTTTCAATTGAGTCGTGGATATCTTTCTCTCTTTTTAGGAGATTCATGTCACTCCCCGAGCCTACACCCCGAACGTGGCCAGCACTCGAAGACCATTGTTAGTCCCAAGCGTTGGCCTGGCTAACTATTATTCACTTGGTTGTCACGACCCAAAACAAGTCATGAGTGGCACCCACATTTAACCTTCTAGGTGGGTGAACCAACAAATTCAACCCCAACTTACATGAATTGTTCAACTTACAGAAAACAATTATATTACGGAAGCTCAAAACTTATTAAAGTTCCAATAAAAGAAACCTCCAAAGTCTATTACATATTATCTCAAAACCCGAAAGTCATCACATCAAAAACATCTATTCTCAAAATACCAAGTCTAAGAGTATTAAAGACACCAAAATAAAAGAATAAAGTAGTCTGTGTTCGAAAACTTAGGACATCATGCCATGACCGAGAGAATCCAACACGAGCTAGAATGAATAGCTCACCCTGGAACCTGAGGTGCTGGAGACTGGCTAGAGCTAAGGGCAAGTGGAAGTTGTTGGTACACTCGCTGCACTACACAAAAGGAAAGCAAGGAAAAACACATGTAAGGCTCAGTACAGAGCAACATGTACTGAGTAGATATCATCAGCCGACTCAAAATAGTAACTAATATGCATAAAGTAATAGTATAAAATCAACTATAGCACTTAGCAAGTGATAAGCAACAAATAACATGAACAAGTGACAACGGAAGCAAGTACGTAATCAATCACAATATCAAGCACACATACGAGGACTCATGCCTCCACACCACGCTCATTTGAGAAATGGGTCCTTTGATATTGATTACATTCAATTAATTCAATATGTTTTCCATTAATGTTACCGTACCGGAACGTGACACCCGATCGAATAACATCATGCCGGCTCATGGCACCCGATCCAATATATCGTGTCGGAACGTGACACCCGATCCAATAATCGTGTTGGCTCGTGGCACCCGATCCAATATATCATTAATTTATCATTTATTATCACCACTTTTCACTTCATTAACAATATTTCATCAAGCCTTCTTTTAAAAGGCATCACTTCGATAGAGAAGGTTCAAGATTATAAATTTCACAGTCTCAGAATTTCAGACCAATCACAAACAACACATAGATTATTCAAACCACACAACCAAGTACATAGAGAAATTCACAATATCACTCAATGACTATCAATCACTATTAAGAGTCTATCTATCACATAGAATAAACCATAACCCACCTCCACCGAAGAACCGAAATCAGGCAAGCTACTTCTCCAATGCTTCTCCTTTCATCAATGCCTCCGAACGTTCCCAATCTATCAAGTATGCATAATTTGTAAGTTAACGAGTCTATAGGCACCCATGTTACTATATGTCTAGTCTAGACCCAAAACTCACCCGATTTTATAATCAATTTCCTAAAATTCATGCCTAAGGGTAAATCTTATTCCTCCAATTAGCATAACTCTAATGGAATTCATCTGATATAATACACTTAATATTTAATTACTCATCTTAATATACCAAAACTTCATTTATAATAAGATAATTGAAATAATCTTAGGGTTGAATCTTGCGAACTCAATTCCTCGCTGTGAAACTCAAATCACAGCACTACCTGTACATTTTTATACTTACTACTAAAAGTAGCATCCTGATGCCAACAGAATGTAATATCCAATGAAATCACTAACCACTAATATTTGTTAATAATTCCTACTGGAACACCATTCGCTCCCCAATTGTAAAGTCTAACACCCCAAATAGATTTTGAAACGTTGTTCTTCCCAAAACAACATATAGAAAAACATTAATTATAAATTGATATACACTAAGATATGGATTAATTGTCTTAAGGTTTTACCTAAGTACTCACGACTTTCCTTCATTCAACACCGCTTTCTGTAATTCTCTTATTGCCCTCTTATCTTTTCTTCTTCTACAAATTATTTATTACCCTAATTATTATATGACTAATTACAAAAATGTTAAAAGTGGCCACTACTAATTTTAATGTTATTTTCTTTAACCGCCAACTAAATTAATTATTAAAACTGCCCCACTAATTTAATAATTATAGTTACAAATAGTCCAAATACTCATTTTGAATCTATCAGAAGAGTCTATATGAAATAAAAAGCTCTAGTACTCAAAACGACCAAATGGGTCGTTACATTGGCTCTATAAGATAAGTGGAAGCTTAAATAGATGAGCATTTAAAACATTTAGAGAAAATATTTAAACACTGTATTGAAATGCCTAACATAATTCATAAGTTCAAATAAAACGTTTGGAGAAAACAATGGAAACATCTACCTATGAAGCTTTTATTGTTCAAGATAGCTGTCGGGACCAGACCCACATTACTCAAGTACTACTAAAACTAAAATGAAAATGGAGTCCCTCGAAAGCAAGGAGGTCTCCCCAAAATCCGTCTACAAGTGCGAAGTGATCTCAACAAAACGCATGTTGATGATCCTGAACACCTGTACTTGCATCATAAAAAGGTGTAGGTCAAATGACATCAATACATGGGATGTACGAGTATGTAATATGGATGAATAAAACAATAATTGAAGTGATGGCGGAAAACATATCAAATAAACAGTATATGAACAAGTAGTAAAAACCATTTATATAATTTACAATAAGATATGAAATAAATACAATATGAGAATAGAAAACTTTACTCTATTGGGAGTTTCTCTAACCGACAACAATTACTATGAGTCTAGCAATGATACAATGCTTCACTCCCGTTGCAAGGGTCATCCTATACCTTCTCGGGGTATAGGATGCTACTGTAACTATGGATCTATCTGATAGGCCTTCTCAGAGGTAGTGAGGAGTCACACGACAAATTGGTGTGATCCTATCCTACGTTGGCTACGCAGTTTTAAGGGACTTGAGTTAAAAATAAACTCTTACCCAATTTGGTGCTCGATACTACTCCCTAAATATTTAATATCCATTATGCTCAATCACCCTTTAGAAATAAAGGGACAATTAATTTACTTTACTTTTCACTTTGCTTTACTTATGTCACGCCCCAAGGCTACCCCCTAGACGTAACACGGGACCTAGGATCACAAGTGACCCCAGGCTAACCCTGAGTCTAACATATCACAAGCATATTGAAAGATAACTAAGTAAGCGGAAACATAACTGTAAAGTGAATCAAACTAAAAGAACTTCAAGTGAGAATATAACTGAATATCAATGGGGGGGAACAACCCAAAACAAGTGAATATTGACTCTATGCCTGAAAGTCTCTAATACCAATGAGATGTTGGGACAAGTCCCCAGCTAACTCTAAAATAGAGAAAGCGTAAAATGAGCTAACTAAACCAAAATCATAAAGAAACGTCCTCAAACTATGAGGACTTGCCACTGAAGTTGTTGAGTATGGACTAGAAGTCGAACTAAGCGTGATCTGGATATTGAGCGCATGAACCTACATCGTACAACGATGTAGCGCAAAAGTATGTATCAGTACTTTGAATATACTGAGCATGCAGGATATAGATACTAAGGTGAACAATATAAACTGAACATGGAAATAGATATGTTGCGACATAACTGAAAGTTAAGGTGGATCCATTGACCAAGTATTAATCATGAAGATTACATGCTAAACTAAATGCTGAAGTAAATGTTGATAACATGGTCAATGTAATAAGAGTCTGAATGTGGGAGATATTATTAACCGACATAAACCACGTGAGCTAAACATGGATTCTGATGTATATGCCCTATCGAGAGGATCCAATATACCTTACCAGGGGTATAATGGCATGACTGTGGAATGATTGCAAAAAATTGATGCCCAACAGAGGAGACTTCTGAACCTACGTTGGCACGTAGTTCTGGGATTTTGAGGGTACGCTGAACTCTAGTCCAACTCGATGCTAAGTCTACTCCCAACTGAATATGTATGGCTAAAATGCAACTAAAATACTTAGTAGCCCAAAATACTGATATGATATCTGAGAATGCAACATATACTTACTTAAAGATATGGCATTCGAATTTTGAAGCATGATTTTCTAACTGATCTGCCTAGCAAGTATAATTCATGAGATACTGATAATTAATACAAGCTAGGGTTCTGAGTTCTATAAATGGGACTACATTAATTCTTCAAGAAACACATGTATATATTCAATACAATGGAAACTATAGCAACTAAATTTCAATGGATCCTCATGATTTGGAAACCCTAGGTCTGAGCAATTTATGGATCAGTTGAAGAACTGACTGAATTTTAGGGACCTAATGGGTGAAAGGAACCCACTAGTGAAATCCCACATACTTGGTGATGAAAACTATGGAGAAATACTTTGGATTTCAGGGATGAACTTGAAGAATACCTTTGCTTGTTCTTGGGAGAAACTGTCGCCTCTTTCTCTTCTTTTCTTTCTAAGTTGGATGATTTTAGGAGTGAGGGTTATAGGTAGTTTCTGACTAGATTATTAGGTTTAGACTGAGTAAAACAACATAGTTTAAGCACCAAACGATGTAATTTATGTGTCAAATGCATAGGGAAAAATACCAATACGACCCAGACTTAAAAGCTGACGAAGTAACTTCAAAAGAGGCTAGACAGGCCGTCTAGAGCACCATGGCCCGTCAAGTGGGTCGTGAAGATGCTCTGCCCGATGGGCTTCACTATTTCGAGCATCAATTTTTACTCCAAGCTTGGAATTGGGCAAACTCAGTGGAGCTAAAAGGGGGATTCAGAGATCTTTAATTTGATAGATCATGGGCCACCTAATTCATTTTGTGCTGAAAGATATGGTTGTTTGAAGTTGACACAAAACTCTGAGTCTGATAAGTCTCCTTCAAGGACGACTTTACGGTCCGTGTGAAGTTTCACGGACCGTCTAGGAGTCTATGGTCATTCACAGTGGCCTTGGGGGTGAAACCTCACTTAAAACTGATGAGGTGACCTTCAAGAAGGGAATCACGGGTTGTCTAGATCATCACGGCCCGTCCAGTGGGTCGTGATGTTGCCCTTCCCGACAGGGCTTCACTAAAACGAGCATAATTTTTTACTTCGAGCTCGAATTTAGGCAAACTTGGTGGCGTTGGAAAGAGGACTCAAATACCTTTAATTTGATAGGTCATGGGCCACCAAATTCATTTTTTTTCTAAAAGATATGATCGTTTGAAGTTGCCCCAAAACTCAAGACCTGATAAGTCCCCTTCACGAACGACTTCACGGTCCGTTTGAAGATTCACGGACCATTTAAACATCTTTGGCCCTTAGCCAGTGACTTGGGGTGGGACCTTACTGATGAGGTGATTTGTACGACCCACTAGATGGGTCGTCCAAGTCACCACGGACCGTCTGGGTGTCGGTCAAGGTGAATCTTGCTTGGGCAGGTGTTGTAAGACCTTCACGAGCCCCTTAACGGACTTTGGTCCCCTACATGGCCCATCTAGGGCTCCGTGGAGGGTTCCATGGTCCACTTTTGGGCTCGTGACTTGCCCAATTTACCCATTTCTAGTCTTTCTCTAACCTGAGGTGTTACAACTGAAGTACTTTTTGGAAACATCAATTATACTCTTTCTCTTTCTCAACTATAAAATAGTACATATGAAATCATTTTATTCATCCTATAAAAACTTTGCTCAAAACTTGTATTTAAAACGTATATTTATGGACTTATCGTTCAAGTCTGAAATCGATATATATGAAAATCTCATGTAATTACCTTTGAAGACATTATTTTTATAAATCAATAGGGTTCATGTGATACTAATCATGAACAACAAATTTAGAATTTTAACATACATAGTAGAAATCAAAACCTCAACCATTAAGGAAACGGAATTCAAATTTTCCAAGAAACTATGGGTAAAACCCTAAACGTAACTTTTGTTGACTGAATTTAAATGTAGGGCGTGAGGACGAACCATTCCAACACTATGAATAGTATTACATACCTGGAAGAACATAGTTCTTGGCGAATCTAGAAGAATACTTGAAAGCCAATGGCTTGTGTAGGGTGAGGTTCTATACGCCATGTTACGCCTAGGGTATATACTTTGGGTCGTGATAGTTATCAAATAATTTATGTAAGGTCCATCTCTTATTCTAGTGATTTCCTTTCCTTTTGGTTAGATATTGTCAGTTCATCCTATATTTAGGCTTTTATAAGTGTTGATTCTCTTGACATTTGGTTCTAGTTTTTGGTTCCTTGGTGGATTCTGAGATGAAGTCAATTGAATACTTCAAAAGTTTTATCCTAATAATATGAACCCTTTATTGGTATTTTATCTGTCAATAGAACTCATTTCCAAGTTTGAACTAGAAGAAATTTTGACTTGTTTTTTCCTTCTTTTCCTTTTTTTAGTTTTTTGCCTTAAAATAACAAGCTTATAAGATCCAACTTTAAAATTTTGTTCTTCTCCCTTGTTCTGTTTTATTAATGTCAAATACCCTTGTACACCAATGCACAAACAAGAATGAAATTCTCTAAAACTAATTTGTTTTAATAGTTAAAATGTCATTCGTGGACGTTAACTCTTTGAAATAATATAAAATAACAAATGCAAAGCGTCATAACTTCAAAGAAAAAATTCTAGTTGAACCTAACATTTTAAAAGAAATTCATAATATTAAAAAATATTTGAATTCAAATAATTTTGTAAAGTTACATCCTCAAAATTTCTCACCTTTCTCTATCCTTAACAGAAGTATAGCCATCCAAGTGTTTATGACATGTTCAATTGTTCATACTACATTCAATATTAACCCTCTACATTTGATATGTCAATACAAAGGATTCATATTGTCGACCCCAGATATTCTTAACTAGAATGTAATTGATCGACAAAATTTACATTTCTCTATTTTGATCATGTCAATGGAGAATGAGAAGGAGAAAGAGAACGCGATATCATCATTGAGGAGAACTACTAAACATAGAAGGTCATCAAGTGTTTCATGTTTTCTTTCTAGTACTTCAAATCAAATTTCTCACGACTCTCCATCGTCTTCTTCTCCTAACGAAACTTCAAAATTTAAAAAGTCTCATCATCATTTTCCAGAGATCAAAGAGAAATGTAAGAACATTATGAATCGATTTGGTAGACATTGTCGTCATGCCTCTGCTGATTTTACCTATGATCAAATAAGTTATGCCAAGAATTTTGAAGAAAATGATGAAACAAATTTTGATGACACTGAGGATTTTCCTCAGAGGAATTTTATATCTAGGTTGCCACCATCTCCTCCTCCTTATTCCAAAGTGATAATTCCAACCAACATACAAAAACATGAATGAATAGGGAGATCAAACATATATTAATTACCACAACAAACATATATTTTACCACAAGTCATCGCCCTTTTGTGATTCACCGGCCACAAGATTAGATCGATGAAGAATCTCTCCAAAATCGTTGATCAGGACACGTCACTAAATCCAAAAATCCCATTGGTTGTTTATTAATCTCAAACCTGGTAGCTCGGTTGATAGGCGCTCTTATAAACTAGTCTTGCATACAAATCCAGGTTGGTGTAACATATGGTCGATGAAGAATCTCTACAAAGTCTGCTCTATGATCAAATGGCCATTAAATCAAGAAATCTCGTCGACTGCCTATTAATCACAAACATGATAGCTTGGTTAATTGACACTCATATAAACTCATCTTGATTACAAATTCAAGTTGGTGTAATATATGATAGATAAAGAATCTCTCCAAAATCTCCTATGTGATCAGATGACTACTAAATCCCGCATTAGTTGCTTATTAATCTCAAACCTGATAGCTCGATTGATTGGTATTCGTATAAACTCATCTTGCTTACAAATTCAGGTTGGTGTAATATATGGTCAATGAAGAACTCTCCCAAATCTGCTCTTTGATTAGGTACGTGCTACTAAATTCAAAAATCCCATCACTTGCTTATTAATCTCAAACCTGATAGCTCTGTTGAGTGGCACACCTATAATAAACTCATCTTCGCATACAAATTTCAAGTTGGTGCAATAATATATGGTCGCGGAAGAATCTCTCTAGAATCTGCTCTTTGATAAGGAGCGCTACTAAACCTAAAATGCCCATTGATCTTTTATTGATCTCAAACATAATAATCGGAGTATTAGTACTCTTGTACGCTCATCTTGCATACATACATTTGCCAACAAAGGATCAAAGTCACGGGGATGAATTCAGAAGAGGTGAAGAGAAGCTTCGAAACATCAACACCGATCAATACAATTAGACTCGGAGACATATCTAGAGAAAATTCTATGTGTTTAACAAATTCATTACTTTCGAGTTGAAAATATGTATTTGAAATATTAATACAATTAAATTCAGAGGCGAGAATTATGTGAGTTCAACTAAATTCATTACTTTTGAATTGAAAAGATGTATGCATATATAAAAATAAAAATAAAAGATACTGAAAATGTGTATTATAATAAGATCACACTCATTTTGATCCCACAAATTAAAATTTTTAGATTCGCCTATGCACAAGCAACATATCAAGAGGCCACATCCATGTGCCAAGGCAAGTGAAAACAAATACTATACTAGCAAATTAAAGACAAAAGGCTGAAACATTATGTGAAATATATTAATTTCCTGTATAAACATAAGTAGAAAAATTGGCTATCTGTGATTTATTGCAACTTTAATTTCTTGAAAGTATAATTATTTCATAAAAGTATAATTACCTAATTTACGTTGCAAAAATATAGTCTAAAATTTATATTACAAATCTTTAGCCCAAAACACAATATGGTATACAACAATATACATTTGGTATACAATAATATACAAAACATTCATTTTATTTTTCTTACAATTTTTTTTTAAAACTTGATATACAATATTATACACCCATACACAGTAATATACAATTTTATACACTATTTTACCAATAAAAAATTATTCAAACTTCACTGACTGATTTCTCTCAAACGAAAAGATGAAATCTTTTTAAAATTTGTGGATCATCCCCATTAGATAAGACATCACGAATCACAATAGAATTTGATTGGGAAATATGTGGTAGCATGTAAAGGATCAAGCTTCACTAGTATGCTAGAATTTTTATTTATTTATTGTGTTTCACCCGATATTAGATATTCACATTGAAGTTTGACTAAGTTTGAATTTGCACCAAAAAATCCCACATTAGAGGGTAATTTGCTCCCTAACAAAGGTCATTATGTACCCAAAATTATGTCCCGGTAAGTTATTTTATAGTAATACTAATAGTTACTCCCTCTGTCCCTAATTACTATCCACTTTTGAATTGACACAGCTATTAAGAAAAATAATTATTGATATGGTAAGTTTACTATTTTACCCCTATTAATTATGAAGTGGATGAGAAAGACTTTCAAAAAGTTTTGTCTTTTTCAAAATAATTAATTGAGGCTATAATAAGTAAAAAAAAAAAAAAAATTCTTGATTTGTTAAAATGGACAAGTAAAAAGGGACAAGTAAAAACAGAAAGAATGGATAAATAATTAGAGACACAGGAGTATAAACTTAAAATGTGCTCTATTTAATGATGTGACATCAACACATTTTCAGACCAAAAAAAAATTAATTATTTTAAAAATTATTTAAGATCTAACCCACCTTAAATTCAATTCAATTCAATTATTGACCCGATCCATTTAACATGGGTTGACAATATAAGAAATGTCGTTAATAATATTTAACTAAAAAGAATTCGACAGCTTTTCATTTTGTAACATTTTAAATATTATAGATATCCTTAATAACATTTAACCATCATATTCTTTTAATTAAATGTTATTAAGGACCTCTCTTATATAATCAACCCAGCGGGTTGGGTCAAGAATTGGTTAGGATTTAGGATGAATTGGGTTCTAAATATATCTAAATATTAATTTTGATTTTTGAATATTTATTTCTTAGAAATTTAGAGTTATCACAATTTTAAATAGGTAAATGAACTTGTACTTCTTGTTATAATAATTATGAAAGTTAACTAGGGGTGGACCCAAGTGGGTGAAAGAGCTTCTACTCAAAAATGCTAATTATTGTAGGATGGCTTTATCCCAAACAAATTCCCCATCGACAAAAAATAATATATATATATATATATATATTATAACTTTTAAAGACGAAATAAAATTGAATGATTTTGATGACCATTGTTATAAGTTGTATGATAATTCAAACATTTTCTACTTTATTTATAACCATGAGTTTCACAAAATAAATAAATATATAAATAAAATTGTGCCTATTCAATTTTGACACATAAATTATGTCTTATCCTTAGACCTTAGCTATCACTTTTTTGTCTCCCAATGTGAATCATTTTCCTTAATGCATAATAATTAATATAATTTTCAAGAGGCCCATCATTTTAATGGTAAAACTAAATATATATATGTACTTTCAATCAATGATCACAATTTTTCTGGTGAAACGTCTCACTGTTTAAAATAACATAAAAAGTGAGTCAAGAAAAGATATAGTGCAGGAAATCTTTTCCCGGTCTCATTCAACTCATTCCCCATCGTTTTTTTTATTTGTCGGGGTCTCAAGGAGGTTTGATATTCATTTTAAAATTTGATTAATTTAAAAGGTTCGATATTTATTTTAAAATTTGATTAATTTAAACGTATGTTGTAAAATTTTATTTAAGATGTACCTTTTAATTTTATTATTTAGATACTCCTTATAATGAAAATGGTTTATATATACCTCTATTCCCTATTGTTACAATATATACCCTTTTCCTCTAGTGGGAGTAAAAAAGAAATAGTTTAAATTAATTTTTTAATTTTTTTATTAAAAAAAAAATTATGTAGGGTATATTTGATCATTCTCACACGTTTTTTGTTTTGACTATTTTATTCATCGATTAGTTTGAATTTATTATTTTGATGATCAAATTATTTTTTTGCACTTATTTTCTTCTAAAATTTATTATAGATGCCCCAAAAATTTCTTTTACGAATATATAAAAACTAAAAATTACAATGTAGCTCCAAAAAAAATTAAAATAATTTTAGTTTTTTTAACTTTTTAATCTTTCTTCATTCACACTTTTTTTTATTTTTCTTATTTTTACACCAAAGAATAAAAATAAAAAAATTTAAAAAATAATAATCAAAGAAGTCAAAAATAATTTGTGTGAAAAAAGATCAAATACGTGATTTTTTAAAAAAAAAATTAATTTGTTTTCACTTTTGTAATGGTAGGAATATACGAGTCACTTTTGTAACGATAGGGGTATATGTGAGCCATATTTGTAACGGTAGGGATATATGTGAACCACTTTTGTAACAAAGGTATATCAAGTTATCAACTCTAAGTGACAAAGTTGAGAGCATATCAAGCCATTTTCCCTTTATAAAATTTTGACAAATATATGAATCAAAGTAATTTTTGTCTAAATTTTGAATAAGTATGAGAAAAACTATATTAAATATCTATCAATATAAATATGAACTCATTTATTATTATGTTTATAGGTCTAGTAGCTGTGTAGATTTCTTGAAAAATTGCATGGAGCACATCCTAAATAGTATTGAATTAGGGTTTTCGTTGCCTAAATAACATGATTTACTTGATATATTTGTATTATCTTTTTTTTTTATTGAGAAATAATAAGAGTTGGTGACTGACCGTGAATTTTCTTTTCTTTAAGGATTTCCCACATCGACTTGAGTGCTTTTCTTAATTATTATTATTGCTTTCACTAATCACTATTTCATAATATATATTTTTTATTATATATAGTAACTTAAATCATTGTATGAATTTATAAATTTAAATTCTAAATTTATAGCTTTTTAAATTTTGGAAACAATTTAACTTAATTTATCATAAAAGATTTTAGAATTACATAAATGTTATATAATATTAAGATCACAAATTTTAAATTTTATAGACACATAACTATTATAATATATTATGACTACGAATCTTAAATTGCTTTTTTAAATTTTTTAAAAAAATTATGTGTCTATTCAAATTTTATTACATAACTTGAGATGAAGAGAATATTATTTTTATGAAGTTTACACACGTCTTATCCTTAGCTATCATTTTGTTTTGTGCGTTTTTTTTTTGTGTGTTTGTGTCTCCAAACTTTGATATTTCATTTTCGAGAAGCCCATTTATTGAGAGAAAAACAACATAAAAAGTGAGACAAGAAGAAAAAGAGATATGGAATCTTTTTATTGTCTCACTCAACTTATCGTGTTCATTTTTTTAATTCTGGTTTGATATTTGATATTTATCGTGAGATTTATAAATTTATATTAAAAATATTTATTTTGAAAGTAAAGTATAACTTATCCAATTAAAGATTATCATATTCTCAAATTTTGAATCTAAATAATTGATTAAGAATAGAAAAATACTTACGGTTATATCACAATTTTTTATAGTCCATCGTCATTCTTTAACCAATGTAATCTCTTTGTCACATCGTGGTAGAGGTGACAATTTCAACACATATAAGTGAAAGAAGTTCATTTAACCCAAATTTAATCAAATGAATTACTCAGATTAAATGGATAATTTGAGCTTCAATCCATTAAAAGTTCATACAAATATAGATAAAGTGGGTAAAATAATAAAATGCATATAGACTCATACATCACCCACTTATATATATATATATCTTTTCGACGTACTTAGTCTTTCTTTTACTATTTCTAAATCTTCTTCTATATCAATTTCATTATAGAGGATATATATAGAGGAAAAAGTAGAATGGTTATTGATTATAGAAATTTAAATGCAAAAACTAAAACATATAATTATCCAATACCAAATAAAATACTAAAAATAAGACAAATACAAGGATATAATTATTTTAGCAAATTTGATTGTAAATCAGGATTTTACCACTTAAAATTAGAAGAAGAATCTAAAAAACTAACGGCATTTACAGTACCACAAGGATTTTATGAATGGAATGTATTACCATTTGGATATAAAAATGCACCAGGTAGATACCAACACTTTATGGATAATTATTTTAAACAATTAGAAAATTGTGTAGTATACATTGATGATATATTATTATATTCCAAAACACAAGATGAACATATAAGATTATTAGAAAAATTTATACACATCATAGAATATTCAGGTATAAGTCTAAGTAAAAAGAAAGCTGATATAATGAAAAATCAAATAGAATTCTTAGGAATACAAATTGATAAAAACGGAATAAAAATGCAAACACATATAGTACAAAAAATAATTAACTCTAATGAACAACTAGACACAAAAAAGAAATTACAATCATTCTTAGGACTAGTAAATCAAGTAAGGGAATATATACCAAAATTAGCAGAGAATTTAAAACCATTACAACAAAAATTAAAGAAAGATATAGAATATCAGTTTGATAAGAAAGACCAAATACAAATACAAAAGGTAAAATTATTATGTAAAAACTTACCCAAACTATATTTTCCAGATGAAAACAAAAAAATTACTTACATAATAGAATCAGATGCGAGTGAAAAAAGTTATGGAGGAATATTAAAATACAGGTATGATGACACCACGATAGAACACCATTGCAGGTATTATTCAGGAACATTTAATAATACAGAAATAAAATGGGAAATAAATAGAAAAGAATTATATTCAGTGTATAAGTGTTTATTATCATTTGAACCATATATTGTATATAACAAATTTATTATAAGGACAGATAATACACAAGTAAAATGGTGGCTAACAAGAAAAATACAAGATTCGGTAACGACAAAAGAAATAAGGAGATTGGTATTAAATATATTAAATTTCACATTTACAATTGAAGTAATAAAAGCTGATAAGAATGTTATTGCAGATTACTTATCAAGACAAAGCTACTCAGACTGAGAACGAAAATACAATGGAAGAGATACTCAAAGCCATAACTACACTTTGTATAAAAGTGGATAGTATGGATAACGAGATACAAAAGCTAAAGACTAATGAAGATAATCTGAAGTCCAAAGCTAGTCAGCAGCATGACTATAAAAATGCGGAGCTACGTCGATCGGAAGACGGAAAAAACCCAGACCTAAAAGGAGACGATGGGAAACTCCTTAAAACCCATAACATTTGTTTAAATACAGCTGCAGGTACAAGCAAACAAGTTAGCGATAAACAACATAAAAATGCTAACTTAAACCAGCTATTCGAAAAACCATTTACCCAAAGGACACCTAGACATATGTCCATAGAACCGCAAACATCTACATATGCAGATAGTTTACAAAACCAAAATGAGAAAAAGACATATAATTACATCACGCGAACCTATATCGAAAATATACCCAAAATCCAAACTTATTTAAACCGCAACCCCAGATCAACTACTGTCACGACCCGATTTATCAAGTCATGATGGCACCTACTATAACCCGCCAGCAGGTAAGCCAACCCGTAACCCGGAACAACAAGTAACGGGTCTGAGGGTAGAAACTAAACAAGAGTAGGCAAATAACAATATAAACAGGCGGACGCAAACCAAAAACTTATATACAAATAAAGATCCCTCCCAGAACCTGGAAGTCACCAGTACAGAGCTACTACAAAATGAGTACAAGTCCCAAAACTGGACAACAGAGACTGGACTGTCTCGAAAGGAAAAAGACAAGTCTATATATACAGATGGAGACTGAAGTAGTACAAAACGCCGTGTGCTCACCCCCGTCTCCGGATAAGTCTACTCCAAGCTAGATCAACGCTGGCTACTAGTGCTCGGACCTGCATCACAAAATAGATGCAGAGCGTAGCATGAGTACCAAAACAACAGGTACCCAGTAAGCATCATCGGCCGACTGAGCAAGATAAGCAAAAGTAAACTGAAATGCGAATAAAGGGTCACATCAAGCGCAAATAGTAGTAAATGGGGGGTATGTACACGAGCGTACAGGCAACAAAGACAAGCAATCTAACTAACTCCGCCGGGCTCCCATAAACCCGACGGGTACGCTCGTGCACAATAAAAGAAACCACCTGCACGGACCCCCATAAGCCCGGCAGATGGACCGGCAGTTGAAGTAAAATAATGGAGCTAGAAGGTCTATCACAATATTACCAATTTCCGGACTTTTAACTGAACCATTCCCAATCATATTCCAAGATCTCATTACGTCCCGGACTTTAACCGGAATCTCTCCAACCTCCAAAACCTCAACCTACAGATGAGAGTAATCAAGACTAAACTGAAGCTTTAGTGAGGAATTGGGAATACACCACGTGCAAGCTGGACCACGGACTCGAACCGGGTGCTGTAGCCAAAGGTCGGGCACGGGTGGGCTGGACCGCGGACTCGAACCGGGTACTGTAGCCAAAACCAGATCACAGGTAAGCTGGACCACGGACTCTAACCGGGTACTGTAGCTAAGCCTGGACATTAGTAAGCTGGACCACGGACTCTAACCGGGTACTGTAGCTAAAACCAGATCACAGGTAAGCTGGACCACGGACTCTAACCGGGTACTGTAGCTAAGCCTGGACATTAGTAAGCTGGACCACGGACTCTAACCGGGTACTGTAGCTAATAGAAAAGCAGGGCATTATGGATACAAGGTCATAAGCTGAGTTACCGACTATCAGACTCAAGTCTGCTATATCAGTCTACAAGGAGCTGACCGTCCGAAACGACGTCGGAAAAAGTTCTACTGCCCAACGACATCCGAAACCTCGCAAGTCTATGGCAACACTAGTCTAAGCCTAGACTAAGGCCAAACATACTTCAAATCAATATTATCATATATATCACAAAATATGGATATTCAATAATATCAAGAGACATGCTGTCATAATCCAACACTTTCCCGAAATAAGGTCTAAGGCAGGAATTATAGAAATTTAGCATGCTCGACACCCAAACCCTTCCATACTCAAGCAAATCAATAAACAAATGCCTAAACATGCTCAATCTCACGAGAGAAAACCATAGCCTACCTGGAAGCCGATCACGCGTGCTCCAACTCACGGTACCGGATCTTTTCCTCTCCGAACGGTCTCCAAATGCTTCCCCACTAACAAAAGGTTAATCACCTCGTCATTACGAATAAATTGACACTAAAATTATATTTTTCGGAGACGGACCCAAAATCGGGTCTAAAACGGGATTGTGGGGCCCACAATTAGAATCTCAAAATCGAATCCGTGGAAACGTCCCAACTACCTTACTAAACTAATACCCCAAAATTTTAGCACAAACAGATGCCTACAACATCGCAAATCAGCCACAATAATTAAAAAGGGCAGCCCCTTGATCACCAATTTCCGGAAAAACGAGACCCTTTCAACCCAAACAGATTATACCACGACGATCCTTGCGAAAAACTCTACAAGTTAGCCACAAGAATGACTCAAAACGGACTTACGATGATCAAGATCTCACATTTCAAAAATTCAACAACAACACATCCGAAAATCACACTGGCAGTGGCTAAAATTGATTTCTTACCTCAAACGAAGCCTCCCCTCGCGTTTTCGAGATCACCGCTAGATTCCCCACGAGATTCTCTTGAATTTTGCCTCTTGAATCACTTAATTTGGACTCAAAATGAAGGAGCAATCTTAAGTTGAAGTTGAGGGAAAAAAATGGACGAAGTTCGTCCTAAATTCTGGAAATTTCCAGATTTCCACTCCGCTGCCACGTGGCGTCACGTGGCTCTGCCACGTCACCGCCGCGTCAAAACTCTACAACCCTTCAAACTTAAATTTCGATGTTTCGGACTCGTTCGAAGTCGGAAAAATACAAACCTTATATGGAATCTGATTGGAAACGACATTTCGGACTCAACGGTGAAGGTGGAATTTCCATTTGGGGCTCGCTTCGATGAAAAGTGGGTCCCACACCCAGTATCGTTTTGAACCAGATTCCACAATTGCTATCTAAAGTCTCGATAAGTGAACAAAGGGTCGTTCTAGACCAAAATCGATCTTCCGAAGCTAACCTAGCTGTCAGAATTTTCATCTGAGCACGTCTTCCAAGAAGGTTGACCAAAGTCAACTTTTCAAGTTATAAAAATCTCCAAAACAGGGAAACGGGCCTAAAACCCAAACGAACGACCAGGCGACCGAACAGTCAGTGCCAGCAAGTCATAAATGACTTGGGGTCGCTACAGGAACGCTCTAAACGATGAAATGAATTCTTTAATTTAAAAAAATGACCTGGAGGGTCATTACAATATCCACTACTAAAAGAACTTTCGTCCGCGAAAGAAAGGATCAAGAAGTACCTGAAGGCTCAAACAAGCCGGGAAACTGCTCCCGCATCTCCTGCTCGGTCTCCCAGGTAGCCTCCTCGACTGGACGATGCCTCCAACGGACCTTAACAACAGGAATGGCTCTCGAGCGCAATCTCCTCACATCTCTGGCTAGAATGGCAACTGGCTCCTCTACGAATGTCAAACGATCATCCAACTCGACTGCATCATACTGGAGCACATGGGACTCATTAGGAACATACCGCCGCAGCATCGAAACATGAAACACTGGGTGGATGGCTGAAAATACTGGAGGTAGGGCCAACTCATAAGCAACCTCTCCAACTGTCCGGAGTATCTCAAATGGCCCAATGTACCTGGGGCTAAGCTTGCCCCGCCTCCCAAACCTCATCACGCCCTTCATGGGCGACACACGGAGGAATACCCGATCACCAACAGAGAATCTCAAAGGTCGACGCCTCTGATCCGCATAACTCTGGTGCCTACTCTGAGCCGTCCTGAGCCTATCCTGAATCACCCTCACCTGATCCAGGGCCTCCTGAAGCAAATCTGTACCACGCGGCCTAGGCTCTGTAGACTCAAACCAACCCACTGGAGAGCGACAACACCTACCATATAAGGCCTCAAACGGGGCCATCTGAATACTAGAGTGGTAGCTGTTGTTGTACGCAAACTCCGCCAAAGGCAAGAACTGGTCCCACTGACCTCCAAAATCCATAACACAGGCCCGCAACATATCCTCAAGGACCTGAATAGTACGCTCTGACTGACCATCCGTCTGTGGGTGAAATGCTGTGCTAAGGTGGACACGGGTTCCCAACTCCTCCTGAAAAGCCCTCCAAAAGCTGGAAGTGAACTGTGAACCTCGGTCTGAAATGATAGCAACAGGCACACCATGAAGACGAACTACCTCCCGAATATAGATACGAGCTAACCTCTCAGCACTGAAGGTAGTATGAACAGGAAGGAAGTGTGCTGACTTGGTCAATCGATCCACGATGACCCAAATGCTGTCAACACCTCTAGAAGTCCGAGGCAACCCCACAACGAAGTCCATAGTGATACGCTCCCACTTCCACTCCGGAATGGGTAATCTCTGGAACTCGCCACCAGGCCTCAAATGCTCTGCCTTTACCTGCTGGCAGCACAAGCAACGGGAAACAAAGTCAGCAATATCTCTCCTCATGCCACTCCACCAGTAATGCTGCCTCAAATCACGATACATCTTCGCTGTGCCCGGATGGATAGAGTATCTAGACTCATGGGCCTCAGAAAGTATCAACTGTATCAAATCTCCAACTCTCGGAACACAGATGCGGCCGGCAAATTTCAACACTCCATCAGGATCTAAGGTAGCCTGACCACCATCACCCGCTAACACTCGATCTCTAAGGGCCACCAAAGTATCATCCTCAAACTGGCAACCACGGATCCTATCAAGCAAAGAAGACTAAACTCCCATAAAGGCCAAGACGCATCTAGAATCTGAGATATCCAACCGAACCATGCTATTAGCTAAGGACTGAATGTCCAAAGCTAAGGGTCTCTCCTCAACAGATAAGAAGGCTAGACTACCCATACTCACTGCCTTCCGGCTCAAGGCGTCCGCTACCACATTCGTCTTGCCCGGATGATAGAGAATAGAGAGGTCGTAGTCCTTCAGGAGCTCAATCCAACGACGCTGCCTCGAATTAAGGTCCCTCTGGCTCATGATGTACTGAAGACTCCTGTGATCGGTATAGATCTCACATCGAACTCCATACAAGTAGTGCCTCCAAATCTTAAGTGCGAAAACTACTGCCGCCAACTCTAAGTCATGGGTGGGGTAGTTGCGCTCATGAATCTTAAGCTGCCTCGACGCATAAGCAATAACCCGGCCCTGCTGCATCAATACGCAACCCAAACCAACGCCGGATGCGTCACAATATACCGTGAAGCCCTCGCCCTCAACTGGAAGAGTCAATATATGAGCGGTGGTCAATAACTCCTTGAGCCTCAAAAAGCTCGCCTCACACTCCTCTGACCAAACAAAAGGAACATCAACACGAGTCAATCGAGTCAACGGGGCTGCAATAGTAGAAAAGCCCTCAACAAAGCGTCTGTAATAGCCTGCTAGTCCGACGAAGCTCCGAATCTCAGTAACTGAAGTGGGCCTGTGCCAATCACGAATAGCCTCAATCTTCGCCGGATCAACCCTAATACCCTCCTTGGACACCACGTGCCCCAAGAAGGCTACAGACTCAAGCCAAAACTCACACTTTGAGAACTTGGCATAAAGTCGCTGATCGCTCAAAGTCTGGAGCACTATCCTCAAATGCTGCTCATGCTCACTCCGGCTCCGCGAGTATACTAGTATGTCATCAATGAAGACGATGACAAATAAATCAAGGTATGGCCTGAACACACGTGTCATCAAATCCATGAAGGCGGCAGGGGCATTAGTCAACCCAAAAGACATCACAAGGAACTCATAGTGGCCATAACGGGTCCTAAATGCAGTCTTAGGGATGTCTGCTGCCCTAATCCTCAGCTGATGGTACCCGGACCTCAAATCAATCTTAGAAAACACGGCGGCACCCTGAAGCTGATCAAACAAATCATCAATACGAGGCATGGGGTAACGGTTCTTCACCGTCACCTTGTTCAGCTGCCTGTAGTCAATACACAATCGCATAGTACCGTCCTTCTTCTTCACGAAGAGGACTGGGGCACCCCAAGGCGATACACTAGGCCGAATGAATCCCTTACCCAAGAGATCCTGAAGCTGAACACTGAGCTCCTTGAGCTCTGCAGGAGCCATCCGATATGGCGGAATAGAAATAGGGCGAGTACCTGGCTCAAGCTCAATCGGAAAATCAACATCACGCTCTGGGGGTAGGCCAGGTAGATCAGTAGGAAACACATCTATAAAGTCACGAACAACAGGAACTGACTCAACCGGAGAAACCTCCCTACTCACATCACGTACATAGGCCAAATATGATAAGCATCCGCTAGCCACTAGCCTCCTAGCACGAATAAAAGAGATAACCCCAACTGGTGTGCTACTACGAGATCCCTGCCACACCACCGGAGGAATACCGGGAATGGCTAAGGTCACAGTCTTAGAAAAGCAATCTAAAACAGCGCGATACGGGGATAACCAATCCATGCCCAGAATCACATCAAAATCAACCATGTCAAGCAATATAAGGTCAGCCCGGGTGTCACACCCCTGGATAGTAACTAAGCAAGATCGAAATACCTGATCCACTACTAAAGACTCACCCACGGGGGTCGACACACGCAACGGCGCTACCAGAGGCTCAGACATCATACTCAATCGAGAGGCATAGTAAACAGAAACATACGAAAAGGTAGAGCCTGGATCAAATAAAGCCAAGGCGGGCTGCTGGCATAATAACACTGTACCTGTGATCACATCGCCCGAGGTCTCAGCATCTGCTCTAGCTGGAGCTGCATAAAAGTGGGCCTGGACTCCCCTACCCTGTGCATCGGCTCTGCCCCCTAATCTGCCTCCTCGGGGACCACCCCGTGTACCCTGGTGACCACCCCTACGATCCTGTCCCTGGCCTCTGCCTCTAGCTGGAGGTGCTGGCGTATGCCTAACTGCCTGTGGAGCGGGTAAGGCTAACCTGCGATGGGGACATTCGCGGGCCCAATGATCTAACTCCCCATACTCATAACACCCCTGGGACTGTCGACTAAGAGCTGGAGGTCGGCTACCCCGGCCAGAAGAACCCATCTGTGAACTATCTCGGCCCCGACTAGGACCGGCACTAAAACCAATATGGCGGTGTTGATCACCCTCTGATGCCTGGAGAGAAGCCTGGAAGGGGCTACTAGACTGACCCGACTGAAACCTCTGCTGGGATCTATCATAAGACTCTCGGGGTCTGAAACGACGCCTATCATAGCTATCCTCCTGTCTAGGTCTCTTGCCGCTGCCCCCTTGGGCCTCGCGACGGAGCTGCTCGATAGTGCGGGCATGGTCCACTACATCCAGAAATGAGCGGCCTGCTGAGACTAAAGACTGAGTCTCAATCCGTAACTGTAGTCTCAAACCCCGAACAAAACAACGAACCCTCTCCTCCTCAGTAGGTAATATCATGGCGGCATGCCTGGAGAGCTCGTGGAATCGGGCCTCATACTCTGATACTGTCATGGAGCCCTGCTCTAACCGAGCAAACTGATCTCTGAGCTGATCTCTGATGCTCCTGGGAATAAATCGGGCCAAGAAGGCCTCTGAAAACTCAGTCCATGTGACCGGTGGAGACCCAGCTGGCCTGGTCTCTAAGTATGTACGCCACCACTGCCTAGCGGGACCGTCTAACTGGTAAGCGGTGAAGTCTGCCCCTCTCGACTCCACTAAACCCAAAGTCTGTAGCCGCTCGCGGCAAGTAACTAGAAACTCGTGGGCATCCTCCCCCACTGCCCCAGAAAACCTCGACGGTGATAGTCTAAGGAACACACCGAGCATCTTCTGCTCCCGTAGTGGCATGACGCCCTCCAAATCGTCAGGCTGAACAACCGGTGCCGCTAGCTGCTGAACAACCGGTACCGCTGATGTAGGCTGGCCCTGCGGTACTGGAACGGCTGGAGCTGGGGCCTGCTGCATACCCCCAATGGCAGCTAGTATCTGTACGAGCATCGCCTGTATATCTGGAGCTGCCACAGGCTCGGGCGGTGGCTGGGCTGGTACTGTAGCTCTGGCACGACCTCGAGGTCGGCCTCTACCCCTAGCTGGGGCCCTACCACGCGTGCGAGCCATCCCTATAAAAGAGTGGTACAAGTAAAATTTCAGAAACCGATAAGACATGCAATGCACGACAGTGATACAAAAGCGACACATTCCTAAAGACATCCTGTAGCCTCCCGAAGATAAGTAACGGACGTCTCCGTACCGATCTGCAGGACTCTACTAGACGTTAGCTCTGTACAAGTGAGACCGACGAACCTGGGGCTCTGATACCAATTTGTCACGACCCGATTTATCAAGTCATGATGGCACCTACTATAACCCGCCAGCAGGTAAGCCAACCCGTAACCCGGAACAACAAGTAACGGGTCTGAGGGTAGAAACTAAACAAGAGTAGGCAAATAACAATATAAACAGGCGGACGCAAACCAAAAACTTATATACAAATAAAGATCCCTCCCAGAACCTGGAAGTCACCAGTACAGAGCTACTACAAAATGAGTACAAGTCCCAAAACTGGACAACAGAGACTGGACTGTCTCGAAAGGAAAAAGACAAGTCTATATATACAGATGGAGACTGAAGTAGTACAAAACGCCGTGTGCTCACCCCCGTCTCCGGATAAGTCTACTCCAAGCTAGATCAACGCTGGCTACTAGTGCTCGGACCTGCATCACAAAATAGATGCAGAGCGTAGCATGAGTACCAAAACAACAGGTACCCAGTAAGCATCATCGGCCGACTGAGCAAGATAAGCAAAAGTAAACTGAAATGCGAATAAAGGGTCACATCAAGCGCAAATAGTAGTAAATGGGGGGTATGTACACGAGCGTACAGGCAACAAAGACAAGCAATCTAACTAACTCCGCCGGGCTCCCATAAACCCGACGGGTACGCTCGTGCACAATAAAAGAAACCACCTGCACGGACCCCCATAAGCCCGGCAGATGGACCGGCAGTTGAAGTAAAATAATGGAGCTAGAAGGTCTATCACAATATTACCAATTTCCGGACTTTTAACTGAACCATTCCCAATCATATTCTAAGATCTCATTACGTCCCGGACTTTAACCGGAATCTCTCCAACCTCCAAAACCTCAACCTACAGATGAGAGTAATCAAGACTAAACTGAAGCTTTAGTGAGGAATTGGGAATACACCACGTGCAAGCTGGACCACGGACTCGAACCGGGTACTATAGCTAATGAGTCAACCTATATGGGCTGGACCACGGACTCGAACCGGGTGCTGTAGCCAAAGGTCGGGCACGGGTGGGCTGGACCGCGGACTCGAACCGGGTACTGTAGCCAAAACCAGATCACAGGTAAGCTGGACCACGGACTCTAACCGGGTACTGTAGCTAAGCCTGGACATTAGTAAGCTGGACCACGGACTCTAACCGGGTACTGTAGCTAAAACCAGATCACAGGTAAGCTGGACCACGGACTCTAACCGGGTACTGTAGCTAAGCCTGGACATTAGTAAGCTGGACCACGGACTCTAACCGGGTACTGTAGCTAATAGAAAAGCAGGGCATTATGGATACAAGGTCATAAGCTGAGTTACCGACTATCAGACTCAAGTCTGCTATATCAGTCTACAAGGAGCTGACCGTCCGAAATGACGTCGGAAAAAGTTCTACTGCCCAACGACATCCGAAACCTCGCAAGTCTATGGCAACACTAGTCTAAGCCTAGACTAAGGCCAAACATACTTCAAATCAATATTATCATATATATCACAAAATATGGATATTCAATAATATCAAGAGACATGCTGTCATAATCCAACACTTTCCCGAAATAAGGTCTAAGGCAGGAATTATAGAAATTTAGCATGCTCGACACCCAAACCCTTCCATACTCAAGAAAATCAATAAACAAATGCCTAAACATGCTCAATCTCACGAGAGAAAACCATAGCCTACCTGGAAGCCGATCACGCGTGCTCCAACTCACGGTACCGGATCTTTTCCTCTCCGAACGGTCTCCAAATGCTTCCCCACTAACAAAAGGTTAATCACCTCGTCATTACGAATAAATTGACACTAAAATTATATTTTTCGGAGACGGACCCAAAATCGGGTCTAAAACGGGATTGTGAGGCCCACAATTAGAATCTCAAAATCGAATCCGTGGAAACGTCCCAACTACCTTACTAAACTAATACCCCAAAATTTTAGCACAAACAGATGCCTACAACATCGCAAATCAGCCACAATAATTAAAAAGGGCAGCCCCTTGATCACCAATTTCCGGAAAAACGAGACCCTTTCAACCCAAACAGATTATACCACGACGATCCTTGCGAAAAACTCTACAAGTTAGCCACAAGAATGACTCAAAACGGACTTACGATGATCAAGATCTCACATTTCAAAAATTCAACAACAACACATCCGAAAATCACACTGGCAGTGGCTAAAATTGATTTCTTACCTCAAACGAAGCCTCCCCTCGCGTTTTCGAGATCACCACTAGATTCCCCACGAGATTCTCTTGAAGTTTGCCTCTTGAATCACTTAATTTGGACTCAAAATGAAGGAGCAATCTTAAGTTGAAGTTGAGGGAAAAAAATGGACGAAGTTCGTCCTAAATTCTGGAAATTTCCAGATTTCCACTCCGCTGCCACGTGGCGTCACGTGGCTCTGCCACGTCACCGCCGCGTCAAAACTCTACAACCCTTCAAACTTAAATTTCGATGTTTCGGACTCGTTCGAAGTCGGAAAAATACAAACCTTATATGGAATCTGATTGGAAACGACATTTCGGACTCAACGGTGAAGGTGGAATTTCCATTTGGGGCTCGCTTCGACGAAAAGTGGGTCCCACACCCAGTATCGTTTTGAACCAGATTCCACAATTGCTATCTAAAGTCTCGATAAGTGAACAAAGGGTCGTTCTAGACCAAAATCGATCTTCCGAAGCTAACCTAGCTGTCAGAATTTTCATCTGAGCACGTCTTCCAAGAAGGTTGACCAAAGTCAACTTTTCAAGTTATAAAAATCTCCAAAACAGGGAAACGGGCCTAAAACCCAAACGAACGACCAGGCGACCGAACAGTCAGTGCCAGCAAGTCATAAATGACTTGGGGTCGCTACAGGAACGCTCTAAACGATGAAATGAATTCTTTAATTTAAAAAAATGACCTGGAGGGTCATTACAACTACAAAAGAACCAAACCAGGATTATTTAACCCAAAGACTGCAAGGTTATAATAAACTAATTGCACAACCAAAAACTAACGCCAACTTAGTAAGGACATGTTATAACTATGGATTACTAAATACTGTATATACATATGACGGAGAAGAACTAAGCGGAATACCGGAACTACATAGAGCATTTATTACTTATAAGAGAGTTACTAAGGGAAATCTATTCTATGTAAAGTTTTATACGGCAACAGCAGAGATACTACACGAGGAAATAAAACCTCTGATACAAGTAGTAAAGATAGGACTAACAAAAGATATGATAATACCAGAAGATATCGGACAACAACTAGAGATACAATAAACCGAGATACCCAATTTTTATGCCAATAAGAGAATAATTGGTATATCAACTATTATACAAGAACTAGCAAATAATTATTTAAACGGAAACGCAATATGGAGCTACTATGCAAGAGATCAGTTAATGATCTATTCCAATTCAAGGGAGCTAAGGAAAGCAGATATGGATGAAGTCCAGAGATGGATTTTATCATTACTTAAGCCAGAAGAACGACCCACAACACGAGCACTAAATGAAGGATTTATTTCAGCAGAATTATTGACCAGATATTGCAAGCTAATTGGTCACAAATATCCTGACCACATATGTTCAAAATGCAATGGAGAAGATAATGTGATTCCCGATGTCCAGCTGGAATAAGATAAAGACGGAAGGAGATAAGAAGAAGAAGACAAGTCAAAAAGATAAGAAAGAAAAAGTTAGTACGTAAAATGTAAAAAAGTCAAGTAGTAATAGTAGTGTGTCATAATAGTAATAGTAGTATGTCATAAATATAGCATGTAAAGTATGACAAGTGTAAAGTAGTCATACTATATTAATAGGAAGTAGGTGCAAGTGTATGGGCAAAAGTATGGGCAAGTGTAGGTAAGGATGGTAGGTGTACAAGTGTCATAAAGTAAGTGTAAATATTAAAAAGATGATGACAAGTGTAAGGTAAGTCAATAAGTCATCATAATATGTTTGTCAAGTAGTAGGTACATACGTAGTATTGTAATATAAAGAAAAGAGCTTCCTTTCTATAAAAAGGGAGACAGATGTAAATGTAAGGGCGGACTTGAACGCCTAAGTAAATAAACACCCTCTTTTCAAAAATACTCTCTCAAGATAGATAGCTAAAATACTAATGGAAAAATCTGAAATCCAGTCAGATATTTCAGATAGCATGGCTCAGCAAGAGGCAAAGGTACATTGTTTAAAAAATATGCAGAACTAATTTCATATATTCTTGAATATCATATATATGATTGAATAAATTTATGTTAGTTATTATGTATTAGAATTATTTGAATCATGATTTCTAGTTTATTAGCACACTGGAAACAGGGAGAAAACTTCTATACTATGTCATCCTAATGTTGAAACTGGTAGGCGAGGAAGCTGTTTAGGGGAGTAAACAAAGTTGAGGCGCTGATAAGAAGGGAGTATCCGCTAAAGTACGATGCTAGTAGTGAAAGGAAAACATGATAAAGATAATCTAGTTCATAATGATCTAATATGAATTTAATCAATTATGAATATGATAGGAAGGAATAATTTGAAATAAAAAATCTGCATGATAAAGAACATGACTAATTACCTTCATAATGAAATGATAAAAAATTATGAAACTTTAATATTATATATACTTAAAGATATAAAAATAATTGAATTAAGAAGAATTATATGGGAAAATATATTTAATAACGAACCAGAAGATATATTGAACCAACAATGGTATGAAATAGATTTACATGATTTAGACTACGAAAGAATAGAATGGTATGATTTAGAAATAAATTCAGACTAAAATGAAATATGAATATTTACAATATTGGACAGAATCTATGGAAGATATAAAATTATTAGAACAATTAATGGAAGAAAATTTATATATGTATCAAAGAACCCAAGATATGTTATATTTAGAATATATCATAAATAATATTAATGAAATATTCAGATTAAAACAACTATCAGAAGAATATTACAATAAATATTATTACATATTACCATGAATTTAGCACTACCAAAAAGTAATATTAAAGGGATATCAAGATTAAGACACTTAGTAAAAAGATACTATAGTAAAATCTTTAAAATAAACTACTCACCTACCAAACTATCAGCTACCACATCACCACTTCCATGAATCCACTAACTACCAGTTCCGCTACGAAAAATGGTATCAGAGCTATGGATAATAAGAAACATACCAGTAGAAAATTAAGAAAAATAAGAAGAAAATTAAACAAATTATATCCGGAATATAAACAACTTAATATCACGAAAAATGATAACGAAAAATTAAATCAATTAATAGATAATATATCTAAAATAGAATATAAATATATCCAATACTTAAAAATACAATGAATAACAAGAATAGCGAATATAGACAAAAGCTTAATGAAGTAATTATAGAAAAACGACAAGAATTAGAACATAGGCAAAATAGACTTAATAGTAATATATTTGCAGGAATCTGTCACAAATCTATAGTAGCACAAAGAAAGACTATTTTTTTTATCTAGAAATACAAATAAATAGCTTAGAATATAAACTACAACATAATTTATAAATGAATAAAGAAGAATACGCAATAGACGAAAAAACATATGAAAATTATGACGGATTAAAAATAAAGATAATATTTTCTAATCTAGGAAGAAGATATAAGAAAATAGGTGATAATATAAGTTTAATGTTAGAAAAAGAAACGGTAAAACTAGAAGATAATTTAACTGCTATGATAAGAATAACAAAAGAAAATGAAGAAATAGATAGAAAAACGGAAATTGAAAAAATAAAACAACAAGCAAAAAAGGAAGTACAACAATTAGAAGAAGTAAAAAATACCAAAATAATAGAGCTAGAAAAAGAGTTAGCAATATTAAAAGAAATATATGAAATGAAACAAAAAGAAAAAGAACAAAAAACAAAATTAACAAATGAGATAATTAAATTTAAAGAAAAATTGCAACTAGAAGATGAATTAGAAGAAAAAGGAGAAAATAACCAAGATAATCTACCCGAAATAAGAGTTGATGAAATAAACGACGATGATATAGAACAACATTCGGAAACAAGCGAAACATATACGGAACTTCTAGCAAACATAGATAATACGAAGAATTTAGAAGTAAATACAGGAGACATAGACATGGATGAAAAACCTAGTACATCAGGAGTAAAAAACTCAAAAAATTTTAATCCAAAATATTATAATGAAAACTATGGACAATATAATAGAGAAAAAACTATATGGGATAAAAGATTAAATAAAAAATGGACACCTAAACCAATAACTGACGACATGATTTTTTAGATTTAGACTGTGTAGCAGATATAAATAAAACAATTCAATTATGGATAGGTTACATATCAAAGCAATTAATAGATAACAAGATAGTAATAGCAGAGGCACCAGGATACATAGAAAGAATACTTATAGGAACAGTAAAATTATGGCTACAAAATTTAACAAGTGAAAGCTTAACAACTTTAAGAAATAATAAAAAATTTGATGGTGGAATAGCTACTACAACTATGGAAATACTACATAAATACGAAATAGCTATAAGAAATGAATTTAGTAGTATGACAACAGAGGTAGAAGAACAAAATAAAGAAAAAATCATAAATCGAAATCTAATGACAAAATTAGCAATATGTAATATGTGTTACATAGATGAATATACATGTGCATTTAGAGAATACTATTATAAAGGAACATATAACACAGAAGAAAGTAAAGAAATAAGAAAATTATATTTTACAAAATTACCAGAACCCTTTAGTTCAAAAATAATAAAAAGTTGGAACGAAGCAGAATTAACAGACACCTTAGGAGCTAGAATGAAATTCTTGCAACGATGGTTTATGGAATTATGTGAAAAACATAAAGAAGAAATAAAAATGGAAAAAATATTAGTAAAAAACTTAGCATGTTGCAAAAATAAAACAGCACCTCAATTTGGTTGTACGGATAAGTATTATAAAAATAGAAAGAAATATAATAAAAAATACAGATCAAAATATAAATATAAAAAACCTAGAAGAAGGTATTATGTAAAAAACTATAAAACTAAAAGACCATATAGACCAAAAAGAAAACTAACGGAATGTACTTGTTATAATTGTGGAAAATTAGGACATATAGCTAGAGATTGTAAATTACCTAAGAATCCGAAGAAAAAAAAAATATCAGAAATAATAATAGACGATGAAAAATATACACAAATAGAATACATAGATTATGAATTAGAAAGCAATGATAGTATATATGAATTGTCGGAAAATGAAATGGAAAATAATCCAGTAATAGAATCAGATAATGAATACGATATCGATGACTGAAAAAGATATACAAACAATAACTAAAGAAAAATATCAAGATGAAGAATCGACAGAACAAAAAATAATATTTGATAATAATATATTTGAACAAATAAAAGGAAAAGAATTAGATCTAAGTGTAACAAAAATATTCGAAATATCAACAATAAAAAATTGGTTTAAACGACAAAAAGAAGAATATTATGTAGTAAGTCAAAGAGAACATATCATAGATTGCAAATACACTAAAGGAAAGGCCAAAATACCAATAATAAATAAACGAATAATAAATAAAGAAATACAAGATATTAAGGCTAAAAATCCAATTAAATATGTACATTTAGGAGGAACGGAAATATTAATAAAAGCATGTTTTAGAGAAGGAATAGATACACCCATAGAAATATACTTAGCAGATGATAGAATCATACAACCTATAGAAAAAAGTATAATAAGCGCAGTAAAAGATAACCTCATATACCAAAAATTTAAATTTATAATAAGTGCTAACTACTCAGTAGCAGTAAATGACAGAAATATAGATAAATCATTAGTATTATATTGGAAAATGATATATTATCATTATTATCTATGACTGTAACTATCCTTTCAAAGGGATCTTCTATTTTTATTTTATCTATTTTATTTTTTGCTGTTATTTTATGTTTTGTTGTTAAAACATATAAGTTTTTACATCTAGCTGTAAATATTTTACTTCCCGGGGCTAGTTCTATTCCTGACATTTTCCAATATAATACTAATGATTTAAATTTCTATAATCAATAACCATTCTACTTTTTCCTCTTTTTTGTTCACTATGTTTATTTACGATAAATGCCGGGCTTGTATGTTTACTATTGCTTTCTTGTATATATCCTTTTTCTAATAATTCATTTATATGTATCTTAAATTCGGTTAAATCATTAAAATTATACTTTAATGGTTTTTGGGTTATTATACTATTATTATCAATTAGCTCAATTTTTACTTTTGTTTTATGTTTTTCCCATCCTTGTAAAGGATCTTCACTATATAATAATTCTAACTTATCTTGGATTATTTTTACTTTATCTATAGAGAATATTATTAATTCTATTTTAGGGTCTTCTTCTGTTATACTTTCTAATTTTTGTGTAACTTTTTCACTTCCTTTTATCCATTCTGTTGTTTTTCGTTTTTTATTATTTACTCTTTTTGCTCCTATTTTTTGTTTACACGGTGTTGTGAACCACCAGTGTGTTTTTGTTATTACATGTGGGTATAATTTTTCTAAAAATGGCATTCCTAATAGCATATCTTTTGTAGTTAATTCAAAGTTATATATTTCTTCTATAGTTAATATCTTATCCCATATTTGTATTTTTATATTTTTTGCCTTATAAGTGATCATGCTTCCTTCATTATTAAATCCTGTTACTACTATCGGTGTTTTTAATTTTTCCCACTTATCTTCTGGTAAACAATTATATTTACATATATTAACTTCTGCTCCCGTATCTATCATTGGTGTATAATATCTGTTGTAATATCCTTCTATTATTATCTTTGCAAGTATATATATTTTCATATTTCTATCATACTAAAGTCCTTTTTATTATTACTCTTTTATTTTCATAATTTATTATTAACTGTTTGTCTTCTAGATTATATGGTTTTACTTGTTCTAGCCATTTTATTCCTAAAGTGATATTTTCATCTCCTTGATATATTTTAAACTTTATTATTATTGGTATTCGTCCAATGATTATTTCCTTTTCCGTAGTTTCTTCGGTATATGTTAATACTCTTGGTAGTTCGGGGCATGATTGTTCAATAGTTATTATTTCATCTTCCGTTACTAATTCTCTTGTAATATAATTTTCTTCTAGTCCTGTATTTATCAATATTAAATATTTTCGTTGTTCCATTATTCCCGTTATGTAGTAATGATGTGGTTTTCTTTCTTCTTCCATTGATTTTTGTGGAGACTTATCTATTCTTCTTGATGTACTCATTTTTTATGATATTTGGGGTATCTCATTGTTTACTCTTTTCGACGTACTTAGTCTTTCTTTTACTATTTCTAAATCTTCTTCTATATCAATTTCATTATAGCTATAATCATTATTATCTATGACTGTAACTATCCTTTCCCTCAGAATCGTATGATTCAGATACCTGACGAAATGAACAGATAAAAGATCGGGATAGCCGGGATGACCTATTTCAAGATCAGATGATCCACCTCTTTGTCCGCTTGGGAGGGCTAACTCGGATAGGTCAGATACGAGGGAAAGAGCCCATAAAAGAGAGATCGGATGCCCTTTCCGATGCAGTTCACGATGCGGAGCTGCCAACTAGCTAAGCTAGGTAGTTTGTTGTTAGAATATCTATCCTAGTAGGAAGATGGAAAGAATATACTATACACTATAGGAGAGTCAAAGAATAGGCCTGTTGGAACTATATCAAGATTAGAATGACAAGGAATATCCGTATCCGTATATAATAAGTTGGGCTCTATCCTTCCCGCCCACCTCATTAATATCTGGAGGGAAGAATCCGAGGGTAGCCTGATGATTAAGGGACAGGGACACTGTCAACAGGGTATGGTTCTTTTTTATCACCCCGGATGACGCACACTGCTTTAAATAAAGCGCAGTGAATAATGCGCCAGACCGCCTAACCAGTTGAACCGTTCTCTTATAGAACGGGTAAGCCACAAAAGAATGTTCCTTGCTTCCAGCTATCCTCATGAGTCATTTTTGCTGTAATCTGTCTCTCGATAAGAAGCTTTCTTTTGATCCGGGGTAATCTCGTCTTCTTGAAGAATTACGGATTCCTAAACCTAGTAAGGGAAAGCGATTCTACTCCAATTGCATTCATCAGTTGGATGAGAGTGAGAATAGAAAGGAAGCCGGGAGGAAGAATGGAGTATAGCATTACCTCTAGAGTACAACCCTACTCCTGCGCCCCTTAATCCCATATCTACTACTTAGTCAAGCCCTTAACTACTTCTATATCTTAGAACAACCCTGCTCTCTGATCGACGTTTTATAGTCTTCATATCTATGGAAAAAGGAAGCTAGGAGAGGATTCTAAACAATTCTATCGAGCCGAACAACAAAAAGAGAAAGATAGAATACCTTTCTTAGCTAGCCTAGCGTGCTATAAACCTACAGGGAACAAGAGCCAGATCGAAGACATTCCTTTCCTTCTTTTATACCCCTCTCTTCTTAGTTGCTCCTCTTTCTAGGGATCTAATGGTCGTAGACCACCTTCTTGTGACTATGTTGAAGAATTCTTTCCCCCCTTTGAGTTCTCGAGTGAAAGGGTCCAAGCCATAGGAAAATATCCAGTTTCTCTCGCAACATATCTAGTTTATCCTGAAGCAGCATTTCTCGAAGTAGCATTCCCATAAGTAGAGGATGAAACCCTTGCTTGTTTATCCCGACGAGGGTTTATGAATCACTCAAACGAGCCTTTCTAGCCGCATCTGAATCGACATCCCTATCCATATGTTTATGCGCAGGGGCATCCAAATCCGAATTTGTAGAATCTATTGGGGAATCCCCATCCGCACCCGAATTGGCTAAATCTAGTATAGTGGGTCTTGTTCCGATGCGGGAAAAAATCTTTTTAAAAGGCATCTCAGCGAAAGAGGACTGAGAACCATAAGGCGAGCGCCAAAACGCTAGCACAAACTGCTCCCACAGACACGCATGATAAGGGGGTGTGGGGACAACCAGGCCACCACTTTTACCAGATATGGGTCCTTATATATATATATTTATTTATTTATTTATTTTATTTTTTTTAAAATCACTTATTGCACTAAAAAGAAATTGAAAAAAAAATCGGGGGTTTGGGATGGATAGGGGTAGGGTGGGGGTGAAAATTTTTTATTATTTTTTAAAAGTTTTTTAATGCTTTTTAAGAAACAAAATTGGAGGTGAGGGTGGGGTAATATAGGTTTAAATATTAAGAATTTAGCTTTGATTTAATATTTTTTGGCTTTAAGAGTGGGTTAGAACTATTTATCTGAATTATATTTGATCGAATTCATATTTATCAATATTTTATATACAAGTGGACTCAATCCTATCCAATTCACTCATTTGTTACCCCTACACCGTGGTATAATTGTGTTAATTATTAATATCTCCTATAATATATGCCATGACCTAATGTAAATATGTTGCTTCCAACAAGTCAATTATCTGGTATTTGTAATTCATTAGCACAATTAATAAAATTTTCATTGTGCAGAAATGTCTTATTTTTTTGATAAATTCATTGAAGAATCACAATAATCGTCAACTAGCCTAATTTTAAAAATGTCTTAAGGTTCAAAAGCTTAAATCATAACTTTCACATATAGCAAACATAAAAATCATATTTGTATGTTATAGCTATAGTTTGTATAATTGCGCTCCATAACAAATTTTATGTTTGCTATGGATCGAGCTTTTGATTTGTATAATTCGCTAGATACATCCAATTTTATACAAATTGTCCAATTTTGTATAAATTCATTTATACATTGTAATTTATATAATAAGATCTGTATTTGTATAATTATAAGTGTATAGGACGAAAATATATGTATTTGTATTTGTATATACACTTTTCTCTCGCTTTATACAAACACAGACACATTTTATACCGAAATGTATAAAATGGCTAATTGTATACCGAAAATGGCTAATTGTATATCGAATCAGATGGCAAAAAAAGGGGATGTTTGTTGCAAATTACAAATAAAATAAACTATGGTTATAGCATTTATTTGAATTAATAGTTTGCTATTTCATACAATCTTCCCTTAAATTTAATCTTTGTATTTACCACAGATGCATAAAACAATATAAGATTCTCGCATTATTTATATTTATATAAGAATTGTCATAAATTTTAAGTTCTGAATCTGTTTTTAGAATCGATGACCCATCCTATATCATGGAGTTTAGATCGACAGTGCTTCGTTGAAATTTTTTAGTATTATATATATTTAAAAAACTAAAAAAATAGAAATATCCCTACAAATAACGTTAATGACTTTTCTTGAATAACTGATTTTCTTGGCTCGTTGATTTGCAGCGCGAATGTAATGGTCATTGGCCAAGGCGCGACCCGATATCAAGCTCCAGTAAGGCCGTATTTGTCTTTTATTTTTGAAACATTTTCAGAGAAAAATCTAATATTATAGGGATTCAAACCTTCATGCTCCTATTTATAGTCAAACTAGGTAATAAATCCGCGCTTCGCGCGGGTATTATTAATCTTTCTAAGCTTTTGCACAACCTTTTCAATAATAAATTGTTATAAGAAAAGAAAAAAGTAAATTTTAGTAGGTTTTAAGAACATTTCAACATAAATTAAATGATTTGACATTATCAGATATCTCAAGATTTGTAAATATATAATAAATAATTAAAAATATCTTGATACCTAATCATTTTTTCTTTTACATAATTTATCATAATATATGTTTGATAATATAATTGTCTTGTTAAAACTGAGTGATGTTTTTATGTAGCGATAGAACATCACTTTTTCTCTTCTTTTTTTGTACATGAAAAATATAGAATCTTATAATTTTATGGTTAGAATAACTCCTTGTAAAATTAAAATTGCGTGAAAGTTTTCGATAATTAATATTAGTAATAAATAAGTTAAGACCGTTAAAATGTACACCACAACAACATAAATATTTTTTTTTAGAGACAATCTACTTGTCTGAGGTCAAACGTTCACCACTTTTCGTTATTGTTACTTTGTTAGTCTAACAAAATTTATAGAAGGAGAAAAATAAATTTTAAACGACAGCAAAATAATATTGTTGACCATTTCAGAAATTCATTATTCATTAACTACTACTTTGAAGGCCCTTCTAAATGCTTCATCAATGCAACTTTACGATTTTTTCAGAAATATGTATGTATAATTTTTTCATTATGAAAGTACAAGTAGATCAAAATATTGGATTCTAGGTACATGTAAAAGAAATATTCTCGAACATTAAAAAATTAAAAATGAGTATAACCTAGATAACTCAAACACTCAGCAATGACTTGGGACATAAAGGACAACAAATCTATGTTAATAGACATATCTTTTGTAGCTTAAGATATTACTTTTATTTAGAGAATATTTTATTTCATATTCTTCAAATTAAGCTTGCCGAAAATAGTCATAATTCACACCAAAAATATTTAGAAGAGCAGAATGAGAAGGAAAAAAAAGAAAAACATTAAAAGGACGAAAGCTTTGTCCAAAAAAGATCATATACATACCAAACGAAAAATAATCAATACAATTTTAAGGAGACCACAAAATAGCGAGAAAAACATAGATTAAAAGGAGTAAACTATGAGATATCCAATGCTGATAACTAATCATTCTAACCAGAAAAAATCCTATGTTTTGAAATACATCAAAAAATTGACTAACACTTCAATCAACTTTCAATCCTTAAAGTACTCATAATATCCACCGATAAAATTTAGTAAAAATAGATAACAACAACGAAAAAACCCAAAAATATGGGCATGCAAAATTGTTAACTCTCAGAGGATTTTCTAAAGAACACAAAATCTCATCCTTGTATGTGAAGGAATGACGTTGTTGATGAAGAAATTAGAGATTTGTAAGGGCTTTTTTTATCGTACATTCAACAGTTCCAGTAGAGAAAACTTGTTTGAATACTCAATTAATGCTTGTCATTTAATTTGTACTAACAAATACTTATAACAATAATTTTGTAGAAACATAAACAATAAAGTTCAAAGCATGTACTCAAAAATAACAATTAATAATATAAGCATAAATTAATGATTGTAAAAACATACCAGGATCTGTAACAATAGAATGAAACAGAATGGAAATAATATTTAATAAATTTTATATATTCTGATATTGAGAAAATAAACCGTCTTAGCTATTTCATATTCAGAACTTAATGCAACATCTTAATATTCTGATATATATTCAGATTCAAACCTCTAAATCTTAATGCACATCTTAATATTCAGATGTGCATTCAGATTTAGACGTCTTATCTTAATGAAAACAAATAAAACATTATAGGTATCAATTCCCTTTGGATTTTTCTTCTATATATTTTGAACTTTTTAGTGAAAATTCTAATTTCATGACTAACTACACGAAGTTGGATAACCTTTAAAAGAGAAAATAATGTTGAATGCTTTTGATAGCCAATTATTATAAATTAAACCTATTTATAACCATGAGTTTTTTTTAAAAAAAAAATTTTAAAAAAAAACTTAAATTATGCGTCTATTCAAATTTTGACACATAACCATGAGTTTTATCCTTAGATATCGCTTTCTTTCTTCTTCTTTTTTGTCTCCAAACATCGAATCATTTATCCTCAATGCATAATACTTACTATTTCATTTTCAAGAGGCCCATCATTTTAATATATGATGATGAAATTGAATCTATATATGTACTTTCAATGACACGGCTAACTATTTTAAATAACATAAAAAGTGAGACAAGAAAAAAATGTAGATCATGGATCTTTTTCCTGTCTCACTCAAACTCATTCCCCATCGTTTTTTTGTTGGTGAGGCTTAATATTTTTTTTAGAATTTGATTAATTTAATTTTATGTAAGAAAATTTAATCTAGAATTACAAGTATTATTTACAAACTTTTGATGAGTATATCAACCATGGAATTTTGTCCAAATTTTGTATAAATATATAAAAAAAACTAAATTTAATATATATAAATATACTTACAAACTTATTTATTGTTATGTTTATAGGTCTGATGCGTAGATTAGTTGAAAAAATTGCATAGTGCAGTAGAGCACAACCTACATTGTATCGAATTAAAGTTTTTGTTGCTTGTATAAATATGATTTACTCGACATATTTATATCATCTTTTATTGAGAAATAATAAGAATTGATGACTGGCTGTGAATTTTCTTCCCTAGAGGGTTCCCCACATTAAATAAGGTGTTTTTTGTTCAATTATTATTATTATTTGATTAATCATTGTTTCATAAACTTTCTTATTATATAACTTAAAAATCGTTATAAAAAGTGATAAATTTTAAATTTTAGATCCATTTTTCTCTTTCGAATGCATCTCGGATATAATTAATTAATGTTTTGAATGAAAGAGCTCTATATATCTTGTTAGGTGTGTTTGACGTCATTTTCTCTTGACTTCTTGTGATTGATACTTCCTCTATATTAATATGAGCTTTTAGAATTTTCCCTTAACGAGAAGATTTTAGAATTAATATTTTTTTATAAATTATTAAGATAATAAATTCTAAATTTTATAACGGCATTAATACTACAACATATTATGACTACGAAGCCTATTTTTTTTTTAAAATAAATAAATAAATTACGTGTCTATTCAAAGTTGAGACATAAATTAAAATAAAAGGAAGTATTATTTTTATCAAGTTATGTACGTCTTATCCTTAGCTACCATTTTGTTTTGTGCATTATTTTTTGTTTCTGTATGTGTCTCCAAACTTCGAATAATGCATAATATTTCATTTTCAAGAGGCCAATTTTATTGAGGATAAATATAAATCAACATAAAAAGTGAGACAAGAAAAAATAGGGAGAAGGAATCTTTTTCTTGTCTCACTCAACTCATCCTTGTTTTTTTAAATAAATTCTTCTTTGATATTCGATATTTATTTTGAGACCTGATTAATTTAAAGTTGTATCAAAAAATTTTATTTTGAGGATAAAGTGTTAATTAGTAAATTAAATATAATCATATTCTCAAAATTTAAATTAGAAATATTTGATTAAAAATATAAAAAATACTTACGATTATATCAAGTCTTTGATGCACGTCTCCATTGACGTGCTTGCTTCAATACAAGCATTTTCAAAAAAAGTTAAAAACAATTTTTTTAATTTTAATTTAATTAGTGTATAATTTTTCAAAAAATTATGGAACACACTTTGGCTATTTTCTTTAGATTTAAATTCATAACATTAAGTTGTAGTTTTATTACTTTGAATGTCGCTAATATTTGTGTAAATTTTATAATTATTTTGAGTAATAAATCTACTATCAATGTAGAAACATACTTTAATTATGGACATCCTAGTGAGCTTCTTCACAATAAATTTGTGAATGATATTATTTACCATCACGCAGGCACGCACAAAATAATCATCTAATTAAATAATCCAATTAGATGTAACATAAAATATTATTAGTATTGATAAATTTTAAGTGATATTAATTGAATGGTTTTAAGTTTTTACTCTAAAATAATTATATCAATATGATATAATCATTTTAGAGTAAAAACTTTAAATCATTCAATTAATATCACTAATTATATCAATATGATATAATTATATTAGAGTAAAAAAAATAAACGCATAAGTGTGACTCTTCTTCTTCGTGCTCTCAGCGTATGTTAGTTAACGTGCGCATAGGTGGGCTATGGCGAGGGGAAGAGGTAGAGGAAGGGGACGTGGCCAGAAAATTTCTTTAATGACAATAGGAAGCTCAGTAGGTAGTCGAGTGGAGGAAGAGGAGGTACAAACGCAAGATCAATCCAAAACCCTACCACTGAATGAAAGAGGAACAATAGAAAAAGGAACAACATCGAGGGCTGAAGTAGTGAGGCGATTGAGCTTAAATACTCCACCAACTACTGCAGGAGAACCTTCAGATCTGGAGTATGAAGAAGAGACAGAGGCTGAAAGCAATGGAACAGTAAATGTAGATGCAGAAAACTTTGTTGATACAACAAGGAATACTGGTGGGCAGTCTAAAGGGAAGGAGAAGAATACAAATGAACTATGGACTAATATGTTCAAGAATAATAGAGCAGCAAACAATGGTATGAACTTGACCTATTTCCCTCCACAAATAGTTGATGGTCAAACTATGGTTCAGCTGGAAGAAGATGAGGTTCAAGTGGAAGAGGACAAATGGAAGTGTGCTCTTATTGCTTATGTGATTGGGGAATGCCCTGGGTATAACACAATGCATAGGTATATAACAATGAATTGGACGGTTGTGACTAAATCGGATGTATACTGTAACATCCGGCAATTTGAAATAGCTATGAAGAAACTTAGAATTGGAAATAGTCATTTTTTTTTGGAAAGAATTAAAAATCTTGAAATTTAGCCAAGTATGGAAAAAAAATGCGGTTTTGGTCAACTTCAGGCAGTCATAACTCCTAGCTCAGGATGAGTTAGGTGTATTTCCAGTTATGTTTGGAAATATCTTGGATTGATCTTTCCAACGCCGCCGAGTTTGCTCGATTCCGAGTTCGTATGAGTGAGTTATGCACTTTGGAAGTTGGGTTGTTGGCACAGGAAAGTTCTTCCGAATTTGTAAGGGTATTTAGGTCTTTTCCCTAACCATTTCTTTTGGTTATATTAAGGGTCTAGACTGATTTTAAATCAGTTTTCCCTTTTAAAAGTGAGGGTTAGGGCTTTGAGAGAGAAGAGGAGAAGAAGAGGAGAAGGAGAAGAAGAAGCAAGGTTCGTAGAGATTGTCGTGGATTTCGTCGGGGATGATCCCTAATAAGGTATGTGAGATCATAGTGTTGGGTTGGTTCATTCCCCCACACGCCAACTTGTTTTAATTCCAAGAAAAGCCAATTTTTCGAGGGAAAAGGCTGGGGCGTCGCGCCAGCTAGCGCTCCCGAACAAGGTTCTGAAGTTTCCCCCTTGGGGCGGCGCGACTTGCAGAGTGCCCAACAGGCCCCTCTGAAGTCTGAAGGCTGGCACCCTGCGCCTCTCAGAGCACCAAGGACGCCAATCCTTCCCATTCACTCCCCACTTTTTCATACATGTTCCTTGGTAATGTACCTATGCTTTATAGTTGTTTTCAACACTCTAAGGTACATCTAAACATCAAGAACTCATCCATAAACATAAGATCATTACCCTTGAATCCATAATACCATTCGAGGAAAGTTAGGATCAAAGTCAAGTGAAGTTAGAGTCAAGCTTAGAAGTTAAGAGGTAAGTCAAAGCAAGTCTTTAAAGTTTTCAAGAGTCTTTATTGAACGTTTTAACTTCATTTATTTTAGGCTCAAGTTTCAAGTTAAGTAAAGAGTATAGAGTTTCAAGTTAAGTAAAGAGTATAGAGTTTCAAGTTAAGTAAAGAGTATAGAGTTTCAAGTTAAGTAAAGAGTATAGAGTGACGTTCATTTCTCAAAAGTTATTAGGGAACTAGGTATTCCCAAAGAAGTTTATAAATGTTTTCACATTTAAGATTAGAGGAAACTGAGATTTTCCAAAAGAGTTTTGAGCAGTTTGAGTACTATCTCTTTTTAAGAAAAAGATGAGTTTTGCGAATTGAAAGAGTTTCTAAACCATGATTAGTATGACAACCGAGTATGTCATCAATGTTTAAACAGTATGGTCTCTAGATATACCATCAATGTTTATGCAGTATGACTTCCCGAGTCATCAATGATCATATTAAAATATGGTTTTGATATGTTCTTTTTAGAAAGAGTTTTCAAGATCAATTACCTTTTTTAAGAGGGTAGCTTCGAGCAGTTATCTCAAACTAAAGAAAGATGTGTTTAAAACACTTATGAGCCAAAGTATTTTTGGGAGTAGTATTGAGCACCGAATTGGGGACGCGAGTTCATATTAACTCAACCCTCCATAAGAACCATGTAGCCAACATGGGATTTAACGGGTCATACTTTTTAGATGATCACGTAAGTTAAGCTAGTGGATTCACTAAGTTAAAGTTAAAGTAGTTCTATATGACGGCAAAGTATAGGACAGTCTGGCAGCGTGATGGTAACAACGTTGTATCACCACTTAGGCTCCTAGTGGTGGTTGTCGGTTAGAGAAACTCCCACAGTAGAAATTGCATGGTTCCTCGAGGGGTTCTGCTTAGTATGAATGGGGTATGGGACTTCATTCATGCATTACACAAGTAGACTTTGAGAGGGAGCATGGTATTTTTATGGTATTATAAATATGATTTTTGACATCATGTTTTATATAGTTTTACAAGCTTTATATATTGCATGTGTCTTATTGCTTTATATTGAGTTCAGTTACTCATGAGTTGAATAGAGCCAAGGTAATTTCTCTTTTGTATCCCTTTCAAGCTTAAGTTGTTGTTTAGCTGTCCAGCTCGCATACTCGTACATTCCATGTACTGATGCCAGTTGGCCTGCATCTTATTATGATGCAGACGCAGGTGCCCAGGATCATCATCCAGCACGCCGTTGATCCAGTTGAGCACTCCAGAGTCAGTGGCGAGCCTCATTGCATTCCGGAGGACTCTGTTATTTCGTTTTCCTAGTTTTGTTTTATTAGGATGTTGCGGGGTCTGTCCTAACATCCATCTCAGTATTTTAGAGGCTTCATAGACAGTCAGTCAGTTAGTATTGAGTCTCTCATTTATTTATATATATATAAATATTCTATTTTGAGACTCGAGTTGCATTTTTGGCCAGATTTTATCAGTTAGGTTGTTTTATGACCTTTTATTGCATGGAGTTATTCTGTTGAATTAAGGTTTCCGCTGAGTTAAGTAAGTCAGGCCAAGGGTTCGCTTGGGGGCCAGCAATGGTCTTCGAGTGTCGGCCACGTCCAGGGTGTAGGCTCGAGACGTGACAAACTTGGTATCAGAGCACAGTGTTCCAGTGTCCTAAGGAGTCTATGAAGTCGTGTCTGTAGAGTCCTAGTTATCGGTGTGAAGCGCGCCACATCTATAATTAGGAGGCTGCAACATTTAGGAATCATCTTACTTCTTTCACACTCATCTCGTGCGTTAGAGTTTATCTCTAAAAAATTTCCTTCTAATTCGTGCTGGCACGTGTTTTTCTGAGGATTATGCCTCCACGAAGAGTAGTCTGAGATCGTCCAGCTATGAAGAGTGTTTAGGAACAAGAGTTACCAAATGCCCTGGAAGTGCAAACCTAAAAAGAGATCAAATATGCTGATTTTCGTGAAGCTATCCGGATGTTAAGTCAAGTTGTGACCTATCATGTTGGGCAAAGAGATAATCGACACGAAGTGGTTGATACTTCAAGGATCCGTGCACTCTTAAATATGAACCCACCAAGCTTCACAGGTTCAAGTATTAGTGAGAATTCGGAGAACTTCATTGAGGAGCTAAAAAGGGTATTTGATGTGATGCATGTTGCTGAGTCGGAGAGGGTGGAACTAGTTGCATACCAATTGAAGGGTGTTGCTAGAATCTGGTTCAACCAATGGAAAAATAATAGGGTTGAGGATGCGCAAGTAGTGAGTTAGGTTGTGTTTGAAAGTGCTCTCATGGGGCGTTTCTTTCCTCGTGAGTTGCGTGAGGCAAAGATAAAAGAGTTTCTCACCCTTAACCCAGAGTCTATGAGTGTTCATGAGTACAGTCTGAGGTTCACGCAACTTTCCCGCTATGCTCCTGAGATGGTTGTGGACATGAGGAGTAGAATGAGTTTATATATTGCTGGGTTATCTTGTCAGTCAAGCAAGGAAGGCAAAACAGTTATGCTGATAGGGGATATTGACCTAGCAAGATTTGTGATCCATTTACAACAAGTTGTGGAGGATAAGCTGAAGGATAGAGAAGAGTTTAAGGATAAGAGGGCTAAGATAGTAGGGGACGAGTTCAGGCAGCAAAAAAATGATGACAATCAGTCATCCCTCCTACAGAAATAGAAGGGACCTGCTCCACCATCTGCTAGTGCACTTGCACCTGAGAACAAAGATGGGTACAATAGAATTTCCTATAGTTTCAGGGCTAGACTTGCCTATCCTCAAGGCAGTATGGTACCAAGGGGTAGTAAGGCTCCTGCTTGTGCTAGGTATGGTAGAACCCACCCAGGCAAGTGTCGTGATGGCCAGACAGGTTGTTTTAAGTGTGGACAAGAGGGTCACTTCATGAAGGAGTGCCCTAAGAACAGGTAAGGTAGTGGAAATCTTAGCAATAAGGCCCAAGCTTCATCAATTGCTCCCCCAGACAGGATGGTACATAGAGGAGCTACTTCTAGTACTGGCGGAGGAGCAAACCGCCTCTATGCAATCACCAGTCGCCATGAGCAAGAGGATTCGCCAGATGTTGTCACTGGTATGATTCGAGTCTTTAATTTTACTGTTTATGCTTTGCTAGACCCTAGAGCGAGTTTATCTTTTGTAACTCCTTATGTTGCTATGAACTTTGATGTTATTTCTGAGCAACTTAGTGAGCTATTCAGTGTCTCTACGCCTGTTGGTGAGGCTATTTTAGCAGAGAGAGTTTATCGTGATTGTCCCATTTCCGTCAATCACAAGAGTACCATGGCTGATTTAGTTGAGTTAGGCATAGTAGAATTGGATGTCATTCTTGGTGTGGACTGGCTTCATACCTGTGATGCCTCAGTTGATTGTAGAACTCGAGTGGTCAAGTTTCAGTTTCTGAGTGAGCCAGTCATAGAGTGGAGTAGTAATTCAGTTGTGCCTAAGGGTCGTTTCATTTCATACCTTAAGGCGAGAAAGTTAGTTTCGAAGGGTTGTATCTATCACTTAGTTCGAGTTAATGACTCTAGTGTTGAGATACCTCCTTTTCAATCAGTTCCTATAGCAAGAGAGTTTCCAGAAGTTTTTCCTGATGACCTCCTTGAAGCCCCTCCTGAGAGAGAAATAGACTTTGGTAAGACATCATTCCAGATACTCGTTCTATCTTTTTCTTGCCATATAAAATGACACCAGCAGAGTTTAAAGAGCAGTTAAAGGGATCTGTTAGATAAGGGTTTTATTTGACCAGGTTGACTCGAAAAACAGTAAAGTTTCAACGGTCTGAAGCTTGTGAGGAAAACTTTCAGGAATTGAAAGAGAAGTTGACTACTGCCCAATTATGACATTTGGTTCTTGAGTACATACTGAGTATCTGAACCTAAAATGGATTTGACAATAATAGTCGAGTTTAGGCGAATCGGGGTGTAATGTGATGACCTAGAGTTGGTTGTTGTAGTTTTCGCTTTGAAGATATGGCGTCACTGTTGTATGATGTTCATGTGGGTGTGTTCACTTAGAATGAGCTTAATCTCAGACATAGAGAGAGTGGTTAAAGTTACTTAAGGGTTATGACATGAGTTTTCTTTATCACCCTGGTAAGGCAAATGTTGTTGCTGATTTCTTAAGCAGGTTGTCTATGGGTAGCACCGCTCATGTTGAGAAAGAACAGAGAGAATTAGCAAGATATGTGCACCGACTTGCACGCCTGGGAGTTAGTCTTATGGATTCCACAAGGAGGAATAGTGATGATGAATGGGTCTGACCCATCACTAGTGCCAGAAGTAAAAGGTGAGAAAGATCCAGACCCTATCTTGCTGGAATTACAGGCAAAATGTTCATAAGCAGTGATGGCTTTTGAACAAAGGGGGAGATGGTGTTTTGAGGTATCAAGGTGGATTGTGGGATTTGTTTCAAGGATAATTGAGATGATTACCTATTTTACATGGAGTTGCTTACAACAATAGTTACCATTCTAGCATCCAAATGGCTCCTTATGAAACTCTTTATGGGAGGAGATGTAGATCTCTTTTTGGATGGTTTGAAGTTAGTGAGGCAGGGTTGATAGGTCCAGAGTTAGTTCATCAAGCTATGGAGAAGGTGAAAGTGATTTAAGAAAGGTTGAAAACGGCACAGAGTCGTCAAAAAAATCCTACACTGATGTTAGGAGAAGGGCGTTAGAGTTTGAAGTAGATGATTGGATATATTTGAAAGTTTCACCCGTGAAGGGAGTTATGAGGATCGGTAAGAAGGGGAAACTTAGTCCCCGATATATGGACTCTATCGCATAGTCAAGAGGATTGGCAATATAGCTTAGTAAGAGTAATCTCATTCGAGGACGAATGTTCCCAAGGGGGAGATATTGTAACATCCGGCAATTTGAAATAGCTATGAAGAAGATTGGAAATAGTCATTTTTTTTGGAAAGAATTAAAAATCTGGAAATTTAGCCAAGTATGGAAAAAAATGAGTTTTTGGTCAACTTCAGACAGTCATAACTCCTAGCTCAGGATGAGTTAGGTGTATTTCCAGTTATGTTTGGAAAGCTCTTTGAGTGATCTTTCCAACGCCGCCGAGTTTGCTCGATTCCGAGTTCGTATGAGTGAATTATGCCCTTTGGAAGTTGGGCTGTTGGCACAAGGAAGTTCTTCCGAATTTATAAGGGTATTTTGGTCTTTGCCCTAACCATTTCTTTTGGTTATATTAAGGGTCTAGACTGATTTTAAATCAGTTTTCCCTTTTAAAAGTGAGGGTTAGGGCTTTGAGAGAGAAGAGGAGAAGGAGAAGAAGAAGCAAGGTTCGTAGAGATCATCGGGGATTTCGTTGGGGGTGATCCCTAATAAGTTATGTGAGATCATAGTGTTGGGTTGGTTCATTCCCCCACACGCCAACTTGTTTTAATTCCAAAAAAAGATTGGTTGTGTTTGTTGAAGTTTGTGGTTGTGTTTGTTGAAGTTTGTGGTTGTGTTGTTGAAGTTTCTTGTTGGTTTGGTTCATGTTTACAGATGGAATTCCGAGTTGAATCTATTGTATATTGAGGGTTTTCATGATTCTAAGTGTTTGGGGCTGGAACCTTTGAAGTTAAGAAGGTTTAGAGTTGGAAAAACAAAGGAGAAAAGCCAATTTTTCGAGGGAAAAGGCTGGGGCGTCGCGCCAGCTAGCGCTCCCGAACAAGGTTCTGAAGTTTCCCCCTTGGGGCGGCGCGACTTGCAGAGTGCCCAACAGGCCCCTCTGAAGTCTGAAGGCTGGCACCCTGCGCCTCTCAGAGCACCAAGGACGCCAATCCTTCCCATTCACTCCCCACTTTTTCATACATGTTCCTTGGTAATGTACCTATGCTTTATAGTTGTTTTCAACACTCTAAGGTACATCTAAACATCAAGAACTCATCCATAAACATAAGATCATTACCCTTGAATCCATAATACCATTCGAGGAAAGTTAGGATCAAAGTCAAGTGAAGTTAGAGTCAAGCTTAGAAGTTAAGAGGTAAGTCAAAGCAAGTCTTTAAAGTTTTCAAGAGTCTTTATTGAACGTTTTAACTTCATTTATTTTAGGCTCAAGTTTCAAGTTAAGTAAAGAGTATAGAGTTTCAAGTTAAGTAAAGAGTATAGAGTTTCAAGTTAAGTAAAGAGTATAGAGTCACGTTCATTTCTCAAAAGTTATTAGGGAACTAAGTATTCCCAAAGAAATTTATAAATGTTTTCACATTTAAGATTAGAGGAAACTGAGATTTTCCAAAAGAGTTTTGAGCAGTTTGAGTACTATCTCTTTTTAAGAAAAAGATGAGTTTTGCGAAAGAGTTTCTAAACCATGATTAGTATGACAACCGAGTATGTCATCAATGTTTAAACAGTATGGTCTCTAGATATACCATCAATGTTTATGCAGTATGACTTCCCGAGTCATCAATGATCACTTTAAAATATGGTTTTGATATGTTCTTTTTAGAAACAGTTTTAAAGAGCAATTACCGTTTTTAAGAGCGTAGCTTTGAGCAATTATCTCAAACTAAAGAAAGATGTGTTTAAAACACTTATGAGCCAAAGTATTTTTGGGAGTAGTATTGAGCACCGAATTGGGGACGCGAGTTCATATTAACTCAACCCTCCATAAGAACCATGTAGCCAACATGGGATTTAACGGGTCATACTTTTTAGATGATCACGTAAATTAAGCTAGTGGATTCACTAAGTTAAAGTTAAAGTAGTTCTATATGACGGCAAAGTATAGGACAGTCTGGTAGCGTGATGGTAACAACGTTGTATCACCACTTAGGCTCCTAGTGGTGGTTGTCGGTTAGAGAAACTCCCACAGTAGAAATTGCATGGTTCCTCGAGGGGTTCTGCTTAGTATGAATGGGGTATGGGACTTCATTCATGCATTGCACAAGTAAACTTTGAGAGGGAGCATGGTATTTTTATGATATTATAGATATGATTTTTGACGTCATGTTTTATATAGTTTTAAAAGATTTATATATTGCATGTGTCTTATTGCTTTATATTGAGTTCTGTTACTTATGAGTTGAATAGAGCCAAGGTAATTTCTCTTTTGTATCCCTTTCAAGCTTAAGTTATTGTTTAGCTGTCCAGCTCGCATACTCGTACATTCCATGTAATGATGCCAGTTGGCCTGCATCTTATTATGATGCAGACGCAGGTACCCAGGATCATCATCCAGCACGTCGTTGATCTAGTTGAGCACTCCAGAGTCAGTGGTGAGCCTCATTGCATTCCGGAGGACTCTGTTATTTCATTTTTCCTAGTTTTGTTTTATTAGGATGTTGCGGGGTCTGTCCCAACATCCATCTCAGTATTACAGAGGCTTCATAGACAGTCAGTCAGTTAGTATTGAGTCTCTCATCTATGTATATATATAAATATTCTATTTTGAGACTCGAGTTGCCTTTTTGGCCTGATTTTATCAGTTAGGTTATTTTATGACCTTTCATTGCATGGAGTTATTCTGTTGAGTTAAGGTTTCCACTGAGTTAAGTAAGTCAGGCCAAGGGTTCACTTGGGGGCCAGCAATGATCTTCGATTATTGGCCACGTCCAGGGTGTAGGCTCGGGGCATGACATATACTTACATGAAGAAGGGTATTACATAGTTAAGTTTCAGAATCTCAGCGATATGAATGAGATCCTGTATATAGGACCTTATACTAACAATAATAGACCTATCATTTTAAAACAATGGAGTCTAGAATTTGATTTTGGGAATGAATTTTTAGCTGAAATTCCTTTGTGGGTGATGTTTCCCAAATTGCCACTTAATTGTTGGGGTGTTGGATCATTAAGCAGAATAGCTAGTGCGATTAGAGTACCTTTATTTGCTGATGAATGTACCACGAAGCAAACAAGAATTTCATATTCTAGAATGCTCATTGAGGTCAATATTACTAAGGCTATACCTCAGCAGATAACAGTTATGGATCCCAATGGAGGAACATTTATGCAGGAAGTGGTGCTGGAATGGAGACCTCAATTTTGTGATAAATGTCAGAAGATAGGTCACCAATGTCAATCAGGCATAACAACTAAGGAGGAGCCACCAAAGAAGAGACGACCAAGAAAGAAAGTCACTCAGGCATGGCAATATAAAGGACCAATTCAAACGAAGGAGCATATATGTGTGCAGAACATGGGACAAGAAGCAAGAGAGATCAAGCACTGTAACACAACTGAGAAGGGGAATCATTAGATAGAGAGGGAATAGGGTAAACAAAACCCAGGGGAGATAACACAACTTAATCTAAGACCTAATGCTGGAGGTAAACATCTGGATTTTAGCCTTACTAGTTTTTCTATATTAGTAGCAATACCAACTAGAAATGGGTTTGAGAGCCTTATGTATAGCAAACTTGCTTCACTACCTATTGATAGAGGTAGAGCCCCCAACACTTGTTGATGAAGTGGGTCTTTTGGAATGTGAGGGGTGTGAATAAAAGGTATAAGCAGAAGGAACTTAAAACCTATCTGCAAACCAATAAAATAAGTATAGTTGGGCTTATAGAAATAAGAGCTAAGAAGCATAATATGAGAACAACCCTTAGGGGGATAACACCAGGATAGGGAATAATGCACAATTATAATGCAGCTGTGAATGGAAAAATTTGGGTGATATGGGATGAAAATTGGTATGAGACCAACATAATTAGGTGTACTGCCCAAATAGTGCACTGCCTGATTAAGGACAGAACCAAAGGCCATCAGATTGTGCTCATTGTGATCGATGGATATAATACAATAGAGCAGAGGAAAGAGATGTGGTTAGAGTTGAACACCTTGGCACAAGGGATTGCTCAACCTTGGCTCATTGCAGTGGATTTTAATGCTCTACTTACCCCCACAGGATAGATTAGCTGGAGCAAATGTGAGTCTCAATGAAGTGAAGGATTTTGCAGATTGTGTTAAAGATATTGGTGTCACTGAATTACAATGGCAGGGGCACTACTATTCTTGGACTAACAAACAACATGGCACTGATAGAATTTCCAATAGGATTGATAGAGTGTTTGGGAATTATGAATGGATGGAGAAATGGGGACATGTTACTACTGAGTATGGGAATCCATGTATATCAGATCATTATCCTATGCAGCTCACAATACAAATAACTCAGCACAATGTAAAGGTAAAATTCAAGTTCTTTAATGTATGGACTGAACATGACTCCTTCATGAGTTTAGTGGAGAGTGTATGGAGGCAAGATTATGGTAAGGGTAGCATAAAGAAGGTGTGGTGCAAATTAATAGCTCTTCAGCCTGCTTTAAGGCAACTTAATAACAAGGAATTCAAATATATTAGCCAGCAGATTAAGAAGGCTAGATATGAGCTCAGTAGAATCCAAGAAGAACTATATGATCAAGCCACTGATGATTTAGTCGAGCAAGAAAAGGAGATCCTGATGAAGATGGAGAAATGGCGATGATACATGAGAGTGCACTAAGGCAGAAATCATGGACAAGATGGATCCAATTGGGAGATACTAACAACAAATACTTCAGTGCCATCATAAAGGAGAGAACTCAGAAGAAGCAAATCAGATGTATTACATCACTCACTGGACATATGTTGTATGAACCACAAGATATCCAAACTGAATTTGTACAATTCTATAAAGGACTTATGGGATCCTCAGTCACTACACTACCAGCTATAGATGTCCAGGTGATGAAGAGAGGACCCACACTATCAAGGCAACAAAGGATAGATTTATGTGCTGATATAACTAAAGAAGAGATTACAGCAGGGTTGCAATCCATTGGGAATGACAAAGCCCCAGGTATAGATGGATTCAATGCTTATTTCTTTAAGTATACTTGGAAGACCATAAAAGAGGATATTATTGATGCAGTTCAGAGTTTTTCCAAAACTGGGAAAATTTACAAACCTATCAATTGCACACTAGTAACTCTTATCCCAAAAGTGCAAAACCCAAAAACTGTGAAGGAATACAGACCAATTACATGTTGTACTGTGTTGTATAAGATCATCTCCAAAGTATTGTCAAAAAGACTACATGATGTTATTCAGAGTGTCATCTGTGATAGTCAGGCTGGGTTCAACCCATGGAGAAAGATATCTGATAATATTCTACTTGCTCATGAATTATGAAAGCTTACACTATGACGAATATATCTCCAAGAAGCATGTTGAAGATTGATCTCCAAAAACCCTATGATTCAGTGGAATGGGATTACTTAGAGCAAGTGATGAGAGAGCTAGGTTTTCCTGATACATTTTCTCAATGGGTAATGACTTGTGTGAAAACAGTGAGTTACTCTATAGTTGTGAATAGGCAGCCTACTCAGAATTTTGCAGCAGCTAAGAGACTCAGGCAAGGAGATCCAATGTCTTCATTCCTCTTTGCTATACCAATGAAATATCTTAGTAGATCACTCGAGGGGCTCAAGGAAGTGAAAACTTTGAAGTTTCATCCAAGATGCTCTAAATTGGACATTACTCACTTATGTTTTGCAGATGATCTACTAATATTCTCTAGAGGAGATCTGGAATCCATCATGGTCCTCCAAAAGTGTTTTTCACAGTTCTCACAAGCTTTAGGGTTGCAAGCAAATCTACAAAAAAGCTCCATTTATTTTGGGAGAGTACAGATAGGGGTGAGACAACAAATCATCCAACAACTTGGTTACAAGATGGAAGAGCTACCTTTCAAATACCTAGGGATACCACTGTCTACTAAGAGACTATCAGTCATCCAATGGTACCCTCTTATAGAAAAGATCATGGACAGGATCAATTCATGGACAACTAGGAAGCTGTCATATGCAGGCAGATCTCAACTAGTACGAACTGTGTTGTTTGGAGTCCAATCATATTGGGTACAATTATTCATTATTCCTGCAAAAATAATTAAATTGATTGAGGGTCTATGTAGAAGCTATTTATGGTCTGGTGTGGGACAGGTTACTAAAAAGGCATTAGTTGCTTGGGATAGAATTTGTTGTCCTAAATCTGCAGGAGGTATGGGGCTGATTAATATGAAAGTATGGAACAAAGCTGCAGTTATCAAATTCTATTGGGACCTATCTAGTAAAGAGGATAAATTATGGATCAGATGGATCTATACTTACTATATAAAAGGTCAAAACCCATGGCCAGAAGCCAAGCAAGCTAGCTGGATGGTAAGGAAAATCATGAGTGCCAAGGATATAATTGAGCAGACTCAGCAGAGAAGGAGCAAGAAAGGAAGTATGATCAGGGAAATATATATGCGCTTGATTGGAGAGCAGCAAAGAATTGAATGGAAGTGTCTAATGTTCAAGAATGTAGCAAGGGCAAAAGCCTATTTCACTATGTGGCTTATGCTCAACAAGAAACTGGCAACAGTAGACAGACTAGCCAAGTGGGGTGTGGAGGTATCCAAGACTTGTGTCCTATGTCTGAATGAATAAGAGACTATAGAGCACCTGATGGTTCGATGCCAATATGCCAGATATTTATGGAGGAGATTGCTCACATGGACTTAACAACATAGTGTAACTCCAGCAAATTGGGATCGATTTATACAATGGAGCATACAACAAGGAAAAGGGAAGGCTCGCGCAACCCAAATATTCAAGATTATTTTTGCTGAATGTGTATATGGGGTGTGGATTGAGAGGAACAACAAAATCTTTAAGGAAAAGAGATGAACTGCGCGTGGAAAGTGTGGCCAAGGAGATAGCCTACGTGACTATTGCTAGAGCTCCCCCTAGAATAAAAAATGTACTTATAGCTTTTAAATTTTAGTAATAGTATAGTAGAGTTGTAGTAAGCAGAGAGTTTTTTTTATTGAGAACAAAGCATGTTTGTGTTAGCTGCTTGGATTGTAATGTTTGCTCTTGGTGATTAATAAATCAGTTAGTTACCAAAAAAGTATACACACATACCTCGTCTCTACCACAAAGGTGATATAAAGGCGTTTCCAATAGACCCACAGCTCAATACTATTCCCTCCGTTCCTTTTTAGTTGTCATGTTACATTTTTCAAGAGTCAATTTGACTAATTTTCAAAGTTAAATTAGATTACATTCATTCGATATTTTAAATAAAATTTTAGATATTCAAAATCTATGCAGAAAGTACAATAAATTGCAACTTTTTTCATATCAATATGATAATAAAAATTACGTCTTAAAATCTTAATCAAATATATTGTTTGACTCTAAAAAAAACTATAACAACTAAAAAGGAGCGGAAGTAATTACCATCCATTAGAATAGAACCAATAAATACTTTGAATGAAGAACTCTTACATTCGTGATTAACGCACTGTGTTATAAGCATTTTCCAAGTAGAATTTTATTTTAATATTTGCGTTAAAATTTATCCTGAATTGTTTATCTTACTTAAATTTAATTATAATTAATTTTTACTTTTCCCACAAAAATATATATGTCTTTCATATTTGTGTAATCCGTAGTAAGACTTCTATAAATTCACTATCTTTCCTTCAAATGATAGCACAATAGCATGCATAATGCAATAATTAAAAAAGTCTTATTTAGTAAGAAATTTTTTCTCAATACAAGTTTTTTAAAAATTATTATTATTGGTTTTTTTATATATATATAGATTAATTGATCAAAATATTTTAAATTTTATATATTTATCTAATATACTTCTCTTTGTTGTCTAATTTATCATCATTCAACAATTTGCAACTATTAACTACGAGGGTGGATCGAGAAAGTTTGTACCCTAAAGCCAAACTTAAATGATAAAAGAAAATGTTACAAATATTTTAATTTTGAAGTTTATTTCAACCCTTTTGAGATACAAAGTTAATTTTTTAATAATTAATCTTTCTAATAATTTCTTTTTTCAACTGATAATATAAAGAATCCATTAAATACCTCTTGACATTGTTAATCTAAGGTAAGATCTCTTTAATTTTTAACAAAAAAAAATTCAACGAAAATAATATATATATATATATATATATATATATATATATATATATATATATATATATATATATATATATATATATATATATATTACTAGACTCTTAGATATGATTGAATATATTAATAAGCATACTGTCTTCTAGCTTTATTATATTTCTCAATTATTTTAATTCAAAAAATAAGTCTACAACATCAATAATATCATAATACTGACAGAAATGATTTAGGATACGAGATTAAGATAATATCTTTTCAAATTTCCATCATCCACTAATCTAATTTTTTTAACTAATAAATAGATTTTTTGTTGTTTCCTAAAGTTTGTCAAGAGCTTTTATTTTGGGATTGTAGTGTCAATTCTTTTATTTTATTTCTTGTTGTTATAAAATCAAGCTTAAAGTAATATAAGTATAAAGAAAGAAGACAAGAGAAGTAGATATAGGAGAAGACTTTTCTTCTTAGTCAAGTGTGTCTTCCAAATGGTGAGTGATATCTCTATTTATAGTGTTGAGATATCACTCCCAAAGGTCACCAAATTAGTAGATACATGCTTATCCCTTAATGTTCTTATCACCTTGGAAGCACCCATACATGAATTTAATTAATTCTTGGATAGATCTAATGGACAATCCACACAATACAATGGATTTATAACACCCCCCTTGGATGTCCATAGATAATGTGCCTCGTTAAAACCTTACTAGGAAAAACCATGTGGGAAAAAATTCTAGTGAAGGAAAAAGAGTACACATATTTTTTGACACGCATTATTTGTTGCCTCATTAAAAACCTTACCAGGAAAACTTAGTGGGACAAAACCTCAATCAAGGAAAAAAGAGTGCAATGCGTATTATTCTCCCTCTGATTAAAACATCACTTAATTTCTTGTGATGATGTCATTCAATCTTATATACCAACTTCTCAAATATTGACAGTGTCTTCACGAAGATGTTGCATGATTGAACTCATTTATGATATATCATTTTCTGGTTTCATGGATATGATGAGGCTTTGAGCTTAGCCGAATACATTATTGAAAAACACACTACTCGTGACCTCGTTACTGCAAGTAAATTGCTCATTCAACTTGTTCATAGCAACAATCATCTTGTGGATACTTTCATTTGCAATTGATTATCTTCGTATATTATGATTGGTATATTCTTTTTCAAAGAAAAACCACACATTTTCTGAATATGGTGTGTCATTGATGTCAACCAGATGCACTCTCGACTTGCTTCATGGAGGGCGTTTATTTCTGCATGATTTGAAGAAGTGGTTACCAATGTTTGCTTCACTAATCGCCAAGATATTATTGTGCCTCCACATGTAAACAAACAACCTGTTTGAGACCGAGCTTTATGCAGATCAAATAAATATTTTGCATCTGCGTAACCAATCAGCTCTAACTTGGATTCCTCAGAATATAATAAACCCATGCCTATGGTCCTTCGAGGATATTCAAGTATGTGTTTAACACCATTTCAATGTCCTTTTGTTGGTGAGGAACTGAATCTTGCCAATAAATTTACTGCAAAACAGATATATGGTCAAGTATTGTTAACAAGATGCATTAGTGTTTCATCACCAAGAATCTCTTCATCCTTCTTTTGAGATCAAAGTGAATCTTTATTTATGTCAAGCGATATCATAATCATTGGGGTACTCAATGAATGTGATTTATCCATATAAAATCGCATCAAAACTTTTCTGTGTATGTTGATTAATGGATAATTATTCATTCGTCAAATCCTCAATCTGTAGGTCAAGACAAAATTTTGTCTTTCCAGGATCTTTTCATTTTAGATTCCCTTCTCAAATACGCAATAATTTTTGAAAGCTTTTTAAGAGTGTTAATAATATTCTAGTCATCAACATACACAACTATTATAACAAATTCAAATCCAGACCTTTTCATAAAAATGCAAGGACAATTAGGGTCATTCTTTTTGTACCCTTTTCTTCCTTGATTATTTCAATCCATATAAGAATATTTGAAGCTTTATTGAAAAAGTTTCTTTCAAACTTTTATATGTTTCAGACCCCTTGATTGCTTCAAGGATTTTCATATAACCTTCAGTATTGTCTAGCTAGACATGATAATTATTCATTATATGCATTCAATTTTTCATAAATTGTCATATCAAAACACATCTCATTGCATCCACCATAGGAGAAAACATCTCCGATAATGTTAGGATTTTTGCGACAAATTTATATGCCTCAAGGCAAAAGTTGAACTTAATATCTTGCGGTTATACCATCACATAATAATTTATTTGTACCCCACTGACATTATACCTGCCACGATTCAGACCGTCTTGACTGACACCCACACTAACCCTCTGGTGGGAGAACCATTAATACTAACTAGCTAACCAAAGAACCCAACAAACTAATGCTTTTAAAGTTACGGAAGCAAATTTAAATGCTAAGGAAAAGAAATAGGGAGTTCCCATAAACTCCAACAAAAGTTTAATCAAAACAATCTAACATTGCAGAAGTAATGCCTAGAACCTGAAAGTCAATGTAACAAAACATATATACAACCCCAAAGTAAACGTAAGACTAACTAAAGTACTAGTCTATGAAATATGGACATAGACTGAAAGAGAACTCATGGCAGCCCAGAAGAACTGACTCACTGTTGAATTCAAATGATCACTGATCTTCTAAGCGAGGTCTGTCATAGCCACCGGAAGATGCCCTGTACTCAACAAAGAAAGAGCAAGTGCGGTATCAGTACACAACCACAGTGTACTGGTAAGATCACACGGCTATCCCACTAAGTGCAACATACATAAGTCATTACAACAATATAACAACATGCATATACCGAATATATACAATATCAACAGCATTCAAGAACAACAGAGCATTTCACAAGTCTCAATTATACAGTTATGTCAAGTCAATGGTCCTCTCATGGAACCCAAACCCAAACGGTTAGCATACCGAAACGTGGTACTCGATACAATAATTATGCCAGAATGTGGCAACCGATCCAAGTTAGTGTGTCGAAATGCAACACACCCGATCTATTCAACAAGCCACAATCACAATCACAAAGTACATTCTCATAATCGTACAACCAAGTCATGATTCATGGCATTCATCATTCATCTATCCTCATTCACAATTAATGTGATCAATAATGCAATATTCGCATACATACATGTATCATAATGAAGCAAGAACAAACATATATCACACAATCATAGAATCACAACCATCACCTACCTCGAAACAAGCTTGAATCCCTAAAAAACTTGATTCTTCCCTTTTCGGATTCGCTCCGCTTGTTGTTGGTCTACAAATGATCAATATAACACGGGAATCAATAAACAATAACTAATTACCCGAATTACTAACAATTCTATTAACCCTAGATCATACCCATGATCCCCATACCCAGATTAAGGCTTTCTCCACCATAATTTCCAGATCAAAATCCTTCCCCATCGATAATTACCCATTAGATTACATTCTACGGATCGAAAAGTGGATTCGGGGAGTTAAAATCTTACCTTTAGCCTTAAGAATGGTGGAAAACTATCAAGAAAACCCATGGGTTTGTTCTTTAGCTCTCAAGTTCAAAAATTACAGAATAAAATGATTTTGGGGTTTATTTAGGACTTTAAGTCACGATTGTCCTACCACAACGGTACTCACTCAACTATAGCGGCCCTGCCCTGGCGAGAGTAATCCCGCCTTAGCGGCTTACACAGGACCAGTGAGTCGATTTAAGAATTCCAACTCCCATTTCACAACACACCTTCATCCTATGACACTCAGAGAATACCCGTTCATGGTAAAATCAATTTCGGGAGTTCTACTCACTCGAATTCAATTTTGTAAAGTCGTACGGGTTCCTTAACGTCTTAGCTATCCACTCATGTGATCAAATTCAAAATTGGATCACCCAATTGTTACCAAATTTCCCTAGACTTTAATGACTCTGATTTCATCCAAATCTGGACTAGGTTGGGAAATCTCAAGATACTACGAAAAAGTTTTCCGGCCCAAAAATTTTCCTCGTTGGCTTTTTTATAACGACGGGAACAAGTCGTTACAATAGATACCAATTTACCCATCACTTGTCCTCGAGTGACAAACTTAGGAAAAGCAGGCTAAGGAAAGAATGGAGTAGTACCTGAATTGACGAACAACTAGGGATACTTGTCTCGCATGCCCTTCTCGATTTCCCAAGTAGCTTCCTTAACTGGGCGATGCTTCCATTAAAATTTTACGGACTTAATCTCCTTGGTCTTCAGCTTACGCACATCACGATCAAGAATTGCAACTGGTTCCTCCTCGTATTGGAGGTCTTTGTCTAACACAATTAAGTCCTACTTTATGATGTAATCCCCTTCACCATGATATCTCTTCAACATGGACACATGAAATACCGGATGAACTCCCGATAAGTTAGGAGGTAAAGCCAATCTATAAGCCACTGGCCCTACACCTTCAAGAACCTCAAAGGGACCAATGTATCGCGGACTTAACTTGCCCTTCTTGCCAAATCTCATCACCCCTTTCATGGGTGATACCTTAAGAAGAATATTCTCACCAGTCTGAAATGTCATGTCTTTTATCTTACGATCTGCATACTTCTTCTGTCTACTCTGGGTTGCTAGAAACTTAGGTTGAATACTCATAATCTTATCTTGATCATCCTTTACTAAATCAACCCCCAAAGGTTTTAAATCTCCAGCCTCAAGCCATCCTATGGGTGATCTACATCCCCTCTATAAAGTGCCTCAAACGGTGTCATATTTATGTTAGAGTGATAACTATTATTATAAGAGAACTCACACAAAGGTAAGAACTTATCCCAATGCCCTCCAAAATCAATCACACATGCCCTCAACATGTCTTCTAACACTTGAATAGTCCTCTCTAACTGTCCGTCCGTCTGTGGATGGAAGGCTGTACTAAAAGTGAGTTGTATGCCCAATTCATCATGTAACTTCCTCCAAAACTTGGATGTGAATTGGGTACCATGGTCTGAGATGATAGAAAGGGGAACCCCATGCAACCTCACTATCTCTTTCACATACACCTTAGCCAATTGTTCAGCATTGTAATCTATCCTTACCAGAATAAAATGGGCTGACTCAGTCAATCTGTCAGCCACTACCCAGATAGAATCAAACTTCCCCAAAGTTTTAGAAAGACCAACCACAAAATCCATGGCTATCATCTCCCACTTCTATTCCGGAATTGACATTCTTTGAAGCAAACCTGCAGACCTTTGGTGTTCATACTTCACTTGTAGGCAATTTTGACACTTATCCACAAACTCCGTTGTATCCTTCTTCATGCCCGGCCACCAATAAATTCACTTCAAATCTCGGTACATCTTGGTCACACCCGGATGAATGGAGTATCGTGAACCATGGGATTCTGTCAACAATTTCTGAATCAAGTCATTAACTCGAGGAACACAAATCCTCCCTTTAAAACTGAGCACACCTTCTGCATCAAGAGTGGTCTCTTATGCCTTACCAATCGCAGTCTTCTTCTTTAGTTCATTCAAATTTTCATCCTTAAATTGTTTGGCCTTGATCTCTTCAATGAATGTGGCACTCACTTCAATGCTAGCTAACACCCCACCTTTTTCTGAGATGCCCAACTGCATGAATTTAGACTCTAAGGTCTGGATTTCCTTAGCCAAGGGTCGCTTGGATACACTCAAGCAAGCTAAACTATCCATACTCACCGATTTTCGACTCAAAGCGTCTGCCACCACATTAGCCTTGCTCGGATGGTATTGAATGGTCACATCATAATTCTTGAGTAACTCCATCCACCTTCTCTATCTCAAATTCAGATCCTTTTGAGTGAACACCTGCTGCAAACTATGATGATCAGTAAACACTTCACACTTAACACCACAAGCCAACTCCAAATCATGTGTTGGATAATTTCTCTCATGCACCTTCAATTGACGTGATACATAAGCTATAACATTTTTATCCTGCATCAACACAGCACCCAAACCCGAATGTGAAGCATCACAATAAATAATAAAATCTTTACCCTCAACCGGTAATGCTAGAATAGGTGCGATGGTCAAAAGAGTCTTGAGCTTTTGGAAGATCTCCTCACATTTTTCAGTCCATTCAAATGGTATCTCCTTTTTAGTCAAATTTGTCATGTGAGTGGCAATAGAAGCAAATTTCTTCACAAATCGATGATAGTAGCTAGTGAGCCCCACAAAACTCCTAACTTGCGTAACAGAGCTAGGCCAAACCCAATTCTTAACCACCTCAATCTTTTGGGGATCTACCATTACCCTTTTTTCTGAAATTACATGCCCAAAAAATGCAACCGAAGTCAACCAAAAATCACACTTAAAGAATTTCGCATATAACTTTTGTTTCCCAAGAACACCCAGAACAATACGAAAATGGTCGGCTTGCTCTTCCTCACTTTTTGAATAGACCAAAATGCCATCAATGAAGACTATAACAAACGAATCAAGAAAGGGTTTGAACACATCATTCATCAAACTCATGAAAGTTGCAGGCGTATTAGTCAACCCAAACGACATAACTAGGAACTCATAGTTCCCATAACGGGTTCTAAACGCGGTCTTAGGCACATCCTCAGGCCTAATTTTTAACTGATGGTAGCCAGACCTTAGATCAATCTTAGAGAGAACGGATGCACCTTGCAATTGGTCAAAAAGATCATCTAGTCTAGGAAATGGGTATTTGTTTCGAATGGTGACCCTATTCAGCTGCTGATAATCTATACACATCCTCATACTATCATTTTTTTTTCTTAACAAACAAAACGGGGGCACCCCACGGGGAAGCACTAGGACAAATGAATCCTTTATCAAGAAGTTCTTGAATTTGAGCCTTAAGCTTTCTTAATTCTGACAGAGCCATGTGATATGGAGGGATGGAAATGGGATGAGTACTAGAATCTAAATCAATGCAAAAATATATATCTCTATCGGGAGGCATATCAGGCAAATCATTAGGAAACACTTCTCTAAATTTTGACACCACAGGAATAGACTCAATAGATGGAGACTCAACCTCAATATCCCGAATATGAGCCAAATAAGCAAAATAACCCTGCCTTACCAGTTTCCTAGCCGGAATGAAGGATATGATCTTAACTTGCTTAGGCTTGTACACCCCTTCCCACTCTAACTTTTCCCTTCCCAGAATTTCGAGAGTTACAGACTTAGCTTTACAATTAAGCACAACATAATAGGGGGACAAACAAGTCATGCCTAAGATTATATCAAAGTCAGTCATATCCAAAATCACCAAATCATCCCAAGTCTGAAAACCCATAAACAAAATAGGACAAGCACGATAGACATGGGTGACTATGACAAACTTTCCAACTGGGGTAGAAATATGGATGGGGGCATCAAGTATATCACAAATCATATCAAACTCTAAGGCAAATAGCATGGACATATAAGAAAAAGTAGAACCCGGATCAAATAACACATTAGTCATCCGGTCACAGACAAGAATAGTACATGTGATCATTGCGTCAGACACCTCTACCTCGCTCTTGCCCGGAAAGGCATAACACTGAGCCCTATTATCTTGACGGGTGACTTCTCTGCCTGGCTGCACTGTACCTCTGCCTGCATTACCATTTTCCCTACCTCCGCGGTTTCGCTGATTTCCTCCTCACCTACCTTGTGGATGCCTTCAACCATTATTACCATTTCCCGCGGGTACCACTACTGTAGACTGCTGCTGCGTGAAATCCAACATGCGCGGGTGGGCACAATCTCTTCTCATATGCCCAGGTTCTCCACAGTTGTAACAAGTACGTTCAAAAGATGGCATGCTGCCAGCCGAAGGTGCGGCTCCCTGGCTATCCTGAATCAAATTATGAGGTGGAGTTCCCGAGTAATTACCTGTAGAGGCGAGCATAGCAGACTGAATTAGCTTGACTGCGTGTTGGCCTTCCTGACCCCTTGGAGTAAGAACCTTGAAAGTTACCCTAGTTCTTGGCCCTTTTAGCCAATGCCTTAGCCTGACCGTCTCGCCTCTCCCCCTCCACTTTCTTCACAAAGTCTGTTACCTCATTAAAGCTTTTCCCTGCAAAGGTCATACGAACAGATAATACCTATAACTCAGAATTTAGTCCCTTAATAAATAAATGGATCCTCTCTTTCTCAGTAGTCACCAATTGAGTAGCATATCTAGACAAGGTATGGAACTTAGCCTCATAAGCATCTACAGACATACCACCTTGTTCTAAAGCCATGAACTCATCCTTCTTACGATCCCTCAAAGTTCAAGGCATATACTTCTCTAAGAATAAAGCATGGAACTGGGTCCAAGTAAGTGGAGGTAAAACTGAAGATCTGCATTCTACATAAGCTCTTCACCACTACTTAGCCTCACCTTGAAGCTGAAAAGTCACGAACTCAACCCCATGCTGATGGACAATTTACAACTTATGAAGCCTCTCATAGCAATCTAGGATAAACTCATATGCATCCTCACTCTCAGAACCATGGAAAACAGGTGGTTTCAACTTCAGGAACTTAGTCAACATCTCATGCTCATTACCAGTCATAACTGGACCTAACAAAGGACGGAAGAAAGCGTCATTTCCTCCAGTTCCACCCACCTTAGGGATAGTGATAACAATAGAAGGATTGGCGGGAGCTTGAGTTGTTCGAATAGAGGGAAGCACTCCAGGACCAACCAATCCTTTCAAGAATGACATAATTTGTTGAGCTAACACTGGGTCCAAAGGAGGAATACATGTAGTCTTCACCTCTTCCTCTTGTCCAACATTCTTCTCATTCTCAACTTTTATGCTCTTCTCTACCTCTTCATGGTGCGCATGAGGGGCCTCATTTCTGGGAGCATCTCCAACCGGTGCTCAATCCCTAGTAGGTGCCACCCTTCCTTGGCCTCTACCCCTAGCTCTTCCTCTACCCCTGCCTCGACTACGACCTCTCGCTGCAGATTCCTCAGCTGGAGCATTGACGGGAGCCACGAGCCTGACACCGTTGAACTTATTATTAACCATCTGCGGACAGAAGAGTAAAGGAGGTTAGATACCAATTCGAATCGCCAGATACCAATTGGAATCAAGTCATAGCACGAAAGGAGACAAGAGAAAATAGAGAGATTTCCTAAAGTCCTATAGCCTCTCGAAGAAAAGTACAGACGTCTCCGTACCGTTCCACAAGACTCTACTAAACTCATTTTGGTACATCAAGATCAACTCACCTAAGCTCTGATACCAACTTTGTAATGACCCAGATCGTCGTGATTAGCATCCATACTAACCCTCCGGTGGGAGAACCATTAATACTAACTAGCTAACCACAGAACCCAACAAACTAAGGCATTTAAAGTTACGGAAGCAAGTTTAAATGCTAAGGAAAAAAATAAGGAGTTCCCATAAACTCCAATAAAAGTCTAATAAAAACAATCTAATATTGCGGAAGTAATGCCTAGAACCTGAAAGTCAATGTACCAAAACATCTATAGTTCAACAAGTCTAAACAAGAAGGGGTACAACCCCAAACTAAACGTAAGACTAACTAAAGTACTAGTGTAAGTCCAAAATATGGACATAGACGAAAAGAGAACTCATAGCAGCCCGAAAGAACTGGCTCACCCTTGAATTCGAGCGATCACTGATCTTCTAAGTAAGGTTTGTCAATAGCCGTCGGAAGATGTCATGTACTCAACGAAGAAAGAGCAAGTGCAGTATCAGTACACAACCATAGTGTACTGATAGGATCACGCAGCTATCCCACTAAGTGCAACATACATAAGCCATACAACAATATAACAACATGCATATACCGAACAACATTAAAGAATAACGGAACATTTCATAAGTCTCAATTATACAGTTATGTCAAGTCAATGGTCCTCTCATGGAACCCAAACCCAAATTGTTAGCATATCGGAACATGGTACCCGATCTAATGATTATGCCGGAACGTGGCAATCGATCCCATAATTATGTCGAAACGTGGCAACAGATCCAAGTTAGTGTGTCGGAACGCAACACCCAATCCATTCAACAAGCCACAATCACAATCACAAAGTACATTCTCATAATCATACAATCAAGTCATGATGCATGACATTCATCATTCATCTATCCTCATTTATAATTAATGTGATTAATAATGCAACATTCGCATACATACATGTATCATAATGAAGCAAGAACAAACATACATCACACAATCATAGAATCACAACCATCACCTACCTCGAAACAAGCTTGAATCCCCTAAGAAACTTGATTCTTTCCTTTCCGGATTCGTTCCACTTGTTCTTGGTCTACAAACGATCAATATAACTCGAGAATCAATAAACAATAACTAATTACCCGAATTACTACCAATTCTATCAACCCTAGATCATACTCATGATCCCCATACCCATATTAGGGCTTTCTCCACCATAATTTCTAGATCAAAACCCTTCCCCATCGATAATTACCCATTAAATTACGTTCTACAGATAGAAAAATGGATTTGGGGAGTTAAAATACTACCTTTAGCCTCAGGAATAGTGGAAAACTGTCAAGAAACCCTCTAGGTTTGTTCCTTAGCTCTCAAGTTCAAAAATATGCAGAATAAAATGATTATGGGGTTTATTTCCAACTTTAAGTTGCGACTGTCCCAGCACAACGGTACTCACCCCGCTACAGTGGCCCCGCCCTGGCGGAAATAATCCCGCCTTAGCGTCTTGCACGAGACCAGTGAGTCGATTTAAGAATTCCAACTCTCATTTCACAACACACCTTTATCCCATGACACTTAGATAATATCTGTTCACGCTTAGATTAATTTCGGGAGTTCTACTCGCCTGAATTCAATTCCGTAAAGTCGTACGGGTTCCTTAACATCTTAGCTGTCCACTCATGTGATCAAATTTAAAATTGGATCACCCACCCAATTGTTACCTGATTTCTCTAGACTTTAATGACTTCGATTTCATCCAAATCTGGACTAGGTTGGGAAATCTCAAGATATTACGAAAAAGTTTTCCAGCCCAAAAATTTTCCCCGTTGGCTTTTCTATAACGACGGGAACAGGTCGTTACAATACCTTGATTTATGGACTATCAATCCAAAATATCACTTTTCTAAGTGAAACAAAATGTACTTGAATTATGCATTTTACTTGGCCAATTATTTATCTTTCTACATTATATGACATATTTGAATTTAAGATCCTCGTCACGATCTATATCATGAAGCGCTACTTCATATCAAAGCTACCATCGACAGTTATTTGATATCGATTCCACTATGACATAACTTATAAAGATCTCTTCAGTTTTAATCATTTTTCAGGTACCTGAACCTTTTCCAAGGTTTTATGAAGTGTTATGTCGTGGTGCTCTTTTATAGCACTTTCCTCATTATAATGACCATATTGATCATTTGCTCATCTCCTTCTTCAAGGAATTTTACATTTGAAACCGATTGGTTCATTACGCTTCAGGCGTATTATAGACTCTGTCCTTCAAGGACTTCTCATTGGAGCATTTGCAGCTGAATTATAACATAGGGTCAGTAAATTCATCTAGCAATAAATTTGCAACATTATGCAAATGAATTATCACTTGAACTTCAAGTTCACATTTTCTTTTAACGAGGATCTAGACAATTCAGCTATCAATCACCTCTCCCCCTGATGTTAGAAAATCTAACATTCATCCCAACATCATTTGTGAATTCATCTTTGTGCGTGGTGGAACAATTTAATCATAACCGCACGCTCAACGTTTTAGATGAAAATCATTTGGTTCCTGATCCTGAACCAATTTTGATAGGGGACCTTTGTTGGCTTGACGCGTACAAGCGTTGCTACATGTTAAATAAATTCATATTATACCAAATTTCTTTTTGGGAGATTTGTTCTCATAATTAATGGTTTAGCTATAATTGGAGGCACATAATTTCTGGAAAACCAACCACCATTATCAATATAATTTCATCGTTTGGAACTATGCTCTTAATTTAACAATCGAGCAAACAACCTTACAAACACCAATTTGTAAGTTGACAATAAAACACATGTGACCATCGCATAGATGCATCTATCATATAGTTGCAACTGATCCACATGACATGTGAATGGGCCCATATTCACCTTTTATATGTTCCAAAAATCTCAGAGAGTACAATCTCAACCTTAGCTAGTACAATGATACAATGATCAAATTATCAGAGAACAAACAACACAAGAGAATTCTTGAAGAATATTTAATTTCTTCAGTATATAACTATGTGAATTCTCAATTATTTTTGCATCTTATTTTAATCGGAATGGCCAACCGATCATGCCAACTGATCTTTATTTCAGTACATAGTTTACTTTTGCATGTGATTTCATCAACATATCCATGTTAGTGTGCAATAAACAAGAGGAAAAATGGGTAATCTTTTACATATATATTTATAAGTCGCTTCGATTGTAGTAATCCGAAGATATTAAATCCTTTCATTATTTACAGTCTCAATATTTCTTTTCATTGCATCCGAAACTTAAAAAGTATCTTTTGAGACTTACTACAACCCCAATATTATTCCTCTAGTAATAACACAACTCGTTAGAGAGTGCAATTAATTTTGTGTACTATCACATATTTCATGACACCATTCATATGGTGAGCATCTCCTTCAAGGAGAAAATCATATTATTATTGTCATGGTCAAAATTATTACAAGCAAGACATGTTTCTTGCTTTACTTTTGTTGTACCATAGGTACACAACCAATGACAAATTTGTATTGCCACACAATAATATTATTTTGGTCATGACCGCAACATTTATAGGCAAGAATTTTTTTTTTCTTTTGCCCTTTCGATAGTTCACAATAAACATACCATAATATTTATGACGTATAAAAATACACGACCATTGGCCAATCTTGCCAAATAAAATTTATTTATTTCTCTCAAACCTACCGTAGAGGAAAGTTGTGACATATTTTCAACCATATGTGAATATGTTTTATTCATATTTTGACACATTCACTTTAAAGAATGGGCAAACATTCATGATGCTTATTACAAGTCACAATCTCTTCATGAGTTGACCATAACCATTTATACATGTCATACCTTTGTATTTGGCATATTTACATGATCCACTTCAACATCACTTTGAAAGATAAAGTGCACCACCACTTTATATTCTTTTATTTTGATGGAGGATTTATAAAACTTATCAAATAAGGTCGCATGACAACTGCGTATCCAATGACCTTTCATACCAGTTTGATGATAAAATTATTTCACAGTTTGAAGGACTATTTCAAGAACTCATATTATTCTTCCTTTTATAATTACCACAATAATGACTATTATAATCCCTCCACGCCCTTATGCATACATCCAATCATTTTTCGTCTTTCAGACTTATTATTCATTGCTACCACATTCATACGATAGAATGGAGCAAATCAACTGGCGGATTTCAAAGTTATCATACATTGCTATCACATTCTTTTCAAGGAATGGAGCAAATTCAATGGGATGAATTTCAAGGCTTTTCATCAAAATGCATTATTTTTCCTTAGTCATCATTTTATCTCACTATGGTGCATTGAGACTCAAACTCAATGTCTTATGATCCATATAAGGCGTGTTAGGCCATAATTCTATGTGACTCGAACCCAATACATTATCATCATGGTGCATCAAAACTCAAAATTGATGTCTTACCCTCTTGGTGCGATAGAACTTTAATCTACCGTCTTATCCTCAAACATTTTTCATTATGTGCATCCGGACTTTAACCTGATGTCTTACCCTTATAGTGCGATGTGACTTGAATCCATCGTCTTACTCTTCAACCAATGACATGAGCCTTTAAAATTATTATCATTTTATTGTTACAAATAAATAAGTGAATTAAATTTCAACAAGACATGAAAGAAAATTATTCTTGAATTTCACAAGTTTGTCCCCTCCACCATTTGCCACATGAGTATAGGTGTATCTAATCTTGCATAGTGATATTTCCTTATCGGTGATTCATCTGCAAGATTAAATTAACTTATTGAATAAAGTAAAACTTAATATGTAAATAAAATATACCTTTATACTACATTTTTTATCTTAATAAAGCAACACATGTAGCACATGTCCAGATTTGGATTAACATCATATTTGTTGATTTCCTTTTTCTTTGTTTTGTTGGATAAACTTGACCAACAACTATTTACTCGTCCTTTTGATCATCACCATCAAATCGCGTATAAAACTCAACTTGGATGACATGGTGAACAAAATTGAAACTAGAGACAATTCGTGCTGATAATGTGTTATAAAATTAGGCTTAAAGCAATATAAGTATAAAGAGAAGAAGACAAGAGAAGTAGATGTAAGAGAAGACTTTTCTTCTTATTCAAGTGTGTCTTTCAAATGGTGAGTGATATCTCTATTTATAGTGTTTAGATATCAATCCCAAAGATCACCAAATTAGTAGATACATGCTTATCCCTTAATGTTCTTATCACCTTGGAAGCACCCATACATGAATTGAATTAATTCTTGGATAGATCTAATGGATAATCCACACAATACAATGGATTTATAACACTTGTGAGTTTTTAATAATCGAATTCATATTTTTAGTTGACATATTGACATTCTAATATATAATTAAAATATTACAGCACACTCGGTAGGCTTACAAAGTGTGGTTTGAGAAAGGTAGAGTGTACACAGATTTGACCTCTATCTCAGAAGTAGAATGATTGTTTTCTATAAACCTTCAACTCAAGATTAAAATAGTCTAAAATAATGCAGATTACGAAAACAACATATAGTAGAAGAATAATACTACAACAAAATAATACTATAATCAAACTACATAAAACAACATATAATAACAAAATCGAAGAACAAGAAATAGGAGTAATACTATCATGACTACTAGAATGAACTACAAGTCAATACACTCCTACCTACTAGTATGGACACCTTCCTACCTACTATCCTTCTACTCTAATCTGCGTTCTCTACATCTTTCTATCTAAAGTCATGTCCTTGGTGAGCTGCAACGGTGTCATATCATGTATAATTACCTCTCCCCTACACTTTTTGGTCTACCTCTACCTCTCATGAATCCGCCCATAGCTAACCTCTCACGCCTTTGCACTGAAGCATCCATATCTCTCTTTATGACATGGATGAACCATATCAACTTTTGCTTCCCACATCTTGTCTTCTATCGAAGTTACTCCCACCTTATCCTCGGTTTTAATTCTATTTTTTATAGTATATCTACACATCCATTGTAGCATCCTCATCTCCTCATATGAAATTTCTTGGTCGGCCAACACTCACCCCATGTAATGAAACTGATTTAACCACCACTTTGTATAATTGACCCTTACATTTTGATGACACCTTCTTATCAAACAAATTATCTCTTGATGTGAGCCTTCATTTCATCCACCTTGCACTAGTACGGTGGGTGACATCCTTGTCAATCTCTTCATTTCTGTAGATAATAGATCCAAGATACTTGAAACTATCTCTCTTTTGATTGACTTGTGTATCAAGCCTTACTTCCACGCCAGCCTCATGCACCACATCACTTAACTTGTGCTCCAAATATTTTGTATTGATCTTGCTCAACCTGATACCTTTAAACGCTAAGGTTTGTCTCCAAACCTCCAATGCAACTTAATTATATTAGGGTTAACATACACCTAGAGAATAAAATATAAAAAAATAAATGATCTTGGTAACAGAATTTTAGAATAATAAAACATAAGATAAAGAATATTATGTACTCTCAATCCAAAAAAGTAAATTTAAGAGAAAATTTCACAAATAACTAACATTAGGTCAAAACTAGGTCTGCTTAGCTACACTTTTATTAATTAGAATTCATGGTTACAGTTATAGCTTGCCATCAAATCTTATTGTGTAGGGCTACACTAGACATGTTATTGTTATTATAATATCTGAGATGCATTTCGAAATACATGCCTGAAGATTCTAACCTTACATGTGAATTCTTAAATACAAACTCTAAAATTGATCAAAATTACCCATTTCTTTTTCATCCACAGGGATACAAGTGGTTTAGATTTCAATGATACATAAATCTTCTTCAATTATTCGTAACTGTCTTTGTATATGTATTCATCAATTTCATTGATACATAAAAAATAATGTATATACAGTTTGATAAATATATATTATTTTGTTTGTTATTGTTGATCAATGTAGATTTGATTTTTGGACTTTTATAAATAAAAAAAAAGTATACAATGATGACATGTATAACTGTTCTAATCAAGCATTCATAGATATGGAACACAGTGTACCAATAGCTTCTTCAATGCATATGCATGAATATTATATAAATATTGTTGAGGAATACACAATATAAACATTCAAATACATTCATACAACGTATAACAACAAATTAGATACACTTGAATACATTGATGCAAGAAGCGAAAACACTCAAATATGTTGATATAATGTATAACAAGAAACAAATATCGTTGAATACAACGACATAAGAAGCAAAAATATTTAATACATTGATACAATATATAACAAGAAATAAATACAATTAAATATACTAACACAAATGTATAAAAAGAAATAGTACACTTGAATACATTGATATAATAACAAGATACAATTGAATATTACTCAAACTCAATTTCTAAATGAAAGAAAAATCAATAGTTGAACATAGTGTTAACATTGACAGAGTCAAATTTTTCACTAAGTGTGTTCAAAATCTGAAGAAATAAACACACAAACTAGTCAAAAGAGGTTCAACATCAATTTTTTAACATAGTTTAATCATGAACAAATATTATAATTTTTTTGTCAGAGGGGTTCAGATGAACCTCTTGACCCCAGGCTAGCTCCGTCCCTAAGTATCAATAGTTTCTCCAAATACATATATATATATATATATATATATATATATATATATATATATATATATTATATAAACTTTAGTGATGAATACACAATATATTCACTCAAATACATTGATATCATGTATACAAAAAAATGAATACATTAAAATATATATTTAATATAAGAAGTAAGAAGACTCAAATACAATAATACAAATATATAACAAAAAGTAAATATAGTTGAAAACATTGATACAAGAAATGAAAACACTCATATGCATTGACACAATATATAATTGTGGAGGATATCTTTAATTTTTTTATGTAATACATGATATTTTTAATAAATCAAACCAAATAATGCATAAGAAACAAGGGTAACTTACACAAAATCCACTATTTTAGGATTTAATTACTTAGATTCACACTAGTTTGCAATATTACATTCTTTACCATATTTTGGGTCTCAGATACATGTATCTGTCTCTTTCATATACATGTATCTTGTATCAATTAGTGTGACCAATTAAGAGATATAATTGAAAGTCATTAACTAAGAAGTGTGCCTAATTAAGAGATATGGCTGAAAGCCATTAATTAAGGAGAAAATCATGTTTGCAACAACTTTAAAGGATATGACATATCAAAACTCCTAAAAATATATCAAAACAATCAAAATCCTCCTCTCTTTTTTTGGTGATGTAGTAAAGTTTAGACTTCTCAACTTAGATCCACTAACTATTATTCATATACATGCATATATTTTGTTAGATACATATACCCTTAATCAGATACGCTTATAAAAAAAATAGATACATATAATCTTAACTCAACAATGTGTCAAATACATATGTAAATCTCCAATAATGTGTAAATCTCTAATGCATGTGTATATCTGTTCAGATACATATACACTTAATTAGATACACTGATAAAAAATAGATACATATAAACAACTTAACTCAATAATGTGCCAGATACATCAATAATGTGCTAAATTAAATACATCAATAATTCCAATCCGATCCAAAAAGTCCCCTTCTCATCCTCTCCTCGTTAAGGTTTATCACAATTACTACATAAACCATCTTTCCATTTGCAACAAATTACATACCATCTTTCTCTTTTGTTCGCCCAAGTTGTTGCATTTTTGTATTTTCAAAGTCAAGCGATTGAAAGTATTGAGAATTGTAATAGTAATTTTCATGTTGTTTTTCGAGCAACTATAAATAAACATTTTTCTCATTTGAAGAATCACTAGCCATAAAAGAAGACTAAGAAAACTCTACATCAATGGAGTTTTACCTTAACTTTTAAAAACTAGAAGACAAAACAAATTGAAATCCATCAGGGATACATGACTTTGAAAATGATTAAATAGAGATAAACCTCAAATTGTAATGTTGTTGTTTTGAATTTCAATTTTAAAAATTTAATGGTGGAATTCATGGTGGAGAGAAGAAAGAAAGAAAGAGAGAAAACGGTGGTGGAGATAGAGGTCGATGAGAGAAATAATTGAATAACATAAAAGCTTGAATTGAGGATGATTTAATTATGCAAATAACTAATTTTAAGGTATATGTATATCTGATGATATCTTCAATAATATATGATATAAAATATTAAAAGTAATATTATATGTAATTGTTTGAAAGTAAAGCTAATATTAATATAGATGATAGTAATGTATGTCTAATTATGTAGTTTATCTAATGAGCCTAGGAACTTTCATGGTATATATATAATTGATGTGAAGAATTTTGGCATAGATATATTCTCTCTTTTATGGATCAAGAAGATATTAAAAGCACTCGTCTAGAAGAGGTAGATATACCTCAAAACCTTGATTTGTTAAACAAATGGACTATTCCGAAAGTTAATATAAAAACAATTTATGATTATGGTTGGTTTGATAAGAATTCTAATAAACAGTTGATTAAAACAACTGAACAATCTGTGGCGTTAAACTCGTCCGAACAAACTATTCGTTTATTAAATAAGCGTGACATTGAATTATATAAATCTCAGTATAAATTTTTGCATATTGGCATGGTTCAAATTGCTTTTAAACCTTTAACTCTTAAAGGGTTACCAGAGACTTTCTTAGCTGCTCTACGGGATGCGAGGAATTAAATTTTCGTCAATCCTTGATGGGTTCGATAGAATTTACGGTGGCCTATGGTCCAGTTTATTTTAATGCTCAGTCCAATTTGCAGTTATCTTTGACTGATTCTAATATATTAGATGCTTTAACTTTGAATGTTAAATGGATCTGAATTAATTTGCTTGTCGTATAGAATCTATTATAAATTACTTGCTACTTTGAATCCTAGATGTAAGTTATATGATACATTTGATCAAACTATTTTGGTAGAAACTAATTTCGCCAGATCTAAGGTCACTACTAGAAGACCTATAAAATGGGAAGAAATTAATTTTCCTACCACTTGGATTTTAGATTCTGTTATACCCCCTGAGCAAATGACCGATGCTGTCACTAATTCTGAATATTCTCATGTTAGTCAAAATTCAGATGGAAAAATTTGTATGCAGTTTGATGAAAAAAGTGTTCCTTATAGTAAACATTATTTTGCTTCTGATAGAACACTAGCTATTCAACATATTTCTCCGATAGAACCTTGTTATGGTCCAGCTAGAAATCGCGCTGCTTCATTACATACTTTATTAACAGTTATATCTGCAGAAAAACAAAAAATTAAAATTGATCCTCGGTTAAACATTGTTCAAACGAATGATAAATCATCTGATGTTTCTGATAAGGATATTCCTTCTGTATCCGAGATGGATTTTAATCTTAATGATACTTAATGATGAGTGAACATCAAATTGATTTTAGTCCAGGTTCACTGGCAAGAAAATATATTCAAACCGAATTTTTAAATGAAAAATGGAACCGGTTTAAAACTTGGTTTTTTGACACTTATAGTAAAGAAGATTTAAATAATATTTCTCAAGAGTTTTATGAAACTTGTGCATTACATAATCATATTATGTTCTTTGTGCCTTGGTTTATAACCACTTATTTGTCTTTATTCATCAACGTTCTTGAACGATCTTACAAAGATGAATCAGGTAATATTATTCAATCCATTTATCCTCCTAAGCTCTGTTTATTCTACCAAATAATACCGGTATTACTTTTACTGCTTTTCATAAATTTATTGATAATGAAGTCGCCGCAGTTAGTATAAATGAAATTAATCGTCTTATTTCTCAAAATAATTATTTGGGTCTATATGTTAAAGTTATTGGTGAACATATTTGTTCTCTAGACAAAAAATTAGATAGCTTGTCTAATCTGATTGTTCAAATTGATAATAAGCTAAAATCTGTGAAACAAGTTTCGGAACAGGCTTCTTCATCAAAACAGCCTGATGTTCATATTCAAAGGCCTCCTGAGATTCAGGATTTTATTCTTAGACCTTTGCACGACCTTGAAAATCTTCTTGATAAAAAGTTTTCTCAATTTGGTGCAAGTGCGAAACCGATAAGTCTTGCTAAAGATTTTGCAGATGAGATGGAAACCACTTTTGATTTCAAAACTCAAATGGAAATGGAAGTTAATAAACTTTATGGGTATCCAAAGAAGAATAGTGATAATACTGCTTATGCTAGAAAACCTAGCATGCAAACATATTACTATCCCATGCCTACTCCTCAAGTTGTTTTAATAGAGGAAAGAGATTGAAATCAAACTAACACTTCTTATAGTGGAAGTGAGATTTATGAATGGAATCTCGATGGGCTAACTGATAGGCAGTTGACGATTATGGTTCATAGGGTGCTTTTGTATGCTACTATCTGCAAAAGTGTTAGTAACACTGACAAGACCATTTGCAAGATGATTATTGCAGGATTTACCGGTCAACTAAGAGGATGGTGGGATAATTATATGCCCTCTGATGCGAGAGCAGCAGTAATTAATGCTAAGGCAGTAAATGAAGGAGTTGATAATTTAGGCTTTGCCCTTGTTCAAAATAAAGAAGACGCTGTTTATACACTTATTTTGACTATTCTTGAACATTTTAGTGGTAGATTTACCAATCAATATGAAACCATTAGATCTCTACTAAATGGTCTTAGATGTAGACATTTAGGTGAGTTTAGATGGTATAAAGACACTTATTTGAGTCGGGTAATGGAACTTTCCGAAAATGGTTTAGAATTCTGGAAAGCCAAATTTATTGATGGCTTACCTTCTTTATTTGCAGAAAGAGTAAAGAAGACTCTTAGAAATCCACAAGGAATTATTCCCTATAGTGATTTTACTTATGGAAAGCTTATTGGGGCTTGTACGCAAGAAGGCATAAATTTGTGCAATGAGTTAAAACTCTCAAGACAGCTTAAAATGGATAAGCTTAGAGAAAAGTCTCAATTAGGAGATTTTTGTACTCAATTCAATTTACCGGATGCTTCAAAAAGCACCAATCGAGAAACTTCTAAATAAGAATCTCATAGATCTCATCATAAGAAAAGAAGATCTAGAAGAAGGACTACAGAAGAAAGAGATGAGCGTAGGGTTCATCGTAAATCTCATAGATTTACCAGGAATAGGTCAAGGCGAAATCTTGATAAGATTAAGTGTTATAAATGTGGAAAATTTAGGCATATAGCTCCAAATTGTAAGCTAGAAAAACTTAAGACTCTAGAACTTGATGATGATATGCAAGAGAAGATTTATAGTTTTCTATATACTTCTGGTTCCGAATCAAATTATAATGATTCTGAAGAAAGTTATGCAACAGAGGATGAGCAACCTGAGCCTTCTAAGGTTCATCAAAATTCGAATGATGCTTGCAAATGTCATGGTGATATTTGTCACCGCGAACATGATGAATTTTACAAGCTGCAATCTCAGTTCGAAGACATGAATATGTTCACTATCACTGCAGACAATGTGATAGAACTTCTAAAAGAAGTTACCGATAATACTCTTCGTGAAAAGATCATTCAATTGGCTGCTAGTAAAACTAGCTCTTCAACTAGTATTCCTAGTGATAAAAAGGTTAAAGATGAGTTTAATTATTCTGCTCCTTACTCCTTGTCTGAAGTTCGTAATAGACTCTCTTCTAAACAAACCATGATTATTCGTGATACCTCTTTTGATGATTTAAAAGGAGAAATTGAACATTTGAAGGAAGAAATTAAATTTCTTAAGCAAAATCATATTATTTAAGATTGAGTCTGCTAATAGCAAAGGAAAAAATAAGGTTGATGAATCTACCGCTGAAGAAAATACTCTTGCCAACACTTTGAATATTGATTCGAAACAAAATATGTTTTTAGGAATGACGCAAATTGTTACAGCTCATAAATGGTATGCTAAATGTACTATATTAATTGATAATACTTTTTCTATAACTAACATTGTTATGATTGATAGTGGCGCTAATGTGAGTTGCATTCAAGAAGGTCTAGTACCTACTAAATATTTTGAAAAAATAACTAATATGGTTAAATCTGCATCTGGTCATGCTTTAGATATAAAGTATAAATTATCTAATGCTCGTATTTCCAAAATAAAGTTTGTATTCCTCACTTCTTTTTCTTAGTAAAAAATCAGTTATACCCTCCTATTATTCTAGGAACTCCTTTTATAAATGCAATTTATCCTTTTACTAATATAAATGCTAAAGGATTTTCTGCTACTTATAAAAATCTAGATATTAGTTATACTTTTATCACCGAGCCTATTTCTAGAGATATTAATGCTATAATTGAAATGAAACAAAAGCATGTTGATTATTTACAACTTGAGATATTTAGTATGAATATATTCGATACTTTAAAATCTGCTAAAATACAGGAAAAGATTAAACTCATTTCTGAAAAAATGGCCATTGATATTTGTGTTGATCATCCTAGTGCCTTTTGGAATCGGAAAAAGCATATTGTAACTCTTCCTTATGAAGATGATTTCTCTGAGGAAAATATCCCTACCAAATCACGTCCTTGTCAGATGAATACCGAATTGGTTGAATTCTGCAAAAAGGAAATTGATAATTTATTACAAAAAGGTTTGATAAAGCCTTCCAAATCACCATGGTCGTGTACTGCTTTTATGTTAATAACACAGCAGAAAAAGAACGAGGTGTTCCCAGGTTAGTTATAAATTATAAACCTTTAAGTAAATTTTTAAAATGGATTAGATATCCTATTCCAAATAAAAGAGATTTATTAACCAGATTATATGATGCTAATATCTTTTCAAAATTTGATTTAAAATCTGGATATTGGCAAATCCAAATATTTAGAGACCATTCATATAGAAAGGCATTTAATGTTCCGTTTGGGCAGTACGAATGGAATATAATGCCTTTTGGGTTAAAAAATGCTCCCTCAGAATTTCAAAAAATAATGAATGATATTTTAAATCCCTATTTGGATTTCATCATAGTTTATATTGATGATATTTTGGTATACTCAAAAACTCTTGAAATGCATATTAAGCATTTAGACATTTTTAAGAAAATAGTTATTCAAAATGGTTTGGTTATATCTAAACCTAAAATGAGTCTTTTTCAAACAGAAGTTAGAATTTTGGGTCATTTGATTTGTCAAGGAAAAATGACTCCTATTCAGCGATCCATTGAATTCGCATCGAAATTCCCTGATATTATTACAGTTAAAACGCAATTGCAGCGATTTCTGGGAAGTCTAAACTACATTTTCCCATTCTACAAGAATTTGTCTCGAGATTTAGCTCCGTTATATGACAGGCTAAAAAAGGATCATAATAAGCCTTGGACTAATAGTCTCACAGATCTTGTAAAGACTATTAAAGAAAGAGTTAAATTTTTACCTTGTTTAACCCTTGCTAATCCTGCATGGCCAAAGATTGTAGAGACGGATGCATCTAATATTGGGTATGGAGGTATATTGAAACAAATTAATCCGCATGATAAAAATGAATATCTTATTCGATTTCATTTAGGAAAATGGAGCGATGCTCAGAAAAAATATGCAACGGTAGCTCATGAAATGTTAACTATCGTTAAATGTGTTTTAAAATTTCAGGATGATCTTTACAATCAGAAATTTGTGATAAAAACAGATGCTCAATCAGTCAAATATATGTTTGATAAAGATTTTAAACGTGATGCATCCAAATTAATATTTGCTAGGTGGCAGGCACAATTAGCCCCTTTTGATTTCGAAATTCATTATAAAAAGGGAAGTGATAATTCCCTCCCAGATTTCTTATCTAGAGAATATCTTTCTTCTTAAAAAAATGAGTTTTCTTGACTTCTTTCCTGATAAAGATTTGGTTACGATTTTGAAGGCAGTTCCTCTTAATAGAGATTTAAAGGAACTTATATTATGGAAAATTATAGACGGAGTGGTGATGGATATCGTCGCTAATTACATGATTGAACAAGAGTTATATGAAAGATTTTATTGTTCGATACATCTGGATGATATTCCAGAAAATAATCCATTATATGCTCAACTGAGAGCATATTTATCTCAAAAGCAAAGTGATACTTTTGCATCGGTGGCGAAAGAAGAGGTTGATGATATTAGATCCTATGAAAGGGTAGTAAAGAAAGAAATGATATTTCTTATTGAAAACTTTGAGATACAGAGAAAAGAAGAACCCTGGAAGATATTCCAGCGATATTTACTTAACGGATTATACTTCCTAGGAGAGTCATACAAAACCCGCTTGTATTACAAGACCATTTTAACGAATACAGGTAGTGTTGAATTTCAGCACTTCTCAGGTTATAACACCAGCGAGAACGTTTATAAGTTCTCCAAAATGATCATAAAGCAGATTATATCAATTGAAGATTGGGGTATATCCTCGATGAAAGAAAGGCAGATCAGCCTCAAAAAAATCCCTACCAATTTCACTTATTGGGATTATATTAACGCTTTCAGCAAAGTTCTTTATTATAACAATGAAAGGTATAAACATACTTGGTTTATCAAGGTGTGTGCAAAGATATTTGTTGACCCAATTCCTAACTGGTTCTTGAACTGGTGGTCATACCTCGGACCGACGGTAAAAAATTTACCTAATTCCTTTTTAAAGTTATACAAAAACTGGGTTAAGGTTTCACCAGACCTTAATGATTTATACCACTCAGATCATGTTTGTTATATAGAACAAATTGAACAAATTTATTTCTTCATAGAATTCTCGATTCCATGGATCCATAAATGGACCCCGGAAGTAGATTTTACTGAAGAACAAATTCCATGCTTATATCGAATTTATTATAATAATTTCTGGGATAAATTAATAAAGAAGGATCCCATGACTAAATCATTATATGGCCAAGAATTATTGGACTCTATTTCTCAAAGAATCCAAGATTATGGTACTATTCCTCACAAAGAAATAATTGCTGACAACTCCGTCAAACATATTGCCAGAAGAATTTCCATTCAAGATGGAAATAAAGAAGAAATGATAAAGGAGTATTTGGATGAAATTAGGAGGAATCTACTCCTCAATATCACTCACTTCAATGAGAAGTGAAACAAGTGATGATATCGCAGAAGATGCTCAAGAGGCCCAGCCTTGTGAATCGGTGAAACCCGTGACAGAAGATATGTTGTCTAAAACAGAAGGTTTACTTAGGGAGTTGAAAAAGAAAGACAAGACGACCACTATTGATTAACAGTAGATACACTGTTAAACCACAGTAGAAAAATTGTTATTGTACATTTGGGACCCATTGATAAGGGACCCATGGTCACTGTAAATCACTGTAGATAGATCCCTTTTTCTTCTATAAATAAGGACTTTTGTAGTTTGAAGAAAGGGCGTCGAAAAACACTCTCTTCAAAAGTTTTTTTTAAGTTGTTTGTTTCTCTTAGTTTGTAAAGCTCTCGGTTTGCCGGAAGTTCGCCCGAAGTAAATAAAGTTGTTGATATTTCTCATCGGCCCTGTTGGCCATTGTTACTAGGTAATTTAATTCTCTTCTTTTATTTTTAAATCTTTTTATATCTCCAATATCTAAGTCGTGACTATGTCCGGCTAAAAATTTATATCTATGCCGGATAACTAACTTCTCTTTTATATAAACCATGAACGGATCTAAGCTTTATTTAAATATAGAAGAATTTTAGTATGACTTCTCGACTTGGTTCTGAGATTGAGGTACAGTCAGATCTAGTACTACTTTTATTAGCTTTGTCTTTATGACTCCGTCTGATGAGCCGTGGTTTTTAACCCGAAATTGAGTTTGATAAGTAGGGCGCCTGATACTCAGTTAGAACTATCAGATACATGGGCTCAATAAAAGTATGTATTAACTTTTTGACAGGCACTTTGCTTGGGTAAATTAATTAAACCATGCAGTCTCTAATAAATAATATAAGCATAACTAATACAATCATTACTTATACACTCTATTAAACATTACTTTAAATACCCTACTAAACACCCTCTTAGAAATGGTACAGTTGACTCAAAAGTAAATAATGACATTTTTGAATCAAACTACTAATGACAAAAATAATTTCTGACTTAACTATTAACAACAAAATCATTGTTAGACCATATTATTTATTATTAATAATAAGGTGTTTTAAAGCCAAATTAATAACAACATAAATATTTATAAATCATTTTTATTCAAAATAATTTTAATCCTTCTCCATTATAATTTATGAATATAAAATAAAAAAAAATTGGTTCATGTCACTCTACAATGTTAGGCCTTTCAACAACAAACAGAAAAACAAAAATAAAATTAGAAAAGAGGAATTGGTAGAGTGAACTGTCACAATAATAATTGCATCAACTGCTTATTGGGATTCGCACTTTCGTGATGTCAACATTTTCAAGATCTATTTATCTTTTGCACGTCCCGTCCTTAACCCCTTCTTCTTCTTCGTTCTTCTCCATTGGAGGAGAGACAGACCTATAGATACACATATACATACAAACAGTACAACAGAGTAAACCCAATTTGAGCTTAGAAAAAAAAGGTGTACAGTTGACACCCCCACCAACTATTTTTTTACTAATATTTATGGTTGAAAATATAAAGATAAAAATTCTGCACTAAGAAAAGGTATATTCTTGTTTTTTTTACTTTTTGTCAATTTTATAATCTCTTTCTCATTGTACATCCACTGAAATAATCACTGTTTTCTTGATTCTGTTGTTAAGGTTAGGTTGTTTTTTTCATTTTTTTCATCAAGTTTTCAGTTGATGGGGTGAATTATATGCAGGTTTTACAGGTGGGTTTTTTGTTTTGAGGGATATTTTCAACTGGGTCGAAGAGTTCATGCTGGAAATGATTTGTTTGTTTGATTCTTGAATGAGTAAGGTAACTTTTTTCAATGATCGATTGGTCTTCGTTCTATTGAGAGGTGGGATTTTAAGGGAGTTTTATGAAGAATCGAAGCTCGGGACGGATTGATTAACCCTTGAGGAGGCTTTTGCTTATTTGGATTATACTGTAGAATTTTATTGGAAAAGTGGTTGTAGCTTTGATGAATTAGGGTTTTGTTTAATTGGGATTTTGGAGCCATGATCGAATCATTTGTTATGTTAGCATGTTGTTGTACGCAACAGTAGATTTTGGGTGGATATAGGGAGTTAGGTAATAACAGGTATATGTATGGAAATGGCTGCAGAATCTAACACAGGGTTTCATCATCAATCTTTATCGTTTCAATCGGGGGCAATAGGGAGCTCATCGTCCGAGATGATGTTGATGGGTAATTACTACAGTAGCCTCGGAATGAATTTCAATGTAAATAATAATGGTGGAGGAAGAGGGATGTTGTATTCTGGGAATCCAAGTGTGATTACCAGTGGTGTCCAGAGTAGCAGTAATCCAGGAATGAGCCAGTCTGGAAGTTGTTCGAGTTCTTTTCTTATTGATTCAGTCCCGGGGCTCAAGCATGACACTGGACTGGCGGTAGAGTGGACAGTTGAGGAACAGTACAAACTGGACGAAGGACTTATCAAGTAGGTAGTTTCTTCCAGGTCTCTGCATGTGTTCTTATGCTGAGATGTGTATATTTTTTTATCCATATTTGTTGAGTATCCACATTTTACTGCAAATATTTTCATCTTTATATATATTTGGTAATCCATCCGTTCCATTTTTGTTTAACACCATTAGTTTTTAATATCCCTATAGTAACTTACACATTTCTAACTAGATTAAAACATCATTTCAAATGCTGGACTCTTTAAGTGTAAAAATATCAACTAGGTCTTATTTCAGCTGGCTGGTCTCCATTTGTTATTCCATTCTCTCGATGACATGCCATAAATATCTGCATCTTTTCTTTGCCATCTGGGCTTCACATTTTACTCCATATTCGTTCTTTTTATGTGACTAAACTTGTAGTTCGTACATTATGTCTTACTTTTGCTTATTTTAAAATAAAACATTTACTCTATAATGACTTCCCCGGTGTTCTAGTTTTTTTATTTTTGATAAAGGTAACTTATATTATGAACAAAAGAATACACAAGGAGTATTCTAATAATACTTACATCCAAAAGTTGAAGAAGAAAGCAAAACTCCTATGTAAGTCGTAAGTAATCTAAAATACTAGGAATATCCTCTACATCTCGAGTATATTCATGTTTACACCAAAAAAGAAAAGGACCAGACAATTCAGCTTCAGATTCTGCATAGAGCAGCTCGTGTTTTTAAAACATCTCTGGTTCCTTTCCATCCATATCAAGCTGTTGTTTTTAGGTTGACTTGCTCCTCAGTTTCTTCATCTCCTTCCTGTATCTCTAACTTTTAATAACAAGTTGTTCAAGTTATTGTTCAGAAATGGACCTTGAACCTAACTAAACTAAAACACTAGCTCACAAAGTGAGGATTACCCAAGACCATATATGATGGCAAACAACACCATCCCACACAAATGCTAGACTCTAACAGCCCTATACACACCCAGGACCAGACATCTGGAGCGTGGACAATATAACATGGTGGCCAAACATTTGGTGAACCAAGAATTGAGATGAGTCTGGCGCAAATACTACATTAAGAAATAGACCCTAGGTCTAGCTCAACCTAAAAGTTGATCATGAGGTGATGATTGCCTAAAACTGTACAAGGAGGCAAACAACTCCATCCTACACCAATGTGGGACTCGTATAGTTGCCTCGTGAATTGCTAATTGCTTTCTTTGTTTCTCCTTTAGTTCTACTATATTTTTCATAAATTTTTCCATTTTCTGATGGTGTTAACTTCTTATTCCATTCTCTTTTTGCTTCGAAAACTCTTTGCACCTTTTGCTTTTAAGGAAATAGGAGAGCTTTGAGGGGTTAGAAAACGATTTTGGACATTTGAGGAATAACCTCTTATTCTTAGTTATTGGTGCACATGTGAAGTTCAGTATGGAAGATTAAGTGACATTTGTAAAGACCTATGTTATTGTGTAGTTTCCTTACTTTTAGGTGTAGGAGAGTTTTCCCACATTAATAACTTTAGCACCCACGGGTATGGCCTAGTGGTCAGTGAAGTAGGTTGAGAACCATGAGGTCTCAAGTTCAAATCTCAACGGAGGCGAAGACACTAGGTGATTTCTTCTCAACCCGATAGGTGTGTTGGTGGCAAGTAGAGATACCTCATGGAATTAGTTGAGGTGCACGCAAGCTGATCCGGACAGTACAGTTATGAATAAACAAAAAAATAATTAAAAATAAAGTTATTTACCTTGTTAGAAAAATACTTTTTGCATCTCTTGAGTCCACCAGTTGGATTCTTATTATCGAGGTTTCAGTCCCTTAAATGCATCTAGAACTTGCTACTTTTCTTACTTGTCCTTTCCTTCCACGGAATATTTACCTCAACTTCTCAATTCGATGCTCCCTCCCTTGGTAGTTTGTCCGTGACTGCTATTTGGTTTGTGCATGTTAGTGTCTACCACCATTTTCTTAGTTGCATGCAACCTTTCTCTTTCTTTACTCCTTATCTTTACAATGTGTGGCAAAAGTGAGGTAGCTTCTTTCTAAGGCAGCTTTTCAAAAGTGCCAAGTCTGTACACTTGAATTTGAAATTTTCCAGGTTTAACCATACAAAGAGAATACCAATGCCTCTACTTTCTTGCAAATGCCTCTATCCAGTTCCTCTTAATTGTCAAAAAAACTTTTTCATTTCCTCGTATATGAGGATCCCTTCTTTCACTTATTTCTGCAACACCTCCTTATTTGAGCATTTCTTTCTTCTATCTGTCAAGTCCAATTTCTGTCAAAGCAATTGCATTTCTCTCTCTCCCTCTCTCTCTCATCTTCTATTGATCACTTTCCCTTGCATATACTATCTATACTCAGTATTGATGAGGGCCAAATGGAAATAGTTAAAATGTTATGAACCCAGCAAAGAGCAGCAATAGGTTCACTTTTTGTGAAAGAAGCAGAATCTGCTGGCTAGTTTGCGACTTGATTGTTAACTAAATGGAATTTTCCAATCTAGATCGGTATAAATTTAGCTGGTTCTTATCTATGTTATGTTTGATTTAATAAGGACTTAAGTAGATGTAAATTGATATGATGGGCTGACAGGGAGTTTTTCACTGCTGACGTTTGTTCTGGGAAAGAAAGTGGAAGTTTCATATGTATACAAACTAGGTTGATAATTAACTGAAAAAGAGTTGTGAAAAACTATTAAGAAAGTGAATTTGAAAATGCTTTTTTCATGAGCCTGATACACCTTGCACTATCCTTGATGCATCATTTTGGTCATGCTCATCAGAGGTTTTCATTGATCAAAACTTCCTTTGAATTAGAATTGTTTTGATCTGTGGTCCTGTTTCGTTTCATCTTATCACCTCTTGTGCATATGTATGACAGTCACACTGTTTTGATGATAGATTTGCCAATGAACCTAGTATAATGAAGTACATTAAGATTGCAGCCTCGCTCCGTGACAAAACTGTACGTGATGTTGCATTAAGATGTAGGTGGATGACGGTGAGCTCCTGAACCTGTTTAGCAGTATCTTTTGTTATTGTTGTTGTTATTATTATTATTATTATTATTCATTTGTCCAAATATAGTTGGTTGATGGCTGATGCTTCCTGAAAAATAGTTGCTTACCTATTGAGTGATTGTTTTGTCAGAGAAAACGCAGGAAACAGGAAGACTATAATTTGGGAAAGAAAGTGAAAGACAGGAAGGTGTGCCATCTCTTTTGATTCTTTTCTTCCTTTCCTTTGTATGGTATTATGAAGTTACCTTTTAATTTGTTTGGTTAGTACTGAGAAGTTTACTTTGACTAGCTTTTCTTAGGGCAGAAAGAAACACTTTACTATTTAAAGTTAGTTACTTTTACTATTTAAAGTTAGGTACTTAGGCTTTACTTGATTCATCGAATCTGGGATTGTTGTTTGGAGGGTTTGATAGTTCTTATCATGCTAGTTAGGACTTGAGGCGTACTTAGTTCTTGGTCCTTGTCTAAGTAAAGCTGTTTATTCTTATTACTTTCTCTATAGAGTTTTACATGACATGATTAATATTTGAAATCAAACTATCTGATTGTCTTAAACATTTTGTGTTTTTTGTTTTTGAATATGCGATTGTAGTGTTAGAAAATTTTGGAGTTATATAATCGTATCAATTTTTTTTAATGGAGTTTGTATAATTCTTGCATGTTTAATCCGATGAACTTTGGGTATTCCACCTTTGCGGTCACTTCTTGTACAAAAAGCCAAATAGACTTGACAGTTGAGATTCCAGCATTTGACTTTTGGATGATCTCAAGGATTCTCAGGGCCAAGTCTTTTCCTTTCTGCTTGTTGCCTTTCCAACACCTTGACCTTATAGCTTAATGCGTCATCTAATGTTAAAAAATTCCATGGATTTGATGTCTTGCTTAAATGTTGATATATATATTTTTCCCTGGAGTTACTTTATGTCTTGATCTAAAGTTGCATCAATCTACCTACTTGGTACTACAATCATGGTCTGTTATTAAGCCTATAAAACATCTCTTTTTCGATCGGTGTATGAATTTGTTAATAAGAGCGAGATAGGAACATGTGTATGCCTGAAAGCCAATGGCTTGTAATAAGACCTATTACATCACCTGCTGAATAGTGAAAGCAAAGCTCCTCCCTGTTAGTGTACACCTGTGAATCAACCTTAGGAATGCTAGTAAATGTGGAGAACTGCATATTTTGTGTTATATTATAATCATACAATTGTAACTTCATCAGAGAAACTTTTTTTTTTTTCTTGTTTTTGGACCAAATTAATGAGATCAAGGTAGCTTCTTTTTCTCTTGCCATTCTCCTTGGGACTTCCAGAGTATAGCAAGGCTGGTGCTGGTTTGTGTCTGGGCAAGTATTCATTGGATGGATTTTTTCTTTTTCCTTCTCTTCAGTAAGACATAACATTTTCTTTCTTATGAATAAGAGACCAGTAGAATTGTTTGTCTTTAGCATGTGGAGCAGTCAGTAGTTAGTTTTACATCCCCTACTGGTGAATTCTATACTGTTAAGCTTCAGTATGTATTGAAAACAGTTCTTTGGAGTTGTTTTGGAAGTTCTTGGCTTACTGTCCTTTCTAATTCTTCAAGATACATGTCACGCATTGCTGTGTTCATGTACATTTTTATGTGTATGTTACCACACATGCAGCATTACAAAGTTCTTTTTTCTTCAGGAAAAATCAGCAGAATTACCGGTGAAAGCTGGTTCATCCTCATCTTTACCGCTGAGCTTCATTCCGAATTCGCTTTCCTCAAAATATCGTGACCATGGTGATGTGACGCCTTCTGCAGGTTAGTGTCATCTGTTTAGCAGCAGGAATCTATGCCTTCTCCACTTAATCTTTTGTCGGCAACATATTTCTATTAGGATACAGTTTGAAAAAACTATTTTCTGTATTTGAGTAAATGGCGTTTTCTGATTTTTATGTGGGGTAAATGATTTCCATGCGTGATAACTCATTACTTTATGAATGGTATCATTGTGTGAAAAAACAAGTACTATTCTTATGTTATGGTTCACATGGTACAGAAAATACCATCATATAGTGATAGTAACTTCATAATGCGCATCTAATTATTCACAATTTTGACAAGTCTTTTTAGAATCCAGTTATAATTTAGCTGCTTAAGCAAACCAACCATTATGAGCTCATTTGCTTGTAAAGACTCACTCTACAGAATAATGCTTTGGACATGTCAATGATGTCACTAAGTGTAGTGGTAAAATTTCTTGCTGAGATTGCCTTTAGATCTTTTCTTCTTGCCACCTTGTCGTTTCCCTTTCTTCTGTGTGATATTCTTCATCTTGTCCATCTCACTGTGTCGATTGGCTTCTATTCACAAACTTAACCTGGTTTGTGTTGCTTACAGCATTACTTGGAACAAGGCATCTACTGGAAGAAAACAATCAGGCTCTGAATCAAATTGCGGCAAATCTTTCAACAGTCAAGGTATTAATCTCAACGTCTTGTAGTGGGAGGAGTCTTCTGATATAATTGGAAGGGAAAAGGAAAAGTAAAATTCTGAACTGTTGGTGGAGGACTTTAGCTATTTCTACTTTGGAACAGCATACCAGGAGAAAATAAAAACATTTCAAATTTTAGGGTTCCTTGCATCTGATAACAAGTAAAAGATAATATTTTCATTCCCCTGCCTCTATTTATTTCTTATACAAGTCATGAGTCGGAGCATCAATTACGACCACAAAACCCACATTATAGTTTTGGATAAGTTATCGGATTTAAACTTGTTTTCTTGTCGTCATTTTCTCAACAAAGTCTCAACTTTGGAAGTTTTACTGAAGAAAGTAATTGTGAAAATGATTTGTCCATTCTTAGGATTTTCACTGAAGCTGGTCACTGAAAAGTGGTAAAAATAGAAATTGGTGAAATCAACAGAGGTCCAAGTCTAGACTACATTTTATATAATCTTTGATTTATGTTAGGACTAGAAGAAAATGTATAAATTTTGGATGTATTCAGCCCATGCTCACACAGCCTTAATAAAATGGTGTTATCCAGTCATGATAAGTTTGTATGTGCACATACTGAGTTACAGTGCGTTATGGTTATGTGCATACACTTGTAATACTCACTGTGGAATGATTGGTACTCTCTTTTCGTCTTGTGTTCTTTTGATAAATTGGAAACACTTTTGCTTTTTTTCCTGACAAATTTGGTGCGTGAATTTGAAGAGCTCTGGAAGGAGATGCACATAAGTTATTTGTATAAAATGCTCCAAGTCGGTATGACTGGTGACTTGCAGATCTCAAGTCCCCGTTTAAGAACTCAGATAAAGATTATTTCCGAAATTCTCTTATGAAAAAATTGGTTTGCTCCCATAATTTGATAGACTTGCGTTAATCCAAAGGAGAGATAAGTTCTTCGAACGCCTCCTATATACATAGTCCACATGAGATATAAGAAAACTCCTGTCTCTGTCTTCACAACTCCTCTCGCATGTAACCTCTTGGTTATCTACATAAACAAAAATGTCCGGAATGCATATAAGAGATGTAGGGGAGCCACCTACACATCTGTTTATTTGAGTCTACTTTGCTGTATTTAGTAATTCTGCAAATTGTGCCTCAGATGTAAGAATTTAGTTATGTGCCTTCCAAGTGAAAGGATCATTGAGGGACGGATTCTAACACAAAACAGTTGGGAATTGCAAAACTAACTAATTGTAAGGAAAGCAGAAATTTGTGTAGGAGTCGTATCAAAGATGTGGGTTAATTCGTGCAGGCATCTTTCTTGTCATTTGTGTACCAGCTTTGATTGCCTCTGAGTTCAGTTTAATTTTAAATACAGATCTTTGTTATTGTTACCTATGTAATTTGTGTGGGATAATAGAACTAAGAAGTGATGCTCCTTCAATCTATCTACCATCCCAACCCCCTTCTCCATTTTGATCTTTGTTTCTTATCTTTCCCATTTTAGTTCTTTCATCCCTTCTCCATTTTGATCTGTTTCTTATTTTTCCCATTTACTATATTTTGTTATGCATATCAGCTGATATCTGATATTTATATGTAATTGGGCAGTTTCAGGACAACATTAATCTCTTCATCCGAACGAGGAATAACATAACGGCAATTTTAAACGAGTAATGTTATTAATTTATTCGTTATACTTGACGGGGTGAATTTGGTTGTCATACAATTCTTTTACTGATAGCATTGTTTATGTTGCAGCATGAGCAATATGCCAGGTATTATGAGCCAAATGCCACCCCTTCCAGTTTTGTTGAATGAGGAACTTGCTAGTAGTGTTTTGCCTAGTACAACTCAGGTAATCAGACTGTTGCACTCTATTTTAGGTTTAATGACCTAATCCCTCACCCCACTATAAATTTTACAATGTGACACGAATTCCCCCCATGTAACTATAATGACATAATGATGTTTTTCCAGCCAATGATGTTTGCGTCCACAAGTGGAATCCAGCTGAAACAAGAGCCAGGCTGTTGATGGAGAACGCTTGGTACTAATTTTGGGTTACTAGCTTGTGTAAGTACACCAATTTTTTTTGCTGTAAATGCATAAAGAGCTGGCAGGTCTTTGCAGCTTGGACATACAACGATTGGGTTCCACATGAAATTTTATCAGAACCCATTTCTTTTGGAAGCTGAACACACATGAACACGAGCACCAGGAAATAACAGCCTCATATGTTATTGCGTATCAGGGGAAAAACTTTGATCTTGATAATGCACTTGCAAGTTCATTTTCTTTTTTCCACCTTCTGTGTGTAAATTTAGGAGACAAATCGTTCTTCAATGTCATTTCCACGGTGCTTAACTAACTTTTAGGTTTTTTTTTTTTATAATACCTTAATATTTGCGGATTTTTGTGTTGAGTTGAGTTTGTTGCATTCTAGGTGTATATTTCATAGGGTAAATAATACTTGATTTCCTACTGAATTCTCCTGTCTTGATTTGATATGAGTATTTAAGAAAAACAAGATGTAAGAAGAGAAATAATTTGAGGTCAGTTATTTCATATATCATTTGAGTTAGTTGACTTAGTTCCATTCTTAACTCCATCCATTACATATTGACTATTGAGGATCAAGATTGGAGATTCTAGAAACAAATAGCAACTCTTGTGTACTTTTTTTTATGTTATATGATGTGATAAAACTTTTGTTCTGAAAACATATTTCTAATGAAAAAAAATAACAATCTTGTTTTGAGTGATGGTTTGGCATACAATTGAGGCTGGCCTAATTTGTAGCTGTAGATGGCTACAAAGGAAAATTACTTTCACCCTCAAGTGGAAAATACTCACTTTTGGTGTTTGGTAACTAAATATGGTCCATCACTGAAACTTTTCCAGGAAAATCCAGATAATACTTTTCCAGGAAAATAGGGTCCATCACTGGAACTTCTTTTCTAAAAAGCAACTTCTTGAAAATAAGTTAGATGACTTCTTTTACGGAAGTAGGGAAAATAAGTTGTATCGTCTCCTCTCCTCCCTGATAACCACTCTGTCCCCAAACACCATCCTCATAGTTTCGTCTTAGACAAAAACATTTTTATCTGTACTGTACACACCTTTAGAGTGCATATTCTTCATCTGTGTTTATTCCAAGAAGTAATATAGTAAATGTGTTTACCCCAGATGCCCGGTCTGGATTTTGTACATAGATGATGTGGAGAGAGCAGTTTCGTTCACTATCTCTTGGTTATCGACATAAAAATTTGGAGTGAAGATGTCAACTTCTGAGGAAGAAACAAGGAAACATCTCACAATGACGCATCTTAAACAATTGCCTTAAATTCCTTCAAAGTCAAACCATCAAACGACATTGAACAAGTCTATTTGGGAACTTTATTAACGTCTTTAAACAGTTTCAATACTCAACTCACCACTTATCATTTACTTTCGATGTTGCAAAAGTTATACCTTTGTTTGGGAATTTAATCAGATTAAATTTCTATATCACAAGTTGAGGGTAGGATTACATTATGTTATTTAATTTTGTATCATGATACCATAAGCAGCAACGACAATGACAAAAGTGAAAGATCTCTAGTGTTTGAAACCCCTAGAGTACTAAAGATAAGGTAAAAATGCCTATTACTACCATTTTTTCTGTTTTAAAAACTAGAAAGCCTTCTGTCTAGAAATCAAAAGAAAATTTGGTTGACACAAGTCAGTGATTGGACATTGAGGGGAAAAAAACTGCCTTTTACGGTAGATTTTAAATTACAGAACAGAATGTACCATGTTGCTTCCATTTGAAAAATATACATGAAAAACCACTCCGGCGATTTCGTCAACTCCAGTGAGCTACTCGCATAGAGTGAAGTCGAGCTCCAAACAAAAGAATGGTCTCGAGAATAATCCTCAACCAGCAAAACTCCACTTCTGAAACATACCTGCAGCCGAACAAGCGCAGATATTGGAATCACAAAAAGTAATCTGGAGTCTTCCTTGTGGTGTCGGGCTCTATCTGTCGAGGAGCTGGGTCAAACTGAAGGAAATTCTGCTCCATGTTTTCGCCTATTTCTAGAATGGCAGCCATATTACCACACCGGTAACAATAGTTTGGAGCACTAAATACCGTCACAACATTCTTATCCTGCCACAGTTGCACCACCAAATGGTACGTTAAAGTCACAAAATGGTCGCGCTAACAAGTACCAATGAGATGAAAAAAGTAGGAGATGAGAGGGGATGTTTCAATTTAGGTCCACAAACCTGACACCAATTGAAACCCTCCATCACAAGCTGATGAGCTCTAGAAATCAGGGTGAGACCATTGGTGTGATTGAATTGAGATGCTATATCCTGTCCAAAGGTGTAACCAGCCCCTCGAGGTGATATTCCCCAACCACACCGATCATCTGGATCAGACCACAGGAGATCACACATTGGCCCTTCATGTGGAACCTAATTACCACCAAATAAGATGCATAAGCAATGAGGCCAGCAACATTAATGTGCATAGCATTTAGATCATGAAACATAAGAGACAACGGACACCACTATTGCAAAATGTGCAACGATCAGCACAAAGTTAATAGAGCTGCTATAAGAACATGGAGATGTCAGACTTCATCGGTTATCAGATAATAAAAGGTAGTAATTTCTGTCTCAAAGTCTCTAAGGGGAAATGGAGATATCATTGCATAGCAGATCAGGAAAATGTTAACAATGATGCTATAGATACACAAAAATATCAGAAACTCAAACTGTGATAGTTCCTCTCTCTAGGCTTCTGAGAATTGAAAAGGTATGTACTATGACATGGCAAGAGAAATGACGAGTAGGGAATGGGCTATACTTGAGCATTTTATGGTAAATATTGAGAACAACCGTAAACCTATGAAGGAAAAATTAGAAATTACGATGTACTCTTTGAAATGATAAAACAGAAATTTTGTTCTTTTCTTTGGAACACCAATTCTGACTTTGTAATTCTACTGGACATTTCTGCAGAAACATAAACTGCGATGGACAAGGAAAATTTTTTGGAAAGTAAAACTTAGTTACTGCAGGATGTCTCTGTGAGGGCATCTGCTAAAATTTTGAGGGGGGAAAACCTGCCAGTGTTGGATAGATCAAGTAGGAGGAGAGCCACCGGTGACAAAATACAAGAGTTTATGTGGCATCACCAGAATATAAACGCGTAAATCTCAAAACGGATATCTACCTCTTGTATACGGTCCAGTGCTCGGATATTATCCAGTGTATCCAGAGAAGGTGAGAGTCCTCCATGCAAACAGAATATCTGTAATAAAACACTATATATTAGCTAACATTTCTACTAACATGAAATGTCAGTAAAGTAAGAGCTCAAACCTGACTCTCTATGAGTGCTGTTAGTGGTAGATAATCAAAAAGATCAGTGAAATACTTCCAAACATTCGCATTGCCATATTTCCTCAAGCATTCATCATAAAAACCATACCTGGCAGGAAAAAGAGCTATGTTAATTACACCATCCATGACTTGAACAGCAGTCATACGGTCCTATACAAACTGAAGATGAGGGACATTGACTATGAATCACACTAATAATTCATCCCAATGATATATGAGTTTACTGAACAATTTTTTTATGTTATGAACTTACAGTTACTATAGACAATTACCAGTAATCGGATTTTAAGCAACCTCATACGGTCATTATTTTTAGTGTTTAAATGTTAAAATTATTCTTTAAACATATTCATAGCTGATACTCTCACACCGATTTGAAAGTTTGATCAAGTCTAACAAATGCAGTGTTTTCTCGAATAAAATAAAAAGCATTAATTTATATGACTTTATTTTCCCGAGATTGAGAAGAAAGCAAGCTGTGGCACATCCTCATCTGCATTATCCTAAAGTTCATATAAATTATGGAAGCCATCCCCTTTCCCCCTCCTTCAAAAAAAAAAAAAAAAAAAAGAAATTAAAAGAACTCATTTTTATCCTTAGCCTTGGGAACAACGTTTCCCCTCCCTCCAATAATAATTACAATTTCTGGTATAAAGGAAACCATGTTTACAAACTATTAATAGTAGAATATACTCCATCCGTTCCTTTTTATATGTCATTCTTACCGTAAGTAGTTGGTCCATAATACTTTTCATTTCATAAAATCAATGCATAAATTACAATATTCTTCCTATTTTACCCTTGGGAGTTATTCGCCTTGAAAATATACATTTGAACAACATATAAAAAGTAAGTGAATAATTCATGTTCATTGGTCAAATTAATTAATCAAAATTAATTAATTCATAATCCTTGATTGAAAAGTTAGACTTCAATTTTTTTTTAAATAAGGGTAGAATAGTAAATTTAATTTCTTAATGCACGTGAAATAAAAAATGGTGACATATAAATAGGAACGGAGGGAGTATATACCAATAAACTGCATGTAGATTAACTCCAACCGACAAAATAAAGACATTCCACCTTTTCCTATAGAATTTCTACTCCCACCTTTTTTTGGTGCATTCTTCATGCTATAAGACAACGGCGTGATTCAAATATGCACACGCGCGCAAGAAAGTCTATCATGTACGTAGTCTCTCCTGAACATTACCTTAAAATAAAGACAAAATAGAAGGTCGAGAACCAGTACTTATCGTTTCTAAAACTGGAAGGTCAATAAAAGCAAAGGTATATTGGTTGATCACGTGTCAATAACTCAGTAAAGAAAAGAACAGTTTTGAAGCAAAACTAGAACAAAAATAATTTCTTTGCCAAGTGGAAGGTTTTGATTTTCTCTGATCAGTTCATGAAACATTTAACATGGACCTTCAAGCAGAGTAGATTAGGTAGGTTTTTTAACATTCTTCTAACTGTGTTATTATTGACTAATCAGAGCCTATAAAAAGAACAAAATCAGAGTACACAGCAGTTAAAGCTACATTTTATACAAAGAGACTACGAAAAAAAGAGGTACAATAGAAATCCATATGGCCATATGTAAATAATATAACTATGAAAAGAATAGTTCTTTGGATATAACCTGTGAGAAAGATAAACCATTACTAGGCACCCCCAAGTTAAATAACAAGATTACTTAAAAGAAAAATTAGAAGACTTACACTTGGGTGATTTGCCGGCTTTCATGATTTCCCCTAAGAATCGTGATTCTATCTCTATAACGAACCTTCAGAGCAACCAAAAGTGTGACAGTCTCCACTGAATAGTATCCACGGTCTGCATTCATTGAACAATTATATTCAATGATAAACAACTACAAAGATACTCAATCACAAAGAGAATTGGTAATGCTAGGATTGGTATGATGAAATCAGTGTAAGGATGAGAAAAGGAATTGTGCATCACAGAAAATGTTAATACTCCCTCTCTCTTGTCACAAAAAGAATGTCACCTTTCTATATTTAAAAGCTACCATTTAACTTTAAACTTCCAAGTTTACCTTAATAAGATGATTTATTGCAACATAAATATCTATAGAATGTTTTATACCACAAGTTTCAAAAGTCTCCGATTCTTTCTTATACTTTGTCACCAGACAAACACCATCTGAAAATTGAGCAGTATGAAACTGTGGTTTATTAGCCTGAAACCTTAATGATGGAGCACTTGTCAGATGCAAAGTTTTTAGAAAGAGGACAACAAAAGAATGAATAATGCAATCATGATCACAAGGAACACATGCACGTTATTTTATAAACCAAAAGACAACTCTGGGAGAGAAAAGTTTTCAAGAAATTAGGGATGAGTCGGTGCCAGTTGACAGCATTTAAAACACTACTGTGTTGTATTCCACTGGGCTAGATTAATTACTAACTGCCCACTCGATATCTGTGCAAGAGATCTTTTTACATAAGAGTACAAAGTGGTGACGAGGAACGCTTCCACTAAAGAAAGGATTTGTGTAGAAAGAAAGGCACAAAGGAGCACTTTGTTACAGATAATAAGCCATAGCACCTTTTCCCGAATTTATGAGTCGGGAAATAAAATCCAACACGTCAATCCTCACTTTCACGAAACCTGTCTTCTCGCACTTAAATAAGCTTAACAAAAGGACAATCTACATGGACAACAAGCAAAAGTAAATCCAATGACGCAACTCTCACTGTCAATTGTCAAGAACTGCCCTGTCCTCTCGCACTTAAGCAAGCTTAACACAAGGGCAATAGACATGAACAACAAACCATCGTGTTGTCAGATACAGTAAACAATAACTACAAACAAATTTTATTCACTCATCACTTTGATTGGCTAAACGATTGTTCCTCAATTAGTGCCCTGCACGTGTTGACAGGATATTGCCGGAGCAAACTTTGACAAGTCCAAATATCTTTGGCCAATGAAATTTTCCAAATGAACAGGAATGTCTGTACCACCTGCTGCAATCAAGACCATTATCTTACGTCTGGAGAAGTCCAACCAGCAGTACATTTCAACTCCGCATCACAACAATAGTTCATGACTCATCACTTCGAGGTTAAACAATGAACAACTTAAAATAAAGCTTGTCATTTGTCATAAAACAAGATGTTATTAATGTAAATTGCCGAAACAAAAATCAAACACTATAATAACTACACCCATTGATGAATGGACAATCCCAGGTCATCCACTTCCTGAAACGGCGAATGAAGAGCCCCCATGTGGAAGATTTTGAGGCGCTCTTATTTTGTGCTAAACCACTCCCGTGACTATTAGAGCTCACAACAAACATAGGTGCTCAGCATAAAGTTACTGTTTACAGTTGAATATACAATGTTGTTACAAGACCTATACCTCCATTCACATTAGTTGGCCTTCTCATTAGTACTTGTTACTACACATCCCATCTTTGTCACCATATCCAATGACAACAACTACACCTCAACCCCAAACTATCAGTTATATGAATCCTCAATATTCATTCTGCTCTATTTTGACTTCTTTCAAATACTTTTTCCATATTTTAATATCAATTATGAGTTCTCTCTCATCCGAAGCTTCTCTAATTTTCTATGGACATACTAAACATGAAAAAAAGAAGAAGAGGCTAAGACACAATTAGCAACTGAAATTTAACAAAATTAGACCACAAAAAGAATTACTTGTACAATTCAATTCACATCTAGAGATCCCAAAGCCCTAATAAATGCAACAAACTACAAAATCTCCCAATACCGAAACAAATATCCAAAAACTCACCAACATAATCGCCCATGAAGAGATAATTAGTATCAGGAGCATTTCCTCCAATCCGAAACAGCTCAATCAGGTCGTAAAACTGACCATGAATATCACCACAAACAGTCACCGGACATTTCACCGGCTGAACATTCCATTCCTCAACGAGTATAGCCCTCGCCTGATCACATAGAATTTTCACATCCGCTTCCGATAACGGCTTGCACTCCATCAATTGTTCGATCTGCCGATCTAGATCTGCATGAGACGGCATTTTTTTCCAGATTCCTCTAGAACTCTCTAGAGCTTTAACAGAATTTTTTCCTTTCCTCACAATCTCCGATCTGAAAACTTCACGCCGACCGATCAGAGAATCGAACCGATCGAAGATCGAACGGTGAATATTCAGCTGATATCAATCAAACGAAATATACGTAACAAAAAAATAAAAATTAAACAGAACAAATTCAAAAAAATACAAAGAGATTGAATATTGATAAAGCGCTAGGGTTTGAGTCTCCAAATCATCTGGTGATATTGAAGTTCTTCTTCATTTTCTCCTCTCTCTCATTTCTCTCTCTCTATTAGAAAAAATGCAGCAAAAACTTTTTCAAATATAATAATAGTTGTATATATATAAATGACAAAATACCTTTGTTGTATATTATGTTATGTTCCTAATTACTTGTTCATTTTTTCCTTTAGGGGTTGTTTGGTGTGAAGGATAGGTACAAATAGTCCTGGGATAAATATTTAGTGGTACTTAATTTAGTGTTTGATTGGAAATTTTGGGATAACTTATCCTAAAATTAATAAATAGTACCAGGATAAGTTATTCTAATAAAAGGGTGGTATAGTAATCCCTTTGTGATGGGATAAATTTATTAAATGACAAAACTACCCTTCAAACCCTTTAATTGATAAGCTTTCACAAGCGCCGCTTATGGTCTTAGCTTCCAGGTTTCTTCTCTTCTTCATTGCAGTAAGAATCACTCTTTCATTGGGTACACTCAACTTTTCATTTTCGATTGAAGCCATAGATGGGTAATTGAAGAACTTCTTTACCAATAACCTTCAACTTTCAAGTTTCTAATTACAAGGTTAATTTTTTTTTCCAAAATTTGTTTCTCTTTTCTTTCCTTGTCATCATTAATAATTCTCTGATCTGTTGCATAATAATTTGGATACACTCACCTTTTCTACTTAATGGAAGAAATCAAATTTTTTTCTGGAATGTTATGTTTTAGGGTTTTTGTAAATTTTGAAAAAAGTTTGTTCTTTTTATGTGCTTGAAATATTTGTAAACAATTTCAAGTTGTCCTCATTATAAAGTTGCCCTCGTTGATTCTTTTTAATTGTTTTTTTTTTTTTTTGTGTATTAACTCTTTTCATTTTTTAATGAAAAAATAGGGTTTCTTATGGATCATCAACTACAGTCCGATATTGAATGTTTTATCATCCTTGAGGAGATATTGTGCCAACAATTTCTTGTTATGTTTATTTTTCTTTTCATGGTATTTCTATAAAAAGAAATAGGCATGTGATTAGGTACCTTGCGAGTAGTCGAGTTCCTAAAATTATATCTCATTTAAATTGTATTGTACAAGATAGTGACACAACATGTATTGATAAGTTAAGGATGGATAGAAATTATTTTCACACTTTAGTTCTCTTAACTAAGGAAGTTGGAGGCTTGACTAATAGAAAATATATGTCAAGTAGTGAAAAGTTAGCAATGTTTTTAAATATTTTGGCTCATCATGAGAAGAATAGATCCATTAAGGTTGATTATATTAGATCGGGATGGAGCGTAAGTCAAGCTTTCAATGAATGCTTGAAAGCTATTCTAAAACTAGCTCCATTGTTACTTGTTAACCCCAAATCGGTGCTTGAAGATGAGCTTGACGATCGATGGAGATGTTTAAGGTATATGCACTTTCAATTGTGTATCTATTAATTTATGCAAAAGTAAAATAAATATAATTTTATGAAGAAATTTTGTTGTTTGAGATAATGTTATAATTTTTTTATAGGGATGTCTAGGTGCATTGGATGGTACTTACATTCAAATTAGAGTTTCATCTAAGGACAAACCAAGATACATGACAAGAAAGGGAGAAATAGCAACTAATGTACTAGGAGTTTGTGATAAAAATCTTAATTTTACTTATGTATTACCTAGTTGGGAAGGATCAGCGGCTGATGGTCGTGTATTATGAAATGCTATAACTCGAACGAATGGTTTGAAAATTCCTGAGGGTAATTCTATACATATGCTCACATTAAAATTATATCACAAAAATAATGCTATATAAAAGCAACTAATTTCTTATTTATATTATAGGTAATTATTATTTGTGCAACGGAGTATATACAAATGGAAATGGTTTTCTTTCATCTTACCGAGGATATAGATATTGGTTAAGGGATTGGCAAGGTGAAAATCCACCACCCCAATGTCGAGAAGAGCTTTTCAATATGAAGCATGCTAGAGCTCGTAATGTTATTGAGGACATTTGGTCTCTTGAAAGGATGTTGGGAAATTCTTAGAAGCCCTTCTTGGTACTCGGTTAAGATACATAACAGGATTATTAGTGCTTGTTGTTTGATACACAACTTTTTTCGTAGAGAGATGGAAGTGGATCCCTTAGAGATCGATGTGGAAGAACAAGTAGAATATCAACAAGATAACATTGATGTTGTTGAATCATCTCAGGAGTGGACCACATGGAGGGATGAGTTGGCTCAATCAATGTGGAATGCTAACTTAAACAATTGATCTTTCCATTATTTTGTGCTTGTTATATATTTTATGCTGCATTTGAATTATTATTCCCTTTAGTTTTTGATATTCTTGTAAGATGCATCAACTTTCAGCTTTTTATGATATAAGAAACAATTACTTACATTAATTTGTAATGTGTTTAATTTATTTATTTTTTGTGATGTGTTGGTATGTTTTTAATTTGTTGTTTTTGTACATTGAAGTGTATGCATTTTTTTATGATGCTAAGTAATGATTTGGAGATACTTTCACTTTTTATGATGGTAACTAATACTAACAATGATTGTTTCACAAAATTATTCAGACAAATGGAAATTCAGAAATCTTCAATGCAACCACCAAAAAGATCAAGACGAAGACGATCAACACCGTCAACTCGAAGGACATGGACTCCTACAAAATAAAGTACTCTTATAAATGGTTTGAAAGAGTTATGTGTTAATGGTTGGAGAGTTGATAATGGAACTTTTAGGCCAGGATATCTGATGGAGTTGGAGCACTATTTGTGTGAACGTCATCCTGAAAGTGACTTGAAAGGTGAACCACATGTCAATTCTAAATTAAAATTTTGGAAGAGAAGTTATGCAAGCTTAAGTTTACTAAAAGGTAAGAGTGGTTTGGGATTTCAATATAGTGATGGAACTATAATTATTGATGATCCAAAAGAATGGGATAAATTTTTAAAGGTAATTAATATTTTGCTATTAGAATATTATTATTTCATATAGATATTTCTTAAGTCTTCATAATTTATAATTAATACATATAAAATTGTCGTCTTTCTTTTATTGTTTGTCTAGGATGATCCTGGTGCAAGCAACATGAATACTAAAAAATGGCCACTGTTTGCGGATTGGGAGGAAATTTTTGGAAAAGATAGGGCAACTGGAGAACATGCAGAAGGGCCACTGGATGCTGTTGAGGATATCTTAAAGAGTCAAACATCACGACTTTCTACTGATATGAGTTTAGGATTTCTTATCAATGTTGATGACGATGAATATGAAGATGAAGCTAGTCATGGACCTAATGCACCTACTGAAGAAGCTGAAAATACTGATACAGGACATAATTTTACTCAAACAACTGAAAATGAATATGCTCAAGGATCTCCTCGTGAACATACTAGACCATCTGAAAAGCAAGGCGAATATGCTAAAACATCTTCTTCTAGCGTCAATGAAAAAGAAAAAGGCAAGAAAAGAAAGAGGGTTGTGGAAGATGTTAATGAAACATTTCTCAAGAATATGGTGGAAGTTATGAAAAACTTTACTGAAAGACAAGATAAAAGAATTAGTTCCTTGATCGACAAGAATGAAAATCGTGACCACTCTGCTATGCGTGGTCAAATTTACTCCATCACTGAATCTCCTACATTTGATTTGTGCACTATAGAGCAACGTATCACAGCTAAAAAGGTTATCTGTGAAGATGTTAAAAATATGGAAATATTTTTACGTATGGGTGAGCTTGAGCGCCATACAATGATATTCATGGTCGTCAATGATAAACTTTGAAGTATGATAAGCTTGTGTACATAAATGGTGGCACTGGTGTGATAGTTTTTGCTCAACTAGCAGTTTCAAATCAAAACTTTGATTGGAGTGCCATTTTTTTATCCTCTAGTTATGTTCACACTCTTTTGTGTATGACTAATGTAGGTCATGAGAATGCTAGAATCTTTTGTATATGTAAAAATCTATTAAATAGACTAACTCTCATGTAAAAGTTAAGTTTATTGTAAGTTTGTTACTAGTTATCAATTTTTGTGCAGTTGCTTATGTTGCTTCCCTACAGTTTTGGTCTCATTTTTTCTACTATGGTAGACCAGTTTTTGGTCTTGTTTTTTCTGTTGCATTGATGCAGAGCTTTTGTTTCAGTTTTGACAGGTGTTTTGGTGAATATTTACTGAAATTTTACTCTCATTTTAGCTGTTGTTTTAGTTGTAGTGTTGGTTGGTTTGTTGTATGCTGCAATTTTGGTTAAGTTTCTCGGTTAGTATGAATACGAGTTTCTATTAGTCTAGGCCTATTGGTCATCCAGATGAGCTAATTTTTCTGTTGCTTTGATGCATGACTTTTGTTTCAGTTTTGACAAATGTTTTGGTGAATATTTTCTGAAATTTTACTTTCGCTTTAGCTGTTGTTTTAGTTGTAGTTTTGATTGGTTTGCTGTAGGGATTGCTGCAATTTTGGTCAAGTTTCTCGGTTAGTATGAAGTTACAAGTTTCTATTAGTCTAGGCCTATTGTTTCTTTGCCAGATGAGCTATTAGTCTAGGCATATTGTTTCTTTGCCAGATGAGCTAGTTTTTTATGTTGCTTTGATGCAGGACTTCTATTTCAGTTTTAACAAATATTTTGGTGAATAATTTCTGAAATTTTACTCTCGCTTTAGCTACTGTTTTAGTTGTAGTTTTGATTGGTTTGATGTAGGGATTGCTGCAATTTTGGTCAAGTTTCTCGATTATCAGAAATTTCAATACTGTACGAGTTTGTGAAGAGATTGTGATGCACATACCCATTCGGGGTAGATATGTAGCTTATATCCCTTAGCCTAGCTTTTTGAACTTATCATGTCTTCCCTCATACGTGAATTTATACAAGCTTTGTTATGGAATCATTTTTGATAGGAAGCACTTTATTTTCAAAAGTAAAACTTTCCGAGCACAAATCCAATTTAGTCGGGCTACATGTAGTAGTTATCTTACTTTACGAGTTGAACGTTTTTAGAGTATTTATTTTTACTGATTAAACATAGTTGTTTAGAGAACTTGCACAATTACAGGGTTCTCCAAACAGAAGTATATCTTGCTGGTGCCAAAAATAGAAAATATGAGACACTAACCAAAACATTACCCAATTTTCCAGAGCACATAAAAATGTAGAACATTCATTCAAATTTTCATGGAGCAAATAAAACTTTTGGCTGTGTAGTGCAGTCTGCACCCATCAATCAAAGATTTACATGAAGCAAATAGATTTTAAGCTTCTATTTCCCAATTTGCAAAACAACGTTTTGTGGACGATCTTTGCTAGAAGTACGGTTATATGGATCAATATTTTGAGCTGACAAGTAGACACAAAAGCCCAAGCCATACCTCACTTCTCGAGTTGAAAGCATTCTTGTTCCATGCATTGCCCTCTTGATATATCCAAATATGTCTGCTTTAATCAGCTTACCTTTCTCTTTGTCTATTACAAGACCTCTTATTGATTTAATCGTTAACCCGTTAAGAGTTATCATCTATTTATGTTATTTTATTTTAGGTCCGATTCGACGAGCTTTTGGATCATCATAAGGCAGATTTTGCTTATCTGATTTTGTAATCTTTGGTTTCTCTTTGGTTTCAATTATTTTTATTATATATGTCTATAATCGTCTGTGTCCTAGACATAGTTCTAGTGTTTGCGTTCTTCCAATGCTTCCTGATTTAACAATTTTGGCTATGGAAACTTTGTTTTTTGTGTCTCTTTTGTTTTCCAAAGTTGAGATAAGACTTTATGGTGCACTTGATTTAATGCTTCCTAAACAAGCTCTAAAATATGTCATGGTGTTCGTACTTGTCCTTAAAAGCAAGTTAACAATTACAAGAGAGTCACCTTCTTACTACAAGTACTTTGACGCATCAAATTTTAAGAATGTAACTTTCATATAATCCCATTTGGTTATGAGTTAACACAAATGCCTAATAAGTCAAACTAATGAAATTGTCTCTTAATATGATCCATTGCCTTCCATAATGTGTGCAGAAATATTATGTGGATAGGTTGGATTTAGTTTTAAAATGGATAACTGGTGGATTTTTTATGTTGGATGGATTGAGCAGTTAAATTTGGTTTTAACTAAAACTCTACCAAAAAATATACAAAAAGCTAAATAAGAGGGTATTTTTGTAATCAAACCACTTATTTTTAGGATGTATGCAATGGTTATTATTTTTAGTACAACAAACCAAACAATCAATAAGAAATAATGTCAGGATAACTAATCCCAGTATAACTAATCTCAGCATAACTTATCACAACATAACTTATCCAAGCATAACCTGTATTCAAACCAAACGACCCCTTATAGTTATTTTTAATTACTTGTCCATTTTGACAAATCAAGAAAGAACAGTTTTTTTACTTATTATACCCTCAATTAATTATTTTGAAAAAGATAGAACTTTTTGAAAATCCTAAGTTTTAATTCATCTACTTCATACTTCCTTTGTCCCTAATTATTTGTCCACTTTTGAATTGACACACATATTAAGAAAACATTTATTGACATAACGAGTTTACTATTTTACCCCTATTAATTATGAAGTGCATAAATTAAAAACTTAAAATTTTTAAGAAGTTCTACATTTTTCAAAGTAATTAATTGAGGATATAATAGGTAAAAAGAAATTGTCCTTTCTTGATTTGTCAAAATAGACAAGTAATTAGGGACAACTAAAAAAGAAAAAGTGGACAAGTAATTAGGGACAGAGAGAGAGAGTGATTAATAGGGATAAAATGATAAACTCACTATATCAATAATTGTCTTCTTAATAGGTGTATCAATTCAAAAGTGAACAAGTAATTAGGAACATAGGGAGTATTAGTTGTCACTTTTTTTTTTTAAACAAGTTCTTTAAGGAATTATAAAAAGGGTATTTTGTACTCATTTGGTTTTTAATTTTTTTCAATGTAATTAATGTTGTTTATTTTTAAAAAAATATTTAATTCTAAGAATAAAATGAAAATAAAAATCATTGTAACTTGATTTTATAAATTGATAAGTATTTTATCACAAATATTTTTAATAATGTTGATAACTAATATGAAACGGAGGGAGTAGAACTTGTTTCATTAGTCACACATTTCTATAATATTCTCTCTCACACACAGTGTTTAGAGCCACAAATGATCCAAGCTAACCGCATGACATGACACCAACGACCATAAAATAGACTGAATAAACTGAAAAGTCAAATCAAATTTAAAGTAGTCTAACATATCATAAAAGAGAATTTAATACACACACGCAAAAATTTACTATTTGTCTGAAAGTCTTTACACATAATGAGTTGATAAGACAAGTTTCCGGCTAACTCTAAATTGTCTGAAACTATAAAGAAGTACTAAAGAAAGTCGTCATAGGTCATCCTCGAAACATAAGGACTCACCAAAAGTGGTACTATGCTGATCAAAGTTTGTACTAACTGCAGCCTGAAGGATGCGCGTCAGAACTTATATTATGAAACAATATGGGTAGAAATGTATGCGATCAATACTTGGAATGTACTGAGCATGAGGAAAATGCGTAAACATGATGTTAAAACATGATAAGTCTGAAAACATGTTAATTCAATGATTAAGTAAAACACAACATGAAAACTGATGATTTGATCTGAAAACATAGTACATGGTCATGTAATAACTGAAAATCATATCATATTGTGGGAGATACCATTAAACAATATAAATCACGTGAGCTATAACTTGGAGGTCAATGTACTGCTCCCACACCGAAAAGAGAGTGTCCTATTTTCCAAGGTAAGAACCATGAAATCTGGGCTAAGGTGGATCCACCAGCTAATGTCCATCTAAACAATATCCTATGATTGCACATAGTTTTGGGACAAAGGGATTGTTACTAAAGGTCTCATGCCTCTACTAACGTGTAAGCCTTCATCCCTAGGTTCACTTGGTGCTAAGTAAACTCCCAACGGAAACATGCATAAATAATGGCATAATGACACTCATCTGAACCCAAGACAAGTCAGCCTCAAACCCAACGAAACGAAAGAAAAGCGAAACTAAAATAATAATAGCATGAAAGTGGAAAACTTAGTCATTCTAATATAACCCCAAATCTTGGTTGTCACGTGTACAAGCCACTAATGTTAACTATAAAATTTAAAAGATAATATAAGTCTCAATGTCTTTGTTTCTAAAGTAGAGCAAAACATAAAAGAAGGAACAAGAGAGCCTGCCGGGATGACGAGCAACTACCTCTCATTGTATCCTTAGAAAGCCTCGAAAATAGAAAAAGATCACACGGGTCCGAGTTCGGAACCTACACTAGTGTAGAAGTAAGGAGTGAGTACCAAATAACACGGTACTCAACAAGCAACCTACTAAACAAAGAAAAGCTAGCTAGAGTACACGTATTCCTTTCATTCCAACTGAACCTCCTCAACTACAACCTGCATAGAGATCTGCCCAACGTAACAATTTTACAATATATAATTCACAAGGTTTAATAATCAAAATCCAATCGTCTTAGTTCAACAACAATTAAGTATCAAGTATGTCAATCACAAGTAGCAAGTAGACTGATCACAAGTATCAATTAGATCATTCACAAGTATCATATAGATCATTCACGAGTATTAAATAGATCAATCACAACTATCAAATACATCAATTCACTATAGTCAAGTAGTTGCCAAAACTATTTTCCATCGACACAAGATCACTAGCTAGAACTATTTTCTTTCAGATTTATATCACTAGCCAGAACCATTTCCCGTCGGCTTTATAAATATCACTTGTCAGAACCATTTCCCTTTGACATAATATCACTAGCCATAACCATTTTCCTTCGGCTTTATATCACTAGCCGAAATCATTTTCCTTCGGCATTATACAATATTACTTGTCGGAACCATTTTCCTTCGGCATAATCACTATCATGTCTCATCATGGTGCATAAAATCAATGCAAATAAGCAATTTTACACCATAAGGAAGAGAGAATAAACTCAAGCAATTCAAGTCCACAATAATGCCATCAAAACATTTCATCAATCAACAAGTTAGGGTCCACAACAAGACAATTCACAAAGCACAATTATCAACATGTTGCCTTTTTTATTCATTAAGATCAATCAAGTGGAATAATTGAACCCGTCACCTTATTCTCATTACTCCCCCCCCCCCCCACACACAATGAATGAAAATATACTATTCTACAAGTTTTACAAGGTTTAGAAGTCATTTGCCTCAATTCAATCAAAAGTCAATCCAAGACTTAAGTCTTTCCTTTTCGAACAATGTCCAAAGCCACACAATCTAGTTCAACTAAGTAATCGCAATAAGATTCTAGAAATAACAACTCCTAAATCATACATTTTGAAAAATGGGTCAAATGAACTCAAAAATCCAATTTCAAATATGAAGTTCGAATCCAAATATCTTTACTTGAAAACGTTACCCAAGACATTTAATTTGGAACTCATTAGTGAAAGCCATTTCGAAAAAGAAGTTAAAATCAGTTCACATTCATCATTTTACTTTAGAACCCAAGTTCTTGAAAATCCTTATCATTTGCCAATCAAAATCTCAAATTTTGGTGTTAAAATTCATCAATGATAAAAGGAAATTGAAGCTTTAGGGTTACAAAGACTTACCCAAATGATTTAACAAAAGAAATCTTTTCAAAATCACCTACAAGGGTTTTGCAAAATTCAAAAATGGTAATGGGGGTTAAACTCAAAAATTTCAGGTCTAAAATCCCTCTTTGTTCTCGCAAAAGCGACCCCAGTTTGCTTAAGTGAACACCGCTAAAGGGACCACAGGTTCGACATAGCTAACCCCGAAAAAAATATCGACCTTCGCTTTAGCGATCAAACCTTTTGTTTCGCGAGGGTCACAAAAGCACAAGACCTATCGTGAACGGGAAGGGTACAAAACTCAGGCATTAGAAAATTCAGCCAACTTTTAAATCATCAAATGGACCCTCGGGATTCGTTCAAAACCCCGTACACACAAACCATATATGCAGCTTGACTAAACTCGACATTTCAGACTCAATAGAACCATCTAAATACGAATTCAAGGTCTCCTTGATCCGAAATTTTGTCACGACTCAAAGTATACCCTATGCATAACATGGCTTATAGGACCCCGAGAGGCCCTACACAAGCCACTTAGCATACATCATACAAGATAATAGAATTTAAAGAAGTCAAAGAAAACATTTTCATATTTCAAAAGAGTGTGACAAAGCGGAAGTCTAAGTAAAAGTCTCAAAAGTCATCTAATACATCATAAGGAAAGTGATTGGGACGTAACCCATACATCACATACAAAATCTGAATACGAAAGTAAAAAAAACAATAGTAGTATCATAGTCCTCGGAACATGAGGACTCACAAACTCTTAAACTTCGAATCGTCAACGAGGTCAACTAACCACGAGTATGGAAAGTAGGACCGTCGGACCCTAGATTAATGAGATAATGTAGGCACAAGTATGAGTTAGTACATGGAATGCACTAAATATGAGGCAATATGCATAAGATAGACATGATGACATGAATGACTTAAAAACATGTAAGGCATGACTAATGTGTAAACATTTAAAAGCTTTAAGGAAGAAATGACATGTACATCATGAAATATGGTCAAATACTTTAACATAAAGGACATAAGAAAAGCGTTGAAGAAACCATAATCAATTTTGTGAGATATTAACTTTAACCGATAATAAGACCATAAGAGTTATTTCATGGAATTTGGTATATACCTCCTACCGAAAGAAGGGGAATCTACTTGCCAAGGTAGAATCTGTACATACAATCATTTGCTAAAGTGGATACACTAGCCAAGTCATTTAAGATAATCCTACGAAGGTGATGTGAGGCAAAAATACATATTTTTAATCATTATTTGCCTCATATTTATTATTTATATCTGTCCTTTTTGAGCATCGATTTTATGAATTGTGCTTAATAGTATATTTTATTTGTAGGATTAAATTGGAGTGAAGATGAAGGAATTTGGAGCTAAAACAAATTAAAAATGGAAGGTTTAAGAAGGAAATCAAGCAGACAACTTAATAGATTAAATTGAATATTATATTATATTTTATATATAAGTGAATCAAACGCTGCAAATTGCGAATGGCAAAGGAAATAACTGCCACGTGGCAGCAAGGGAAGAGAAGAGTACAAATTGAAGTCGGCTACAACACAGTTTCACGCGGAATCCTTTTAGGTTTTGGGTTTCTAATTTATTTTGGACTCAATTATTTTATTTAGGGTTTTCTATATTTATAAATAATCTATAAAAATAATTATTAAGGGAGGAGGATGAACGTAGAAAATAACTTTTGATTTAGAGTTTTATCTTTTCTTTCTCTTTTATTTATTTTACATTTTTCTTTGAATGATGGATTGTAATTGCTCTATGTCTATGTGGAGTTAAACTTCTCGTTCTTGGATTATACTTACTTACAATATGATTGTTTAGTGATTTTGATTCGGCGTGATTTGTTTATCATATTATATAGTTGTTCTTATATTCTTGTGATTACTATTTTAATGCTTGATCACCATTGAAATAAACATATTGTCCGAATGGAACTCGGGAGAGGAATAAGAGGATAGAACGTGGAATATAAGGAGCATGATTTTCTCTTAATGATTAGGGTTAATTTGTATCTAGGATAGAGATATACCTATAAACCATGCTTGGTCACTATACAGGAAGAAATCGTAATGCTCAATACTTGGTCCAACCTATCCCCGCTCAACGATGTAGTTGGGTTGTCATTTATCGTAGGCGATTAGAGGTCGGGAGACCATGATCATACATTTAACCCTGTGAATCAATAACTAGATAATCAAATAAGTTGATGAAATTGATGCTAAACATGATTGTTAATTAAATTATAATCCTAGATCGATTCATTCATTGATTGTGTAAACATCTATCTTTTCTTAGTTAATTGCTTTTTAGTTATTTTATCTTTATTTTTAGTTTAGTTAATATATTCATCTTTTGAAATCCTCCCCTTAAATAAATAATTAGAATTAATATAATTTAGTGAGAATAGTTAATTGACAAGTCCTTTGGGTTCGATAATCCGGTTCTTTTAAGAGCCACTATATTACTTGTGCGATTACGTACACTTGCGTGTGCAATTGGAAGCAACAAGTTTTTGCGCACGTAGTTTGGGACTAGAGGTGGCTACTAGAGACAACCCTATTTGAGTTGCCACCTCAAATCCCTCTCGGTGCTAACTCTAAATCCCAACAGAATAGATAAAAGTCAAATATCAATTTAATATAGGAAAGACAATGATCAATACCAATCCACATCTTTCAAGACCAAAATATAGAATAA